>OX337245.1:21783649-22983649 GCA_946965025.1 Blera fallax | reverse complement strand
TCTTCGGGTGGAGTATAATCGCTCGAGACTTGTTTAAATGGATTCAGTATGATAATTGAAGCACTTTTTTTGTCCCAATCTATAAATATTGATGAAGGTCAAGTATATTAGAAAAAGCTAAGAATTTACATCTAAATGGCGTCCAATCTCTCGGTTTTGCTGTTGATGTTATCGCTTTGAAATGGATTTACTTTTTTTTTCTGCTTAAAATATTTAACCATATTCGTGTTTTTTTATTGTTATCGAGTCTAAATAAATAAAGTTGAAAGCATTTCTTTGTTTGCGGGGAAATATTATGCGCAACATGAGAAACTTTGAAGGTCAACGGAGTATCTGTTGGGTGGGACGAGATTTTTGAATGCGATTACCTTTTAAGTCCATCTTAAGGCTGACAAAGGATGATTTAATGTTCTTGACAAACCCCCACTTAATGCATTACATTTAGAAAATAGCCTCAAAATTCTTTCGAATACCAAGTCATGACAGAGAGAAAAAAAAAAAACAAAGAAAAGAAGCAAAAAGGATGAAAAAACACACTATAAATACATTATAACAGTCTGTTGCCCAAATTATTTCGTTATCCTTCCCAGACACACATCGCAGAGATGTGCAGCTTTCGCGGTGCTGTAGAAGGATGTTATGAATTCCATACACATGTCAGAATGTTATGAGAAAAACGGATATCCTGGCAGTGAACTCGAATGAGAAGTTGAGGAATTCAATTTCTCTCGTCCTTACAAAAAAGCACCACCACGAAAAATATGATTTTTATGTGGTGTCTAAGGTGTACACCTTAGATTTGGCCCACCATCTGCGAGTAAGTGAAGGTGGAAAGAATAAATCACATTACGCAGATGTCTGTCTGTCTTTTAGAAGAGAAAATGATGCGACAGAGACCTTGTCGTGATGGGAAGTTGATTATTTGAAAGGAATATCCTGCAGATTGCTTTTGTTTATTACTTTTTTTTTTTTTTTCGAATGCTGTAAAAGGTGGTCCTTACTTGTATGCGTTTGGTTTACGAGGATGGATCTTAAATTTCGCGACCTGATCAAGGAATGTTAGTATTGTAGTGGGCTGTCTATCGTTAAACACCAGCACGTAGTCCCTGAGGGACTTTTGTTTCCATGCTAGACAGTAGCAACACATAAGGGGCAGTGTTTTGTATTGCCCGCACCCCAAACTGCCAGTGCGCCTTGCGAAACGCAACAGATCAGCAACGTTGAGCGTAGCCAGATCCTCACAATCGACGATGAAATTGGCCGTAGTAAAGTAACTTATTCTTGCAAAAGCAGGACAATCGCACGGGAATTGTGCGGCGCTTTCGTCCTCTTCAAGGAACATCTTACAAAGGCCCGAACACCTAAGTTCTATGGTATTCAGGTGTTCATTAACGGAAGTAAAACCCGTGACGAGCCCTGTAATAGTTCTCACGTTGGGATAGATTACGCAGAAACCTGGCTCTGCCCGCATTGGGTGTGTCTATCCACGTCTTTAGCTCAGCCATTGCTTGTTTACCGAAAGTCAAGCTGGAGCCTATTAATGGCTCAGGACCCACGAATGGGCTCAATGACCCCTCCCTGGCAAGAGCATCTGCTCTTTCGTTGCTCGGTATCTCGGAATGATCCGGAACCACCAAATTACACCGCCCGAGCCGGTTCACGATGAAATTGCCCGTAGTTACCCTCCTTTACGGTATTGGTGGCAATCACGTAAGCAGAATAAGCCCCAATCGCGGCATGGCTGTCGGAGCAGATAGATATACATAGCTCTACGCCTTATCTCCTTTGTTAGAGCTACGTGAGCTGCACTTGCGATATGTTCCTTTAATCAGAGACCCGTCCCATCTGCGTTTCTCCATTCCAAACGCTCCGGAAAATAGCATCGGAATCTGCCCTCAAAGATAAGTTTCGTTCGCAACATATCCAACGCCCCATCAGCCCCAATTTCTCTGCTCCCTTCGCCAAAGAATACCGCTTGCTCATGCAGCGTTCCAAAGCGGAATAGAAAATACTACTTTCCTGGCCACGTACTCGATGAAGAGATGCAAGGCAGGAATGCTCAGAAGAGTTTCCAGTTCGGCAGTCGGAGTTCCTCCCATCGCGCCAGTAATACAGACACAGGCAAGATGCAGCAGTTTCATTACCTTGAGTTAGATGAATTCCGTCCTTGACCACCATGCAACCGCTCCATACACAAGGTACGGTTTGACTATGCCAGTGGCTAATCTTAGGGCTTGCGCCCAAGGTCCTACTGAACAGTCTACGACACTGCCAAAGAATACTGGTGTTCTTTGACAGTTCGCTTAGGATCTAAGGTGACTTCCAAGTACTTAACTGCTCGAAAGTTGTAACTGAGTGCCCAAGAAGAATGGCCATCTCACTGGAGGTAGCGTTCTCCTCATAACGAACAGAATCATCTCTGTTTTGGCTGGATATTGAAGGACAATGACTATTCACAGCACCACGTCCCGATAATGTTGACAGCCGCCTACATGCGACTAGAAAGAGCCGGTAGGTCGCTGCCGCTAAACAACCGAGGATATCTCTACGCGCTTTCGACAGAGTCCAGGCTTTAGTACCAAAAAGCTCCAAGACAAGGGTCTTGTGTAGGGAGACCTAGTTGTTTGGGATAGGACTCTAAACTGTAGGACCCTTCCATTTGTGTACGGTCTATTGCGCCAAGTATTTGTTTTTGTAATGGCATCCACAAATCCACTCACTCAATCTGCTGAAGACTCTTCCTCGTCGAAGGGACTCCTCTGAATCGGTCGTCGGTGCTTTACGCTATATGCCTATCATCTACAGGTACTTGTATAAAAAGTAAGACCCCGTTAACTCATTAATCTGAAATAAGTCCGGAAATTCATCGGAAATCAAGAACAACCATCACATCTTCGAAGAATTTCTTTCCGCAATAGTCAGTGTGCGACGAGTATCTATCAGAATAGAACCGAAGATAAAAAAAAAAACCTCTCCTCGTACACCACGAGAATTGCCAGCAATTCTAACACTTCACAACTCCAAAGCCATCTCTCCTTTGAATCACAGAGCTCTCGGGTGAAGAAATGCGAAGAAAAAGAACAATAAACCACACACCAGATTCAACCTGCACACACATCTTCATCATCATCATTATCCTCATCGTCTTCATCATCAAATCAAAAACGAGGAAGTAACAAAAAACGAAATAAAGAATAAAAATTTGCAATACGCCATCAGGTTGCATCGAATGTGTGCTCCCTGATCGTGTAAACGACCACTTCTCCGGCGGCAAGCAACATACTTTTAACCGAAGAAGCAAAGTATCTATTCGAGAAGGCCTCCGATGGTTATGCTTTAAGTTGTTGGAACTAATGGCATTCGCCTAATAAACCATTTTATAGAAAAAAATTTAAAAAAAAAACAACCAAAGCAGAAGAAGTTACGCTGTGTATTGGTGTATCTTATGCTGATGGTTCTCCGGTTAAGGCAGGGTTGTTGGCAGGCAAATTTGCATTTTGCATTTTGCCTGCATGCATTTTGGTTACGTTCCAATTGGATTAGTGGATAATGGTACAGAAGATAACTTTTAGACGGTACACAACATAAAACTTCAACTAACCTTAACCGGTCTTGCAGTCGGTTTTTACTTTCAAATGTGGCATTTAGCTATTCATGTTACTCGTACTTGTGCGGTGTATCCTCATCCATTGCATGAGAGTTTTTCACTCGTTAGATGGTATTTGGAGAGAGAGAAGCTTAAAATTCGGCGATGGTTTATTATGCATTTCGCCAGTCAATGAATCCGTAAAAAGACCGGAGGGTCTTGTTAAAGTTTTTTCTTTTTTTTTTGTGTACATGAAGTTTTACAATCGTTTAGTTAGTGGGGATGAAGTTTCTTTTTATGTAAGAGGTCGTATACGTAAACACTGTTTACCAGCCGTATGAGGTTGCAGTATGAGGACTATAAGGGTTGAAAAGTTGGCAGCATAGGAAATGTATTTAAGATCTGTGGGGCTTAGTTGGCCTAAATTCATGTTTTGAGTCATTTCTTCTTCTTGATAAGATTACTCATTGTGGAGAGTGACAAAACAACTTCAACGACCTAGGCAAGTAGAGTATCCATTCTCTTTACTAGACGGAGACTGAATTGGAGACAGAGCATTCTCTGAACATTTTAGTGAAGTTTTTAAACTCGATGATGACTCGATACAAGCCCCTCTTAAAATTAATGCAAAAAAACCCGGAACCTGGAGTTTTGGTGCATATGATGTGGGGGTCCAACTTTAGTTAGTATGATAGGGATAAAACGGGCTGACTGCCAACCGAAACTCAATGAAAGGTTGCAGAGCAACTTCAGTAGCTTTAACAACTTCGCTCGAGAATTTCGACAAAGGTACTTGCGGGGGAGAAATACGAGGCGACATTTTTGGAGACGGAGTTCGTTACATGGACGGCATCTGGCAATCATAAGTGCGTTGGACTACTGCGCGGAAAGTTCAACGTTTTTTGGATTATGAAGTTGTAGAGGAATAGTGACGTACATACATACGATGAGAATGGGCTACAGCGTCAAAGTGGAAATAAAAAAAGATAGGACGTAGAGGGTGTTAGATACACAGATTGTTCTAAAGGATGAATAATTGTGACGTTGCGTGGTGTAGATGAGTTGGTGGGAAGGTTGAGTATGAGCAACCTCTTAATGGAGAAATGATACTACTGGAAACCCAACTCCATGGTTCCGGTGGTGGTGTAAATGCTAATGGAGACCTAGGAAATAGTCTGACCTGGAGGTCCTGAAGATAGAGACCCTGAGAGGGAGTGTATGTAGCATTTCGGTAGAAAGGGTTCAGGTCACTGTCGCCTGCCACTACGACGTCCCAATTGGCAGCTTCACGCTTTAATGAGGTTTATGAAAATTATGCTCCATGCTTTGCTGCTCAACGCCACTTTCGCATGAAGGACTCTAAGCTAAAGGCCTTAAGAAAAACGCATTTTTCTATGTACATACAATGTATACTGTTACGGAAGCGATTAAGAATGCACAACTAGGTATCTTCGAGGTAGATCATATCCTTTGACTCATTGACTTGGGCTTGACACGATGTGCTTGTTAAACAATTTACTTTCCCGTAGTTCTGCGGCACATGCTCTGTTGACATCAAAATGTTCGGTTTCGAGTTTTCTCCAGCCGTTCTAATTTGTTTCCGGGAATTTAGCCGTTTACTTGGACGGTTGTTAATTTCACGTCCGAGGAGTGAGGTGTGCTGTTGATATTTTCTCCACTCATTCAAACAACACATCTCTAGTTTAGGGGTGCAATCAAAGAAAGAATGGTTGGCCATTGTGTTTGCGTTGATCTGAGACTACTAATCAAAACCTCATCGTAGCGTTGCGGTTGGTATCTACTTGTTTGTTTGGTGTGCTTGCTTCTACTCCGTATCGCTTCGCAGCACTCCGCTATAGAGTAGACTAGTATCTCCGCAGCGGTTCTGACGGAAGTTGCACTTGCACCCAACCCAGAACCAGTTAGCGTTTGTATTTAATTTTTCTAGCGCCCCACATGAGTGAGTCCAAAGCTTCCCCTATGCTCTCGCTTGCCGGTTTTCCACACAAACTTTAGTTTTAGATGGGTTGGGCTTCAGCATTTTAAAGTATATGTTCAGTGATTCCCGGTCTTCATTGAGTTCGCTCTCACAAGCTGTGAGATTCCATTGTTGTGATGTAAGGACAATTTCGTCTGCATATTATAAAATGTTGCTGCTCATTAAGGGCAACTGAACGTATAAATTAAAGAGTATATGGACCAACATCGAACCCTGTGGTAAACCATCTTTCAGTGGTCCCTAGCAGCTTTTTTTTGAGATTGCTTGGAATCTGCAGTTAGCTAGCGTTTCGTTTACTAATGCGACGACTTTCTTACAGTTTTCAACTTTGGCACGTTTAAGTTTAAGTAACAAGTCATGTCACAATACAGTATGATATGCCGCGCCGCAGTCAGATCAAGCAACAGCAGTCTTTTGTCTTCCTTGAAATCCAGACTCCATGTAAGTTGTCAATGCTGGCACTTGACCACAGAACACTCTGTTTGGTCTGAAACTAGCCTGCTCAATAGGAGTTATCTTTTCGATTTCGAACTGGATCGGGTTAGTATAAGGCGTTCCTGGAGTTTATTAGTCGTGCTGATCGCGCAAAGTTTGCGTGGACGTAACCAAGCTTTCCTTGGCTATTTGTTGCCAATGTGGACAATAAATCGTTTATATGATGCTGGCTCTGAAGGTATCTATGCAGGTGAGGGAATACAAGGAAAATTTAATATCTTGGCAACCTCCTCCCAGGGAACGGATGAACTGGCGAGGAAGGGGTGGGAAACATAGATATGCCTACCGTTACATCCATCGGAGTAGCCTTAAAGGTTGTTAACACCGCATGCAGGAGTTCATTCGCAAAACACCACGAAACATGTGAAAAGGACTGCAAACCTTCAAATCTGCCAAAGGCATGACCGAGCGCTCTTTCTAGGCAGAAAGCAATTAAGATGGATGGTCGCCCTGACCACCGGACACATTAACCTAAATAAACACGCCTACAGACTGGAACTGGTGACTTTTAGCACTATTCCGTGATGCGAAGAAGAGGAAGAAAGCCTCGAGCACTTCCTCTGTGAGTGACGTTATATGTAGTTCCGGCAAAATCCGGGAGTTCGCTAGAAGTACAAGGCGTTTATCGTAACAGTGAACCCCAACCGACTCTCCATCCCCAAGTTAAACCACCCTTCACTTAGATCCCCCTTTTACATTTCTCTACCAGAGAGTTTATCTAGGGGGTAACACAACGGGCTCATCATACTCAGTATCTCATTGATGATACCTTACAGTTCCGCTGGTAACATATGTACCTACACTCCTCTACTGCGCTGAAAGTATTTACGCCCAAAAAGGCCGCAGTATTCTCTCTCGAAATAACTTAGAACTCGCAAAAGATAACTTTCCAAAAAGCCACATAAATTTAGAATCGTTTCTAATCACAGAAATTAAGCAGACTTTTAGCGAACATAACTAGTTTGTAACTCAGATACATTAAGAAAAAATCGATAAAAAAAATGCGTAGGTTGTCAGGTAAAAAGTCGTAAATATTTAAAAGAAATGTTAACGGAAAGAGAAGGATCCATCTACTCGTATGCCTCTGCCGGCTTTCCTTCCACTGATTGGCGCAAAAAAACGTTTCATAAATACGTCAAACTCCTCTCGTACACCATAATTAAGACCCGTTGCCTGTATTCTCCTGCGGCATTCATCTAGCATCTACAATCACTTAAAACTGAAATTCCATCAAAAACAACTAAAAAAATTCGTTCGTCTATTTTTAATTAGTAGTTCGCCGCTATTTTGAATAAAACCAAGCGAAACCAAGTCGAAAAAACCTGAACTCCAGCCAATAAACAAGATCATCATGCTAACAGTGTACACACAGGCTAGGTAAGGTATGCTCATGCCTTTCAGATTCTTGTTTCATTCCGCACTAACTGGCTGGCGGTGGTTTGTTTTTTACTGCCAGGTGATTTGGTGTGATTGAGCCGCGTCTGAGTATGCTCGTAAGTCTACGGAGATACTTTCTTGCGGTTTTCCGATAGACGATTATCTATCGAGAGGATAGTGCAGCAATTGCAATTGCACTAGTAGTACCACCTGTTGCCATCGGATTCCCTCTATCTAATGACAGTGAACGAATGAGATTACTCAGGCTGTATTGGAAAATTAATTGATTAAAGGTTGTTGTCATCGCTATCACTGTTATGTAATTAGATGGAGAGATACATAGGTTGTGGATTGCTTGAGTTTCATATTTAAATGCACCGTTAAACGGAAGCTAACCTGCGATGTAGAACCGCTAATTTTGAAGAGTTTTCATCTGCACTCACTCATCCCGACGCGGCGACGGATGCGACTCATAATAATTACATCTTGTACGACCTGGAGCACCTTTTAGGAGACCATTCAGCAATGACGACAAGACAACGACTTAATTACTTTCTTTTCTGTCGCTGAACGTTAACTGAGTGTGTATCTGAAGCACTGCAAGATACATTTGGATATTCTTGCGTTGTACTGTTTGACAGATGCTCATTTTAATTTCAAAGTTTTTTTTTCCATTTTTTTTTGTTGCTGTTCACGACGAGAGATACATATATGTATGTATGTACTAGCGCGCCAAGCACTATGTTTCGGTGGAGTTGTAATTAAAAAGGCATTATCGTGGAAAATCATAGATTTTCCTTTACAATCCTATCCATGCAGACGTGATTTGAATAAAAGAAAATGTTTTTAAGTTTTAGCCATTAATTCGGTTACGTTTTCGACTTCTTTCGAAGCAGGGATTGCAAATCACATCTGAAAGGATTGCCAGTTGATGGTGAAGGCTGGTTAGGTGAAGTCATGGTTATGTGAAGAAATTTATTGGATACGTATGCTATGCTTACGCTTTTCGTTACCTAATTTCCTGTTGCCTTTACTTTCGTTTGCATTGAGCCTTGTCTCACTCAATCCAACTGGCACTTATGTCCTTTTCTTTTTAAATGAGATCATTGGAGCGGATATGTAACTGGTGTGTTTAAAGACCTCTAGAACTTCCAATTCAAAAAAATTACACAGAAAGTTAGCTTTTAATCAAAAAGATTTTTAGTCGAGGGACCAATTGCAAGGAATGTTCAAAACTGAGGCAGGGTCTGGCAAGGGAGGAGCCCTTAATGGGCCAACGGCAGTGCTCGCATCCCCGAAGTGGGTTACTAGCATCTGTTTACCGACCCCTCCTTCAGAGGTTTCATATAAAGATCTGGCCCTCCAGGTTGGGGGTTGTGCCGTCGCGGTAACTTCTTTACCACAGAAAAAAAATTTATTACGAAGCAACCAACAGTCTCGGACATGGGTGATATGAATGCTTACTACAGCCGTACCTGGAGAGGCTGACAGAGGCCCAGGTTCACCCTGAACTGTAGCGCCACCTAAGTAAGTAAATAACCCATTGCACGGCATATTTGAAAATGATTTCATGCGTAGTGCCACTTCTTGTGCCAGTTCTTGACGAGCCGCATTCTGTTTGTCAAATTTTGGATCACTTTTTCGAGTCACGGTGACCATATGTCACGAATAATGTTGATTTCACTGACTTCACGTAACCCACAGAAGTGTCAAATTGCACTATATTGGGAGCCCATTGACATGTCCTCTCGGAATTACCATACTGCTAAATGCTTGGATGGTTTCGGTTGGATCTTAAAATCGAAGTCATGAAGATGGAATTTCAAAGAGGCAGAAATTTAAGGCGCTTTCAGGTTTCTGATACTGCGAGGGGACTTATCTTCTGTACTAAACTTCAAAAAACGGCCTGTGTCCGCAGCACGGAAGCTTTCCGATTACGCCTTGCGCTACAGTAGATGCCCTTCTACATCCACCTGCCCTTGATACCTAAATCATGGGCTGAAATATAGAAGTAATCTATCGTCCTGGACATTGCGACTGTTGGTATTATACGCCCTGGGGTTTTGATGACCTTGCGCAACGTTTATCTTGCAACCCAGGTTTCATGGATATGGCGCTTGATACAATGACAAACTCGACTTTCCTTGCGTACTGGTTTGGGCCAGAATCTGAAACAGCTTTGAGCAGTAAACGAATTTTCACAAATCGCTCAAAATCCAATCAAGTTTCTGGTATTGGTGTTTTCGTGAACGACGGAATGACTTCGCTAATTGTTAGGCAAATATGGTTCTGTTTTCCAAGCTGAGACACATACTATCCTATTGGCCGTGGTCTTTCGCTCGAGGTCTTGATTAACGCCTTGACCAGTCCGTAAATAGTTCCATAATGCAAGAAATCTGTGCATTCGGTCGCAAGGCTGAACTCATTGATTTTTGTCTGAGTCTCAGGTCACACTATAGTCTGTGTGAATGAGATCTATTATGAAATTGCTAGATAAGGCTCAGTTATTGTTAGGACTACCTGTGTCCTCGTTCAGATGGCATATGGATTATTGGTGACTGGGATAAATGCGATTGCTCGCCAGGATGCGCGTAGTTTATTTAAATGCCCCCGGCCGTCTGTAAGAACTTAGCTGCATAAAAGAAGAACTTACTGGCTTTCTGACGGAAAACTTCGCTCTTACTAAGCATCTCAATGTGCTAGGTTTATGCGACAGCCTGCGTCGATGGTGGACGGAGCGACGATACTGCAGAGTACTTCCTTTGCGTTTGTCCTGTCTTCGCTCTCAACAAGTGGTGCTTATTTGGTGAGTGTTGATATCGTACGATCTTCATCTCTGAGATGCAAATTCCAGTAAAATCGGTAAAATAGGGTCTTTCCTGCTGGTACTACAATGAGCTAGTACCGTCTGAGTAGTCCAAGCTATTCCTTGATATCCCGACAAAAAAACATACGAGACTGCCATGCGAGGTTTCTTCTTTCCTAGTAGAAGCTAATGGACGCAGTTCATGTTGGCATTCTTACATCCCAGACCTCTCATATTGCAGAATTCTTTGGAGCCTGCTGCACTACGTTCCGTTATCGCCTTGCCTTTGCTGCTCTTTCATAATGGTTGCCACAGCGTCGCTAACTACGTTCCAAGCATCTTCCATGCCCATCATCTGTGTGGTGATGTTGTCTGGGGTTAAGTCTTCACCCAGTTTATGATATTGCGGGCAATGGAACATGACGTGCTTCACATCCTCGACTGCTCCGTGCAGATTAGCCAATAGGGACAGGTTGTCGTCGTGTCCAAACCGGTGGAGGTAGGTAGGACCATGCATGGCTAGTAAGCATCTAGATCAGGTGGAAGTTAAGCTCCTCATGAATCTTGTTGATCCAAGTGTCTACATTGGATATCAATCTGTGCGTCCACCTGCTTTCATGAGAGTGCCACCATTTCTCCTGCGATTCTTCCTGACTTGTCTATGGTGGTACCACAGTATCATTTCGACTCGTCGTTGTTGATGATGCTTTCCTGCTGGCAAAGTATTTTTGTTGTGCTTCTTTCGCAAGTAGGTCTGCTTGACTGCATTATACATGTCGCATCGTAGGGAGTTGTTCGGAAGACGCTGCATACTCTCAACACGTTACCTCCTGTAAGTTGCCTCGGGCTTTTTCTTGTTTCACTTCACTTTCATGGGATCAGCTCATATTCGGGAGCCGTAGAACATGATCGATTCCAAAACTATTGCTAAGAGCAGTGTCTTAGGTCTGCCGATATTTAACAAGATCCTTGCCATAGGGGCCGTTGCCTTTGCTGCCTTCTCAGCTGTATGGTGCAGATATTGCTTAAAAGTTTGCCTTCAACTCAAGTTTGAAACCTACAAAATGATCGCTGACGGCTACTCTTTTGGTCTAAATGCCTTGCCTGCTGCTTATTTGCTGCAATTTGTAGGCCTATGCCTTGCAGCCAGTTCTGAACCATCCTGGTAGCTTCGTTGTGTCATGTTTTAACTCATCAAGGAATTTGGTCCTTACAACGATTGCTATATCATCAGCGAAGCCATTTATCTTCGAAGACCTCGAGAGTATAAGTACATCAGCATACATTAGGTTCCACAGTATCGGAACTAATACAGAACCTTGCGGAACACCTCCTGTGGCCTTATAATGCCTGCCAGTGACATAAAGGGCTGCACTAACTAAATCATAGCTTGTTTGTAACAATGGACTCTGCAGGGGGACCTATCTATCGATTTAACTTTTACATTCGCTCTTGTTTACGATTTTCTTCAGTGCACCCAGTACTTTTGCGTCGTACTGTATCGGTAGGAGATCTCTGCAAAAAAAAAGTGAACAAAAAAACAATCCCCTGCCACACCTTCCAATTTCTATAATTTTTTTCCTCTTTTTTTATGGCTTTTTATTCAAAGGCACGGTAAGTGGATAAATAAAATTCTCATCCACTCGTACGCTTCGTTTTGTAAGCCTAGAGATCAATGAGTTCAATTTGATTAGACCCGTGGAGCATTAATTATCCAATGAATGCGTAGAATTCGCTATTCAGATACTGAATGATTGATTATTGTAAAGAGCTTGCAAAATGCATTGTTTGGTTAAAATGTGCCCATAAAAGCTATTTCGCAAAACATAATTAGTTTTAGGGTATAATTAACATTTTAAGAGTAACAGCTTACTTCCAGATAAAAGCAATCAAAACGGTGAGCAGATACTTTAGGAATAATTAAGTAAACTGTTTCTCTAATGGAAGCCAAGCTCATAAAGGTAATGGAACCGACCTTCATTGCTAGAAATGGACAGGAAGTCTTAGATGTTACAGTAGCTACCATCTCTACCAAAATATTAGTTGAAAACTGGACAGTATTCAAAAAAGATACTTTTTCACATCACTAATGTATTTTCCTCAATTTCAAATGCTACCACTCTGTTTATGGCTCCGTTTTAGAATCCTAGAAGGATCAATTAGGACAACTAGTGTAAAAATCTTGAGAACTGTAGTAAGAGTGCACTAGAATCGATTACGGATATCGTATGAATGACAATGAAAGTGACTGATACCATGAACAAATCTCTTTCTAAGTCGAACCGCATAAGCGGATGTACAAAGGGTTAATACTCGTCCATGGTAGACTTCGGAACTGAGCTTGCAGAGAATGAATGGTAGCAGGCTCTTCTATTAAGCAAGAGATGGAAAGGGATTCATTCGTTCAAGAAAGTTGTAAGAGAAGTCTTGCCGACCACAAAATAAAGATCAGAAAAGTGCAAATAAATTCCCGGCAATTCTTCTGTTGACATATCGAGGCTTCGTACCAATGCGAGTCGGGTCAAGGCTAATTCGGTCGGAAAAATCCTCATACCAGACCTGGCTACTTCCCGGCCCCTATGGCTTTCAGGTGTTCGTTAACGGAAGTAAAACCTGTGAGTTCTGTAATACATAGTAAAGCAACAGAAACCTGACTCTGCCAGCACTGGGTGCTTCGATCCACGTCTTCGTCTTCGGCATGCTCCGAGATGTCGCCAGCTCAGCCATTCCTTGTTTAAGAATGGCAAGCTGGAGCCTGTAGATGGCTTAGGACCCACGATGGCGCTCATTGACTCCACTCTGGCAAGAGCATCTGCTCTTTCGTTACCCGGTATCCCAGAATGGCCCGAAACCCAGACTGGCGTTACCAAATTAGACCGGTTCAGCTTAATTATTGCCTCCTTCAACATTTAGGTGGCAATCACGTAAGCAGAACAAACCTTAATCGCATCCTGGCTATCGGAGCAGATGTAGCTCTACTCGTTGTCTTCCTTTGTAGACCTATGTGGGGTGCATTTGCGATAGCATAGACTTCTGCCTGAAAGTGGAATAACCTTGTTCACATTCGCTTATTTTGAAAAGATTCCTTCTTTTAAAAGCCCATCAATCGGAGACCCTTCTGTATAGAAGACAGTACAAGCTGGTTCAAACCCATCCCATCTCATCCCAATACTCCGAAAAATACCATCGGAATCTGCGCTCGAAGATAAGATAAGTTCCGTTCACATAATATCGAACTCTTCAGTCTCACCTCGTCTGCGTCTTTCGCCGAAGATTACCGCCCACTCAAGCAGCGTTGCAATACGCAATACTACCTTCCTGGCCACATACACGATGAAGAGAAGGAAGGGACAAAGGCTCAGAAGAGCTTCCATTGCTGCAGTTTATTGCGCCAGTAATGCAGGCACAGGTAAGGTGCTGCAGTTTACCGAGCGTGCATTTGAGGAGTTTCGCCCTTGACCACCATGCAACCGCATCATACATAAGCATCTTAGGGCTTAAATCCTAAAGGATCTTGGGCTCAAGGTGATCTTTAAAAGTACTCTTGGGGTCTATGGTGACTCCCAAGTACTTAACTTTGTTCGAGAGTTGTAACTGAGTGCCCAAGAAGGATGGTCGTCTGACATGGGGTTGAGTCCACCTCATAGTGAAAAGCATCTACTCAGTCTTGGCTAGATTGACGGACAATGAATGGTCACGGCATCCAGTCCCGACCATTTTTAGTACCGCTTGCATTCGTCTCACTATTACGATGTCCCCGGTGACTGCGAGGTTTTCAAGGTGTCAGCTTCGTGCTGTTGGAGCTAGCATAACTCCGTGCTCCAAACTTCCGCGAGCTTCCATCTGGCTTGAAAAAGTAGACAAAAGTACGTGACAGTAATTTTTGTAGGAGAATGGTACTCCACGACATCTAACCTTGTCTCGCTCAGCCCTAAGATTTTTTTCGCTTATGGCGTAAACTCACGCTCAAGTCAGGGCAATCTGGTGTTTTGGGACCACTGAGTCGAGGAGAGCCTTAACATTCTAGAATCCAATCGCCGTAGCCGTTAGTTAAAGGTTGGACATAAATTATCAGACCGTATCTGAGGCATTTGTCTCCATTTCGGAAAAATTATATTTTTTACGGTTGAGGCTTGTTGGCCCATCGACACTTATCCTGTTTTGTGATGCAGGGTGCTTACAATTCATCGTCTCGAGAACAGAGAAACAAATAAAATCTGAGTTTGTCCAACTACCGCACTAACAGTTGCTGCCTGGCAATGCAAAGGACCGTATAGAGTCTGAGTGTTTGTGAGACTTGGTTGCTCTTTTTATTTAAGAAAAAAAAACCGAGCTGCAAGATTTTCGGCTGCAGTGGCTGTTTGTCAGTCATTTGCCATTCAAATTGTTGATCGATTGCTGCATTAAGTGGGCTCACACCACCATTGAAATCAGGTGCCTCGTACGGATTGACTGGTTAAGCCACCCTCTGCAGTGGTCCTTGACTCTATGATTACAATCCTTCGGCACTCACTCGTAGAGCTAATATGAGAATATTTGCCCTCTAAATACGGAAGCTGTGGAATTCTGTGATGAAACTGCCTTCCTTTCCAGTATCCCCTTTACTTTTGGCACATACTGTACTACTGTACTCGATTTTCTTGTATTTCCCTACATCATTATGCTGAATTCCATTTCCAAATACTGCCAGCAACACTAGTCAAACGGATCACAGATACTTCATTTGCTTAGATACGAAATAGAACTCGAAAGATTCTTTGCATCTATCGCCATGGTTGGTTGGATAACCAAAACAAACGAGAAAAAAACTGAAAAAAAAAGACAACCTAGGCTTACTGAAACCAACCTGGTAATATTCAAAATGGCTGCAGTGGGCACGTTATAAAGATTCTATCGGCGCTGAAACCAGAATCATTATTTCCATCATCATCTTCGGATTGAATACTCGCTTCACCACTTTTCCTTCAAACACGAATCTCAAGTGGATTTGACCATAAAGTACACGCGCCGTTATTTCATTTCTTTTCTTTTTTTTTTTTTTTTTTTTTTTTTCTCCACATCGTGCCTGCGAGGAAAATTCTTTCGAATCTCGCCATGAAAAATCCTTTCCCGTTCAAATTACGATGATAAACCTCGCAATTTTATTTCACCTACTTTGAAGTGTGCGATGTATCTACAGTGTATCTACTTTAGATACATGCATACAATCGGCGAAATGAATACTGTGAAGCGCTTCGCTGACATTAGCCGGTCGATTATATAATTTTATTTTTATTTTCTTTTGCTGTTCATATAATTTATTTGGATTGGCAGATACACATTCGGTTGGATCGGCATTGATAATGACACAGTTTTTCCGTGAATGCCCAATTTGTTGCTGAAATTGTAAATTACTCTGTGAATTTAACTGTGTGTGAGTGTAATCGGATCGGATAGGAATAAACTGCGATTGGGAATCTTTTTATGTATTTTTCCTTGTGAATTGGAGCAGATTCGATGAAGAGAAGGTAGGGGGAAGGGATGCGAGTATTTCCGCAAGCAATTATTTAAAATTTTTTTTTTGTATCTTAATTAATCAGCGTGCGGTCAGATAGATTATGAGTTATTATAGGTGTTTAAGTCAGTTGGAGGTTAAGTGAGAGCGGTCCGATGTAATGTAGGGTGGGAATGAGGGCTTTAAATGTCATCTGAGTTATCGTGATTAATTGTTATCCATCCATTCAGCCATTCGCATTGAGCTCTTAATGAATGCATCAGCTCTGAATAGGTATTGAAACTGTGGTATTCGAAGCTTACATTCTTCATGAACTGGCATTGATTTATGGATTAATTGGTTTGTGTCTCCATTATTCAAATATCCAACATCGACATCGTGTGTGTCGTACTGACAGTATTTATGGGCTACTGTTCTGGGTTATTGTTTAAACTTTAAGTTTTTTAAACGTCAGTTGAAGGCGGGGCCATAGCTTGAAAATGTGACCTGGGGGTTGCCCTCGAAAGTCATTTGTGAACCTGAATAATGGGCTTTAATCTAGGGAAAGATGTAACTACAGCCGTGCCCTACTAACGGTGCCTTGGTCTACTGCATACCTTCGAATCACAAAAAACCCCGATTTTTCACGGTTCTACATCTCGCGTATCATATGGTAGACTTTGGTCAAAAGACCCAGGTGGCCCTTACATACCTCTGCCGACCCAATCCGGCGCTGATTCCCGCCGGAATTGGGTTCCAATTCCTTTAAAAGCTCTTAACACAAGTAAACCAGGGAGGGAAGAGTGGTGTTTAGACTAAGGCACCCTTCCTCTAACCGGAAGAGTTCTCCAGATTGAATCAATGGAGGCGTCTACAGTTCTAGTTCATGAACCACTTTGCCACATTTGGAACTCAGATCTATAAACAACTGTCTTCCCAGTCCCTCTGTGCTTGGGAATTAACTAAGTATTCGGCTCTCCAGGTTGGTAATTCTGCTGGTGGTTCATTTGCCTGGCCACGTAAGAAAATGACGTGTTGTTCTAGGCGGTGGACAAGCTCACTTCAAGACTATCACGCTGAAAGCGGGCAATGATGGCGATTTCTTCTACATATCCCAGAAGCTTAACCGATTTTTTAAAAATAGTGTCTTCTGTGCTTACACCTGCTCTAAACACTATCTGCTTCAGCACGAGATCGAAGAAATCACATGATACCACATCTTGTTGCCGAAATTAATTACACGTTTGGAATAATTCGGAAGAGTCATCGCCCTTTAGAGTTCCTGATGTTCCACGCTATCATATGAGGCTTTGAAGTCGACGAAATGATGAGTGTCTTGACTGGAAATTCGTTGGTCTTTTCCAGGTTGGCTTTAGTGTGAAAATTAGACGTATGTACAGAGCATATGTAGTACGTTGGATAGGATCCTACATACCTATATATGCAACACTAAGCAGGGATATGTCCCGATAGTTCGTGCAAGACATAGGAACTCTCTTCTTGTGAATGGGGCGTATGAAGCATCGGGCATACTGTCGTCCATCCACACTTAACTGAATCTAATGAAGAGATTCGCCAACCTCTTTTATACTGGAAGAGAGGATTACCTTTTCGTTGGCTGGACGCGGCTTCCCTTCTTGCCCTATCACTCTCTCGACATTACGCCCATTTAGTATCTGCTGGAAGTGCTGCTTTAACAAATCTAAGCACAAGTATCTGTTCTTATTTGGAAGAGCTTGCATCCCTTAAGCCAGTTGCTTGGCTTTCCTACAGAATTGCCGCATGTTGTTCACGTCGTGCGATTTCTTTCAGTTGGGAGACTGCGTATGACCTCTTCTTTCTAAGCAGGATTTTCTTCTTGTTCTACGTTGCAGCGCTTTAAGATGTTCTGTCACCTTTTTCTGACTATTGACTCCTTTTCGGAGTTGGTTTGTATCCCCACCTAGTCTCGGCTCCTTCTCTTATGATGTTGCCATCCATTCCGTTTCACTTATTATTGACGTTAGTAGAAGGTGAATCCACAGCGGAGAGTCTCCCATTCAGGTGCTTCTTGTAGTTTCTGGCGATTTCGGGCGTGCTCCGTTAAAACTCCTTTTTTGGTTCACTCGCAGCTTCTTCTCTTTGGTCAGTCCAGCTCTGAATCTAGCTGCGTTCCTGTGTGTTCATATTCAGGACACTTAATGCATGTCTCACATCGATCAGCACATCGTGGCGGATGGCATCAAGTCCATATTTTAATAGCTCCTCTGGTAAGCCTCTGGTAAACCGGCGACCTTATTATTCTTCAGGTTATGAATAGCTACGCCAACTTCTTCTATAGGTTTGATGGTTTCCGTATGAGGAGAACTCAATTTAGTGCTAGTGAGGCGTCGCGCCTTTTAGATACCACAAATCTCGTAAAATAATAAAAATAAATCCGTATAAGGGCGTTAGAACCAACCATCCTATCCTTTTTGCAGATGCCTCTCAAAGGTCGTCAAAAAATGGTTAACCTTATGCACGTTGTCTGGACCTGGCTAAGGCTTAACATCTGCAGTGAAAGTGAAATAGAGATTCTCTCTCGTAATTTTCTCTGCAGCTACGACAGAATGTGTTGTAAGGGATACCTAACTTGGCTGTACATGGCCAGTGGCTTGATCTTACATCATCGACTCTTACAATATCTGATCTCGATCTGCTTAGTAGCTGATTTGTGGTGTGTTGGAGAAGGGTCCTATCTCTCTTCTGTACTTTTGCAGAGGATCACCTCTTGTTGCACTTAGGTTCAGGTTAAAACCGCTATCTGTGTCAGGATACAGATACACTTACATCAGAAGAGATCCTTTGTGATACCAAGGATATTTCCACTTTAGCTACCCAGGGATTAATCAAACCAACTACAGCTCTTAATGAAGCAGAGGAAGCTCATGACGTCTAAGGACGCCAAAGCACTGAAGTCAGAAGTACACGTAGCTAGGGGCACAGCCAGGTTTTGCCATGTAGGCAGAATCCTAAGAGTCGTACCTAAGGAGCTCGTCAGCCTTACAGTTTCAGGTATTTCTCTATGGTCAGGCACCTAGAAAAGGTGGCATTTTAAGTGAAAGACAAAAATCCTAGGGACTCGATTGCCGCTTGACTCTCAGTGGAAATCCTGATATCCATGACAGATATTAAATTACATTTCAGCCAGGACAAGGCTTCATTGATCACCATCATTTACGCCTGAGAAAAACTCTAAAGTAGAGGCGTACAGAGATGCTTCTCAGAGAAGCCCTTGAACTTACGAGTTCACATAAAAATTAGCACCTTTTGCTATTCTCAGCCTCATGAAACGGTTGTTTGTGCAGCACTTGTATGCATGTAGACGGTAGCCCGTGTTGCTTTAATGTATTTTACGACCTTCCTTTCGGGGACACAACCTTCTACGGTGGACTCGTAAAATCTACTCGTTGTAGAGCGTTCCTCTCTCCTATTAGACCGCATTCGAATGCCTAGCTTGCATGCAATTTAAAATGCAACAAACTTTAGCTCGTAATGCTTTTAATACGTTTCACGTGCTGAATGTAAATGTAAACTTTGGCAGCTCTTTTACTTCATTACACTCGTATACCCCCTGGCGGCAATAAATTTAATTATTTTATTCAAATTTTTTTTTTTTTTTTTTTTATAATTTACCCGCACTCAAGCGGTTATGAATACCCTTTTACATGTTTTCACATGGTGCGGGCGTAGGAAAGATAGATAGAGAGAGAGAGAAAGAGATTGGTGTAGTGGTTTGAAACTCAGGTGTATTAGGTTTCACATTAGCTCCAGGGGTGGTGTCCAGAATAACTGGGGAGATTTGATGCTGTCATGTATTTTTTGCCTTCGCTACTGATTCACAGTATTTTTTCTTGATCCACCTGATGTCATGAGCATATCAATTATCAACAGAGCGATCAATTTCTCAAATCGTTTATCGTCGAGATAAAAGGATTATTCTTCATCTTCATACGAGTATCTGGCTTGGCATTGAAATTTCAATTGCATCTAGTGCGTCGACTTACACTTACAACTTGTAATTTACACTTCATCTCAACGGTAGTCAAAGATGTTGGATATTAACCAACCACCGTCTCGTATGTTTAAACGGGTTTCGTCAGCCCACCTCATCAAACGATTTATCTTTCACGTTCGTAATTATAATTATTTGTCATTTAACGTTGTGTACTCGATGTAAGTGAAATCGCTACAAGTCCAATCAAACTCAATTTAAACTGTATCCATGAGATCATGGCTTTTATTGAGATAAAATTGACAAATAAACGGTTATTATGTATCTGGAGATACAAAAGTCAGCTTTTAACCTTTTTTTTGTTCATCTGCGGCACAAGACAGTTGCAGTACTTAGCCTTGTGGGCGATAAATGCCAAAATGTGGTAACCTTTTTCGTTTTATATCTGTTTTTACATAACATTCCAAAGTTGATCGTAAATGTTGTCCATCGTTAGGCGTACGGTGGGGCAAGATAAACAAACGATTATCGTTCTCTTATGGGTAATCACCTGGCACGTATCTAATCGGTATCTAAGTAGAAAATTCAAGAAAAGATGCTTAAAACTTTGAATCCATTGAAGAATACACTTTGTATCTACAGGTACTGTGGCTCTTGTTAGGATGAGGTAGATATTTTTTTTTTTTGAGCAATGAAATGTATTCATCTGAACCACTATTTGGTCATTCAGTAATGGACCAAAACCAAGTAGAAGAAGAAGAAGAGGCAGAATTCATTTCAATTGCACATTGTATCACGTTTCGAGCAAGTTGGGCATTGCACGTCATCAGCATCACACTCACTGTCTGGGAGAAACGTGACTGAGCAACGGGTGATGACGGCTAAATGGCAACAGGTCCGCATCGGAGAAACCTTTGTCATTGAAGGCTATCCAGTTTGGGGCGCTTTTTGCTACTGAATATTACAGGTCGGGTGGTCTATCTGTCGGTTAATTTTCGAATTTGCTATTAAAATTACATCGTACCACTAGTCGAACTGGATCTGGGTGGTTTTCGGACGATAAGACCAAATTTTACAGGGTGGTCTTACCGAGTGTTTCCAGACTGAAATACACGCCATACTAAGAGTAGAAGACTGGATGAAAGATGGCATGGTACAACGATTACGATCTGTAGTGACTGTCAAGCTGTTCGACACTGATTTTGACCAGAGTCTGAGCCAGAAAAGGAATGTAGTCGCGTTTTTACGGACGGCCCGAAATTGGAGAGGGGTCCAAAAAAAACAAATACTTGGTGAAACAGACCGTATGTGGTCCAAGGCATATATTCTGACGACCATTCGTGTTGTGCATGCTATAATTTTTCACACAAATGAAAGGGGCCTTCAGTTTAGAGCCATATCTGAAAGCCTCACCACTGAGCTTGTATTTTCGTGGAATGCCACAAAATTAGGCTTCATTCCTCATCCATCTGTTTGCCATCCTAATGGCTGCAGATTATTTTGCGAATAACAGTGGGAAGGGGCTTTCTCAGGACCTGAACCCACGTTATGCTTGCCAGCGTTCTTGTTTAGGGCTTCCATAGACTTGGTAGTGAACACAATTGAAGGTGGCGTGACTCTCCAGGATGTAGGCAGTCTAAACGAATGGTCCCAGACGTAGGAAATCGTCGGCTTTTATGCTATTCCTCAAAAGAAAGGATTGTAGACAGTTGACTGACGTTCTTACGAGTCGCTACACCTTAATGTGCTAGATTTATTTGATACCCCTGTCTGCAACGCCTATGGAGTAGGCGACGGGATGGTGGAACATTTAAGTCTGAGTGCTCCAGTAGGACTGCCAGGAGTCTGTTAGCCTAGGAGGTCCTTTACCTTCCCAATAAAGCTGAGAATGGCCTTCAGGTGTTTTTTTATATGCTCAGGGGCCTGGATGACCTTGAAGGGAAAGCGCCTCGTGATGTAGTAGAGACCCACGTGCTCACATAGTGGTCCGCTGGTTCGTCTTTCTATAGACAAAGGCAACATTCAGCCCCCGGAATTAATGTTAATTTATATTTGTGATATCCAAGGCTGCAATGTACAGATAGAGGAACCTAGCAAGCTTCCAGATATCATCCCTTTTATGATAAACGATGTATTTAGTCCTTTTTGGTCTAACTAAGTCTCTGAATGATATCCCTAAAGGTCAAGTAAGTCCGTTTTTCCCATCTGTCTAGACTTGTTCTAAACCCGAAATTAGGGATGCCACAGAAGGGCTTGACAGATATGTGCCTTTTAGATGAACCTTTCCTGGCTAGTTGTTTGGCGATTTTATTGCCTTTTTGTCCTGGTACCCACCAGAGTTTAACTTTGTTTCGCTGCGTTTACGATGATTTCTTTACCGACCTTGATGCAGCAGTGAGCGTTCTCCATCGTCATCCTCCACAGACGCACAGTTTGGCAGGGATGCCAGACATGTCTCTGTATAGCTCGCCTCGGTTTAGGTGCTACGGCAGAAAAGATATTATATGCGATGTTAATAAGAGTATTAATACCTTTGTAGCTGGCGCAGTTCAGGTCTCCTTCTCATCATAGCATGAGTCAAAAATTGCTTCGAGCAAATGTATTTCATTTTAGTCGAGAGATTTATTCTAAAAGTTCCATTGAACCTTTAGACGTACAATAATCCTCATTTAAACCACATATTGTGCTTCTTTCCTTTCATGATTGCTCTTGTTCAATGCATCTTCTAGCAACTACGATTCGGGCCCTATTCGCGATTGTTTTCCCTTAATCTGTCCCTGTATGTTGGTTTATTATGAGAAATTAAAGGTCAAACCGTCAGCTTCGGTGCCTTTTTATTTGCCCTCACCGCTCAAGTGGATATTGAAATAGTTCCGTTTGGCGGTAAGGTGATTGTTCGTCAAAGTATTGACATTTGGAATATCCTGAGGCCATTGTTGTTTTATGCGACTTTTTAATTCAGACATTACGAAGCCGGATGACGATGGTTGTTAACCTGCAGCGTTAGATATAAATCTCACCGTTGGACAAAGGAGAATGGCGAGTTTTGACACTGTTTGCAACAAGACCACGTGAATTAGATAGATCGTCGCTTAGTATAAATCAGAAATCTTGTGACTAAGAGACTTATCGGACTGCAAAGATACAGTAAACTATAATTTCGACCAGTCAATCAACTAAAAGATTCGTAGATTCGATGTAACAGCTTCAAATTTAGGTGGGACAATTATTTTTTCTTGAGCAGGAGCGATCAGCTTGAGAAAAGCCTCACCATGTACTGCGGCCTATAAGGTAACCTTCGTGCTAACTCCTAAGGTGGTGCTTTGCTTAGGTTTTGCCGCTCAGATAAAAACAAGTTTTCGAAGGAAGCATGACTTGTTTTGTACTGAGGAGGGAACAACGTCAGGGGAAGTGGTTAACCTTTTCCTGAAAGTGTCTAGCAATAGCGCGGAACCTGTATTCCTCAAGACATAGTCTGCAGATTTTTAATTGATTTCTATCTATTCTCTTGAGCTGTATATGAGCTCCAATGGGAGAGATTTTCCTGCAGTACGCAGCCATTTAGCTCTATTTTTAGTCCTATTAGGGTCATAAAAGGGTCCAGAGGCATTGGAATGAGATCGAGAGTCATTCGCAATCTTGCTGTTCGTGATATCCTTATGCTCAGGAACCCAGAGATGACCAACAAGCTGCAAATGATTCCAAGCGAGCTTAGGCTCTAAATTGAATGCTTTAAGAGCTTCCAGGGCTGCTATCTGAAAGAGTGTTTATGTCACGAGAAAATACTCAAAGTTGTCTTCTGATTCATTGGAAGTTTTTGTCAAAGTCTTGCCGGGGAATGGTGTAGCCCATGTTTCCGGGAGGGAATTTATTTAGAATGGAAGCTTCCCGAAAATGGTTTCTAGACTGTGAGCTTACCACGAGGCGAACGGGTGCACTTTGTCTCAACCAACAATCCATCTGGATCTTTAACCAGCTGCCTCCATTTTCGTACGATAAGTTGGTTGAGGTTCAGGGATGCAGTAAAGCGGGAGGGTTATGATTCCTATAATCCTGATCATAACCTCGCCGAACAAAAGGAAGAAGTAGTTGGTTGAGTCCCATTGCATTTGCGTACGCCATCTGAGTCGCGGTGTTCTTATGCTGATTTTCCCGGACGGAGGATTGGTTTCCATGCGATCTTCATGACCCAACCATCTCAGCCCTTGGACCTTGAATCGATGTCACTGTACAGCCCGTACAATTCGTCATTGTACCTCCTCCACCAATAAGCGTCACTCTCAGACGGGACTAAACATCAGTCGACGACTTCTCCTCTCGAAACACCCAAGAGTACCCTCATTCCTTTTTCACAAAGGTCATGCCTTTGCGCCATAGAGCAGTACTGGAATGATTAAGGTCTCATAAAAGGTTACTAGAAAGGACTTCGTTATATAACGGCCTTCCTATCCCAAATAAGTAACAAGCTGCCATTTGCCCTCTAAAATACCTAGTGGGATCCAGAGTGAGTCCGCTCTTGCACAAACAAGGTTAACGTTAGACTTCACTTTAGATAATCTCGGTTTATGGTCTTTTCTAAGGCTGTCAGTCTTCGTCTTATTTCCGTGGTTATGCGTGGTTGCAGACCCCATCCATGAATGTCTTAAAGGTGCTCTCTGGCTTTCTTGACTAAGCTTGGATTCCCAGCTTAATTTTCTTACAAAAATAAGACCCAAATATTTTTTTTGTTGTCAGAAAAAACTAAGCTTATATTATAACAACTTCCAGCAGCAAAACAATCAGCTGCAGTACATCTTCCTGTCTAAATTCGATTTTCAAAAACGAATTTGTATCTTTTAAAATATCCCAGTTAGCACCCCTTAGAGGGATTTTAGGGGCGTAGATCTATTATACCCTCCCGACTTGGAGCTTTAATCGATGAGATACTCGTCTTAGAGCACCTCCCCCAGTCTAATTTTCTTGATGAACGGGAGTATATGGAGTGAATCCAACTCTTAGATTTTCTCCTGATAGCTGATATGCATTCTGGTGTAGTCTTCTTTTGTTGAGTAGTAATCCACATTGTTTAACAATGTGCCTTGGGGTTTCGTCTAAATCTCCACTGAATGCGCAATCTTTGCGTTGCTCTGTACACACTTTCCGGAAGTGATACTTAAGTCTGTCGTGTTTGTTGATGTTTCTCTAGACCTGGCTTATTTTCCGGATTAGGTCCTCTAAGTTATTCTCCTGCTCGTCTGCTGTCCTAGCCCACAGAAAGCTAACACACTTAGGGTCTACCTCTTCACCGTACAAAAACTTGCAAAAAAAAAAAAATTAAACAAAAATGTATTTTATAGATAACTACAAAAAAATGCTTGATTTTATTATAAAAAAAATAATTAAATAAAAAAACAGTGACATTGAGTAAAAAAAAATAAATAAGAGCAACCAGAAGAACAATGAAACCACTTACATTCGAGTCAATACGAAACTTTCTTCGTACGAAAAAGAAAGGCAAGGATAAGGATGGCATCGGTATCATGGACGCAAGTTTTAAGCGTAGCGACTCATTCAAGCGCATCAGCATACGAAAGAGTTACCTGGATCGAGGTCGTAAACGAGCTGCGTTACGCGCCAAAGCAATTGGCGCTAATAGCAACTGTCCAGGTAGTGGTAGTAATCATTGCTTAGCCACAACCAGTGGTATAATTGTTGAAGAGCTGGAAGCATCAAATCCAATCTTTAAATTGGACCATGAGGAGTATTATCATCGTCCAGCAACTACATCATCAGTTGCACAAGCCAAGGCGAATAATCTACCAGCGGCTGTGATGACTGTGCCTGAGGTGAAAAATGGAATATTCATTGGATCACTGAGAAAGAATTCAGTAGCTGGAGGCGATGATGAAGACGACGACGAAGATGATGATGACAATGATGGCGCAGAGGATGATGCGCGGTGCTATAATGGTTCTAACAAGACGTACAATTGGTGCGGTAGTGGTGGTGGTATACGCCAACAGCAGGAGACTGAAGTGCAAGTTGTTTCGGTGGACTTTCAAAATTCCAACAGCAGTGAGACGATATACAATGACGTCCTCGAGGAGGGATATTCTGTTGGTGGTGCAAATGTATCAAATGTTTCCGTTGGCAGTCTGCAAGACGATGATCGTTCTGTGATATCGGAAGAGAATATCTACGAAAAGGCCGATTCCATTCGGTTAGATCACCGAGGATCGGAGAGATCGAAACTGATCACCTTTAAGACATTCACCCCGGTGAGTAATTATCTGGAGACGAATTTTGATGCACCGCTTGCTAGTGTCGAGGAACTCGATGACTTTGCTACAACGGGTTCATCGAAAAAGACCGACTCATCGGGAAGGGGGAACGTGTCGAAAACCACACTGATCTACGAGGATCCTATTGATCACATCAATCGAAAGCAACCGAAAAACTACTCCGGCGAGAGTATAGTTATTCACATATCGGGCTCGTATGACGCAGAGTTAGACCAGAGTCCAGGCTACCCTCCCGCTCAAGATACCCAAGTCATCGTGCAGAAGGAGAGTACGGACTCGCTTTACAACTACCAAAAGGAGCCGTCAGGGAATGCCAAGTGTACATATGAGATATTTAAGGAGTTGCAAATGTCAAAGACTGATCGTGTCAACCCGCCGAAGAAAACGATCTCGAGGAGCTCCTCATTTTCCGAGGTACACTATGGGATCAGCACGATCTGCGAAGATCCCGATCAGCTATCACCGAGTCACAACAAATACCAATCGTTCGTCTTTGATCCCGAAGTAGAGATGTACGATGACGCTGACATGATCTCACCAGACAGCTCTATTCCGTATCCCCTAAGAGTCAAGATCAATCCCTTTACAAGGCAGAAAGAGCTTTACGCCGTGAACCTGGGACGAATCTGGAAACAGCTGAATCTAGGTCAAGGCGATGACTTGGATATGAGTGGGAATTTTAAAAAGAAAAACGAATCCTTTAAGTCCATGTCCTCGAGGGACTCTGGTTTCAGTTTGACCCTAACAAAGCCGAAGAATATGTTCCGTCGGAGGCATGGTGACTCTAGTAAAGACTTTCGATTTCAACGGAATTCATCCCGCAAACGAAAATCTCACCGACTGATGCCGATCACAACTAACCTCGAATTAAATCCCAGTCAAGACCATTTTGTCAAGGAGTTTGAAGAATTCTGTGGAGCTCGTCGAAGACGCTTAAAAGCAAGGAAGGAGTACGCCGATGATCCATTCAATCAAGAAATCAACGATCTAGAGGCATTCTTCGAAGAGCATTTGAAACGCCTCAAGGACTACTATCTGCAGCGGAAAAAGATCAATGACGCCACTCTCAGTGAGATCTACGCGGACATGTCCACAGGAGATCAGTCCTTTGAATTCCCCCACCCAGATAAGCGGATGTCGAACAGCAAAAAGAAATCCAAGTGCCTCTTCCAAGAGGTGCGAACCTTCAACGACGAAGATCATCCCGATGAAGATCACGATCTCTACGCCAGCATAGGTTACCACCGTGACACTGAGGATCTATTCAATTATCCCAAGCACTGGCGGATGACGTCGCCGAGGAAGCGGACATTTGCTCGAGGTCGAAACACAGGACGACGCTATAAGAAATCCGACGCCTACAAGTCCCGCAAAGAGATCTCTCTGGCCAATGTGTTTCCATCTGTTTACGATACCGCTGCCATTCACCCTCAGTCAAGCTACCGCGGTGGCCGTCGGCGACAACAGAAACCTCCACGACCCACCTTGAACCCAGACGGAACCTGTTCGTACTGCTGTAAGCGCTTGAGAGACGCGTCTCGTCGGTGCTCGTCCATCGCCAGCGATGAGTTCAGTGAGCAGGAGTTCCTCTCAAATTGTGATCTCTGCTGGAACTGTGATAATCAGTTGGCCGATTGTGTGTGCGTGCCAATGCCCAACGCTGATTACTGTTCCTGCAGGCATGCAGCAGCAGCTGTAGCAGCCACCACAGAGGACCCTTCTGGACGCAAGAAAATCCGTCGGAAAAAGTCAAAACGAAAAGTTGGCAAGAATCACTCGACACTCCGTCGACGTTGCACTGGAAGTAAGTTTTTCGAAATTCAATTACATTCTCTAAATAGATGCATTTTCAGGGGGTGGGGAGGGATGTCAAACTTCCAGGATAGATTTCGAGGATAGAAAAGTGCACTTCTGCCCAGAAAAGCGACGCCCTGCTGCTTGGCAATGACAAAGTTTTTCGCATTTGCAGGAGTCACTTTCAATGACAATGAAGCTGGAAGTAGTGGCAGAAAACAATTTTATGTCCTTTCATATTTCAGGGAATCCTTTCAGCTTGGAATTCATTTTGCTTGCGTGGACGTGAAAAGTCAATAACAGTTGAATTTGGTTTCCTTTGTCTCTGCGTTAAGAGGGGGGAAGGAAATTAAAGTGGAACGCGAAAGTTTCCTTGTTTTTTTTTTCACAATTGTAAGCCTTAGATAGGTATCAGGTTATTTAAATGGCTTTCCACTTAAATGGTTCGGTTGGTTGGGTTGCCTTGGGAGACGATGCTAATTGGGAAACTGTACATCCTCGGGGTGTGAAACAATAAAAGTTTTCGGAACTCAATGACAATGGCAATAAGGAAAAGGGACGACTGAGTTGTCGAGTTAGTTGTCGAGTTGTACTTACGGACTGGAAAGTTGTCGATTAAATTTTTCGATTAAACTGTAAGTCGGTCTTAAGTGAATGACGAAACAATAAAATGAAAATCACTCCCAACTTAGGTGGGCACATGCCAGTCATAAATGGGTTTCATAGAGCTTGTTGATGTGCTTCATTTGGAAGGAAGTCCTCCAGAATCTGTTCCTTAATAAATCAATATTTAGGGTGAAAGGAACTATCGAAGAAATATCTTCGAAGCTGTATGTAGGTTTCTGAGATGTGTAGCTCATTGCAATACCCGCATACATCCGTATTCGATAAACCTAATCTCATTGCGTGCCTCCTCAGAATGCAATGGCCAAAGAGTTACCCTATCGCTGTTCTTATCCGGTGGCAGATCTGCTTAAGTTTTTAACGCCTCCAGATTCATTTCGATCTAACGAAGACCACAAGACCTTAGACACCCTATGCCCTTTTAAGTTGAACCATTTTAGGTCAGCCAAGCTGAACATTCTATCTAGAGTGACTCTCTTATTGAGGTTGGTTATTCCACTTTGTGGATCGAAGCTCTGTTTGAAGTGCGCAACTGGAGGCAGTTAGCTTATAACCGGGCTATATGAAGAGGCTTGTTGGTTCTCTCCTACGTGGGAGTTCTGCCTCTTTTTTGATCATGTTGCCGGCACTTCCTCACATTCTACATCGCAATGTCCAGGTACCAAACATAATAATGCCCTAAGCATTCTGCAACAATTGTCGATGAAGATAGCGATTGCTGTTGAATACCGATCCTGCCTCCACAGCTTTAAGTTCAATCAGAACCATTGCTTGGAACACACTGCATGTGACCGAAAGGAAGTAGGTTCATATGCCTCGAGCATATTCCCGACTTCGTACCCTCACTGGTTCTGGAACAATCCGTGAAGACTGCAATCTCATTTGAGGAACGGACTACCTTTCCCGATTAGGGTACATTACTTCGTATGGTGAGTCGATTTCAAGGGCTCCCAAGATTTCATCTGATCTGTCAGTGAGCGATATTAGGAAATGATTCCCTAAGAATGGAGCTGTGCCCCATACTACCAGTTTTAAAGAGCCTTGCGTTAGTGAGACGAAAACCCTATTGCCCGTTATTTGTAGGTCTGCTGGTTAAAGACACAGAAAAGCCTCGAGTGTAACAGTGGTGATAGTGCGCAGAGCACTTTGGAAATACAGCCTGATCTGTGTACCATGACCAACACATCCCCCACATCGTTGTTTTCCGCCCTGCAGGAGCGTCATACGTAAGGATCAGCTTGACTTCCATGGTGTATAGCGAGTGCATCTTTCCGGGTTTCAGGCTCCTCTTTTTTTCCCGCTATTTTCTTACAAATGAAGACAGCATTGTACGCCTTACGGACTCCTTCCTGTAACAGAGCAAACAAACCTTAGTATCATTTAGGATTTCAGCCATTACAACCACCGCCATACCATCGGCGTATCCGATTTTGTCGTGCACTCCTCTTGGTCTCCACATACGCAGTACTCGATTGTACATTATGTTTCACTGTGCTGGAACCAAGACTGATCCCTGTGGGACTCTTCCTGTAATTTTATATATTTTCAACCCTTCGAACGGTACCATAGAAAAGGATTCTGTCTTCCAAATAATTTGAAATTATTCGCAGAAGGTAGTTTGGCACTCGCATATTCTTCAGAAATATGCTTCATAATAAAGCTCTAGTTGGCCGAGTTGAAGAGTAGAGGGTGGCTACACTCTTTTTCCGTCTGGTCCCAGATATGGCCAGATTGCATGGGTGGTGCTTCGTATTTTCCTGAAACCGTATTGTCGGTTGGAAAGCCCGTTGTTGCCTTCGGTGTACTGATCAAGTATATCGCGAATAATTCTTTCAAGCACCTTTCCTACTGTGTTGAGCCTCTGCCGTTTCCTCTGTCGGGGGAATTTTCCTTCTGCCAGGCACCTCGTGTAGAGGCTCGCAAACGGCTCTGGTTGAGATTCAATGGATTCCTTTAGGACGTAGTTTGAGCTACCGTCCATTCCAATAGCCTTCTTGCTTCTTATTGTGCCTGCTGCTTTCAGGAATTCTGCAGTTGTGAGGGGTGGTATTGTTTCTGTTTGTTATTATTCGGGGAATATGGACACTGCTATTCCTTGGAAATAGACCGCTAGGCATGTGTTTGCAGCTGGCGTGCCACTTTTCCATTTATCCATAACTGACTTGTAGGCGCTTCCCCACTGGTTATATTGAATGTCTTCTCTTAGTGCGTGTAAAGACTCGGTTTTCGAAGTTCCTTTCGAATTCTTGCCGTATCTCTTCGGAGTCTTCTTTTTGTGTGAAGATAATATGGACGACGATTAATGTTGACAGTTCGAGATTAATGTTAATCGTTCTAATGATTGTCTTCATTAGGTTAGCTTCAAACCCTTCGAGTAGGCGCAAGTTCTTAAAGGCATCTTGCATTCGTGAGGTCGGCGAAAACCGCACCATTCCTCGGTTATGAGCCACATGATAACAAGATTATAATCCCAATCAATTCGTTTCCTAACAGTATTCAGCGATTTCTTTGTTTCTTTTCCCCTCCCATGACCATTACCGATGTTATACGTACGGATACATGCAAAAGTATCGTTCGAATCTATGTTGCATGCAAATAGTATCGCACAAGAGAGCCTCTGTTGCAATTTTCTTTAATTTTTTTTTAATAAATTTAGGTTATCATAGTGTGTCTGTCATGTGTGCATGCGGAACCACATTTTATCGTACAAAATACTTGCGCGCTTTATGCGATACGATTTTATGAACAAACAGGTTAAACGGCTGCCTATCGTCCGCGAATTATGTTACACTGAACCCATTCGGATGTGTGTTAACGACAACAATAAGGTTTGCATTGTGTTTTGGGCCACACACTACGAAAGTGTTCGGCTACAAATTAGATTAGTTAGTGGCTTGCAATATATTGCATCCTTTTATAAAATTCATTAAAAGCTGTTACAGCCTTTGGATGTAGCGTACGAGGGGAATTGAAAATGCATAATGGATGACCATTGTTAAAGCAACCAATAAATTGCAGTTATGTCTAGGTTTTAGGGCTTTTTATTGAGTAGAAAACTGCTCCACTGCAATGAGATGGTGTTACTAATATAAAGGGCTCTGCACTGGTTGACTATAAACACTGTTTGCGTGCTATGAAGTGGATCTATGACTTGAAATGATGGCATTTTCTTGCTTTTTTTTTTACCGCATAGAGCACAAGTAATTTTGGTTTTGAACTTTAGTACCTGTTCCCATATCCATAATACAGGGTGACCCCAAAATATTCAGTGGATTGTAAAATTTAAACAACTTTTTATTTGACTAACGAACTTTAACAAAATCTGAAGCATGATGAAGCTTCATCCTTTATCCTTGCTAAGGTCGCCAAGGTTATCATGTAGCAGACGCAGTATTCACTTTTGAAACAATTTTTAACTACTTTCCTCCGCTGTTAAACCGTGAAACGATCCGTGGAGGCTTGGAACTATACATCCGTCAAGCTTTGAGGTGCGCTAGACTTGCCAGCGTTGATATAACACGCACTTTAAAAAGAAACCAACAGATGTGCCTTTTTCTATAAAATTCGTGTTAAAACTCGCACGCTTTAATGACGCTACTTCGTTAAAGGTGATAATGATGGGTTTGGCCACAGCTCATAACACAGTTATTTTGCGATGCATTGGAAGTCCATGCATTGTAATTAAACTACAACACGCTGTAGGCGTTGCAGTTATTTGATGACAACTCTAAACACCCACTACAAGCTGGTGTCTAGTATATAAATTGCAATTGGCCTAATGAAAGGCGTTTTCCCATTTGCATGCATGTACCAACAATTGACTGAAACACACCTCTCGCTGTTTAGGTGACACATTTTTTGCGTTGTTCCATTTGTCCTCCGATATCCACCCACCCCCAACAGCTGCATCCACTATATCTTCTTGGCACGCTTATAGGCCGCAAATTTAAATTTATTATCACATAACCACAACGAAGTGAATTAGGTTTTCCTAATTAACAGCCTCGATGTTGCGTTGCCAAAAAGGAGCCGAATTCAATGAAAATGCGTGCCTTTAGCCGCAATTTTGCCACACACCACCGAATGTATCTCGACACCTGAAAGGGTGCGTTTGTCGCTGCCAACCAGCCTCACTCAATCACAATTCAATAAACACGTGGGTAGAGACGACAGTACGAAGCATTTCTTGTGCGACACTTGGCTTCCACTCGCAATAGATACAAAATGCATTCTCAGACCTTGCAGATGTAAAATCGGAAAAAAAAAAATAGAAAACTTAAACCAAAAACTAGTTCCTAGCACACACCTGAGACGGTTGATGTGAATTTTGAATGGGTAGTGTCGCAGTATGGCCAGGAGGGCAGGCCGGCGGTATTGGTTTGCGCAATGCCGGTGACACCTGGCGCCAATCCTTAATTCTCTCCAACACTATGTGCGGTTATGTGCATATCCTCCTTCGAGGAACACCTCTGTCCATTGTTTGATTTCAATTTTCTGTGTCGGTGCGGCATGTGTTGAGATTTATGGACCTCTTAGTGGATAGGAATATTGAATGGTTTTGTGTATTTGTCGTGCCAAATGGCAAACAAGTAGTGCAGTGTGCCTTTGAAGCTGTCAAACCGGACACATTGGACGTGTTTAGATATCGGCTGCACCGCGCATTCGGTTGCTTTTCATAAGTTTGGGCTGCGGAGACTGTCCGCCGAAAAATTAGGTGATCAACTATGAGTGGGGTTAGGTTTTTTTTTTCAATTTTTGATCAAGGACATGGCTCAATATCGGTCTATTGATCTTTAACTAGAAAAAAAATTATTGCACGGGGTGCATGCGGCAATAGCTAATGATGTTGGTGGCGTATGCTGATCAGAAAACCGGTCTGAATTTTAGGTCTGCTGTTACATAGATAGATATCTCCATCGTTAATTTGGACGATTACTTCCATTCAGAATTGGTACAGTTTAGCCATTTTTCTTTCATTATAATAAAGGATACAAGGTAGCGCTCCAAGGAATGTGTTTTTCGTCGAGAAAAACCGGAAATCCAATTGCGACTCGACTGGAATGACTTTGGACACACTCTGTACCGAGGAAAGAATGCCATCGTATCTTCTCCAATGGCTCCAAAATTAGACAGCGGTCTGGAGCCGATGACTTCGTGGAGAGAGAAAACAGTTGACTTCATTCTTCGTTAACTCAATATGCGTTTTTGAATGCGATATTCACGCAATCCTAATGGTCATTTGCCTTGTTCTGAAGATGTGGATGAGGAGGAGCATATGCGTCTGCAGCGATAGCCAAGCTGCACTCAAGGCGCTGCTTATCCCTTTTACCACTTTCAAATTGGTTCGAAAGACTAAGTTCATTGCGCCTTGTCTGGATGGTTGGCCACACCTTGAATCCATGGACCCGATAACCGGGAGTAGGCTCAGAGGAAGTTTCCTCAGGACCCGAGGTAGCGGGGTGAACCTGGGCTTCAATCAACAAGCCTCTCCAGTTAGCCCAGTGCTTAGCTAACTGCCTCCAGTTGCGTATTCCAAGTCGGTTGACTTCGCGTCATTGTTCACGTCACCTTAAGTAAGATCGTCCTCTATTGCATTGCTTCTCTGAATTGGATTCGAAGACTCTCCGGGCCTAGTAGTTGCACAGACTTATGAAAGATTGTGCCTCCGGTGTTCGACTGTGAGTTTCGCACAATCTTTTCAAGAAGAAGTCACATGACAGCGTGCCACCTTGTCTAAATCATTTTCTGACATCAAAGTCTCAGTGAGATCGTTACCGATCTCCATTGTCATCCTGCACCGACGAACGAGTTCAGCAGGGATGCTCAAACGAGACATGACACCATATAGCACGTCTCAATGTGTCATATGCAGCTTTAAAATCGATAAAAATATGGTGGGTATCGCTTTGGATCTCTTGGGATTTTTCCAGGATCTGCCGAAGTGTGAACTTACATCGTCTGAAACCACACTAATAGGGACCAATCCGGTTGTTGACGAAGGGTTTCAAGTGTTCTCAGCAGATATGTAGGATCTTGTACGCGATGTTGACTAGACTGATGGCTATGTAATTGACGCAGTTGAAGGGGTCTCTCCTTTCTTGTGGATCAGACAAATGATGCATTCATTAGGCATACACTTGTCTGACTAAATCTTTGAAATGAGTTGGTGTATGCTCACTACGAAGTCATTTCCAGCTGCCTTGTGAATATAGAGATGAGGAAACCGTGTGCTTGCTATAGCGACGTTTCGCCCCGCTGCAAGACCAATCATCTTAAGGCCGTTGCCAGACGTGATGTCGTGTAGGCTTTGCTTACCACCTTTCCTACCAAAGATGTGCCCTTCTCCCGACTTTAGAAAACTGCTAATAGGTCTTGTCGAGGAGCCCGTACGAACACTCTTTGGCGGCATCCTTGTCCTCTGTGGAGACATGAGCACATATTAGGCTAATGTTGACGAATTTAGCCTTGACGCGGATTGTCATAAGACGCTCGCCTACGTCTCAAAAGCTCAAGACGGCTTGCTGCACCCGAATAAGCGCTGCCTCTGCTCTCTGTAGCAATCACCGTAGTAGATGTCGGAGTTTTTCATCCTCTTTTTGCCCGGTCCATCCCATTGCACTTCCTGGATGACTGCAACATCTGCTTTATAGCAATCTTGGACCTCTGCTGATTGTTGGACTGCATGCGGTTCGTAAGGGTCTGAACATCCAACGTGCAAATCCGAAGATCTTTGTCTTTGTTTCTTTAGTCAGAATAGTCAAGAGCAGGGTCATCCTAATCCGGTTCTGTATGTTTTTCTACGTGGTAGCTAAGTTACCCCGATGGTCCAACCCCGCAACCTGTAGGGCCAGATCCTTATATACAACCTCCTGGACGAAGGGCGGGTAGACCAATGCCAGTACCCCACTTTGGGAGTATGAGCGCTGCCGTTGCACTTGTAGGAACTGAATCACCACCATTAGTATAAAAAGTCCTTATAGTCCTCAGCTTGAAATATGTATGTTGTAACTTTAATGAGGTATGCTTCAGTCCGCAGGCCTCATTGTTGATTCTATCGAGGGAATTCCTCGGCCGCACGTCCTCTTTTGAGGGTCTCTTGCTAGATATCTAAAAGGCATCACTCATCCAAGCAGGTGGATGCCTCGCTGAAGCTCATTCAGATGCGGTTGGTGTCTCCAGTCGTGTTATACGCTCTTCGTTAGTTGACTATCAGATAGCTATCCAGCGGTCACCACGAATAGGTCTGCTGACAGACCGTTTTAAGCTCTGAATTTAAGTTAACCACTTCGTCTAGCTGCCTAACCCATCCCTTAACCTACAACTTGACAAACCATTCTAAATTAACTTTTTTTTACTTCCAGGTGATATCACACAGAAAGGATATGAAAAGAAACGAACAAGACTGTTGCAGCCATATATGACAAAAGGCAATCAAGGTAAGCTCTACGACATAATCTCTGTATATTTACAAGATTGTATCTAATGTGAATGTGTGATGTATGCCTGTCTACCTGTTACTAACAGCATACGAAGTAATTTTCCTACAAATCATCTGGGGGTGGAACACACTTACCTTGTTGCGTTCGTCCTCCATTTGGTTGTCTCGAAAAAACAAACGAATTTATCTTAACACCACTAACGACACATTTTTAGCGTGCGCACCCAAAGAGCCCCCTCGTACCCATAAATGTCTGCATTAGCTTCAATGAAATCCATGTGTGGGCAGCAGTAGATACTTCTGCTTCAGCATAACCCAATCCATCAACCAATGTCTTCTTGACTACCGAGATGCATTAATTGCCAAGACACTGCACCGGCGGGAGAATCTTTTCTTCTTTTTTTTTTTGGATGCCAACTGGTTTTTTGTATCTCAAGACGGCGCGACTAGATTCTGCCTTTAGCCAGGCACTGCTGGTGAAATATTGCTTCACAGCGGATATGTGATCTCGGTCGTGATTAATTGTTCGTCTCTATCCAAAACAAAAAAAAAAAAGCTGCGATAAAGAGTCCACTTTTCGGTTGTTCTTGGCAATGGTGTTGTCATAGTTTTTGCTGTCCTACACCCAGGAGAGACGTCTAAAAATAGGATAACTTCGTAGGACTTTCCTCAATCTAATGACTTTTTTTCTCCTCTCAGTTACTTGTTAGTTGTATTCTGGGTGCGTGGTCGTTGAAAGGTTATTTTTAGAAAACTGTATTTTTAGATACATGAAACAAGTTCAGTACCAGCACCCAAGAAACGATTAACTTCGGGACAAAGTTGCACAAGTAATTATTTTCATGCAACATACTCGTAGATACTTTTATTTTTGTCTTTGCAGCGAGCGAACTTATGCCTGTCGCTGATGGTACGTGACCACATTTGCAATTTCCATCCTTGGATGTGGTTTAGGAGAGAGATTCGTCAGCGTAGATACATTTTCTACACATGTACAACCCAGCGATCGATAGAATTGGGTTGGTTTCGTTGGACAGAAATGTGGTGGGTGGATGTACGAGGATGATGTGAGTAATTGATTGGGAGTTGTTTTTCTATGCAAATTCTGAGGGAGTCAGTTTGGTTGATTTTGTGGTTACGTGTATCTAGTGAAGGTTTGGTGGCTTAACCACACATTTAGAAAATTAACCAGATTTGTCGCAAAAGCTCCACCGACACTAGCCTTTCAGTTTATGTACTGTCTGTTGTTGGAGGCAATATTGGCATGTGAAGTTGACGTCAATATGTAGACCTTATGATCCATTTTGACAAGGTATTACCGCAAATGTGGAAATGGCATAGTGCGGTCATGCATGGAGACTCATTTAAAGCCTCATTTAATTAAATTAAATTCAACGATTGATTGAAGCTTACAAATGAGCGAAACACCTGGCGAACATACGTTTTTTTGTTCCCTTTGTTTGGCAAGAGAATTGAAATTTTGACTTCCCTTTCGTTTGATTGTATCTCTTTGCCTTAAAAATGGGTCAACAAATTGTATCCGAGATAAGATCAGATGGGGGCTATGCGAGTTTCTGTCTATTTGTCTTCGCTGTGTCTGTGTATTTTGATTTATCGAGGAGAATGAAGGTTAATTTGTCTCAACCACACGACGAGAAGTTAAACTTCTCTGAGCATATTCTTAGGACAACAACGTGTGGAATGACTTTCTCCCAAAACCAGGACAATAGCAGAGGAAGTGCTCAACCGTAGGATATTCAATAATTCCCACATTGGTCATTCAAGGCGGCGCAAAAGTCATCACCTTATCAGAAGATGCTCTCATTTTTGCAAATGGGGTCACTGAGACTTTTGTGAGCTAAACAGAAGCAGAATACACGTAGACAAACCATGGATTGCTATCCCCTTTAAAATGTCAAAATAATTGTCTCAATGTTTTTGACGTCGTTTTCGTCGTTGATTCCCTGGTCGTATGGCACCAACTAAGCGAACACTGAGGCTGATCACCTAGAGAAGACTGGCTCAACACGGGACAATAGCAGATGTGGCCATATCCGCAGCATCCATATGGTCGAAAATATTGCTGCTGTGGCTGCAGATGAGAGAACCATCAACCAGACAATAGGCTACGCATTCCCGTACCAGTCAGTGCATCAGCTTTTGCTTGCTGACTTATAACCACGCCCTCCTTAATTTCGACCGCGATGAAGATGATTGTCCATTGAAAATTGTCATGAGCGGCGTGGTGCACTTCTATCTATTTATGACCTTCTGGAGCACTGAAGGTCTACGTTTAACGCACGAAGAGCCATTTAATCCTCTCAAAGTAATTGTATTGTACAGCATTTGCGGAGGAAAGACGACTGGCCCATATTTTTTTGAGAACGGCGTTGGCAACACTGTTACTGTGATGAGTGAGCGTCTTGTTGCCGCAAAGTGACGAATTCATCTCATGCGACACGGTCTTCAGAAGTCCCTTTGGTCTCCTACGTAGGTGCATTCATTCGTCAGTCTATCTGTCACCACCCTTCAGCTCGTATGTAAAGTGACGATTCAAATACAACGGTGTTGTATCTTTCAAAATTGATTTTAAGCATAAGTTGGGTTAGGTTAGAAGAGGACGCACTAAGGGCAATGCAGACTCAAAGGAGTGATGTACCTGTTTCTGCTCATTGATTACCCTTGTTCTCTAGCTATGCTTCAACTTCTTGCTTAACCTAACCTAATGAACCTGCGAAACATGCAGTTGATTTGATGTACAATAGTTCGAGACACCCTGGAAGACGTGTCGCTCGAGAAATTTGTATCTAAGGTGGATGAGCGCTGGACTGTGACAGAGAAGGTGAGTTGTATCCTCCCTGACTTACTGATCTCCACATCCTCCACATCGATCTTCTTCCGTTAGTCGTACTTTTTTTTTATGTGGTACCACAGAGTATTGTGTCCCGTGATAACTCCTACCAGGATAGCCAAGGATTTCCTATTCTTTTGTGTAAGTCTGTCGGTCTTCTTTTTGTCAAAGCAATGCAACTTATTTCTTATGCGTCCAAAAATGTCTAAGGGAACAACCTGCAGTTTGCTTCCATTAGAGCCTTAAACCATGTTCTGAGTGTTCAAAGCGGAATGTTTATCAAGGAGTCTATTTAATCCGACCAAGACTCCAAAACTCTTGTACGAGTAGTCAATTCATAAGCCTTCTCATCATCAGCAGAGCGTAACCTTGTGCTTAGCATTTCACAAGCTTGGATTTCATTTTAGTATCAAAAATCTATTTGATTGCTGCCTGGAAATCCCTGCAACGCATTCAGAGAAAATAGTCTGTGTAGACAGGGATGGATTGCCAGCCGTTTTTCCAGTCTTTTCTGCTGCGGCATGTGCTTGCGAAAGGTATCAGTCTGTAGTAGGTACTGTACATTGCCTATGTAAATATTTCTCTATGATCATAGAATGACCCGTTGTTATTGGTCTCCAACTGCCCGATTCACTTAACCTTAGGGCACTAAGTATGTACTGCTGAGGCTTGTACGAAGATATTCAGCGAAGCAGGTTGAGGATAGCCTCCAGTCCCGCTATGGGTGTAGTTCTCATTACATTGGTGATGCAAATGAGTCTCTGTATCTTCGCTACCAAATTATCCAAATTTCATCGATTCAAGAAACTTATTGACGACTTCGCGATTTTTATCGCCATTCGTCTAACTGTGGATAGATTTCGTACCAAATACTCTCTAAACGATGCAGTAATACCACGATGTCAAGTGTACAAAAACTTCCAAATTTATCGATTCATCGTCGGTTAGAATTTAGGACTCTGTCCGTCTACTATGTGCAAAATTTTATACACCTGAACCTAAACCCATATAAGGTCCAGCTGGTGCAGGAAGTATGCCCACAAAACCAGCATTTGAGTTGTTCTCTTTCTGCTTTGGCTCATAAGCAAAGATGAGACCAAGGCTAGAGGAGAACCAACAGACCCCTTTAGACCTGAGCTCGCGTCACATTCAATGGAAATATCGGGCCTAGCAAATATGGACGACATTGATCCTGACGAGATGTGGTTACAACAGGATGAGACCATCGACTTTTTGAAATCACCATTTTAGGGACATTCGTTCACTGAAAGGATTTCTTCAGCGCGGTTTTGTCATCATATAGGCTCCTAGCGCAGTCCATACATAGCTGTATGCGGTTTTAACAGCGTGTAACTGTGGACGTATCCATGTTTCCCATCCCTTATCTCGCTAGCTGGCACACTGCAGTGACCAGGTACCCAAAGCAAGCAGATTAACCTGGAAGGAGGTTGCTAAAATACTAAGTTTTTCCTTGCATTCCTTCGCCAATTTTGTGTTGGTTCTTGGTTTTGCTAGTACCATTAGGGCTGCTTGACTGTCCGAGCAGATGGTGATGCTGTTGCTTTGGGTTCCGCTTCTAAGTAGTATTTTCGCGCCCTTAAGTATGGTAAAAATTTCTGCCTGAAAAACAGTTACGAACTGTTCCAGATGGACTGCGTGATTGAAAGGTAAGTAGTTTTCGGCTGTAGACCCCCGCTCCCGATTCTCCATCGATGTGTGATCCATTCGTGTACACTTCATTTCCATCCTCGTTTGGAATGGCAGTGCCCTGCTGCCATTCCTCGCGTTTGTTGTAAAGTTGTTTTCTTTACTTTAAAGGTCGCTCGGATGCCTTACGCGTGCAGAGGCCACCTGTACTTCCTTCCAGATAGCCTTGTGTCTCAAGTCGAAGAGCAACAAGTCCGGCAAAACTTTTCTCCTCCAGTCCTATAGAGAGTAAGTTCGAAATTGTCTCCATTGCTGCTGTGGGAGTACTGAATTGGGGTCCGGTAATTTCTAGACAATCCATACGTTGGATATTCGATAGTAGTGGCCACCGTACAAACGCTCCATAGAGTAGGATGAGCCTAACGATGCAAGTGTAAGGCTACATGGGAAAAATTTTATCTTAAAATCAGCCTTTTCTGGGTCTACTGCTAAGCCTTCCCTCGTTAGATCATCATCTGAGTATTTTCTGAGGCTCGGGCTTCCTAGTCCGCAGGAGGTGGCATCAACGAGACGAGGACGATATACTTGGATATGAAATCTGACAGGTCTTTTAAGACATGAGCTAGGGTGAAGTGGCGTCAACATAAAATGCATTTTGCGCTCTGTGACTCCCAGAGCAACAGGAGATGGCATCATCTTGACGTCCACGCTAACTAAGCGCTTCGGCAAAGTATTTCTAGATTAAGTCTGCAATAAAAGATTGCTTCCACAAGGCGAGGACGAAATATTGGCAATATTTGAGATTTAAGTCTGGAAAGTCTTTCAGGATGTGAATTGCCTTGAAACGGCGCCAATATTAAAGGGGTTTCTCGTTTTCTTATTTCCAGATAAGCAGGAGATTGCACCATTAGGACTGCAAGTTCCTTTACGAGCTGGGTTAAAGTGTCACCATCATTTGGAAGTATCCAGCTCTATCCTAACCTATCCCAAAGGCAAAGGCAAAGGCAAAGCGGGCACAGCATTGGAGTCCATTAAGTGATGGATCATTCCGGTACAAACTAAGCAATTCAAGCCCGTCACATAGTAAACTCGGTCACCGTACTTTAACTACTCGGTCAGGAGTATTTATTATCCTCATGTTCTATGCTCCTGCTAGTCTCCTCATAGAATACCTCCTTAGGGAGACTGGCAACCTGGAGGTATCACAAACCAACCCGACAGTTTATCCTTTTTTTTATTCTCATCGCTAATTTCCACACGTTCCCTCCTGTTCGGGTGCTCGTTAAACCCGTACTTAAAAATGTTTTTTTTTTTTTTGTATCTCCGGGCCATTTGGCATTTATGTGCGTACACAACAAATTCTAGGATAATGGCTGGTTGTACGCACTTTTTTATTTATACTCGTAAGCTTCCCTCTCATTCGAGGATTCTCATCTGTCAATGGCTGGAGATGCTCGTGTTCGGCTCCTTAGCAGCCATTCGTTGTTTGCCTTCAAGGTTACAAATGGATGCCGGTTTTTATTTTCCATTTTTTGTTTCTGTGTTTTTTTTTTGTATGTATTCACCCTACAAAACCGTTGCGGAATTTTCAATTAAAAATGAATTTACTCAACGATGATGAGAATTGCAGTAGCAACAGCTAGCAAGAGTGCAGCAGGAGTGCAAGGAAACACGAACAAAAATTGTTCGCCTGATATTATCTGAAGAATTCTTAAGCGTTCTGTTATATTAGTTGGATAATGTCGTCCTATAAAATGTATTATCTGCAATTATTCTGGTCGTCCCTCTGCGTTGGTCTGTCGGTCGTACTCTATACGAGTACGGTGTACTTAGAGCGGATGAAATATCATCGATTTAACTGACAAGTTGTTGACGTTAAGGAATTGCTGGTACAAAGTGAAAAGGATTTTTTTTCGTTGTTTATTTATGTTCACAAGAAGGATTGAAACTATTTATAGAGCTGTCTATGTGAAGTTAACAGTTTTGATCGATAAAAATAGAGAAGTCGTCAACATTTAATGTCTGGACGGGTATCATGTCGTTTGTAATGACATCGTGGATGTGATGGATTGTTATTTGAAGTTTTCAGACATGTTCACAAGCCATGTTAGCCCGCATTGGTTGAGGCAACTGACGTGGGTATTCCTTCGGACCGGGGTGGACTTTAAACCTTAACCAGTTGAATACCTGAAGAGGTGTAGTTCGTGTATCTGCTTGTATCCGATGGCAGTAAAATTCAAAAGTTATAAACTGCTTCGGAGGGGTTTCTGTGTTTCCCTGTTCGCATGTTATGATGCGCATGTTCAGCAAACTCCCAAATTGGATTGCATTCGTAGCGGGCTGTCCTTCATTGAACGTAGTCCCCGTACCAAAACAAAGATACATAGTTCTCCGAGTGCGGTAACGAGTGATATGCCACCCTTGAAGCTGCGATTTAAGTCTGCCTTTTTATGGGAAGCTGATAAGAACTGTTGTCATTTCAACAATCTACAAATAATTAACGCACTTGTGGAAAACAGGCATCGTGGTATTAAAGTACAATGTCGAGTACTTGTAGCTCTATTTCGGGTTAATGTCAACCCAGACGTGCCAGCCATTTAAATGAAAATATTTTTCATAAATAATCGGAAAGTGTACTCTCTTTAATATAGCAGCAATCATTGTAAAATATTGAGTGGTGTAGTTTTAACAGCAATTTCAAAAAGAAACCAACCAAGGGCCCACGCCTTATTATTGCCGCCGCTTATATGTACCTCGTTATTGTAACGCCTTAAGTCAGCACTCGGTTTGGGTACTATTGGTTAGGTTGGGATAGATTCTCTTAGTTTTATTGCCATATCATCATGGACCTACTTCCTTTCTTAAAGAGGACTAAACTACTAACTTCTGGTAACTTGGGATACCTTTAAAGCCACAACGGTAAAAGTTTAAAGCGCCATCCATTGTCTACACCGGTGGCACCGGCTTAAATTTCAAAGAAATGAGACCCGATGGAGTCCAAAAACAGAATTTGTCGAAGTTGCACGGTCTGCTTCAATTCAGAACTTTTTAAGAATGTAATCCAAAATCTTTATGCAAAGTGCGGTGTAGGCTGGCTTGGGATATGTCTAATTGCTGCGAGTGTCTTTTAATGGATAGAACTGGGTTTTCAGCAACACTTTCACAGCAGCAATATATTCGCCTGACCTGACTTTACAAGCATGAGTCTTCACATCATTCACCCGGCCGGTTGACTCAAATTTATTGATCAGGTTCACAATAGCTGGGTTGCTTCCTAGTACCAACTTTGCGAATGTATCTGCGGTATTTTCACCGTTTTTTAAGTGAATTTTCACCATTTTTATGCATTACTCACGTGTATATCGTTCCATTTTCTTGAATGTCTAAGTTTTCCTTGACACCTGTCAAGGAATGACAGGTCTACGTTTGAGATGTCAAACTTCGCACGAAGCAAGTTTGAAAATGATTTGAAAAAAAACTTAGTGCCTGCCTAATTTGGAACCTCATGATGCTGAAAGAATACAAGTCAAACCTAAAGCTGTAGCCCGGCACTCTTGCTGGCAGCAGATGTTTGTTCGGTAAATAAACGTCGTGCTCTTTGCGTCTGCAAAAGAACTAATCCTCTTAAGGTTCCTGAATAATCTCAGCAAAACTTGGTATCTGTCTCATTTGCAGCTGTAAGCTAAAACCTCTAAAGATCAAGTCTAGTGATTGCTCCTCTTTCTGTGAATGAGCGGCAACTTTGTCACATAACGTCACGTCAGCAAGCACTTAAACCAATCGTTAAATTTATCAAAAGAAAACTTTTAACAAAAGCTGCTGAATAATTGACCATAAAAACACGCACATTTACGAGTATATCCTTGTGCTATAATTCACAGGTCAATTGATAAAAAAAAAAATACAAAAAAAAAAACAAGTCACACCATCCAACGGAACGGGAAAGTATAGAGGCTGTAAAAGGATACGTACACGAGAAAGTGCCATTAAACCCATGTTGCTAAAAATATCCAAAGAATATTGAATTGTTCACACCCATTAGGCCTGTCTCCTTTCACTCATACTTAGAATGTCTTGACGCCATTAAGGATAAACTCATACGTTACGTGATTGCCTCACCGCCCCCACTCATTACGTCATCTGAAGTGACACACCAAGTCATGCAAGTCGTCTAGTAAGTCATCTGACTGAAATTACTTTCAACTCACACTCGCAAACGAGGTCCTGCTCCATGTTCTCATTCATTAGCATAAGCTCCGTTGAACCATCATAGTGAGCAGTCCCCATTTTTTTTGACTGGAAACTTTTACCAAACTACCGTTGTCAGGTGTGTGTACGAACTGTTTAATTTGGCAACGTGGCTACGTAGATACGTGGATACGAGGCTCAATGGCTCGATGGCTCTTTGCGTGTCCTCTTTTGAAAATGTGTCAATAGCTGTTATCTATTGAAGCGTGTACGTGTGTGTGTGTGTGTTTTGCATGAACTGTATCCTGTCCTAATTCATTAACTAACATTCTATTCAACATTCTAAACAAACAAAACTAAAAACCGTACAAAGGTGGCGGCGGCGGTGGTGGTGGTGCTGGTGGTAATAATGCCGGTAATGGAAGCAGTAATAATGGCGGCGGCGTTGGTGTTGGTGGCGGTGGCGGTGGCATGCCTCCATACTATAACCTAAAGGATCAACATCTGCAACAACAGACCGGAAATGGCGGCAGTGGTGGTGGTGGTAACGGTGGAGTGCAAATTTCCAGCGAAGGATACAGCTATGTGACTGAAGTTCCATCGTTGCCATCGTCACACCATCGACATTCGAGTTCACACCACAAATCCTCATCCTCCCATCATCATTCCGGCAGTGGTGGCGGTGGCGGTGGTGGTGGAGGCGGAGGCGGCGGCAGCGGTGGAGGTGTTGGTGGACATCATCAGAATCGAACACGAAGGACACAACGAAGAGTCACCCACAACGAGAAACGATATCATTCAGGTCGGGGTCGCCTATTTGTTTGTTGTTTTATAAAGAATTTAATTTTTTTTTATTGTTTTTCTTGTTTTCTGTACCTGAAAACACCCCGTCCACCTTGTGTTTCCTTTTATTTTTTGTATTTTTCACATCATGATTAATTCTAATTTAAATTGGAATTTATATTTAAATTTATTTTTTAACGTAGACTTGTGCTTTATGATGAAAGAAAGGTGTGTGAGATTTATTTAGGTTTTTTGCATGGTTTGGTAATAATTAAGGATTGTGCATCGCATGTACATATGTATATGTGTTTGTGTTGTATATTTATTAAAATAAGAATGTGTACGCCTGGTGATTGTCAAAAGATGTTCGAAAATGTCGCAAAATTTAAGCATTTAAGTGAATTTTAGGTGGAACTGCTGCGGTAAGTAAAGAGTTTCGGAAATTTTAATAGCAAAACGCCTTGAAAGTATGGAAGGCTTAAAAAATAAGTTTGAAATTTTGCTAATTTTCATGTACCTAGATGGCACTACAGTTCGGGAAGATCTGCGGCTCAACCAAACCTATTCTCTTATTTATTTAAGCCTGGTACAAGAAACTAGATCAATAAGCTAGGTGAAGTAAATTAATTGCAGAGCGGAACAGATGCATGGTGATGTCAATTTGGAGGAAAAGTATCCTTGTCTGCAGAACAATTCCTAAGAACCCTATTCCCTTTGAGCTTCGAAACACATTGAAACGCTCATAAAACTAAAAATGTCCTTGATAGGTATGCCACATCGTTCTTCGATGTTCTGAAAAAATTCCAAGGAATTTGTGTCAGAGGCCTGACACTGACAAAGAAAGTGGTCATCTCCGTAGCCCCTACAAAAACTATCCTCACTTAGATTAGATTGGTCATAGGGATGTAGGCGCACTGGGACCTTTGTAGATCTATTGTGCTCCCTTGACTTCGAGCCGATGTGATACTCGACTTAGTGCACCTCCTTCAGTCCAATTTCCTTGATGAATCGGAGTACCTGGAGTGGATTTAACAGTGATAGACCTTTTTCTGATAGTTAGTAGCTATCCAACTTTCTTCTTTAAGGAATCAGTGCTCCACATTCCTTTAAAAGGTTCCCTGCGGCTTTCCTCAACCCTCAATCTCCGCAGAATCTGCAGTCTTCACGTTGATCTATACCCAGTTTCCTGAGGTGCTCCTTATGTCTACAGTGACCCGTTAGGAAGCCAGTAAATACGCACAGTCGGTTCTTGCTGATGCATATACCTACAGACCCTACTTGTTTTCCAGTTATAGTTTCCGAGAAATTCTTTGGCCTGCCTTAGTCCAGGAAGCCTCACTCATAGTTCCGCTCCTTTGCAGTCCACATCCCACAAAATAGTCCCGGACCGATAAAGACGGTTTCTGATCCTTCTCTTACTAGTTTATCAGCTGCTCCATTTCCTTCTACTCCCACGTGACATAGTACCCAGTAGAGGATGTCTCTATTGGTCTCACTTATCCGGTTTATCTAGGCAAGGCACTTCCTCAACAGTATAGACCTGATTTCATAAGAGCTTTAAAATCTTGATTGCGGCTTGGCTATCCGACAGCATCGCGATGTTTTGAGCCCCAATATCACTTCCATTGTTGCTGTGGTATAGGTTCTCTAGACCCTGTTATGCAGCTATTTATAAAGGATCAGGGTGTGTTTCGTCTTGCTTGGCTTCCAATGATTTTTTTGGCTGAGTTTCTGAGGGTGGAAATGCAAGTTTACTGGGTTGACCTTGTGGGCCTATTGTGATGTCCAATTGAGATGCAGCCTCTGCATGTATTGTCGATTTTGAGTTTAAGTTCCATTGTGTAGTTTCGTAGAAAGTTAGGGCCAGTGAGTCCACCTTTTAACACCGACAAGTAGTTTCTGCCGTTTTGTGAGAGTTTGTTGATAATGGCTTTGTCGCGTGTTGGCCAGAGATTCCTTTAACAAAATTTCAAAAGCTTACTGATGGTTGTAACTCCCTTGGCTTTCGTTTACGAGACAGTGGATGCGTAAGTTAGAATGGGTCTAACCACCATGGCAGATAAAAAGTAAGTAACCTTCAATGATAGGCCCTAAGTTTTGTCATACATTCTACGATAGGTCCACATGGCATTGGTCGCCTTTTTCTCACTTCGTGGAGAAAACCTGTAATAGCCCCTTTTAGGGCCACATGACCAAGGTTAAGCTTTCTTTTCCTCGTCAAAGCCACAATGACTGCCTTGATAGTGTTGATTGATAGATCTTTTCTATCACCAAGTAAAAACAAAAAGGACATCCTCCCCATTCCCTCCAAGTTTCGTTCAATAAACAAATTCATTGCATCCTGAAGCAAAGAAATGCGACGATAGGTGCCTCAAATCTACGCAAAGACTGCGGAGAAAATTTGTATTTCGTAGCCAACCAAAGTAGGTAGGTAGACTGATGTAATGGAGTTCGCATTCGCATACATTATTCATGCATAAATGGATGGAGCAAGGTTTCTGTGCCGTCATCGGATAAGATGGAAGTAGCAGCAGAAGAAACTCGAATGCGTTTCCTTTTTTTATGTAATTTTCTCTCAAACCCACACACACACATGCTTTGCATTCGAATGCAGATGATATCACTGGCATTGCATAATATCCTACTTAGGTATCGAGAACTGAATTGAATTGCAGACGGGTTTGCTGTCGTTACTTAAGGCTTTGCAATTGCACAGTCAACAGTGTTGCTTCCATGGAAGTTTGTAAAACCTTTTCGCAAATAGCTGCAGAACCCTTAAAGTTGTTTGCTAGGAAAGAGGAGAATGTGGAAGCGCTGGCACTCTGAGCGTTTGTGAACTTTCGCTGAACCAAAAAGGGAATAGAGAGCTTAGGAGTCCTTGTTTTTTTTTTCCTTTTCTATGGACAGGCGAGTAGCGAAAATTGAACCACTTTACCCGCATTAGATACAATTTATATGACAACGATGACTAGCCAACTGCCGCCACATTGATTTAATTCCCAATCAACATCCCTCCTTACTGGCTTGAAGGACTTCCCTCCCATTGTGTGTGCGTAAGCAGAAAAATCCATTTGCACACGATACGAGCAAGTTCAGGGGGAGGACGGAAGGAAGTCTGCCACACCACCCTGCCATACATACTCGTACATGTCTGTAAGTGCGTTTACAAGTGTGTTTTCTGTTCAATGGTTTTTATGGATTAATTTATGAGACTGAGGGGCTTGAAATCCATTTCCCAAAAGCAAACATCGTCAATATTTACATTTTTACTCAATTATATCCCTTAAGCCACCGCATTCGAATGGAAGACATTACTTAAGGGATGTGTCCTGTGTCATTTCCACTGTGAAAGTAAAAGGATAAGAAATAGGTCCATCGACAGCATTTCAACTCTTAAGATTTATGTTAAGCACACTACTCTTAAATAGGTCGACACTTGGTTAGGTTCGGACTGAATGTTATACGTTTATGTCGTGTGGGCATCCCCCAGCATCCGGGGATGTACTGTTCTCAACCCTGAAGGTTAAGTTTTCATTTGTGTACGAGCTCATTGAAATGCATTCGATGGGGGGATGCTTTAGTATTTTTTTTAAGGGAAAATGTCAAACTGTCCGCATGTGAATAGAATTGAGGTTATGTGTGTCAGTCATGTGTGGAAAAATGTTTCTTTTTTCTCTGCTCTCAAGGCGATCCTTTTGTTTCTAGATGCTGCCCGGACTTTTGTTTGATTCTGACACCCTTTTCATAGATAATAAAAAATGTAGATGGCATCATCAGCAGAGACGCTGGCGCTTTATCTAGGGCAATTATTTGTAAGAAGACTCAAAGAAGGGGCGCTTTGAACTTTTAAGTAAAATTGGAAAAAAAATGGAAAAGTTTATGTTACGTTCGCGCCTTGAGCGAAGGGTTTATTAATGACCCATGCATTCAGATAAAGAAAGGTTAGGTTGGGTATATGGCTGTCCCTGCTCACTAAGCATCAGCAGTTCACATAGACCACACAAAAGGTCCATTGTAGAAGAATCCTGTGAACTTAGAAATAAAAATTTGGCTTAAGTATCGACCGCTGTATGTTTGCTTGGCTCAGCATTTCGAAGGTCTCCTAGCTATGAGAAGGAATGACTGTCAAGAGTAACATTTCCTTTATGGGTCAGCGCAGATGGCGAATAAATTCTATTACGCAGTGCTCGGTCAGCGCACCAATAGCAATGTGAATGCCCCTGCGGCCTAGCTTCAGTAGATAGAAACTTATTGTCGTAGACTGGCTACAACGACCTACTTAAAGCTCAATGTCTATTTCCATGTACCAAGCGCTATACTAGCCTCATCTAGAGCATGTGAAGGGTGCATATCCGACCCTTTCCTGACCAGTTCATCCGCTTTTTCGTTTCAACAGAGGATTCCCTCGTTGACTGTTGGTATCCCGTTCAGTTTTTAGTTTGCATAGTTCTGCGAGCTTCGATCTTACCGATGTTTATTACAACAGCTTCATTGCTACATATGTATGTAGATGCTGATTATTTTCCCTTAAATATTTTCCTCCCTAATCATTTCCAGAGCTCGTTTTATTGCAGTAACTTCGGCTTTCAAAAACACTGCAACCAAAAGAGGGCTTTAAATTTCGGGCCTCACAGAAGACGCCAGCTGCTGTACTTCCATCTATTTTGGATTCGTTATAGCTAGTTCCTCTTCGGATTCTGTTGAACTTACGATTGCATTGAGGGAGAGAGGTATGATGTAGTACGTTTCCGTCCGGAGTTTCGGGATACACCGCCGATTTAGAAAAGACGCGTGTCCATAGGCCTCGCTGCCCAGAGCCTAATAGCCCTTAGTCTGATTGTTGTTTTAGTTGCTGAGCTTCCGCAGTATATGCCTAGTGGAAGAAGATGCAATATTGTACGCAGAGATGCTGCAGGTATTGATTTAATCGACCCCAACACTCCCAAGCAGCGTGTCCTTTGGGTCTTTGTGTTGCTCACAAGATAGCATATCCTCTCGAGCGATTTCCTCCAGACTATCGAGCCGTATGGAAGAATGGTTACCACCATAGTGTATGCTCTGTGTACCACCTGTGGTTTAAACCCCTCTGGTAGCCCATATGACTAGTATAGCACGCACTATAAATCTTTCACCGATCACCGTAGAGTATTACCTCCATCTCCCCTTTTTTCACCATTTTTCTGAGCTTGTTTGGCACATTCGTGATGATGAATAAATTTTCGTCCAGTTTTCCTCTGATTGGAGAATATGGTCCATGAGGAATGATGAGCAGGGAAGGTTGCCTCTCCGTTCTGGAGAACCAAGTTGGTCTGCGTTTTAATCTTGGTCTGAGCACTCTGGCTTTAAGATGGGGAGAGCATGTTCAAATCTGTACAGGTGTTTACGATAGACCCCGTGTCCAGATAGAAGCTACGTGAAATGATAGTTGAAGTCCACTTAGGCGTGATTCACTCAGATCTCGATAGTTGGAGTCAGTTTGTGCGTCCATTTTCCTTTCGTCGTGTTTTCCCACCGCGTTTGCCACATGACCATTGGAACTTGTTTTCATACGTTTCGCCTCATGTCCTCGCTGAAGTCTTCTGCTATAGGTCCTCGCCATCTCGTCGTCTGCGAGTATGCCGACTAAGACCCCGCCGGCTGCCTCGTTCGAGATCATGTGAAAGCCACTCATCGTCTCTTAATGTGCCGAGCCTGATTCTGTAACTGTGGCTCTAACCGAAACAGGAGACGCATAAATGAGAACGGAGCTAACGACTCCGAATAGTAGAAGTCTGCTAGCGTATTCAGGTCTCCCGATGTTTGGTAGTATCCGTTCCTGGGAGGGTTGATGACCTTTTGGTCAAGTACTCTATGTGCAGTCTGTTGTGGATCATGAGTCCAGGATCCACAACCCGAACTAGGCCTCTGTTGTGTATTAACCATTCTGGAATCCTACCCGTCGTGCCCAGAGGAAGCGCATTCAGCGATAAGACCATGGTTCTCCGGGTGGTTTGTTCCCTTTTGGTAGCAGCACCAAGTGTTGCAACTTTCATTGTTCAGGAAATGTTTCCTCCTCCAAACATTTTTGGTTTTGGCTTGTTATTAAGACAGCCTATACTGACGACCACTTCATCCGTGGTACACTCTATCTCGTGGATGTGTTTGGCCAGCATAAATTCGTTTTCTAAATGGTATTCTGGCATTGTAAGGACCTTCTTTGCCAAAGTCTAATAAGGAGTTCTCGTTCCAGAAACCAATCTTTGTCCTTATGCGATGGCGAAAGTCGTTCCTCAGTCGTCCATTAGTCCTTATTCGAGGCAGGGCATCTGTTTCGTTGCACAGTAATTTTCAACACCGGATGATGCTAGTCTACGGCACTAGACCTCGTACTTTTTAGCCGACTTGTGTAAAGATTTTTACGAACAGTTACTGGAATCTGCTTCTAGGAAATGAAGCAAGAACCAGATCATCAACTAGACTGCTGCGACACTGGCCTAAAATATGTTTTGTGCCGTCAGTAGGCTCCCAACCAAGCGCAATCCAGATCTCCAGCTGTTATTGGACAAAGGACCTGTTGGTGGATCTGTTCATTGTGAATGCGCATTTCGTCCAGAACTGTCATACAAATTGATTGGCAAACGTATTCGCTATCATCATCTACATTTAGGTCCCAACGTTAGTCCGTATCTTGTCCGCGTTACTTCGCTCGATCCATACATAGCTCCCCCCTCTCAAAGACCAGTACTGAGGCAGTGGTAAAGCAATATTTTGCTACCACATGCTTAGTTCTAACCCACATCTACCAGTCCTTTCCACTGCTGTTCGATTCGTTAATTCCTTGTGGAACAAATTACATTTACCAAAGAGCTCTTAAGCTCGTCAATGATCCACCCTCGACGATGTTGTTGAACATACTCCAAGTAAACTCCTTCACTTTAACAGGCAAATAAACATTCAATGAAACCTCCTGGTGTAGGCAATAAACCATAAGTTACAGATGACGCCTAAGTCGATGCCACTGCAAAACTTTATCAACCAATTCCTGGATACAAAGTTGAATTCATTTAGGGATCCTTGACAAACGGAAAAGGTAGCAATTACCTATCCTCTTACTCGCAAGATTTTCCCTAATTCCTGCTCATTTGTGAACTTATGACGCATTCTCATCACACACAAGGATTGTTTATTTTTTCTTTCAGGACATCTGCTAACTTGTCTTGAATCCTTCGCCAAATGCGCACACAAAAAAAAAAAAAACTTTAAGCAAAAATCCTTTCCTACTCTTAGACATGTTTTTCCATCAATTTTTCTCTGGGTGTCCTTATTGTTTGTTGGCTTACACCCTTTTCTTTTTTTCGTATAAATTATCCTGGATATTACAAAAACAATCCCCTCATGTGATGTGTCCAAATGTAGAATCCACATCCTGTATGCAGGGCACACACACAACCCAATCATTTGGGCTGTGTGCAGTATCTACAAGGATACACTTTGAACGCTCATTAGTTGCGTGTTTTTCTTTTACTCATTTTCTGAAGGGCTAATTTCTTGGCAAGGACTTGCCTGTGGAATGCACAGTAATGTCTGAAAATAGATTAAATTGTGAACTCGTTGATGGTCTTCTTAAATTCGGAATTAAAAGTAAAAAAAAAATGAATTTGGACATCTTCTCAGCCAACAACCTTCTGGGTCCAAAGGATACGCCTTTATCCTATTGTTTTGCCTTTCTTTTGCGGTGTGAATGAACTCGCATAGTACTCATCCTCGCGCCGTGTTGTCGTCATCATCGTTCTGACTCAAATTTCTAACTTTAGAGACTTTTCTTTGAGACTTGTTTATATATTGTGTGCGAAATTGCTCTTCTACGAGGAGTCCTTTATGTATGTTTCTTGTGGAATATTTTTTCTAGGTCGTTACTTCGAAAAGATGATGTACCTTCACGTCCCTACCTACACATGTGTAGCACGAACGAAAGGAGTGGGCCAACGTTTTGTGTCATAAACGTGAATTTAAAGTGTTATTGGCATCGTTGATCGAAACTACGACTGTAAGGAAGGTGGGAATCTGCAAAACACGAAGCAAGCTTCATACTCAGTGACAGTGTGGGACGTTTAGCCTTAAACCTTAGTCGTTTGAGCATCTCTGCAAAGACGGGGGGCTTAAGTCTGTGGTGTTTGTCTTTCCAATTCGTTAACGAGGACAAAGTGAAAAGTTCTCGAGATTGGCAGTAAAAGACTGTGTGTTTTAGTTCAAAAATGATTTTAGTTTCCTACGCAGTGGCGTCAATCTGAAACCGATGACGTCAAATACACGGGAATCACCCTTGACGTAAAACTCAGCTAGAAAGCCAACATCCTGGATCGAGTGAAGAAAGCCACTACAGCTCTCTACTGCTGTAAGAATGCGAGAGAGGAAGTAGATGGAAACTAGAGCCAGGTATTACATACTGACCATATGTACCAGTCATCAGGCCTCTAAATGGAGCGTAAGAGTAATCGTCTGATGGCCGTCCTTTAAGAAGGCTGTTCACCGCAAAGCAGTGGAGCTCTTAGAATTACCCCAACAACTGCTCTAGAAATGCTGTTTCACTTTCCACCCTTAGATCTCTGCACTCCTCCATTCTCAACGATTTTGAATTCCTTCCGCAAGACTTCCACAACTTCTGTTTGACAAACGCTTTGAAACCCGAATACCTTCCAGACAAGACTGGCAGGATGATCTTGGGTTACAAACAACTTGTAGCCTGTCTCTTAACGAGATGGGGAAACAATTCAATATTCGCCTCATTTGGGTGCCAAGCTGAAGAGATATTTCAGGAAATTGCATGGCTGATAAGCTCGCCAGGTAGGGTACAATGTGCCGAACTATTAGACAGATCCGGTCCAAGCTGGATCAGAAACGCATCAACTGTCTCATTAGACAGAAAATGTTGCTCATTTCAAACAAAGTGGGTGTCGCTACAGGGCACTGCGTTAGGGGTAGGCACCCCATCAAATTGGGCCTCCTCCCCAAATGACTTCTGTAGAAGTTCTAAAAAAGGAAAATAAGGGGTACATAGATCTATTTGCATCTGCTCTGACGCCCAAGGCGCGTTTAAGGCTTGTTCTGCTTACGTGATTGCCCCTAAAATCGTGAAGGAGGCAATTGTTAAAATGAATCGACTCGAACGGTGTAATTTGGTGATGCTAATCTGGGTTTCGGAACATTCTGGGATACCGGGCATCGAAACAGCAGATGCCGGGGGGTCTTCTCTGTCCTCTCCGCTTTTAAAACAGATAAAATATTTATGAATCTCAAACCTGTTTAGATACGAAAGCAGCCATGTTCGTTTAGGAGCTGGCTGAGGTAGAAATCTATTTCTCCGTGGTAGTGATCCATAAATTTTTGAAAACCCGATAGTAGTCGATGGGTCCATCTTCCCTTCGAAGACTTGTTCCATCCTTCTCGTCTTGAAGCTATGGGTTCCTAACTTTTGGGCAGCGTAGGTCGTTTGCAGATCGATGGCAAACGAATGTACATCCTTGTTGACGGAGTTAATCATTCTGACGTAAGACTTAATTGCCAATACTTTCGCCGCATACATTGAGATGGACTGCACCTTTGTTGTGCGGATCTCCTAATATTCATCATTACTCTGTCTAAGGGTGCGCTCACCTGAGCAACTCTTTTACACCGTTTTTCAAGCTTTTCCTTGGAAGCGAGTCTAGTGTGGATCATCACACCTTTGGGGTATTTGATAATCGGTTTCGATATTATATTATGATTGCCTATTGATGGTATCCCTTTTTCCGCAACTCTAGTAAAAGGCTTTCGCTGTATGCTCTGTGAGCTCTAACTAACTACTGCCAGCCATTGTCCTTTCGGACACATTTATTACCAATGTCTTGCATTTCTTCCAGGTGTTTTTCCCGCCCCATCAATTGCAATATCATCGGCGAATTCCAAGCCTTTGAAGGCTATCATACATAGTTTTCCATAGAATAGGCCCTAATACAGATTCTTGTGGAACTCCGTCAGATATATGTATGTCTCTGCCTTACTCCACTATCCACACTTAACTACTTTAAGAAGTAGAACTATTCTCTGGAACAGTGTACAAATGAAGCTTCATTGAGTTTCAAAACCAAAGGACGTTAGGGACCTCCTTTTTTGGAAGGAATTGATTCGATGGTAAAGTGTACCCTCTCCCAATAGACATTATAGTGGGTACACTCATACATTGTGCCCGGAAGTTGTCTCCCCTTCCCATCTACTTAGCAACAACATGACTGATTCTATTCGCAAAAGGCCCCCAAAACTTTGCCTTCAAAGGATTCTGACAAACACATATTTAACACTTTAAGGACTCACAGAAAAAAAAGAAGGGATTTTCCCTAAATGATGCTCATTAATCCACAAACAAACAAAGTACTTTCAATAATGACACTGTGCCAGCGAAACAGAGCTTAAATCCTTGTTACAAATGAAACTATTGTACGACCATGTATGTATGTAGATTCATTCACCAAACGCCCCAAGGATACACTCGTATGTTGTAACAAAAAGTAGATTAACAAGTGCATTGACATCATCAACAATGACAGAGTCTTGCATTGTAGTGCACATTTTCTAGAAAAATTAAATAAGTTCACTCCACTGTAACAGACTACATGAGAATTTTTAAGGATTAAGGACATTGAACGGCATAAAATTTTGTATAAAAAAAAAAGAAACAATTTCGTTGAATATTCATTATCCTTACTGGGACATCGTGGCATATCACTTGAAGTTGTTTTTAGAATTCAAATTGATTTCGTCTGACAGGTACAGATTAAGTTAATCAACATTTTCCCTCGTTTACAAAGGTTGATATAACTTTTTTCAAGGTTACTTGGCCGAATATAAGAACCAAGTGGAAATTGATACAGGATTGTCTGATGAACACAAGGACATTTATCTTGTTAAATCAAATTGGTTACCTGAGAGTTTATGCCACAATTGAAGGTTGTCTGGCGGTTTATTGAATGAAGGTATCCTCTTCAAACAAAAGGTTCAATAAACAAGGGTAATGAGTTTTACAAATCATGGCGCTTCTACAGACATATGTATGTGGATGGTGGTAACAAGATTACATCATGGTGTTGGTAAAGGTACTCGTAAGAATGCTAAAACTTTTTTACTCGAATTCTGTACCAATTCGTAAAATGATTCGTCCTTTGTATCGTAAGGACTTTCTAGCATACAGGACAATAAATGGAAATAAATGTTTATCTCTGAACACGTTGCAAAAACTTATTGACGTTCGTATTCAAGGCTTGGTTAGGTAATTAAGCGCCTTGTGGTTAATACAGTCACCTCTCACTTACACCAACAGTTTGCGTCCATTTATTGGTATCTAACACTGAGAACACTGTAAAAGACGAAATATCCGTTAGACCCACCCAGATAGTAATATAAATCCCAGGACTTCCATCAGCTCAACATTCCTTAAGTCCTTCAGTTTCGATAAGAAGTAGGTTAGGTTAAGTTAGGTTGGCTGTCCGCACGAGGGTGCAGACACATTGAGACCAGTAAAGGTCCTCCTGTCTGATGCCATGGATCAAACCAATTGGCCACTAACAAAACCAACCGGAGCTTTTGATAAAGCGATGGATGCACATGACGCTTAAAGACGCCAAATCGCCAAGGTCTTCAAGGAAGGAGGACCCTAAATGGAGCATTTTTTTATGCGACAAATATACATACATATACATTATACATAAGAGGTGAAGGATGGTTTCCTCCTCCTCCTCCTCCCTACAGCTCCTGCAGAAATCGTTAGAAAAGAGGTCAAGGCCTATAAGACAGTGTCCAGTAAGAACACCGACAACGCAGCTGATCTGTGATCACTTTAGCTGGAACAACTCGACACTACGTTTATGATCTACGCCAGATCTATCTACGGTCAGATCTGTCTCGAAATGTGACACGTTGAGCCGTTTTCCCATTTGAGGTTGGTCTTGCTAATAGCGTTCAGCTTTAGTAGATGCTTACATGTAGCTAGGGGCATACCTAGGGATTGCCTATCAGCCAGAATCCGTAGAGTAATATCCTGTCTGCTCCTGCTACCTCTGCGGTGCTTGCGAAGAACCTGGATCCTTAGGTACGTAGGCGTCGTTCTTGTAGGGCAGGGAACTGACGTAGCAGATGTTGGATTTGCTTTTGCAAAATTGGTGGGACTCTACTTTCCATTTGCGGAACATGTTTCCTGAGGTTACTAAAGGACTTCATCTTTATTTCGACAAGATACTCAATAAACGGCACGGATGGCTAGATGTCGGTAAAAACTAGTCTTTTTTCTCTGGGAGTGCTTTGTCGCGGCAGTTCTTCGACTTGACAATGTCACAGCAATCTGATCCCACGCTAGGGCTGAGATTGTATTGTTCAGCTATCTCGTCAAGAGATATGAGGTGCTCGTTCACTGTCCTACAGCATGTGGACTGATGTAAAGGACTTGTATAACAATATTATTTTGCGCACTCATACTAGGACTCACAAGTGGGTCTTAGACATGCAAAGAAATTTATAGATTGCTCTAGCAAAAGATCGAAGGAGATTCAAACATAATGCAACATTTTTGACTGACTTCCTTGCTGGTCACTGTTCTCTCAACTCGTCATCACTAGGAAATGAGCATTTGGCAATCTGACACTTGCAGCCTATGAACATATGCTTTGAGGACACTAAAACTGCCGAGTACATTATCTGCGAAAGTCTCACCATCGTTCGTAGCAGACTGTAACGTTTTCACAAAGGGTTCACCACCCTGACATAATCTTCTCCTCAGTCAAAGTAACCATAAGATTCCTACGAGAACATTATCTCAATTATAACACAACTAGCGCAGATGTCTCTCTAAGGAGGTGAAAAAGATCTTCCTCGGCGCAGAACATTGATGGGACTTTCTGAACACTCCATCACCCGACTCTATTCTTAAAAAATATCGCTTTCTTACAGTAGCGGCTCGAAGGACCGCACCGCATGATGACCTGCTCGTCATTTATCTTAACCACTTTCATTGTTCCAAAGAAATGACCACATGATACAGGGTGTAAAATGTAGCGTGTATCCCGCTATTGAGATACTAAAGGGTGGTCTCTCTGTTGATTTCTTTTTGAAATTGCTATTAAAACCACACCGTTCAATATGCATCGATGATTGTTGCTTTGTTGAAGAGAGTATGCCTCCCGATTATTATTCCAATTCTTTCGTCTGTGCGACGATAGCTTTTGTTGTGGATAGATATGTCAGTTTCCCGAACTTTGTTTACGAATTTATTTATACGAGCCGCTGTGTAGGGTCTACTTTGCCCAAAAACTATTTTTAATTCTATTTTTTATTCCCCATCGTTGATCAAACGTTGAACGATCCATTTCATTCCGCCGAGGCTTGGCAGTATATATGAGGCGTGTAAGTGTTGCCAGCATAACGCACTTAAAAAACAAACCAACAAATTGTCCGATGTGTACTGTATTGCCATCTAGACGTACTTATATTTTACTAAATACTTTCAGATTGAATTAAAAATTGGTGAGTTTAAGGTTAAAAAAAATTGTATTAAATATATTTTCGCATCTTTTGACAATTTCTATAGAACAATGCATGTAACTCAACTAACCACAGCTTTCTATCTCTGGAATGTTGCATAAAAAAATTTTAAATTTTAAAAATTTTTGCATTTAATTTTACCTTTTTTTTATATTTTTTGTTTGTTTTTCTTTTATTTCATTTTTCGCCTTCTATATTGAATTGCTGATTAATTTACAAAAAAAAATTTTAAAAAAATAACAAAAAACCGCACAGCTGGGCCACTTACATCGAATGTAAAACGTCCTGGGGTTGATCTTAGCAGTCAATTGGCAGCACTGTCGGCAGAAATTGCTGCCAAATCAAATTTTAAGGGATGCCGCCCATATAAAACTTCCCAGATGACCGAACAAGGCTCACCATTGTTGCAAACACGCAAATATTCTGGCAGTGGAGGCAGTGCTGGCGGTGGCAATAGTAGCGGTTCATCCAGTATGGAAAAGCAAACATCCAGTAATCCCAACAAGCAAGTGCCATTAAATTCGAGAACATCTCAGCATCAACAACAAGCTCCGCAACTGCCTCATTCAATACTGCAAACTTCAGCTAATCTTCTGGCACCGAGTGCAATTTTAGCAGCCGTAAAATCTATGCAAAATAATAAAGCGGTCAAGTCATCAAGTGGCAACAGCATCAATAACAATAACAACAACAATGGCAACAGTCGCAGCAAATCGGAATCACCAAGTGGCACAACGGTGGCAATGGGGCATATTAGTGGACCAGCTACAGGATGTCTAGTAGGTAATAGCGCTGAACGAACTGCTAAATCTGATCAGGGTAAGAATGGTCAGAATGCCAATGCACAATCCGCACAAAATAATCGACCCAGTCGACGCTTGGGAAGGCACGAAAGTCGCTACACAAGTGGTAAACGCAATTTGATATTTTGTCTGCCCATCCAAAAATACAACCCCCATTCCAACCCATATATGTCCTTCTCCTAACCACCCCACATTCCAAGTCGTTCGATGTCTATCCTTTCATTCCTTTCCCTCCGCTCTAGAATAACGCTCTTATCTAAGCCACTTTTTTCGAAATTAACCCCATTTTTTGAACAAAAAGTTTAACTTGCGTGTATCGCTTGGTTTGGTCTGTTTCTATATCTATCACTCCATTGGGCCTAGATACATACTCATAGATGCAGCTGAACGATCCTAGTAAACTAGTTTTGTTGCATTGGAGCTGTAAAGCAAACGTAAAGAGTTGATAAAGCTTGACGTAGAATAACATAATAACACGCATTAACTCTTCATTCATTACTCATGTAACCATATTCAAGTACAGGGTGGCCCAAAAATTTTAAGTGAATAACTTTTTATTTGATGAACGTATTTTAGAAAAAAAAACAGAAGCACGTTGAAGCTTAGTCCTTTGCTAAGTTCCTCTGATGTTAAGAATCGAAAATAATATCCTATAGGTGACCGCCATTTTGATTTTCACAATCTTTTGATGGAATTTCTCATAAATTTGATCAAAGCTTGTGGTGTCAAGGATGCCAATATATGAGACTTAATATTCCTTTTAAGGTCTGTAAGCTACCTTTGACAACACCGGTTATGATTCTATCACTGGTGGCATGAGACGTTGAGGAATCGATCATCCAACAATCAAATGGGTAAAGACGATGCTCGACAGCCGCGTCACAGCATCAACATCTACCCTACTGCAGCTATCGAGGCTGTTGTCGGACTCACCCGTGCATGTGTTTGTCAAAAAAGTGCTGATTCGCAGCGCTGCAAGTCGCCGAAAATGGGGCGAAAATACTTCCTGTGATCAGATGGATATCATGGAACTGTTATCCGACTTTTCAGAACTAGAAATCACTTTTCTTTGGCGGCGCTCATGCTCTGAGCTCCCACTTGATTATCTTCAAATCAGTCCTATGCTGCTTTATTACTTAATCTACAAAGATTGGCCTTAAGCACCAAAGTAAAGCTCCTTCTTTCCGAGAACGGTCAACAAAATGCGCGATATCATCTCTAGACGAGAAACTTCTTGCATTAAAATGACTGCGAAATGCTCCTTGTATCCGTAGGAGGAGTTATGCCAAATATAGGTTTCGGCGGACAATTCGTTGAAGCATCGCCCATTGCACCATTATTCAAAATCGAAAAACAGGAAAAAAAATTAATGAAAAATATTACTACGTTCTAAAGTTATGAATTTTTGAAATCCACTTAATATTTTTTGGGTCACCCTGCATAATTAGATACATATTCATCCAGTAGGTTGGTTTTAATGTCACTATAAATTGTACGTTATGAAGGCAATAAAGTTTAATTGCAAATTAAATAAGGACTTGTACACTTATGTTTGTGGAAACTGTACTAAAATCCTCCATCAAATTACCATAAGCTGCTAATTTTATTATTTGAAGTCAATTATACTCGTACATTAATTAAACCAGTGCTTGTGCTTGGCTGGTATTTTTTTTAAACATCGTAGAGGCGGAGTGCTTATCGTACCGCGTAGGTGTAGGACGGGAGATTAGTCTTACGAAGCGGGATTACACAGTTTCCGTAATCGCCGCTAGCAGATTTTTCCAAATATTTTTTTTTTTTTTTCGTTGTTATGGCAACTCTGCGGTAAATGTTAAATCCATCTGTCAAATAGTCTGGTTTCAAACCATTTTCAAGCTGAAGTACGTTGTGCTTTCAAGTTCGAAAACGAGTTCGGGGGATCATATTTTTTTCCATTTTGAGGATCTTCAATGGAAATCGAATTGGCGACAGATGCTGTTCTTGGAAAATGCGGCGGCAGTAATTCTGACATATGTAGTTTGACGCGAAATGTGTAATCGTAATTAATTTTTCGAACCGGGACAATGTAATCATCAGCGAAATCCCTCTTGAGTCCCAAAAACTGCTACAATTAGGAGGGTTCACACTGTCGGACATATGTTTCTGACAAACATGGTCGGAAGAATGTTTGGAAGGACCGACGTCGTTAGCGAGTCGTCCAAACCATGTCTGTCAGAAATGTTAGACTGTGTGAACCCTCCTTTTATGAACTCATCCACCGATGATTGAACTTTAGCTATCTTCAGGACTAGTGATCCAGATCTTTCTTTCTTTTGATTGTTTGGTCTTGAGGGTTATGTCGTTAACCTAGGCCTCATTTGTCGTCACAAATCTGGCCAAAAAGTCCTCTGAATTGACTAGAAAGAGCTCCAAACACACACGACACATAGTCAATCGATTGTTCGTTTTGAATGTTTTGGATCCGTTCATGCGCGATATCGACGATATCAATTGCAGAAATTGCAACAGCACATTCAGAGCTTCTGTTGCGCATGTCCGTATGGCACCCGTGGTACCTATGACTGTCCTTGCATATACAAGTACATTTATAAGACCATCTTCGGTTGAAATTTCCTCTTCTTACCAAAGGTCTAACTGCAAGCAAAGATTCCATGTTTAACTTCCAGTTGAGGTTCGGGTGTAGCTTGACTCCTAGAAATCTAGAACTGTAAAATAAAGGAAGTAAATGGTTTCTTAGCTGTGGAGACGTAAAGGTCGGTATTTGGGCTTCGGTGTTAAAAATCACTTTCCACAACTAGTGGCCCAAATGCTTACCTTATTCCGTGTTCCTTCCATGATTTTACAAATCACTGAAGGAAACATTTTCTAACATTGCAACGTCATCCGCATATCCGACAGCCTTGACAGAAGGTCGTAGAAGAGATGTTCCCCGATCTACAGATTTGGTTAGAGGCTTGACTGAATGATTCTGTTTTTCAACATGGATACTATCCAGTTACTCAATATCCAACCCGGTGAAAGCTTCCTGAATCGCTTCAGTTAGGACGTTATTGCATCTCCATTCAACATCTAGGAAGATAACTAGGCTGTGTTGGCCTCATGGAGTACTGTGTCTACGGATCTCTCCTTGGTGTACGCACGCTGAGATTAGGACAGTAAGAAAGTTTCGAGAGTCTTTCGCATCGTTTAAGATGCGTTTCAGCGTCCAAGATTCTGAGCAAGGTATTGAACGAATGGGTCAAAAATCCTTCACGAATTCATGCCCACGTTTTCCAACTTTCGGTATAAAAACCACTCGAATACATATCCAGCTCAAGGGAACGTAATTTAATGATATATGTACAGCTTTTAAAAAATCTACACTAGCCAAAAGACTGCTCGGACTTGAGCAGCATAATAGGTAGGATGCCGTCAAGACTGACTGATAAGTACGTCTCGTTGTACACTTTTTTTGACGCGTCAAAAATGTTGTGTGTTTTCGTTTTGTCTTTTTATTGTTAAGTTCAGTTTGGTGAGTTTTTGAAGTAAACAAACCATTCGTTGAAATAAAATGTTGAAACTGCAATGTGGAGGTGACCACGCTGGCACTATATAAAAAACGGTTATTTTATCGGTTTTATAATTAGTTTTTAAGTTTTTCTGCATTTACATATTTAATTTCTTTCTTTCATCTTATTAGTGTGTGTAATCTTGCTTTAGTGGTAAGAGTTAGTTCAATCATTTCATCATGTCTCATAATAAATCTCTTAGCAAATTCACTATTCTTTTCATGTAGTCCACGCTTAAATAAATATTTATTCTTAAGCTTAGCTTTGCATAAAACATATAAAAATAGTTTGCACATTTTCACGTAGTTGTTGCTAATCTCACAAGTTTCTTGCATTTTTTTTTTTTTTGTGCATGAAATTCATTTTAACCATCAACAAATTATTTTCTTTCGCATTTTAATTTTCATCTCATTTTTTCACATTCATGCATTTGTTCATTTCAATCACTCTTATGTCATATTTTCGCCTTTTTCTACTTTGATTTCTCTCCATACACACCTTTCAAATTGCAAAATAAAACAAAAATTTAGAATTTTGTGAAAAAATAAAAATCGATGGTAAACATAATTTTTTTTTCTTTTCTCATTGAATTTCCCTTTTTGCGCAACAAACCATATTCGTACATCTCGCAAATGTCATCCCCTACATCATCTTAAAAAATAAAAAAAAATAAAAAATTGAAATATTTGAAAAAAATAAAAATCAAAAATCACACAAAACTCTTGGTAAAACCGACAGAAGTTAGACAGGAAGCGGTTCAACAAGCTCTGGCCGCTCTTAAGAATCGGCCAAAGCCAAGTTTACCGATGCCATCGAAACGTAGTTCGGTTTTAAATCGTAGTCCTGATCGGGATCATGATGATACAGGTGAGAAAAACAAAATTAATTTAAAAGAAAGAAATTCATGAAATAAAATTCAAAATTATGTTGAGGGATTGTATTTGCTTTTAAATTAGTTATAAAGGGTGTCTCAACAAGAACGCCGGATTTAGTGTTTAAATTAAACTCGAAATTAATTGAAAAAGTGTTAGAATTTTTATTTCGTTGTAAAGTACAAATGTTGCGATTAAGTACGAGAAAAAATGTATATGATCTACAAGTCTGCTGACAAACTCTTTCTTCCTTGACGGAATTTTCGATGACATCGTTGCATACACATAGCACGTCTTCTGGAAAAAGCCGCGTAAAAAATGCTTGGGAGATCTAGCTGCAAATTGACGTTCATTACTGTAACACGTGTAACAACTTAACAAAAAAAAAACAATTATGAAACCATTTGTTTCGCAAATATGCCCTACGGCCCTGCTGGCAAACTCTTCCTCTTTTGACAAAATTATCGATAACATCGTCGCATAGCAGCACTAACACATTGTGTCTCCTCCTTAAGGTCCGGTTTATTGGTATACAAATGCGACTTCAAAAAAAAACAAAAAAAGATGTCGTATGGTGTCAAATTACACGATCTTGGTGTCCGATTTTTATGCGCATTTCTTGAGCTTACACGACAGTTTTGTCCAAGCAAATTTTTTCGTGAGTAGGATGGCAGGTTGCGCCCGCCGTTTTTCTGGAACCATATGCCTTCAATATCAAATTCAATCAATTCTGTGACGTAAACCAGTCATTGTAACCGCATTTTCAAAGAAGTACACCCGCCATTACTCCGCCAGCCTAAAACTGCTCCATGCATTAAGGAATGAGTGATGTATTGGCTTCTTTCAAATGGCTCTTGGGTTTCTACACGAAGGCAAGGTGAAAAGTTCTCAACTTGGTAGTCAAACACTTCTACAGAGTCCCCTTTTAGTTCAATGTACTTTCTATAACGTGTCTCCATTGTTGGTTGAAACTGCCATTAGAAATAAAGCCCATAGTCAATGACAGTGTGGGACGCTTTACCAACTTTGGATGAAAAACCTTTGCCAATAAAACGCCCAAATCAGTGTGTCTTCTCCTAAAAGCCGTATTAAGAAAACTCAAAGTTCAAAGTGATGTTCCCTGTTGTATCACGTGTACCAACATCAGAAAAAAAAGCGGTAATAATAATGCCATCTCTAAGGTAGGCCGAGAACTTTTCATCGTGTCCTCGTATTTAGTTGAAAATGTGTTCCATCACTAGAAATGATTTTCTGTACGAAATTGTTGTTCACTAACTGATGTTCCAACGACCAAGCAACAATTGGCTCCTTGGCTTAAGTTCTTGTGTCAGTTATATACAATGTGCTTTTTGGAATGTCTAAATCTTGTGTACGAGTGCGTCATTGTAGCAGACTTACAAAAAAATCTGTTTCCTCGAAGTTTTTAGGCAATCTTGGAATTGATGACTCCTTTGGAGCATTGGAGCATTTTTCGTCCGCGAATTCGACGGAGTTTTATAAACTCTTTTAGCAAAACTTTCCCCATTTTCTGGAGTTTTAACGATAAGAACGCGTTGTCCTTTCATGCAGTGCTCCATAATTACTAATCGCAACATTTATCGGTGACATATATGAAATTGTTAGAGTTACCAACCGTATAAATAATAAATAAAACGACGTTTAGATCCAGCGCTTTTATTTGGACAGCCTTCACAATGTTTAGGTGCAGAGTACTGCAAGAGTCATCAGTGCAAATATTTATACCAACGGACATTAACTATGTATGTATAAAACTATGTTATCAGCAACATTATTATAGGCACTTAGGTCCTTAATATCCGAGTGGGTCTTTTACTCTTAGTTTTTTCGAAAAATACGCGACCTAATCTACAGTACTTTTGCAAAGCTTGACTTGTATTTACTAAAACTATTGATTATGTTCCTGGCTAGTTCAGTCGTAAAGCTCTTCGTTTGTTTCTTAAAAAACGTTACAAAAGCTTGCATCGTTATCATTGATTCATTGATGGTCACTTTTCGCCACAAAAAGTAGAGGAAATAGTATACAATTTTGTGGGATACCGCATCGAATCTCCAATTTCTCTGACACCCTACTCGTATGCTGTACTTGACATTTTGTGCATTCATAGCATGCAAAGACCGTCCCACGCATGATATATTTACTCTTTTAAAAGCACATTACTTTCCACAAGTCACTGGCTATAATCGTATTTAGGGATACATTGATACCTCGCTTGCTTTTCCTGGCTTGCCTCAGCTTCTATGTGAAATTGTGCTTGATTTTGACGATCATCTTCATCTTGTGTTGTCCAGTTTAATCCTCTATGCGGTTCATCACCGTCGTTCCCACTTTAATTTGCAGATGTTAGACCATCTTGTAATGAAATTGTTGTTAATTCTCAGGTACTTTTCTGCCTTTGTTGTACTCCATTTCGATCTCTTGGAATCGGGTGTTAGAAAGAAAGCCTCGAATCGTTATCGTTACTTATACATCAGAGTCACCGTGTTTATAACCTTCCTAACTGACGACGGAAGAGCCCCACTCAGTATTCGAATTGATCCCATTGTCAAGTGCAATTAAGATAGTTTACCACTTTTTGTTGAACAGATTGTTCATTCTTGTATCTTTGTATCACTTGAACCTTACCTTGGTCTAAGTAGATCTGGGCTTTTAGCTAGGACAACCACCTTAACTTATTGACCTACTACCATATGGAGACGGCTATAGTCCTCAACATTAGCAATTGGCTCCCAGGCATATTTGACTACGAAAACAAAAGTCAACCGAAGGCACTAGTACTCGTGCATCATTAATCAAAAATGGCAAATGAAAGATGACTCTTGTAATACTCTGTAAGTCAAGACGGAAAGTCCAACTTTTACTCGTACCAGTGAGGGAATAAAATCGCACATTCATTTCAGCCAAGTCATTCTTCATGAAACGTTTTTATTTTTACTCGTTTTCTGTTGTTTTTTTTTTGCCTCTTGAGGTTTGATAACCAAAATAAAATTAACCAACAAAATAATTTTTTAATTTTTATTTTATTTATTTTTTTTTTAATAATATTCAATAACCCAAAGCTGAGAATGCAGTGATTAATGATTGAAATAAAAAATGAAATTTCACCACTTTCACATACGAACAAACAGCAGCAACAGCGAACAGAGAGTGTGCAACTACTTTTGTTTTTTATTTTTTACTTTTTTGTATAATTTTCTTTTTAAATGATAATGTTATGTACTAAATAAGTATTTCATTTCAAAGTGGCTGTTATGTCCTTGTGACGTTTATTTATTTATTATTTTTTTGTCTTGCTGTTTTTCTATATTTTTTTTATTTTTCAAAAAGAATCGTAAAAAAAAAACAAAATAGAAATATTCATTTAAAAGTAAAATAAAAATAAAATAAAAATTTATTAATAAAGATACAACAACTGACGATGAATCAATACCAGAGGAGAGGATCTCAACGCCAGACAGGGAATATAATTACCCTCGTGATCACATTAATAATTCCAGAGAGCAAATAATAAAACCGCCAATACGTGATTCTTCAGTGGGTGGTGGTCATAAAAATTTTTCCGATCGCAGACCACCACAGAATTTACCTCCACCGGTAAGGATTTTCAATTAATTTAATGGAAAATAATTAAATACGATTTTACTGTTTAATTTCAGCCACATTCCGACACATCTAGTGCAGGATCACCCCCAGCTGTTCATAGGAAGAACAACTACGACTTTACTGATATTTCGGACTTCCAAAGACCATGTGAGTAACTTTTCGAATTGTGTTGTTGAAGTTAAGAAAAATATATTGGAGTATAAATTTTTAATTGTTGGTAAGGTTGTAGCGTTGTGAAGAATGTAGAACACTAAGCACTTTCCTCGAAGCATTTAATTTCCCTGCTAAACCAGGGAAAATTTTCTATAATCACTACTTTCTCTGAGTTACTATGGAAGTAACTGCGTAAGCATTGCCTTCTGGCATAAGCAATTCTTGCGCAAGAGAATGTACCTCGATTGAACAAGTCTTACATGATTCGAACTTAGATTGTATAGCAATGTTCACTATCATGGACATAAATAGTGCTTTCAGCGAGAGAGTGATTTAAAAACTCATTTTGGAGAGACATAGGGTGAACTTATTGTTTGGACAATATGTTCAAAATTCGAGCGATTAATATTCAGGCAGAGGATGTCCACAGCGTTGTGCAGTACTCGTATCAGCCACTTTATGAAGCATAGCTGTGGACTCTTTCAAAGACAGACAAAGTGAGGAAAGTGGCATACACAAAGTTGGTTATGCAGATTGCAATAATGACGAGAGACACGTTCATGGATTTATCTGTAAATGTCATAAGGAGAGCACTCCTTGTGGTGGAGCAGAAGTGGCTTTCCATTAAATCGAAAATTAGACTCGATCATCTTCACTATGAAGAGGACAAATCTAGATTTTCATTCCTTTTTTGGAACCTTAGTCCGTTAGTGCGTTAGCACAGTTTTTCAACTCCGCTGATGAATGTATATCTTTGTAAAAGGAACGTCTTCCTCATCAATTTAGTTCCGGGCATTCACAGAGAATGTGTTGGAAAGAAAGATAGTGGCCTTTGCGAAAGTTCAACAGTTTTCCTTCTCTAAGTTAAGGGTTTCCTTGTAGGAACAGGACTTAATGAATCGTTTGGATTGTCTAAGCCCCGTGACATTTTTTCGAAGTTTCTGTTCCCAGTATTTAATCAGCGCTGTGACAGCATCCCTGTTGACGCCACACTAAGGTTCTGGTTATACGAACGCAGGAACTGAGTGAGACCTACCTAGCTATTCTGGAAACTCGTCGCTTGAAAGACCAAACCAAATGTTACTCTACTATGTAAGATCATCGAAGCAGCATTTAAAAAACGCGAAGTCCACTGTCTTGGACGATAGTGCTTTAAGCTCTGCCTGTTTATCTGAAAAGCTATATGATCTGCCGCCCTTAATACCTTTTTGAATGATTAGTCTAGTGCTGATCTCATTGGTATGGACTTTAGCCTGCAACACTGTAGAACAAAGATATTGAGACGTTGGTGTTGGGTCCATCGGTGAGCAAGATCAGACTACTAAAGTCCATTATCGGGACGCCATTAGAGCAGTTTTCACGCTCCAATGTTTCTACCTTAAATAACCTTTCGAAAAGTATTCCCTGACCATAATGTCGGGATAGTCCCTTCTAGGAATTATTTTAAGTATTTTTAGGTATCTGTCAAGATCGGTTGGCTTGTACTTGTATTCTAGCTGCAGTTTGATAGCGCATCTAGCAGCTGTCTTCATAATGTACATATTCATTATGAGGGGAGATGGCTTGTTAAATGAGCTGAATCTAAGGTGGCATTGGCTACACTCCTTCGTTAAGTTGTATTTTTGGCTCAATTCCCTGCTACTTCATCTGCAAATTCATTTTCCACCGCTCCATAGTATATTTAAGTGTTGTGAGGCTTTTTTGGCTGTTTAGATTCCAATGCCCCAAGTTTCATCTGACTGTCTCATAATCATTAGCAGTGCTGACTAGCACTAGTTAAGTAGGAGATGGTTTTTGAAAGAAAACCAAGCTTTATAAATTTATATAAAATTCTTTAATATCTTCTTTTTCTTACAGATGTCGCTCCTGATATAACCCAATTCAACAACACTCGCCGCGGTGCCGATCGTGTTACTCGCTACGTAAACATATCGCAAACAGAAGCTGGCGACACTGGTACAGCTGGTCGATGGAAAGTCTCAGCTAAAATTCAACAACTCTTGAATACTCTTAAGCGACCCAAACGTCGGCCATTACCCGAGTTTTATGAAGACAATGACATCGAGTTGGAAATTGCAGCGAATCCAAAAGATCCGAATGCACCGAAACCTGAAGGTAGCACCATGACATCAGTGCAAGGCGAACAGTTGGCTGTTGCAGCTGGATTGCCGCGTTCGCTGGAAGCGGCATTACAACGCTTTGGCACAAATTCATTTAAGTCACCAATGGCAACAGTCTTGGATCCCAATGGCAAGATGACTACAACGCTCACCTATGGCAAGTTGCTATCGCGTGCACAAAAAATTGCTTACGCCTTGACTACGAAAGTATTCAGCAAGGGACCAGAGCAGATAACACTGAAACCAGGTGATCGAGTGGCATTGGTTTATCCTAATAGTGATCCGCTGAGGTGAGCATTTAGGCTGGTTTTTAATGGTAACCATTTTGATTGTATTTCTGTTTTAGTTTCATAACAGCTTGGTACGGTTGCATGTTCCGTGGCTTGGTACCACTACCGATTGAACTGCCACTATCTAGTTCAGACACTCCGCCACAACAAGTCGGATTCCTACTGAGTTCATGTGGAATTAGTGTTGCATTGACATCAGAGGCCTGCTTGAAGGGTCTGCCCAAATCATCGACTGGTGAGATAGCCAAACTCAAGGGTTGGCCAAGACTGCATTGGTTTGTGACCGAACATCTGCCAAAGCCTCCGAAAGACTTCAATGTTGGAAACGTGAGAATAGAAGAAAATGCAATTGCATATGTTGAATATACTAGCGACAAGGAAGGCAGTGTAATGGGTAAGATAGGTCAGAGGAGTTAAACGAGGCAGTTTTTAATTTTTAAACTTTTTCCAGGTGTCACGGTGACGCGTCAAGCGATGATGAATCACTGTCGCGCCTTAACTATGGCCTGCCACTATACGGAAGGCGAGACCAGTGTGTGTGTTCTTGACTTTAAACGCGAAGTCGGCTTGTGGCATGCAGTTCTCACCTCAGTGCTGAACGGTATGCACGTGCTTTTCATTCCGTACGCTCTTATGAAACAGCGACCATCCTCTTGGATGCAATTGATAACCAAACATCGCGCATCATGCTGCCTCGTCAAGAGTCGTGACTTACATTGGGGACTTTTGGCCACTAAGGATCACAAGGATATATCGCTTTCATCGCTTCGTATGCTCTTAGTTGCTGATGGTGCCAATCCGTGGTCTCTGTCTTCGTGCGATCAATTCCTTAGTGTTTTCCAGTCGAAAGGCTTACGTTCCGATGCTATCTGCCCATGCGCCAGCAGTTCCGAAGTATTTACGGTATCGCTTCGTCGCCCAGGACGTTCCTCGAGCGGATTCACTCAGTCAGCTACTGGACGCGGTGTTCTCTCAATGGCTGCTCTCTCGCATGGTGTAGTTCGCGTTGACAGTGAAGACTCACTTACCTCGCTCACACTGCAAGACTGTGGTCAGGTGATGCCTGCCGCCCAAATGGTTGTCGTACGTTCCGAGGGTACTCCAGTTCTCTGCAAGACCGATCAAGTTGGAGAGATTTGTGTGACTAGTGGCGCCACTGGCACAGCTTACTATGGCCTTGAGGGACTGACCAATACGACATTTAAGGTTCAACCACTTGTCGACGAACCGGATCCAAAGGATCCCAACACTGGAAAACCAATAAGCGAAGAATTCTTTGTACGATCTGGACTACTTGGCTTCCTAGGACCTGGCGGATTAGTATTTGTATGTGGATCACGAGATGGCCTAATGACTGTGACCGGACGCAAGCACAATGCAGACGATATTATCGCCACAGTCTTGGCTGTGGAACCGATGCGTTTCATCTATCGCGGTCGTATTGCCGTCTTCAGCATCAAGGTGCTGCGTGATGAGCGCGTCTGCGTTATTGCTGAACAACGTCCCGATTGTTCTGAAGAGGAGAGTTTCCAGTGGATGTCAAGAGTTTTGCAAGCTGTGGACTCCATTCATCAGGTGGGAATCTATTGCTTGGCATTAGTTCCACCAAATCATTTGCCTAAAACGCCACTGGGTGGAATTCATTTGTGTGAGGCCAGGCGTCGATTCCTGGAGGGTTCATTGCATCCAGCGAATGTATTGATGTGTCCACACACATGTGTTACAAACCTGCCGAAGCCAAGGGAAATCCATCAAGGTAAGTGGGAGAGTTTTGTGTTTTTTGTTTTTGCATTTTAGTTTTTTGAGTTTGTTGAATTGTTAAATGCTTAGAAAAGGTGGTAGATGTGCTATAACTTAGAAATCTGTGTGTATGCCGGAATAGCTTCATGTTTTAGAATAGTGCAAAGCAAAAAAAATCAAAGAGTGGTGAATTTATTGCAAGTTTTGAGGTGTTAATTTGTATTTTGCGAGGCATTTGTTCATTTTATAAGTCCTGAATCGACAGCAATACAAGTAGAGACACATTTGTTTAAGCCGATAGACTTCCTCTGACTGGATGAATACACTCCATTGCATGAGAGGTGTAGCCAATCGATTGTTATTTTCTTCTCCGTATAGTGATGTTCTATGTTCTTGATCCTGATAAAGCTGTTCTTCTGCTATAGGATTCCGGCAAGATATCATCTTTTACGAGAGCTTGAAGCCCTTTCGAGTGACAATTGTGATATTCAGAGCGAGGTATCAATGTGTCCCTAAATGTGATTAGGCAGCTACTTGGAAAAAGTAGTGTCTGTAAAGAAGCTCATTCTTAGTGAATAACATTTTCAAAAAAGACGTCAGTTGGCTTAGGAAAATGTAGATCTTGATTGGAAGAAAATTATCTTTACAGACGAGTTTTCTTTCTGGACCTTCAATCCAATTAAACGTATTTGGTCAGAAAAGGGTTTGAAATATCTTTGAAGCAAAGTTTATGGGTGTTTCTCGGCACAATTATTTGGAGAAAGAATCTTTGGTGAAGTCGTCGGAAAAATAATTAATTAGAATTTAAAGTTACAAGTGGTTTATGGTCCAAAGAATTGCAGTAGACCTTGTACCCAGTAAGAAAAAAAATTGGCCATCACTGTCACCGGATACCAATCAAACAGAAAATGTGTGGACTCTACTGAGGCATAAGATAGTCGGGAAAAAAATATCAGCGAAGATTCACCTTATACATCCGCTCAAGGAAGTAAGAAGATCATTTACCTCAAACTACACCAACAAAGTTCCCAGGCTAAACACTGGATACTCTACGAGTTCCAGAAATGTATCTATCAATGCGGTGAAAGTAGAAAAAACGCGTGAAGTATTTGGAGAGGACGCAGTAAGAATGCGATCATGCAAAAGGTGGTTTTTAAAATTTCGTTCGGGCGACTTTTCCTGATCCCCGATCATGAAGGCTATCAGATGTTAACAATTAAGCGTACGCAGTATGCTCCAGACAAATTCTTAATTAACTTCCTTAGATGTACATAGGTTTTAAGCTTGGAATTCATCACACCGAGAGGCTCGGTTTTTATGTCACAACTCTCTGTTGGGTGCCAAACGAACTAAACGTACAAATTTTAACGGACAGAATTTCTATACGTGCCTCAAACCTTGCTCGTCAAAGAAAAAAGCCGTGATGAAAAGTAGATGGTTATGAAATTTTTGTTGGAGAAAAATGGGCCTTGTTTACCATCAAAAGTAGATGTGCATGAAAAGAAGGTTTTGCTGTATTGTTTTTGTAATCGCAAGGGTCCGGTGTACTATGATCTGTCCAAGCAAAATGCTAAAACGCTAAATTATGAAATTATTATGCTCAGCTTGATGATTTGAACACGGAATGATCGCCGATCCTTGACCAAGAGAATGGGTGTAATCTTCCATCATGACAATGCTAGGCCAGGTATGTCAAAAAACGTCCAAAAAATGAGTGAGTTAGGTTGAGAAATTGTATCCCAACGGTGGTGACCGTGAAAAAACCTTTTTGGTACTTTCTAGGATTCGAACCTCGAACCCCCTCTTCAGTAATCCACGCACTAATCTTAGCCGTGGCGCCTACAAAGGAGAGAATTACATATATTTTGGAATAATTTTGAAATAAAAACTTTAAAAAAAATCATTTCATTTTCCTTAAAAAAACGGCAGAACTTTCCCTTACGCTCCTACTACCACTCAGCGCACCCATCGTGTTGATATCGAGGAGGGTTTTTAAAATCTACTCTTACCTCTACTCGATTTCTTCGCTGCGCTTGAGGAGGGTTTAAATTATTTAATTACCTTCCTGGATGTCACACAAATGCGGATGTGTATTGAGTAATGTTAAGTTATTTCGAATACCTACGGGCCAGCGTTGTATGTATGCCTACCATATTTTATTGAACAGGCTTATATCTCCACAGCATACTTTTGTAGCCTCGTTGTTGTCCAACATTGCTAAACGTATGTTAAAGCTGCCTCATTCTCTCGAACTTTCTTAATCTGAGGTTTGTCTCAGACAGATTTATTCATTTATCTCAAAGAAAACTGTGAAAGATTGGTTTGTTTAAGGTTATTCACAAAATTCACCACTCTGTAGTAGAAAATATTGCTGCAACGCTTTCAGATGGATACTAGCAACAGCATTAGCTTATAGAATTTGCTTGGTATTTGGCATGATAAAAATAAAAACAAACAAAATGTAGCATAAGAGCTCTCTCTCCACTATTGCTTTAGTAAGACTTAACACTCAACCAATCAGATAAAACCGGCTTATTGCACGAAAATTCATCTCAATCATCTACAATCTTACTAAACCAATATGGAACCCGTATTTCAGTTTATCAATTATGTACTAAAAGAAATTATTTATTCATAAAACAAATTTTAATCTATGTTTTAAACCACACACTATTTTATTTCGATGTTTTTTTCTTTTTTTCTTTTTTCCATTCGAATGCTGCTCTTGTTGTTCTTAACTGACAAAAAAAAAATACGATAATCAATAAACAAAAAAAAATTACCAAAACTAATCATCATTTTTGAATAACTTCAAACACTCACTCGCCCACATAAACACACATAAAAATTGTTTCTTTTTTTTTCTAAACAAAAAACAATTCCAAATGATTACAATAATTTTGTAAAATAATTAATTTCTGTTTTAATACGCATTTTGTTAAAATTGTTTGCGACCAACAACATCAAAACATTATTCATTCATCGCGTTAAATTAACATAAACTACACACTCTTATATAAAAAAAAAAAAAAACAACAAACAACAACTACTACTACTTAATTGGCATTGGCACTGGATTCACCATCAAAAAAATAATAATAATTACAATAACAATTAAAATAATCACCGTTATGTCTAATTTATTTTGCTATTACTAACAAAATTGTGATTATAAACCAAAAAAAAACAATTAAAAAACGCGTTCTTCTTGGGACCTTGGTCACTCGCTCTACTCCCACCCTCCCATACTGTCTCTCTCTATCTATACATACATTTATAAATATTTATATATTTGTATCTGTTATTGTTAAATTATATACTTTTTTTCCTAAATATTTTGCATTCAAATTTACATATATATTCGAACATAAAACTAAAACAAAAACCAAAAACAATACTCGGTTGCATTGCCAAAAATTCGATAACGTGTTTTGTAAATATATTCTCTTTCAAAAAACAAAAAAAAAATCTATCGAATCGTAAACCATTAAAACATAAAAAAACGAATTTGTAAAAAAAAAAATTGAAAATAAAAAAAAATAGCAGTGCAACCAACAACAACTAGTAGTAGCTCATCTGGATGTGGTATTACAGACACATCAGTTGGACCGGCCTCAGTGATGGTTGGCAATCTGGTACAGGGTAATCGATTGGCAATGGCACAAGGACGTGATATTGGACTTTCAGAGGATAGCGAGAGGAAGGTATGTAAACAAGTATGCAAGTTAGACCTTAAATCTATTCATGGATTTTTTCTTTTGTTGCATTTTTTTCTAGCATCAATTGATAACCGGAGTGTTAAGATGGCGCGCAAATACTTCACCCGATCATGTACTGTACACCCTGCTGAACTCAAAAGGTAAGGAAAACTACTTTTAAGCTCTTAAATATTTGATATTCGTATCAGCCGTGATTTACTATCATGGATCATTAATATTGATTTTCAACAACACGTGATCCAGATATCTATCGGGGACTTTTTAAGTCGTATTCCCACAACCGGATGGAATTTCAGTCATAGAAGTAGGGAATTTTTTTATGACGTTTAGTTTCAAATGTCGCTTTTCCAAAATAATAGCCTGAATTGTTTTATTATCCTGATCTTCAAAGGTGGTTACGGAGTAGTAGGTAGTGTGTTTGTTTGTTCCGAAGAGGAGGTACATCCCCCGTTCATACCGAGAAGAAAAAAATCTGTAGAAATCCGTAGATATTTACACCACCCTGTTTCACAATATGCTGGATAATGCACACTATCCGGCGCATTAAAAGACAGCGGTAGTACATACTATTCCCAAAAGCGGTAAAGATACGTTCGATAAGTCTATTTCCCAACATAAGCAAAGTGTTCGAAAAAGTGACCAATGGGGTCCTGACTAAGTGGGTTGACGGCATGCATATTGTTCCGGACATGTATATTATTCCGGATAACCAAATCGGTTTCAAGGCGGGGCATGATACTATACATGTCGCGTCTCAACTGGTATCGGATATCCAATAGAAGAAAAGCAAGAAACAATGCACGGATGCCTGCCTAGTAAACTTGTAGAAGAGTTCGATACCGTATGGCAAGAAAGTAGTTGCTGCCTGGTAGTACAATGAACCCTAAAGACTCTGGATGCTTTTGGGATTTGGTTGCTCTTTTTTTTATAAAAAAAATCCTGATCTTCAGTCTTCAGCCGAAATACTGTTTTATTATTCTGATCTAATCCACATCAGATCATGTGGAAAACAAATTGGAGAAATATAGGATACAAATTTTCCTTTTCTAGGCAATCTAGTTGTTCTTAAAATATAAGGCAACTTTCTAATTTTGCAACATAAAGAATTTTTTATTTGTATTGCCTTGAGCCTCACTCAAATAAGTGTTTGAGGTTGATCACCTTTGCAATCGATGTCATGGCGGAACGTAACAAATTTGGCATGTGTTGGGTACGTTGTACTACAACTAGGATACCTAGCAACTAGTCTTGTGAATGCTTTCTAGACCAATATCCACTTGATAAAGGGTCATTCACGACTTAATTCTCAGTTTCCAGCGGTCAAGTGTATGACCTATATCTGCGTTGATTACGCTTTTGACTCCCCGCGTACCCGCATTTTTTTAAGCTAAAACATCTGTAATTTATAACAAAATCTTCTCTTACTTTCTATTTTTTTTTCACAGGTGCCGTTGCAAAAACACTTACCTGCTCGGAGCTGCATAAACGTGCTGAGAAAATTGCTGCTCTTCTGCAAGAAAGAGGAAAGATCGAACCAGGTGATCATGTTGGTGAGTACAACGATTCTTTCACGTAAGCAAACAAAATATTACCATGAATGTTTCTCCTTCTTACAGCACTTATCTTCCCACCTGGCTTGGATTTAATATGTGCATTTTATGGCTGTTTATATCTGGGTGCTGTGCCGATTACTATTCGACCACCACATCCACAAAATCTCATTACGACATTACCGACTGTGAGAATGATTGTCGATGTGTCGAAGAGCGGTATCGTTCTATCAATCCAATCGATTATCAAATTGCTGAAATCTCGTGAAGCAGCCGCTTCGATAGACCCGAAAAGTTGGCCACCGATCTTAGATATTGACGATAATCCCAAACGTAAATTGACTGCCGTAGCCAACTCTACATTGGATTCGACGGCATACTTGGACTTTAGTGTATCAACTTGTGGCCGATTGAGTGGAGTCATCATTACTCACAGGTAAGATAAGTTAGCATGTAACAAAGACTTCATCTAAGCGCACTGTCTGTTTCTTTTAGATCCCTTTCAAGTGTGTGTGCCAGTCTGAAGCTCGCCTGTGAATTATATCCATCACGCCATGTGGCACTATGTCTGGATCCTTACTGTGGCTTGGGCTTCGCTATGTGGACTCTAATCAGTGTCTACAGTGGTCACCATTCGATTCTAATCGCTCCCTATGAAGTAGAAGCAAATCCTAGTCTCTGGTTGTCTACCCTATCCCAGTACAGAGTACGTGATACATTCTGCTCGTACGGTGTCATCGAGCTGTGCACAAAAGCCTTGAGTAATTCAATTCCAGCGCTCAAGCAGAGGAACGTTGATCTGCGATGTGTAAGGACATGTGTTGTAGTAGCCGAAGAACGTCCTCGTGTCCAATTGACGCAACAATTTTGTAAGCTTTTCCAAGCGCTCGGACTAAACACTCGCTGTGTTTCAACATCTTTCGGTTGTCGAGTGAATCCAGCGATTTGCGTTCAAGGTGCCAGTTCAGCGGAAAGTGCGCAAGTGTATGTTGACCTGAGAGCGCTGCGAAACAACCGTGTAGCTCTAGTGGAACGTGGTGCTCCTAACTCTCTTTGTCTTATCGAATCGGGTAAATTACTGCCAGGTGTCAAGGTTATAATCGCTAACCCTGAGACAAAGGGTCATTGTGGAGACTCGCATTTGGGTGAAATATGGGTAAGTACAAGGACTTGTATATATTTTTAGTTATTTTGAAGTATATTCCTTTCTTTAGGTACAATCCCCTCACAGCGCAAATGGATACTTCACCATCTACGGTGATGAAACCGACTATAATGATCATTTCAATGCCAAATTAGTTACCGGTGCAACGACTGAAGTATACGCCCGCACCGGTTATTTAGGATTCTTACGTCGCACTGAATGCTCACAGGCTGTGTCTATATTGGATGAGACTACCCCTAGTATTGCCAGTCGTGACAGTGATACCGAATCATTACATTCTATGAGTCAGTTGCAGCATAATTTATCGTCGATTTCTATTGGAAACCAATCGGGAAGCGGTACCAATAATCAGGATCAAGAGCTGCACGATGCTGTTTATGTAGTGGGTGCCCTGGATGAGGTGATCACACTACGTGGAATGAACTATCATCCGATAGATATTGAGAATTCTGTGTTGCGGTGTCATAAAAAGATTGCTGAATGGTAAGTTGCTTACGGATGCCAATGAAGAGTCGACCTAAATTTTCGTTTTTTTTAGTGCTGTATTTACATGGACAAATCTACTAGTCGTCGTTGTGGAGTTAGATGGCAACGAATCTGAAGCACTTGACTTAGTCCCATTGGTTACAAACACAGTTTTGGAAGAACATCAGTTGATTGTTGGTGTCGTCGTTGTAGTTGATCCAGGTAAGAAAACAATTTTGTTTGTCTAAGTAAGAAGTAAGTAAGTAAGAAATAACAAGTAAAAGAATCCAGAACAGGTTATGGAGTAGATTTGAGAAGATCTTCCAATTTATTATTATTATTTGATGATGGAGCACTGAATATCAAGAGAGACCTGAAGTTTCTTAGTGAGAAATGTCAGGATCTTATTGTTAGGAAAGTTTATAAGGCATTGATTGGCATTTTGCTTGTGTTGTTGGTCTTTTTTCACGAGTTCAATTCTAGCTTCAGATAGGTGATGAAAACATCTAGGTTGACTTGTATTACTAGCGCTTTAGCTTCGCAGTCTTTCGTTTCTTCGCAGATCTTACATTATATTATATTGGCACATATGGTTTTCATCGTATTCCACGCCTCTCTGGACCTGTGCTACAGTATTCTCTGGTCTGACTGCACAACTAATTGCAGCATCACTCGGTGTCCTATGAACATAAAGCAATTGAAGAAAATATGTTCATCATTCTCGTCTAACGTTGACAAGCGTCCGAGAAAGCCATGTCATGAGAAAGCTTCTAAAAAAAACGTCTTTCCGTTATGGCTCTTAATTGTGGGTCCCTTCCATTTGTGTGAAAGTAGTATTTTTTGTTTGACCGTGACTCCTGGGGACGCAGTCCCTAATATAGGGGATTAATCTGTCCGTCCAACGAACCTTCACAGTCTAGACGTTGTTAGCATTATCTAGGCGTCTCATGTCGTCATTCGATAGTATCTTATTCAAAACTTTTCTTCTTTCATGTACTTTTCCATGTTCTACAGCCAGGATGTCCTGCTATAACCAATACAGCCTCGAATGATGCCGTTCTAAATGTAGAGCAGACACGAAATGTGATTAGTTCTGCTATTCCTAACAACAGCTTAGCGTTTGTCTTTACTTTTACGGCTTTCTGCCATATTTCCATACCATACAGGTTCCTTCTTTTTTATTTTTTCGCACAAATAGAGGAGAGCCACAGTTTAAGGTAATATCTGAAATGCGATTTGAGAAGCTTTCTCAGGTTTTTTTTTACTACGTTTATTACACAGTTTTTAGTCTCGTACTTATGTTTTTTCGAACAACTTAAACCTCATCACTTATCACTCGAAGGTATTTGATAGCCGGCTTGGATTCGATTTTTTTGCTACTATGGTTACAACTAGATCGTCGGCGTAACCGAGTGTATTTACTTCGAGGTTTTCAACCGGAGAACACTGACGTACTTAAATATATTTCAGAATGTGGGGTCTAATACCGATTCTTGTGGAAATCCGACGGTTATTTTGTACTGCTTCCCCCTTTCCTCAGTATCACACAGCAGTTTCTATTAGCCAGACAGTTTCTGCAGTCCGGTTACAAAAACAAATCTTCTATGTTTCGTTGTAGTAGCCACATAATGCACCCCGCCGGTATTACAATTTCCATGCCACATTATAAGCGCTACAATCTTTGCCCACATATAATAGGGTGTTCGGGTGCCTGGTCACCAGGGAATTACAGGCAACAAATCTGCAAATGAACTACCTAGAATCTGTCTTCATAGGACCAGAAATTTACTGCGTGGTTTAATGACTGGGAACTATGTTCTATGAAATATTCCCGGGCTTAGATAATCCAATCGATAAAGCAAGCATTATTGCTAGAAGAAAATGCATAACTTAGATAAGGAAAGTATTAGAAAGCAGTTAAGTTTTTTATAGACCATTGACATGAGGTTTAACAAATTAAATCTGTGCACAGACGAAATGTCGATTCTCTTTGGGGGGAAGATGAATCATACCGAACACATTCTCAGTGAATACACTACATTGGTTAGGAGGCGTCTCTCCCACAAAGAAATGCCTTCGTCAGTGGAAAAATTCTGCTACTAAACTTCGTAAGAGAGGTGGTACGTTTATTGGGTTAATTCCACCCTTTTGATACAATAGATCTTTTAGGGTGCAGTGTGAGCCAGAAGGACAAGAATTTAGTTACAAAAACATTCCGCCGGAACAAGCTCTACTCTATGGAGGGCTCGACCCTATTCCGCAAATTAAAAAACCAACCTGCGTATATGCGTACACATTGTTTGAGCTTTTTTTTCATATTTTGTGGCTCAACACACCATTCACTTAGATATTAAATAAACGTAGTACATAAACATTCATTTATTTATTTATTTTTTCAGGTGTTGTACCCATCAACAGCCGTGGCGAGAAACAGCGCATGCATTTACGTGATGGTTTCCTGGCCGATCAATTGGATCCAATTTACGTTGCATACAACATGTAAATAATTTTTTCAAATGGATGGAACACAAATGGAATCGCTTATTTTCCATTTGCTTTAACGGTTTTGCATATTTTACTTGTCAAATAATTGAAGAAACAAAAATCTATTTAGACATACATACGTAAATATGTATTTTTTGATAATCCAAACAAATTCAGACGGAAAAAAAACCATAACTAACAAAAAAACAAAATAAAATAAAAGAAATCATTCGAAAAAGGAAACAAAAAAATACAATAAACGCCTCAAGTCTTTATATACAATTATATACTAAAACAAAAGAAAAAAAACAATATAACGTATGAATTACGGCAAAACAAATTAACAATTTTTAGATATATCGCGGAAAGCATATAGAAATAAATATAAAATGAGCAAACCAAGTAAATTGATTAAAATTCGGACAATTTTCTAGATGTAGAACTTCAGACCACATAATAAAATCCATTTTTGTGTTAACACTTGTTTTTCTTCTTTTTTTTAGTTAATTATCTTAGTTGTATCTCTCGCTAGGCATTTAATGAACAAAATTAAATTAAAAACAAAAATAAAAATAATGAAAAGCAATCTTAAGATTTTTTACAATTGAATATAAATAAAATTAAACTTAAAATAAACTTTAATTCAGAGTAACAATTGGTTATCTTGTTAAGCTACGACCTCTGTAGATCGTAGAGAGTTACTATAATTAGTAATTTTCTTTTCAAATATGTACGAAAAATAAAACAAAACAAAAACATAAATAAAATAATTATTAATCTGCACATTCAACAATAACCAAACTTCAGACAAAAGAAGTAGGAAAAAAGAAAAAGAAAACGTGGAATTATTCTCTTTCGTATTTTGTTAAACAAATAAAAATAAAGTTAAACAACAAAACATAATAATTTTTATTCGCATTACATAATTAATTATATTATACTCCTTCGTATTACACAAAAAAATAAAATAAAATAAATAATAAACAAAATAGAATTGTTTATGATATGAAACAATAATTGTAATTTAATGTCGAAACAGTTTTTGTTTTCTTTTTTTTTTCTTTTAGTCTCCGTTTGAATACACAACACACAAACACTGTTTATCCTTCGTATATGTAGGCTAAGAATGAAAATAGAAAGCGACAAATATTTTTCTTAGAATGCAATGTTTTTTAGTTGGTAGAACAATGCAACAAGTAGTGTAGTTGCTTATTTTTATTTTTATTTTGTTTCTTTTATTTAAATTAGTTATGAGTTTCTTTGTTTTTTTTTTATTTTTTTCTCAATGTTTCTCTCTATATCTTTTCCATGTGATTATATATAATATTTCTCTTTTATTATTATTTTTAAAAAATGGTTTATTTTATTCTGTTTTTAGTTTCTTAGTTATTATGGCCAATAAGTGAATATAATTAATAACGTTTATATAAATATATAAATATAGAAGTAAATAAATTTTCAAAAATAACGAGAACGTGTTTTATTTAAAAGCTGTGGAAGAAATTTAAAATAAGTTAAACACTTTTCTTGGGAGTTATGCTATCGAGTAACTTGAGGTTGAAAGCCCATTTAGGTGAAAAATTAAATATCAAGATCATTTCACGCGGCTTTAAGACGAACTACAATAAGGCGAAAACAAAGGACTTCTTAAAGAGAAGGCGTAAAGACACTGGCCGATAGAAGACCATGCAACCAGACTAGGTATGCGATGCTACAACACACGCTGCCGTAGTTGGATGCTAAGACTAAGATCTCTAATTAAAATTTTACATATGTACAAGAACATAAAAGCTATGCCACCGGTTGGTTTCTTTTTGCATATTATTTCGACGCTGGGAGCACTAACGCAGTTTAAATATTGTCAGGTTTATGTACACGTAGTGTCAAGTCTCTGAGGTAAGAAATTTATCAAGAAAATGTATAGGCAATGCTATCCGAGTGCTCGTCCTATGCGCAGAGACGAAAGAATTATTACTGTTGCCCAAAGTGTGCATGAAAACCCAAAAACGTCACCGCAGAGCTTAAAATCTTAACATCAGTCGCACTTTTCTAAGGAAAATATTCCTCGAATTCTAAGGTCCAAATGACTCAACTCAAAAGATGAATCAAAATCAACAACTTCCGCTTCTTTATCGCTACTCTGTATGGGCTTTTAATGATTTGAAAATTGACTCCAAATATGGCCGTTAAATTACATTTTCGGACGAAGCTCATTTTCGTTCGTATTCTTAATAACATTTTTTTTTTTTTTGAAAAATCACATCGATGTTGTATTTGGGGGTAAAAGAGGCAAGCGTTTTACAATTGTAAATTCTGGTATCTGCCTCAGGGCCGAAACTTACCCCTGTTAACGACTTTGCGACAAATGTCATCGCAGACTAAGCCATCAAAAAAAAACTCGAACTAATAACAAAAGACTCGTGGAAGATTTTTTAACATCTTCTAAGCGGCAGTTTGCATGACATTAAGCTATGTTCAGTTAAACCTTCATAAAAGCTATTATCAGCAGGACATCGCGATTATATTAGATAGTTTATCTGTAATCGAAGCATTAAGCTCCTAAGAAATTATCTGTATTATGGTATGGAGTGCCTACTCAAACTCTACAGCGTGCGCAGGGTCAAAAAAGTTAGCATTTGTTCTACAAAGTTACACTTTTTTTCGGATGGTAACAAGGAGACCGATAAATGGGCAACAATCCTGTTTGCGGTACCAGTGGAAATCGAAAGTGTCAAACTTTTTATGAAACTAGAAAACTTCAATCGGCGAAGGTCTAGTAGGTCAGGAATAAGAACGTTAAAGGTCACCAAACAACGTGTAATTTGTTTTAAGAAACTTACCTCCCTTTCCACATGGTCATTCGAATCCTTGTCCTTATGGTGAGTCATTCTTATCGTTCTCATCTTTATGAATGTACGTATGTTTTGCTCGAGTACAAAGGAAGCCCAAATAACCAACAAACTTTTAAAAATAACTCCCTCCTCTTTCAGCCAAAAGATATAAGCAATTTAGGATCCTATTAATGTTCAAAATTTCTTATCCTGAATTCGTATTCTATTTTTGAATTTCTATATTTAGGCATTAATTTTAAATATTTCTGACTCAAGGTCTGAACTAATTGCGTCATCCAAAATGAGCGTTCATCTTATGCAATTCCTGATGCCGTCCAAATATTAAATTAATATAAAAGCCTGCGGGTCGATGTAGGGTTACATCACTTCCAATCAAGTTATTCAGGTGTAATATACGATAAACAGGTCAGAAAATCTCAAAATGAAAATCTTCGCTGTAGCTGCTGTTCTTTTTGGTAAATGTATTTTTCTAACAATCATCATCTCAAATATTAAAATTTCAATAATTTTTCTAGCTCTCATTGCTGTTGCCTTAGCCAACATAGCTCCTACTCCTCCAAGCCACTGTGACTACAGATGTAATCCAGCTGATGTACCGATTCATGCAACAAATGGAAGATGCTTCTTGAAGTTTCCTAGCAAATGCAACATGGAGAAGTACAACTGCTTGAATCCACAAAAGGCATTCCGAGAGGTCACACAGATTCAGTATTCAGCTGACACAGCACCCAAATGCCAAACAAAGGATTATTAAAAGCGGTTTAAATTGTTTTTGGAAAAATTATTGAAATTAAAAAAAAAATCATAAGCATGGACGTACTGTTTTTTTGTTTGAAGAGGGAACGCCTAATGCACCATCAGGGGTGGCCATTCGGTCCCCTGGTGTGTCGAACTTCTATCAGCTAAATCCTTCTGCCAATCCAACCCTCGGCTTCTTGCACTACTTCGAGGTGTGGCGCTACTTTTTTTTGTAGCCTTCTAAGGTGCCATGGCCAGACGAGAAAGAGATTCTTTCTAATTGGAATCTCTGCAGCTACGGCCGAAGGTATTATGGGGGACACCAAAGTTGGCCGCATGGTTTCCTATTGGCGAATGGCCACTCCACACTTCGAAGTTAATTCTAGCCATTCAAATGCAAACCGTCAGGAAGGAAACATCGCTTTCTCTTTCCGTCTTTTAGATCATGTCAACCATTTTCTGTTAATTTTTTTGGGACCTTTACAGGTTACAGCTCATACGTTTAACAGACTTTGGGCTCGAACAGAGGCACCAGCGTTTTTGTCAGAATGGCGAGCACTAGGTGCACTCACGCTTACGCCAGGAACTCGTTTGCCAGATTTGTCTGCATCTTATAATCTCTGTTTATTAGTACAGGAATTTTTAGAGGTCGCAGCACCAGTTTCTGTCAGATTTTGTGCACTGATTGGCGCAACAGGGCGCCAATCAGCTGCCTGATCCTGCACCTTCGCCGGCAAAAGATGTTTCAGCCTTAAGTTCGGGGTCTCACTTGGAATCTATTGCCTTCGCGCCCCATCATGGAATCTGAAGTTGAGGAAGGACAAACAAATATTTGTCGCAACAGACCGAATGTGGTTCAGATACCGCACCTACCACTCAGTCACTCCGCCTAGGAAGGATACTCATAATTAAAACACAGCCTTTTAAATGACAGAAAGAACATATACAATTTATTTATAACAAGTATTTAAGATTCCTTTATACAAAAAATATTTAAAAATAGATTTAGATTTATAAAGTTACGTTTAAATGTCAAAAAACAAGACATCACTGTTCCTGATTCAATTGATTGCACTCATTTGTCATCACAGTTTCCCAGGCTTTGGCTGTTTCAGCATTCAGCACCTGCTGTTCATATGAGAATGATAGAAGTATCGAGGGTAGTATTTGAAGGTATTTGCTAGCAAGGGATGTTTCCTGAAGTACACATTGCAAGCTAAACGCACTCTTTCTCCCCAGAGTTCCAACGACACCGGTCTGGGCAACTTCTTGTTTGTGCAGAGCTTCCACATCTTCAGCCTGATTAACGTTAATGAATTAATTAATAAAAATATTTACCTAGGTACACAATACACTTACCGCACTCCCACGTATCACGCCCTTAATTTTCTGTTTGTTGATGTTTATCATTTTCGAGAGCGCTCGCTGATGATCGGAAACGATTCCCTTCTCAACACGATCGCAAAGGTCACTGAAAGTAAAAAAAAACAGTTTTAGTTGGTCACATCAGTCCTTCCATTTATTCATTCAATTCATTCGTTGCTTCATTACCAGGACTGCCATTGTGTCCAGGGACCCATACTAGTGATTTTATTATGTGCAGCAAGCTGCAATAGACTTTGGAAACAGTTCCAAACCAGCTAAGGCTCAAACAAGAAAGACATGGGAGCTTTAAGGGCTCCTTGACTACTTGCCAATATGTTGACACTTTGGGAAAGAGCCTTGAGCAAATAATAACACACTGCGCATGGTAGCAGAGACTAAAGGAGCAGTCTCAGATTATCAGGTTGGATTCAGAAAATCGTTTTCTATCGTTGATGCCATAAAAGCGGTAGCACAGGACAGCTGGAGCAATTAATGGAAAAAGATGGGGAGAAGGGATAAAGAAATTCCGCAGTTAACGCAATTTAGGGTATCAAACCGACCGCGACGAGGGGATAAAGTACTACGACGTCACAGAAGTCCCGCAAGCGTCGGGAATAGGCCCTCCTTAACGGAGTCCTGTGATCGAATGAGCAATTAAATATTTTGGAGCAATGCTCGATAATAGATTAAAGTTTAAACCCACGTGGAACACTCAAGCAAGAAGGCTGCACGACTGTAAGCAGCCCTTCCACGAAAACTACCAAAAGTCGATGCATCTGGATACGCTAGACGGATTCTGGTATCTAGAGTTGTCAGCTCGGTTCTCCTACATGCTGTCCTGGCGGAATTAGATGTTCTATCCAGTAGCTCCCTGGTGAGAAAACCTGACAAGAACAGATTGTGTCTGGAAGGTAAACACCGTAACAAAGAAGGACGCTTGTCCGCTATTGGAGTAGGTGGACAAGAACCATCCCATCTGACGAGCTGAGTCGAGCAACCACAAGCGTGCCGCCGTCCTCCTTACTTGCTCCGAAATTTCCTCCGTGGAAACTCCTGCTCCAACATTATACAGGGTCAGTATCACCCTCAGTGCTAGCCTCTAAACAAACCAATAGACCCTAACAGTGCCCATCCTTTCGATTCCGATTACAAGTAATTCTTTCGACTTAAAATTACCGCGATACCTGAAGGACGCATCTAGGAAAGTTGGCTTACCTATGTGCAGTTAAAATGTCCAGCAGCAAATTGATTTTCTCCGTAATCGCATAACTGAGAGTAGCGGAACTTTTCGCTGTTGTTGTGGCTGTAGAATTGAGACTCGCTTCGAGAGAGGTAAAGGATTGACTGTTAAAACAGTTTGAGCTATCTGCAAGGATATCTATGCTTAGTATTCATCATCTCTTCTGCTGCTGCACTGCCTTACCAATGGTTTTCAAAATATTCGACATTTCACTAAAGTCCACCGCTTGATTGTGTAACCGCTGCGAATGTTGCTCAAGTAGTCGCTTCAGTCGTATCACAGAATTTAGCATGATTCGCATATTTTCTCTGCTGGCAGCCAATCGTCCTTGATCTTCAAGTGGGAGGTCCTACAAAGAAAAACACTCATTAATCCCACATATCCAATCCAAACCAAACAAACGCCCGAAACATCCTTCTATCTCTCAGATACTGACCTCATTTTCACTTAGCGCAGAGTATTCATCGAGTTCTTTGGAGAATACCGCCCGCAGATGCTCTATATGTTCATGCGATTTATCTGTGAGGAATGTCTCGAGCATAGGCCCACCATTCAGCATTGGATGTTGACAAACTATTTGTAGATACCGCTGAAGGCCACGACGGCGTTCTTCGAGAAATGAATCGAGCATCAGTTGTTTTGGTGGCAAGCGTGGCAGCATTCTATAAAAATTATGAATGAAATTCTTTAGATACTTGTACAGAAACTGCTCGAAAAGAGTTCTAAAACAAAAGCTCAACTTACCGATAAGGAAATCGCGCAATTAGCAGGCTGTGTAGGGTGACGAAATCGTTGTATCGCCGCACAACCGTAGTTTTGTACTTTCGCGTACTTATCTGGAAAAAAAAAGTTTTTTTATAAGTTACGTATTTTTGTAGTCGCAAGTCCGTCATTTCTGTAAATTTGTTTACATGCTACTGACCTCATATTCCGAATGCTTGAGAATGAGACCTTTTTTCTCCGGAACCAATCGAATGACCACGTTATCTGTTTCCATCTTTGCTGGGATGCTGCTACGCGAGATTAATAGTATTCACTGAAAAAAAAGAAGTGAAACGGATTTATTATAAATTATTGCGCTCGTTTAGCTACATAAAAATGGCGAGTAAATGGTCTTGTATTTGATAAAGTTCACTACCAACGACAGGCCATCTGGTGGTTTCTTTTTGAAGTGCGAGTTATTTCGATGCTGGGAACACTAACGGGCTTTAAATATTCACAGATATGTAGTGTCAAACCTCCGCGGTGAGAAATGACCCGTTAGAGGCTTGAATAGTGCTAGGAAATATTTACAGATTTTTTTCTAAAATGAGTGCCGAAACTACGTGAAATTTGAAAAGTACGTGGAGAAGTCGAGCAAATAGGCATGACTGCTTCAGGCAGCCCTTTCTTGAATACTTCCAAACATCGATGGCTCTGGATATGCTGGAAGGATTCTACTATTCAGAGTAGTAAGCTCGGTTTTTCTATACGCTGCGCTGGCTTTAGCAGCGCCGTTTCTTGTCTAAATGAACACCCATCAAGGGATGATGTTAAGAAATTCATGACCAATTTCATGAAACATACTCGTCCGATGTACCCAGATGAAAGACCCAGAGCTTACAGTATCAGTACCAAAGATCTACCACGAGATCCGATCAAAGGAAGGCCAATAACAGAGGAAGTGATTCAAAGTAACGTCGCCTTCTCCACGAACGTCGCAGACCGTGGTGTTATTTAAGCCTAGCACACTAATATGTTTACTTGCTTACTTAAGTGGCGCTACAGTTCGGGGAGAATCTGGGCCTTGACCAAAAAGCCTCTCCAGTTAGCCCCTCCTTTAACTAACTGCCTCCAGATGCGCAATCCAAGTTGATTGAGGTTCCCTTTACCGAGTTTGGTAGAGCAGCGAGCGTTCTCCATTGTCAAGCCTAGACATGGCTCTGTATAGCTCGTCTCTATAAATACTCGGCCTTAAAATCGCTAAAAAGATGGTGGGTATCGATTTGGATTTCTTGGGTCGCAAAATGGCAATGAGGTCTTGAGAAGGTTGATGCCTATGTAATTGGCGCAGTTGATGAGTCTCCTTTCCTGTGGATCGGGCAAAAGGTGCTGAGATTCTATTCATCAGGGATAAACTATTCTGACTAGATCTACGAAATGAGTTGGTGTATGCTCTCTACCAAGTCTTTACTAGCTGCCTTGAACAGCTCGCCCGGCAGGCCATCGGGCCATCATTCCGTTGTCAGACGTTGTGGTGTACAGGCTATGCTTACCCACTGTCCTACCAAAGATGTCCTTCTGTCTTATCTTATCGGCGCTAAAACCGGCGAACATGATTTTAACGTCATATCTAGGGCATTGCTCATAGGTCTTGTCAAGGAGCTCGTAGAAGCATTCTTTGGTGACGTCGTCTTTTTCCTCTGTGGGAGCATAAACGCATACCAGACTAAATATTTGCAAAACCAATAAAATTCCAAAGCGGGAGATACTTCACTCCGCGGTCGCTAATTAGGTGGCTGAAAAACAAACGCTTCTCTGCGGGTGTTAATAAAGTCAATATCCCATGAAATGCGACATAAAGCTTGACATAATTTAGCTTAGTAATTACACAAGCATAGAACGCTAAATTTGACCTCTAATTCATTGAACTTTTCGAGCTAATGAGAGCCAGACACGAGTACACTTGTGTAAACAAATAGCTGATGAAGCTGAAAGATTAAATCACCCAGATGCATTGGTGCTTTTTTTTTTTTTATTTCGTTTATAAGAATTCAAAGTGATTCCCATGATTTATTTGAGAAATCTAACCGGTTTCGGTGAGATGACTTCATGGGACCATTAAGGCATTCACGTGGCCTACTAGATTTAATGCTTTCGACACATGAGCAAATAAATAAAAAAATAATAATCATGGCACCTGATGAGACGGCCTCGAGTTAGACAATGGAGAATCTTATAAGCTCACCGATACCAATCCATAAAATGGAAAACGGGAATGTCTTAAGCTGGAGTTCATAACTGTTTAAACATTTTTGAACCGGAAGCTAGTTTCACCGAAAAAAAGATTGAATATCGGCACCCTTCTGAGCCATTTTGATTTTTTAACAGAAAACTCACCAGCTTTTATGTAGCTTTCCCATATCATAAGGCAATCAGGAAGGCTCTCCAACTGGAAGTGTAAGATATTATGGACAAGGACTGTTGAAACTGTGGTGAGACAAAAAGCCGTCACAATAAGCACAACTAGAGGCTGCCCACAAAGAGAAGTTCTCTTAGCATTAATGTGCAGCGTAGTTGTAGACGAACTCCTGAAAATGCTGACAAACATCTGCATAAACTGTCAAGGATGTACCGGCGACATAGTATCATTGCGAGAAAAAAAATTCGAGGAGACACTCTGTGAGACAATACAGAAGCGACTGAGAGTCACAGACAAGTGGTGCTTAACAGTAGAACTAAATATAAACCACGACCAGGATCACGGTGGTACCTTTAACCAGGAAAAGGCAGTTAAATGGGATTACAACAATACATACATATCTTTGTGTGCCGCCAGGCAGTAAACTTCTCTGAAAGGGACATGAAAAAACTGTGATGGCCAAAGAAACACGGGCACTAATGCTGTACAAAAACAATGCAGACAAACCCTGGAGATGCAACTCAGCCATACTGATATGGATGTACAACATGATGGTCAGGTCCATTATAGCGTACGGAGCAATAGTCTGGATCGGAAAACCCACAACAAGGAAAATCCTACAAAATACAAAGGTCAGCTGTCGTCTACATAACAGAGGCTAGGACAACCTGTCCCACAGCAGCACTGAATGTGATACTGTGCTCGCCCCCTTACATTTAGTGCTAGAAAGGATTGTGAAAGAAACCAGGTTAAGAATAACCAAAAAGGACGCCGTGGCTCAGTTGTTAGTTGGATTACTGAGCGGGAGGTTCGAGGTTCGAATCCCAGAAAAAGTTTTTTCACGGTCCCACCTCTCGCAACTGTCTGACAAACGTCCGCGAGTCATAAGTCGTCATTGAATCGCCTTTTTCTATGTGCGAAATATGGAGTTCGCACTCCAGTAGTCGGGCATGTTTTCGTCCTCCTATACTTTGCTAATGAACTGATCATCGCCTCCATCGCCATCGAGCCCGGCGGCTCCTCCTCCAGACTAGGAGGCAGAACTATGTACTTCATCGGCTGGCTGTGAGATGTATTCTGATTGATTGATTGATGCCAATTCAGTAGCTGCTGAAAATGCTCCTTGAATACATCTACAATTCCGTGCACGTCACTGACTACGTCTCTTTCCCTATTTTGAAGAGACTGTGTTCTCGGTTTGAAGCCTGCAGTCAGTTACTTGGCTTTCTTGTAAAAGTACCGAATTAGGTCTAGGAAAACACAGAGATATTTTGAACTAATGCTTTAGCTTGATGATGACACCTTCAGTATCGACTAGTCCTCTGTTCTCTAAAATATGCTAGAACTGTCTTACAAAGGTTAAGGGAAAGTCCTTCTTCATTGTATCATTCTAACACATATCCATCGTGCAGCTACTTTGTTAGGCAGCTCTATTCAACTGGAAGGTCAGCAATGTTTTGTAACATTTTCTCCATGCAGGATGCTTCGATGTGAGAGCGAACCTATATTTGCCTTATCTCTTCATGCGTTTAGCATAAAATTGAGATATGATTCTCAAATTAAAGAATCTGGTTCTAATTAGTTGCTAGTCACACACACTCACGTTAGGGGAAAAATATCTATTTTTATGGTCGCTAATTAATTTATCACTTAGCGATGATTCTTAGAATTCTTTTTTAATCACCGATCAATAGAAGAACCACTAAAGCAGGGTTTCGTTCCTGTAAAACCTGAAAGAATGCTTAAGCGACGTGGATTAGCCATTATTGGTTTAAATGTGTATTAACGCTACATCGGATACGAGATTGAATGAACAATTCGAGGAATTTCAAAGCACCAACTCTCCACCATTGAAGATTTCACCTTTACAGAGACAGTCGGCAATGCAGTCTACGTACTGACCACATCTTAAGAGTAGTTTAGAACCTCGCTAAAGAGGGGGTCGAATGGTCCTAAAAAGATAGCGTAAAACTCTGCAAAAAGATATAGAAAATTCCCAAAAAGGGATTCTTGGAGACTCTCTTGTGAGTCAATGGAATCAAGTAATGAAGCGTCCTGCCTGAGGAAAATCGATTAGTCAGACGGTTGTAGAGGCTCTGGACTTTGCTATAATTAGATCGAGACTTGAAATCTAAAGCTAATGCGGGGACTTTCTGCTGGGTAACAGAGTGTATGGACATCACAGACAACGGAAGGGCTTATAAACTTACAGGTTTCGGCGCTGCATGTATTGTAAGCTCTCAATTTTTTACCCATCCCAATAAGCTCGTTAAGATAGCAAATAGAAGATGAAGTCCCCGTTAGAGTAAACCGACGCTGGGTTCATCCAGACATATGTGGAACATTCAGAATTCTATGCCCGGCCTTTAGAAAGACGGATCTATTTCTCTGCTGTAACTTAGTCATCATAACATACGGGTCATCTCTTCCATAATTACTGGGTACGGCATTACGACTATTGCAGACGCTGCGAGGACGAGGAAGAAGAAGTGACATATTTTAGGGAAGTAGAACCGTGAACAAATTTGTTGGTGTTTTGTCGGATTCGAACATCGAACTTTTCGGTCAGCAGTTCACCGCACTAACCACTGAGCCACTGTGTTTCAACGCTAAATTCACCAACATTAGCACCATATATTTACATGGCCCCACTAAGAACTACGACGATCGATTAGGTTAGGTTAGATTAGAGTGACTGTCTACACTAAGATACAAACACATTCTGACCATAGAAAGTCAATTGTGATACCACTGGATTTAGTACAAAGTCAGCCCCACAAGGCCCCTTATAAAAAAAAGATGATTCTGATAACTGTGTTCGTCAGATCGCCAGGGTTATCGAAGAGCAAGGAGGAGGAATATTCTCTTGCATAGGGTGCGGAAGAAATGGAGGATGGCTTCTTCCTACTCATCCCTGCAGCTTTTGCAGAAATCGTTTGAAAAGAGACTCAACCTCTTGACGTATAGGCTTATTGGAAAGAGTCGTGTGATGATAAGAATAGTAAGACTGATATCTGATCGCTGTAACAAAATGAAACCATTTGAGAGCTTCTGATCCATGCTGGGCCAGATCTATTTGGATGTTTGACGTGTCGTGCATCCTCCTCCCATCTGCAATTTCTCTTGCTGATAGTGCCCAGTTTGACTAGAAGTTTACACGTTGTGAAAGGCACGACCTACCCTTTCGGTATAATTTTTAAGATGGTGCCAGATCTGGCAAGGTCGTCAGCCCTGCAGTTACCTAAATTGCCTCTGTAACTTGTACTCAGTATAAGCGAATGTTAAACTGCTCCGCCATCTCCATTAGACACCATCGGCAATCTACAGCGTTGATGATAACAAAGATAAATTCCATGAGCTCCTGGACCAAAAGTATGGGAAAGACTTTAAAATTGCCTTGGGCCATACGGCACGCTAGTCTCTAGACCAGATATGGTCTGTTGGGCCAAATATTTGCATTTTGTTCCTCTTCAAAATCGACTTTGCGGCGGGAAGAAACGCAGGTGGTACTCGCATCTCTACACGTAGTTTTCACAATCGATAAACCGTCAACCAGAGTGGCTTACTCTTTACAAGGATATTGCAAATCTTGTGGACGAACAGGGTGAGAAATGATGATGTCCTCAAAAGAATTTGATTCGATTCAGAAGGCGAAAACTGGAGTACTTAGGTGACATACTGAGGTACAAGAAATATCACCTGCTCAGGTCATCATACAGAGTAAGTTAGAGAGAAGAGGATCTGCAGAAAGTAAGACACTGAAATGGCCGACAAATCTATAAAGATGACTCAACCACTTAATACATAAAAATAAAAGACGTGAAGGACAAACAGAAGGTAGTTTCCAACCTCCGAAGCAGAGAGGAACCTTAAGAAGGAAAAGAATATCGATAACACGACGCGACGCCCGCATACAAATAGTCCCTTAAGAGTCAATGAAAGTATCTAAAAAAAACCAATTCTTTGAAAATGAAAGTATTAACGGACCTCCAGCGGAAACAGGTAAATACTCTCTGCCGTTCCAAAGAATAAAAAATTCTGAACACTGATGACTGACCACATACACGGCCAACAAAATTATTTACCTGGTGTAGAATATCGGCATTTCACACTATAAATAATGATGTCATCCAGCTAAGAAATTATAAACAGTTCTTGGCGTAATATCTGTGATTTGCATGCTAATCAAATTCAGATATATTCACCCAAATTAAATTATACGGGATATAAATAAATGGATTCAAGCCACAATTTTGTTTTGAATCCCAAGCACTGGTAGACACACTGTCAAAGCCTTTCACTTGTGTAGTTGTTCTGAGTCAGACATTTAACTGGTGTAATAGGTTTGGCTTGTGTCTTTTCAAGATCAAAGAGGCTTTGCGGTTTGAAATGCCTTTACACAGCTGAAATGGAAGTTTGCTAGCAATTCTACCGCCTCTAGATACTTCGTTTGGTGTCTATTGAGCCCAGTCAAATCTTTATTTAACTTTTTTAAGCTTAGTAAAAGGATGTTAGGTTTCGCTTTCAATTCAGCAAGTTGACCATGTATAATAGTCTCCCTTGAAAGAATTAATACGAAGGTACCAAACACTACTATGTATTGGCAGGCGTTCCACAAGGATCACTGTTAAGTCCCCATCTGTGTTACTTCATGTATCACGATGTACTAAATGAATGGAACTCAAACATTAAAATCTGGTTATAGACTTAGCAGAGCATTAGATGGAAACAGTTCTAATCACCAGCCGCGTGTGAGACCAAGTGATTAAATCCAAGCAGGCAATCCCATGCTTCGGTGTTATGATAGAAAAAAGGCTAAATTTTCCACTGTCTGGAGCACCAAGTTCAGCACTACTATAAGCATCCCCAGTTTAGGCTTATGCTATGACAACAAGATAAACTAGACGGAAACTATCAACTGTCTATAGAAACAGCGCTCACGGTGCCATAGCAGGCATCGATATTCTGGTCGACGAAATGAAACGGGCTTAAAATATGAAATTCGTGAGCAACGAACGAACAACTGCAACGATGAGCTTTGTATGTATTAAAGCAAAAGAAAGGGCGATCCAATGGCAAAGCCGATCGCACTCAAACTCATAGAAATTTGGGTGCTAAGGAAAGTAGTTCCAAATCATTGGTCATGGAGGATACAGAACGTATGTATGTATCTTCGGATCAGATTCGGGCACGACAGCTTGCCACTTTGTCCATGATGCGATAACGAGGATGTCATTTTCCCAAGAGATACAAACTTTGCGGACCCCAGGCAGACCATTGGAGAATACATATGACGCTGTCGGAAGAAACCTGGCACGAAGTGAATGGATATGTGACCACAGCTCAGGTCGAACTCAGGAGGATAAAATGCTTGAGAATAGAAAACGGTGAAGAGCCGGCGAAGAGCCCCAAGGGGACAGCGAAAACGCATCATCATATCCACGTGGTGCCTGCTGGATAGCTATTTGTGCCAGCTGTACCGGGTTGTGTACATATATTGGTGTATTGTCGATATCGGGAACCAGAACTGCCAGAGATTTAGTGATGATTTGGTCTCCACCAAGAGACTGGGAATCTCCGCCTTCGTCACAATGTTGTCTGAGTACATCCAGCTTGGCCAGTTTGCCCCATTTAGGAAATTTTACTAGTCAACTGGTTGCGCTTAATTATTTGACCTTGGCGTGAAATTTTCTATAAGATACTGTTTTCGATTTCACAATGAACATGTTAGATTCTTTATCTTCGATCGGTTAGTCTATTTCAAATGTGTCCTGAGGGACCTGTTCAGAAGTATTTCAGTTTCTTTACGACCAGGCTCCACCACGAATTTCGAGCAGGCGGTTCTACCTTTTGTATGGTTCTTAGTTTCAGTAATGTTGTGAGTGATTGGTCGAGATTCTCTTTAAACCGGATCCAGTTTCTTCTTCTTCTCCTCTCAATACTATGCATACCTTACTCCATACTATTTAAAGAAAGAAAGAAAATCCTTCGAGAGATCTTCGGTTCACGGGGAGTGGAGAGGAAAAAAACTGTACGAGCTGCTTAGCACACATTGTCATAAGAGTCTAAATTTAACGACTCAGATAGCTGAGACATGTAAGCAGATGGACACCAGCGTTCTGACTGGAGGGTATTCGTATCCATCCCGAAAAGACGAACATTGCAGAAATGTAAATGTAATTCGCCTTTAGTGCGAAAGTGGAAAGAAAGCTGTGGGGTGTTGTAGGCAGTTAGCTAACAACTGAGCTGGCTGCAAAAACTTGTTCCTTGCAGCCCAGATCCACCGCGAACTATTGCACCTTCTATGTAAGTAATTAGTTCTAGCTAAAGTGCTCGTAACCCGATTCAACATACAGCTGGGATGGGATGAACACAATATTCTAGTACTGCAGCTGCAAGATATCGCCTTAATAATTAATATTCTTTGTCAGATATTTGTTCTTTATCTTGAGTGGCAAAAGAAAAAGAAATTGCAACAAAAGAATAAATTTACTGGCGCGAAAATACATAACACAAAATACCACCAACAACGACTGAATGACTGACATCATATGAGGAACTTGGATGAAATTCTTGCTTACAATGCATTTGTTAACTGCATTCATTGTATCATAAACGCAAAGCGTGACGTTGCTTCTCTGCGAAATTTGAAATCAAGTTCAGAGATGACTCAAATGTCTGCTCCATTTCATTCCAGTTAAATATATTTTTTTTTAGATACTTAGTTTCAAATTAAAGATACTTCAGTAGATGCAACGCACAGTCTTAGAGGCCAAAGTATCGTGAGTTAGTGGGAAGCAACGGCGGCTGATGGAATTTACATTAAACAAATTGCAGTCATTTATTTAGCATAATTTAATTGTTTTAGTCCCTGTTTCGAAAACTAACAATATGATGCTTAATGGGGACTGTAAATTGGGGTTGACATAGAACAATTTCAAGTTTCGCCATCAATGCCTGAAGGGTGTAAGATACAATCGGTTTTCAATCAGGAATTTAGTAAAATCACAATTATCGAGATAACTTTTAAAATTCGTCATCGACCTCATAGGAAATTTAAAGGTCTAAAATTTCGATCCAAACTACTTTTCATGTAGCGATCTCCGTTTTCGAGATATGTACTCGCAACCATTTTACGAGCAATTCGTGAGAGAAGACATTAATCTGTCTTAAATCAAGAATTTTGTACAAATTCGTACATTTTTCGGTAAAAAATTGAAAAATCGTCATCGACCACATAGAAAATTTCACAACCAATTTCGAGATAAATGCACTCATACATGCTTATGAGATTATCTAGCAATTCTCGTGAAAGAAGTGTTGAATCACATTAATCGGTTTTAAATAGGGTGTTTTGTAAAATTTCTGACAATATTTGAAACTTTTTCAGAAAATCTCGAAACAAGCGATTTTTTTCTGGAGACCAGCGTTTTCGAGACGTTAGTGCCCAAAAACGAGTTCAACTAACCACTGGAACATTTTCACATTTGCACATTTCACTTACCACGTATTTCTATCAACGACTGCTAAAAACCCTGCATGCACGCAAAGTAATCACAGCACTTGCCATAATCGCAAGGCAATTATCTCATGGGAATTATAGAACACAAGTTCTTTCTGTCCAGCTGTTCTTTAAAAAAAGCAAAGTAGTTGTGCAATGTGCGTGCCACACAAGCACGCTTTATCAATTCAAACCTGACATGGCACATACTACAAGCCTTTATTTTTATTCATTCGCATTATCTATTGTAGAGGGTGGGCCATGTGTTGATTTCTTTTTCAAGTTGCTGTTAAGACTGCACCGTTCAGTATTTTGTTACTTTTTTTAAGAGATCTTCCGCCGACTGCTTATGGAAAATAGTTTCATTCAAATGACTGGCAGGGTTTACAGCGGAACTTCGCAGTTACGTAAGATAAGGGTAGTGTCTGCACTGGATTTAGCTTTACTTGGACCACCTTTGGTCCATGATAGTCCCAGAGCTACCTGCTGAACCAACCGAAGTTTGTTATGAAGCGCTAATGATGGCGAATGTCTGTCTGTCGTTTGTAAGTTTAACAAGGGTATCGCAGAAAAAGCGTCCTAGGAAAATTTTTCTTCTAATACAGAGGGCTAAACACATGCAGAGAAGGAGAACAATCATTTTTCTACATTCGCGGCCATGCAAATTCTACAGAAGCCCTACCTTGCCTATTGCCGTGTACCAATGATGCTCTGACAATGCTTATGTACTAATGAGCGACCTTTTCTGTCTGAATAGGCAGTTAGAGCTTTATAATTTAGCTTAGGCCAGATCTACCCTTAAGAAAGTGAGAGCTATACCGAGAATCCTCTTATCCAGTAGAATCAGTAAAGATATGCCATTCCCAGTGTCGATAAGATTATCTGGAATGTTCCCGTAACTCGGTACCCAAATAAAGTGAATTTAGAGACATCCGCCAGTTTATAGCAGTTTTTGAAATGAATGTGACAGATTCCGGCGATCTGTAATAGCGGCTGGAATATCGAAAAAAAAAATGCCATGACAAGACATCCTCGATCGCCACTATATCCGTCTAGAGAACGCTACAATGCAGATAGGGGCCCCAAGGAATATAGAGTCACTGACGGCGTACCACAGAGCTCTGTGCTGAATCCACTGCTTTAGAACACTACAGGTATGTTTTACGTCTCCCAATCCTCGAAGAGGCATAGACTGTTTCTGCTAAACTACTGTAAGAAGTCGAGCAGATTAGCAACTTGACAGTGGCCTGCTTTGGCTAGCCTGACACTGGCAGAGTCCAATCCACCGCAGTACTCGAGGAGAAGATATAAACGGGACAAACCATAACATATAACTAACAAATAAAATGCCTACGAGTCATGATAGATACACGACTCTTATTCAAATACCACATGATGCACTCAAAGGTAATTACTCACGCATTCAACTGTCACCAAAGGTCCTTTTCTGCAAAAGTAGTGGCATCCGTCCATCCTCTACGCTTCACCAATTTGGATCAGAGCAACGAGGACTACCCCTAAAAATCACGTAAGTGTACCAAATCCTTGCGCTGAGGGTAAGTTATACATTCCGCACTACTTCAAATGATGCAGCCTGCGTGGTGTCAAGAATGCCCCTAATAGACTCCCTGAAAACATTCTGGAAAAATCCTGGCGTTCGTCAGAAGTACAGGACACTTCTCGGAACAGTGAACCCCACCCGAATATCCATCGTAAAATTAAGTTACCCTTTACTTAGACCTGGGTGTTCTAGAGAGGGAAAGGAAACAGTTTAACCGAAGTAACAGAGCAGTCATTCCCCCTTGGAGTGGAATACTATATATGTATAACGCTACCTCGGGGAATGGGGGACTGAAGGAGAGGTGAGTTTAGTGGGTAAAACCCCGCAATGTCACTGAGAATGAACTCAGCTTTGTCTGAGATTTTCACCTCAGAACGCAAAAATTAAACCCGTATAGCTCACCAAGCCCTAAATTGCAATGCATTTACACCAAAAATACTACTACTCGCAATCATTCGTGTTGTGCGTGCCATGGGAGGGATCTACAGTTTAAAATCACATCCGATAGGCATATTGAGAATTTTTTCATCAAAGTCATTACTTCCCGACGTTTGTCTGACCTGATATTCGCGAGAAGTGGGACCGTGAAAAAACTTTTTGGTGTTTTCTGGAATACGAGGCTCCACTAACCACTTAGCCACGGCCCACATGCATTTACACCAATTCGAGTACATTTTCAATTCGTTTTCAACAGATTTGCTGACACGATTGTCAATGAATACAATGAAATATGTCACCGACTAAATGACTCCGTGTAGATGACTCAATCGGTGAGTTAATGCATCCACAGTGGCACTACTAACTACGACAGTGTCAAGAGCAATACTTGTCGGCCTCTTTTGTACACGTGTGCCCTCAAAACACCCACTAAAGTAGCTTATATCACAGTGGCGCTATCGGCAAGGAGACTGCAGATAGGCATCCCATACTGAGCCTACTGATCTCAACTTAAATCTTGATTTATGGACTTATCGTCCACTCAAGGTGCACTCAAAGGTATTTCCTCACGCATTCAACTGTCGCCAAAGGCCCCATAATGGACCATGAAATCGAGAGTAAATTAGACCCGAGTGAAATGCGCCCATTTACCGCTGATGGTTTCCCCAGCACAAAACAATTGGCCATTGTTCTGAGGAATTTTCCATGCTTCAGATACTTTTAAACAGATTTTCTATCTCTCACACTGTATGCGTCCGTGTGTGCCGAATTGAATCAAAAAGAAAATCAAACCGTCCAAGTAACCGTAAGAAATCCCATTTAAAACCAAACACTGTGCAGTGGTGTCACACAGTGACAGTCGTTCAGTCGGCCATGATCAAAAGAAACAACAACTCAACACCGAATCAATTCACATGTGTTGTACTAAATAATTAACAAGAAAAATAAATAAATAAAAAAAAGTTGAGAAGTAAATACACGCTTGTGCTTGGATCGGCCGGTAGGGGAGAGTGGGTGGGGGGTGGCTCTTGCTTTTGTTTCTATTTCTTTTGCTGTTGAAACAGACTCACTCACTCATCGGCACGTTTAAGCCACGCCGCGCTTTACACTGCTCTCTTTCAGCCGAACTTGTGTTGTGTGTACCATGTTTGTGTGTAGAAATTTAGTGAGTTTAACTTGTTTTCCATGAGGAAAGAGCTTTTTTTTGTATTTTGTATCTGAGATTACTGGTTTCCCACCCAAAAAGTAGAGATACTACGTACCGAGATAATTTTATCCACTGTATCAGCTAAATTGCGCTCAATTTAGTGTGATTTTTCCTTGGGAATTTCCGCAGAAAGTTGATTACTTTTGAAAAAGTTTCTCTCTGTCAGAGCACGCGTTTCGTGATAATGTTGACAAACGAACACATGACGTGGGGTTGTCGTGAGATTGTCTGCTTTTTTACCCGACCGATGCGATACACTCGACGAACGGATTAAACAAAAGCGAACGACACCGTCACAAAAACAAAACACGACTGATGAAGGTTTTGATCGGTTCAGTTCTCCAATCCCCAATGCTACAAGCTACGAGCACTAGCTAGCTCCCCATTAGTAGTTGTAGTGGAACGAAAGCTTGTTTTAGCTTTGTGCCCACTTGCTGTTGTTATTGTTGTTGTTGATGATAGTGGTGGTGGGGTGGCAGTGGCACTGACAAGTGGCATTCTCTCACAGCCTCGAAATCGATCGAGAGAGGGGGGGACCGTGGCGAGAGGGGGCTATGTTCAGATAAAAAGTGTTTGATTCATGCGCATTCCGATGCAGTAATGAGTTCCGTGAAAATGCTGACGATGTGCATTATACAACAGCATTCGAACGAAGTTAGTATGGCCCACATATGGGGGCATGGTTTGATGGGAACTATGAGGCGGAAAAGTGTAGCGCTTTGAGAAATTCACCACAAATGGTGGTGGGTTTTAGTTTGATGTCGTTGGTGTTGTATATCGGTCCAATGTCGCCAGTGATCGTAAAAAAGACGTCGAAGTAGAAGACAATCGTCATTTTGAATGTATTTACGTCGACTCGACATATATTTCAGCTCTTAGCGAAGCAAAAGTCGTATCTGATGCTGACATTTGCCAACTTTAGGTTGCTAAATACCTACTCTAACCTCTAACGGTGGGAGTCAATGTATCTGTTTGTCCATCTGTGGGTTATTGTGTAGTAACTTTTGAACCGCCTTACTTGCAGATTACTTAGAATTTGAACCAGATATGGATATTGCTTGTCGGTTAGCTGGTGTTGGAGTAATAAAGAGAAAAATGCCAAATATATACGGTTCAGGGGTGGCAGACGGTGGGCAAAAACGCATCATCACCTTTACGTGGTACCTGCTGGATAGCTATTTAATAGTATGCTTAGTTTGCCTGTACATGTGGAGCTGGACACTCGGACCAGAGCAAGCTAACTTGGGTTAACTTCAACACTCATGTGCCAGGAGAGGCATCACTTGCTGCGACTCAGATGTCTAACAAGGGGCCCTCACAGGGAGGACGTGCAGAGAAGGAATTCCATTAACTGTGACGTCCACGGCCAGACTTGAAGAAGCCTTACTTGAACTACTGCGATAAATTTGGAGTTCAGGTCGGTAAGGGACTTTCAAGACCGAGGCAGGGTCTTAAAAAGAGATGTGGGCGGAGGAGTCCTTAATGGACGAATACGGAAGCGCTCATACCCACTAAGTAAGTTACTGGTATCAGTTTACAATCCCTCGTTCTAGGGGTACATTCTGTATTTCTTAATTACGAAGCTATAACACGCTTCGAATAAGAATGATACTGTTGACGACCCTGGCAAACGAAAAAAGGGACAACGATTATCGGTTCTGCATGTGGAATGTTCGGACTTTTAGCAGACCACGTACAACCGAACAAGTAGCAGAGGACCTTAACTGCTACAAACCAAATATTACATCCATCCAGAAGAATTGTGATGGAATGGGTCGGGCACAAAGAGGATGAACAAGGATGGCAGTTTCTTTGCCAATTCTCTCTAGCACTAAATGCAAAGGGGTGAGACCCAATATCACTTCCAGTGCTGCTGTGAGAGGGGTTATCAAAGCCTTTTTTACGCAGATGAAAGCTAGCCTTTGGATTTGCCTTTTTGTTATTGTTCTCACTCAGAGTACTGTTCCGTACGCTAACCAACAGGCGTACATTCATCTCAGTGTGGCTGGTTGCATCTCCAGGGTTTGCCTAAATTGTTGCTGCACAGCATTAGTGTTCATATGGCTGTTACTCTTGGTCCCCTCATAGACTATTTCCTCGAACTTTCCTCTCGCAATGATAATATATCGTCGGTATATCCTTGACATTTTATGCCGATATTTATTAGCATAGGTGGTAAGAGAAAACCTCTTTTTGGGCGGCCTCTAATTGTGCTTATTGCGTTGGTTTCCTGTCCTAAGACAGTATCAGCAGCACTTGTCCATAAAATCTCACATATCCAGTTGGATTTTGTTAGATTTTTTGTTTTCTTTCGGGAGTTCCTCTGATTGCCTCATGAGATACATATGTATGTTATTGAAACCTCTTTTAATGTCCAGAAAAACAGATGACCGTTCGAAAATGTCAGAGTTTAGTTCATGCAAAAATATCGCTAGTCCCACTGTAGACTCCATTCTTGTCTTCTCTTCTCTTGTCGAGAGAATTCTTCGGCTTCCTCCTATTGAGAGGTCTTGTTAGACTTCTAAGGCGCAGTTTAGATAATCAGGTCAATACAATATGCATACATGTACAAAAGTTCACCGAGATGAGCTTACGTCCAAGTGTTTTGCTACACGTATTAAGTCAGACTAAGCATAGATCTTTTATAGTTTAGGAGCTAGATGGTGGTTGCAGACAGATTGACGAACCGATGAACGCCCAATTGTACGAACTCCTGAAAACTTATTTTTCAGCTTTGACTGAGTTATTCAGAGGACAAAATCTTGATAAAAAAAGTAATTAACTGTTAACGCGAGTACACGCCATAAATCCACCGAATGATCAACAACAAAAACAACACCAGTCACGAAATAGTTTTAACGAGTCTTTAATTTTATTGTTTCAATCCCCGCAGTTAAATTTAAATTAACTCGTAGTTGCTTCCTTCTAGCAGTAACTACAGTCATCTGCACGGGAAGATACACAATTTGAACTTTGGTTTCACTCCTAGGTGGTGCTTTTTGTTGATTCAAGTTGGTGTGTGCATTCGATAATTTTATAAATACGCTACAGTTTTTATTTGAAAAGTGTGCTAAAAAGTAAATAAATTCGGTTATACCACATTTTTTTATTGGAGAACGCTGGTTACGAGCGTTTCTTTTTCACTCGTAGTTTAACAACAGCGCTCTGGCATCCGCGATAGCTTGGTTCTTAAAATGGACGTTCGTCTTCCTTGTCGTCTCGAACCTGGAGGCTGAGATTCAAAGATCCTCTTAGCTGGAGTATTATTGTCCATTTGCTCGATGTGGCCGAGCCAGTGTAGTCGACGTGTTTAGGGTTTTTGGACTACATCCACATCTTCATACAGCTCATAGCGTTCGCGATTATATCTTCCCCTCCATTCGCCCTCCTCGCATATGGGACTGAATATTCGACGAAGAATTTTTCTCTCAAAGGTGTTCAAAATCTGCCCTGCTTTCCTGCTTATCGTCCATCACTCGGCACCATAGAGCCGAACTGACGGATTAGTGTTTTGTAGAGCATGCATTTTGTCCTCTGAGTTAGAAGTTTTGAACCCTGTTGCTTCTCCAAACCCAAGTAGCAGCGGTTTGCTTGGGTTAGTCTTCTTCGGATCTCCACTAAGGTGTCGTTCGTGGAATTGACGTTTACTCCGAAGTAGGTAAACTCCTCAACCACCTCGAAGGCGTCAAACAATGGAGTACGTATTTCTAAAGCTTGTAGTGCAAAAGCCAGAGATTGGGACAAAAGACTTTTAATTGCTTCGTCAAACATATCCGTTAGCGATTGGAATTTGCAAGTAATGCAATTTTTAAAAACAAAAACAAATAGCCATGAGGTTATTAAGGCTTGTTTCAATTTTGACTATTATTTTTAAAATATTTTTGAAATGGAAGACAACAACGAGATCGACGTTTTCAGCACAAGGTTAGAAGTACCATCATTAGCACATAAATTCGAGTTGTTTTTAACGAGTATATAGTTTTTAATAACTCAAGACCAGAAATACATATGTATATTCAAAATAAAAGTTGTTTCTGTAAAGAACACTATCAAAAGAACCATATTTAGGCATAGCATAGGTTAGGTTATGTGGGGTTGTGAGATTATCAAAGACACCAGGTACCACAGTGGGCTCATTGCCCCTACGTGCCTTGGGAACCTACAACGTAAGAAATCTAAACCATTTATACAAAGACCCAACCTCTTCTAAACAATCGAAGTACTAAATAAGTTTGCTCAATGCTCAAGTCTACAGATGTGTTATGTCCTCTGATATACGTCGCTGCAGTGCCTGGATACATCCGTTTCGCCAAAAGTATTCTCATTGCGTGCTTCCCCAGAAGGCAATGACCATAGAGTATCCCTATTGCTATTCTTATCTTGATCTGCTTGGTTTTATAATTTCCCCAGAATTTTTTGATCTAATACTGGCCACAATGCCTGAGATCCTGTGCTCTTCTAAGCTGGGCCATTTTTTTGGCCAGGTAAGTTAAAAATTCTCTCGAGCCTCCAATTATGTCACTGCTTAGTTTTATAATTCCCCCAGAATTTTTTGATCCAATACTGGCCACAAAGCCTGAGATCCTGTGCTCTTCTAAGCTGGGCCATTTTTTTGGCCAGGTAAGTTAAAAATTCTCTCGAGCCTCCAATTATGTCACTCTGTGGGAGCTCAAATACAAATACTTGGCGCAACAGACCGAATTGGTCCAGGGCCTAGCTTCTAGCAACCATTCGTGCTGGGCGTGTTGTATTTTTTCACACAAATGGAAGGGACCGACAGTTTAGAGCCATATCCGAAAGGCAAATTGAGAAGCTTTCTCTTTACAGTTACTACTGTCGGACGTTTGTCAGACATTCGCGAGAGGTGGGGCCGTGAAACAACTTTTTGGTGTTCTCTAGGATTCGAACGTCGAACGTCTTGAACCACGACTAACCACTTGAGTCACGGCGCCCAGCTTGTTTTTTTTAGTACGCTGGCACTTTCGTTACCCTTCATATCGTAATGTCCACGTACCCAACATAATCTGAGTAATTCCTGACAAGTTCAGATTTGGTGACGCAGGACTCTTAACACTTTAAGCGCACCCTGACTGTCGATGTAGATGACGATTTTGATCCCATCTCTAGTAATACCGCAGTATAAAGCATAGCTAGAACCTCGGCTTGGAACACACTGCATGCGTCCGGAAGTCTCATGGCCACCTGAAGGTTTATATGCATGTATATGTATGTACATACCCGTACTTTCACTAGTTTTGGAACCACCCTTGTAAACTGCAAGGCCGATATCTCTGTGTATTCTCTCTTATCATTACCTTCGACGATACAAGAGCCCCATACGTAAGGATGAGTCAGACTATACCCAGTGCATCATTGCTGGTTTCATAGCCCACTTTTTTCCGTCTTTCTCTTACAAATGAAGAGAGCATTGTATGGCTTTCGGACTCTTTCTTACGTGTTACTCTTAGAATGTTGGAGTATAAAAGGGGGAAATACCGATTTCGAATAAAAAATATTTTTAAGGTATGTAGGTCGGGAACTATTCAATTTCGCCCTCGTTCATATGGATTTTCGGGTATACTCAACTCTTTTCTAAGTAATGTCAAATTGTGCCGATATTGACTCATAACTTTGATTCGTCATTTCCTAGTCCAGCGTTGCGATTCGGTGGTAGCTGATTGTAGTCTTCCGGTCAATTCAGCGTTGGAAAAGTCGCAACAACTGTATTTCCTACAGTAAGGAGGACCTTGTGTAGGTGAGATTCAGAATTGGTCCAATTATCCTACCTTGTGTGTAACACCAGTTTTAGTTTCCCGTGAAGTTGAGTATGTGACTTCCATTTTAATTGCAAAATGTCCTCCGGTTCTAAGCGACTGAAGTATTTTCGAACATTATATTGGCAAGAGCATTTGAAGTTAATGAATCCGACTTGTATCTCAGACATTATCGAAAGCTGTGCTACGATAAGTGATCCAATGAACTTGATCAATGACCAATGCTATTGATCAGCTGTAGAATGTTTAGTCCTGAAACCAAACTGATGATTTGCAATTAGACCTTTTTTTCAATCAGAAGCTGGTCAAATAGTATTTTCATCACCGGTAGATTACGGCTATATCAACATTCCCTAGCCGAACACCTTCACCAACGAATAGACCGGATGTGGTGGATGGCCTAGTTTCTCGCGAACGGGCTTTGGTCTCTTTTCAGTCTCGTTACCAGAAAACTAGAGGTGCTGCCATCTGCATAGGCACTATACAACGGCGACAACAACGTCATCACTACTCAACACCGCCTGTTTATATATGACCGTCAGACCAACATAAAGTTTCTGGTCGGCTCAGGTTCCCTAATCTTTATCGTGTCACGTATCGTAATCAATCGGAACGCTAAAACAACTTCGAGTTCGATACTGCAAACCAGCCGATAATCAACACCGACAGGCAGCAAACGCATATCTATATGACTGAAAAGAAGCTCTCCCAACTTCTTGGACAGTTAAGGCCGCCATTGTGTCAGAATATGTCCTCCGCGTTAGGCTGCTCGCCTTGCTTCCACCAGAACTTCCTTAAGATTTTCCAAGTAAAACCACTCGATGAGCTCTCTACTGGCGCAGATGCTATCATCGCCATCGAACGTACTCTCAGATGGGCTTTCATTGTCGCTGACTAAAACACAGCTACATATCATCGGAACAGATCTCATCACCCACTCTGGCCTCTTCGTCGACCTTAAGAGCAGCTGTCATATCAGGTCAGGTTCATTGGTCTAAAGGATTTGGGTGGTGTCCTGTTTTCCCACTTTTGTCCTTCTCCAAGTCCTCGATATGTCCCTGAGGCTCAAACTGCTTCTGATTATCACAAGGAGATGCGGCATAATTATTTCATGTCCTTTTTGAAATAGGTTTGCTACCCAATATAGCTGCTGCTCTGAACAGATGTTTACTGCTGTTGCCCAATCTTCTCTGCTGGGCCTTCTATACCTTTCCCGTTTCTTTTTTCTATGTTTTCTTTAACAAGGTACTGACCCTAATCATTCCTATCATTGCTGCACCATTCAATAGAGTCTGCATAAGCGTCACATCCCAGCAAATATGGCCGTAAATGGAAGGATTATGTTGAAAGTTGAATACCTTCATTGCGCGTTTTAAACATCGCGTAACTAAAGTCTGTTGAGGCATTGACAAACTCAAGGTCTATGTCGTTTTAATTGGAAGTTACAAAGCTCAAAGTTCAATGAAACCCTCCTGTCCTTTACGCTCAGCCCATTCATATCATGAATATCACAGCAATCACAAGCAACACGTATCGGAACAACAATTTCCGAAATAGAAACTAATCGCATAGCCAGGACGACGAAATATCTCCTACCAAAGTTCAATATACAAACAGGACAAAGGAAATTGGATATTATCATCCAGAGACAATGGACTCAATACGTTGCGAAAACACCTCTGACAAAAGCCAACGATAGCCACCAATAGCCGGCGACAATAACCCAAGTCCAGCCAAACCGATTAATTCCTATTCTCGGCTCGCCATCCTTCGTGTGGGTTGAAGAAGAACCACATACGAGGGTGTCTATCTACCGTAAAGGGTCACGGCCCGCCATACCCTTGGGGGATATCATTGAACTCTTCTCACAATACAATCCACAAATACCCTCCACCCACGCACAAGGACACCCAGTGCGTTCAATTTGTTTTTGTTTGCATTGGCGGCAATCGATGTTGGCGTTTGGATCTGATAACAGACGCAGCACAGTGCAGAAGGACTCTCGACTCTTGAATCAATTGACATAAAATGGTCGAGTGGCGGACACAAACACCAACACTGTCGGATGCCTGAGGTGAATTTGATTGGTGGCGGCCATGGTGTCTTTCGATTTTAATTTCCAATATTATCTTCGACACGCACTTGTAGGAGGAAGAGGGTAACCAATATTATCGAGTGGCCCTTGAGTGTTGTGCTTTGAAACTATTGTCCTTTGGATGCGACAATCACACAAGGGGCATTCATTCATTCCACAGGACGACAGAGAACAAAGACCATACGATTTGGTGTCCTTTTGTTTTCGTTAGCTAGCCAATTTCACTGACAAAAAGGATACGCGCTGTTAGTTTGTGTGGGACTATGCTACATACATATGTACATATATGCACCGAGTTGGGTGCGAATGTATTAGTTTTTTTCTGATCCTTTAATGTGTTTATGGAAGGCGAAAAGAAAAATGACACGTTCAGCGTAAACCCGTTGTGTGTAGGGATGTGTATAACTTAAGAGGGTGCAAAGTATGACAAATCATGATTGTGTTGTTTTCGTAAGGAATAAGGATCCTTTATTGCAAATAAATTCTCAGATTTAACCCCACACAACGCGAGGCAGACTTATATTGTTTTGAAGTAGAGAATTTTAAGGATATACACTTCTCAGTTTTTTGCTTATTTCTCCATTTAGAAGTACTCTCGGTGGTATGAAGATTGACGTACTTGGCGTGGGATACTACTTTACTTTACTTAACGGACACCCAACCCGTGCAGCGTACCTGCCTGAGACACGACAACCTTCCATCATCTTCAATCCAGGTTTGATTTGCTAACAATGATCATGTTGACATCTATGCACGCTTGAAACTATCAGTCAAACCAAATGGCATTCGTTTCCGCATAGAGACTCTAACTAACGCGCGGCGATCGATGCAAAATCGATCACTGTCGTCCTTCTTTTTCGTGAGGGTAACTGGACTACAGAAATCTCGGTATGTATTGACGAGTTGTCCGAGCCTTTGCTTATCTCCCGTATCCAGGTTTCTTATGTCGAGGTCATCCAACCGCAACTGCTCTAGTCTTGCGTTTCTCGGGCATCATTCGGCTACTATAACCGGTCTAGGTAATCTGTGATGGAGATGGATTTGTACTGCTTTATCACTTTCACCTGTACCTTTGAAAATAATCGTCCCCGATGGTCTGGCAGGTATTACCTCCGAATCCACTGAAATATTTTCGGTCCTCCACGTCTGTTATTCCTTCTCGAGCATGTGGCACCGGAGAATTCAGTTTATGGTGACCGGCTTGGTTACAACCGCAACTGCAGAACCGCCACTAGCTGCTCGTCCGAGTTTCCAAGTCCAAGAATATCACTAACTTCCTGGCACTCGATGTCCGCTATTTCCTGGATAATGTACTCGACCAAGGTATTTTCGCTTATATCCCCACGAGATGCAATTATCTTCATCTGGGAGACGTACACCTCTGTGTGCTCACCAAACCGATGCCTCCGATCGCGCAATCTGTCGTGGATATATGCTTCGTCACATAGTGCTGGAAAGTTTTGACATAAGCCAGAAAAAAACGCCTCAAACTTGACCGCTAGCCTCTTCGTCATTAGCCATCAGAACTAGCTTCTCATCGAGCACATGGATATATGTGGAGTAGCACATCTCCTTGGACTCGGCACTAGGCACTGAACTGGTTTGCACTGCTGGACGTGATTCCTCAGCTCTCTGATTCCTTTGTGTGCCCACTTCTTCTTGTCCACAAGAACTAACTTTCCCTTAACTTTTGCAATTCATTTCGCAACCGCCGAAGTTTTGCTCCGTAGGGCCCCTTGTCTCTGAAGGGTTCAGGGCCCCGGATACCATAGGGCTCTCACCGAATGCCACAGGATCTGTTGCAATGACTACAAAGTCCATAGCTTAACTGGATGCCTAGTTATCAAAGGAAACGTTTTGTCCACATAAAGCCAGCAGCCGAATCTGTAGCGCGCCTTGTAAGGGGTGGGCTATCGATTAATTTATTTTCAAATTGCTTGCAAGGATACACCGTTTAATATTTTCCAATGATTCCCATGATTTGAAAGAGAGTATACCTTCCGTCTTTTAATTAAACATATTTTCCATTAAGACGCTGCCATGGCCATAGTCCATCGTGTTCACCTAATCAGCTACCATGTCACTGGTGCGACCTAAAGTTGTTGGCAGCTTCATTTTCAAAGAAGTAAGCACCAATGACGTAACCACTGGAAAACACTTTTAAATAGTCAATTTCTCAGGATATATTGGCTTCCCTACAACTCCATATACATTTTCTGAGAGCCGGATCCCCCAGTCTTGAATGTTGAACCAGGCTTCGAGATGAAATCCAGCTTCGCCTGAAAAGACGATTTTGTGAGCTAAATCGAAGTCATTTTCCATTAGGAATGAAGCAAAAGCAGGAATAAAACTTTTGGCGCCACAATTTCCAGGTTTGTCAGTGTAGGGGTAGCTGCCCTTTGCTTTAACAGCTGACGTTGTTAAAAGCCCTCTCTATATCGAGGAATGCCAGTGTTTGAATGACCGTCTCAACTGATTCCCCCTTACTGTTGACATGTTGAGGGGCTGCGAGCAGATTAGGATTGATTCTGCAGCAAATATGAGTATCTATGTATCGAGCCTTGGCATGGACTCACTTTTTAAGATGAAGTTCAACTCTCGCGTACAACTAAATCGTAGTTAGATCAACTACCGAATTCCTCATACCATTTACGCAGTCATCAGTCAACAATAAACTCCTTTCGCGTTGTCATCATAAAAGCGGATTTTTTCTTCCTATTATTCCCAAATTCCTTTTATTACCGCTGATAAAAATACAGAAGAGAGTAGGAGGAGAAAAACCCGAACGCCCACCGGGACCAAATCCCCATTGGCACACAGCCACCCACAGGCACCCAACCATACACACCAGGCAGCGTCTCGTCGTCCTTCAAAAGGCGCAAAACCCATTTTCGACCTCAACAAATCAACTTAATTCCCTTGGCAGTGAGTGCACTTTTGTGTGTCTCCAGCCAACACACTGCCAACAACACGGTGGCGACATTTTCAGGCCACAAAGGCATTCCAATTGGCCCTATACCCATACACGTTCCCTAATGTGAGCAGCGGCCATAGTACGAGGATTTTGTTTCTCTAAATGCCGTTATAATTGCGGGCCTGCAACCCCAGTGTCGTAAAAAAAGGATGAGACGAAAATAATGGCGCATAATGTCCATTATTCGAAAACAAACGACTATCGTGTGTTATTCTGATAACGGAGCAGAATAGCAAACGATGACAACCGAACTGAAAACGTTTTTGGGGTTGCGGTGGTGGTAGGGCAGGACAAAAAGATACTCGTGCACACTACACACATTGTGTGTCGTCGTCCTGTGGCAACTTTCTGTATGTGAAAGTTGACAAAGTCTACTGTTCCAGTTGTATGGGAATAGATATGAAGTTCAAGGCGCAACTTGCGAGGAATGGGAAAGTATCTGTGCTCAGTTCAAAGGGGGTGTAGTGCAATCTGGAAAAATATGTGCAAAATTTTGAATATGCATTCGAATGGAGAGAATAGAGGATGAGATACTAATCCGAGTAATGCGGCACAGTGAATGGAAGTCGGTGTCAATAAAATAAATCAGAGGGGAAGCTTGGTTTATTTTAATGAAAGCTTAAACTGGCCATTCAGTAGCTGTACATATGTACATACCTTGGCGTAGGTATATGGCATCCATCTTATGGATGAGTGAAGCTAGGTAAAAACTGGGAAGCAAGAGCTCTGTTGGTAGAGCAAAACGGAGAAGGATCGATTTATCTGCTGGAAAAAGAGAGGACACAATAAGAGGGTTATCAAAGGTACATTAAGAATGACGTTAGAAAGGTTTACCCCGGGCTTCAGTTTACTTCAAAAGTTGTTCATGCGCGCAATGTATAAAGGTGCAGCAAAGGAGGAGATCAAGATTGCCTCTCAACCTTTTTTCTTATAAAATGAGCAACCCAATCCCAGAAGCACTCAGACTCTCTACGGCCCATTGTACTACCACGTAGCAACTCCTTTTTGATGTAGTATTTGGAGAAACTCAGATGTTATGCGTTTCTGTATTGTGCTTGGTGTTTGTAATTGCTGTTCCCCTAGAGGGGCTTGAACCTACACCGGCCAGGTCACAAGCAAACACACTACAAACAACTACTCCGTGGCCACCATTTTTCAAAAGATGGTCCGTCTGGTCTGAGAAAAGTTGAGGGACAACTTTTCCTCATTGTGATACTCACTAAGGCGGCGCTACAGTTCGGGTTGGATCTGGGTCGCTTCTCCAGTTAGCCCGATCTTTACATAACTCCCTCTAGTTGCGGACTCCAAGTCGGTTGAGATCCCCATTTACTTGTGCGCGCCACTAAAGATGAGGTCCTTCTTAGCGGCATTGTCGCCCCGTGTTAAATTTGAAGACCCTGCAGGCCGGAGCATTGGTGACCGTTCGCTCTAAATGCCCCAGCCATCTTAGGCGACTGATGTGTAGTTTTTTGATTATGTCGTTGTCATAGTACAGCTCGTACGACTCGTCGCTGAATCTTCTTCTCTAAGGCCGATCAACGCAAATGCGTCCCAATATCTTAGAAAGAATTTTTCTCTCTAAACGACCAAGGATATCTTTAACCGCTTTCGACAGAGTCCATGCTTCAGGGCCATAAAGCAGAACTGGGATGACGAGGGAGAATCGCCTTAGTTGTTCAGGATAGCACCTGTATTGCATTCTCAGCCCAAGGAAACAGATATTAGCAAGACTTATTCTTCGTTTTATTTCTGCTGAGATGTTGTTGTCAGAGCGAAGGTAGACAAAGTCCTTTACTGCCTCGCCTGTGACATTCTGTTCAATTCGCCAATGTCGCGTGACCTTTCTTGTTGACACTATTTTTATCTAGGCTTCGCTATTAATGCAGACAACTATACAAGCGCGGAGATTAAGATGACTATTTCGTGTCGAGCGCATTAACACCAATGCTCCGACCCGGAAGCATTGGAAGCAATCCTTCAAGGACTCAGTGATTGCTGGACTAATTCTTTTAAAATCAGCAACATTCCTGGATGTGATTTTAGATTGATTCCAAACTATACTGCAAAGAAAATAACGAGAATCGTTTTAAAAAGTTCGGTAGCCTTATATACATGCAAAGTGACTCTCAGCACTAATTGGGGCCTCAAACCAGCTGTGGTTTGATGGTTTTATACATCTCTGGTGAGACCTATTCTAACGAACAGCTCGCCAGTCTTGTGGAATGCAGTTAAGAAAAATTATCATCTTTTAAAGCTTTTCAAGATCAAGAGAGCGCCCTGCATCGGGATCACAGGATCTACATATTAGAACGACAACAACAGTGGCAATGGAAACCATGCTAAATCTCATTCCACTGGATATCTATTGCAAGAAGATCGTTCCGAAATTGTTTTAAGACTAAAAGCATCCGGACTATTGTCATTAGTACCATACAGTCATGCATCCACCTTATCTCGATGGAATACTAGACGGAGAATCGACTATGTGACTCAGACACTTGCCTTTGACGGAAGATTCAATATCAGTATTCCTGACAGAAACGACTGGAAGAACCAGCAAGTCACAAGAGGAACTACCTTTCTACACCGGGTTTCAAAATGAACGTTGGTACAGGGGCTGGAGTGTATTGGGAAACCCTAGAAAAGAACCACTCCTTTCAAGTTAACAACGCCCAACGCAAATCGCAGCCATTACTCAGGCTGCAAAAATTATTTTAGAGCACAATATCGTCGGCAACATAATAAAGATGTACAGTGATAGTCAGTCAGCCGTTAAGGGCATCAGATTAGGACTAGGTAAACGCCTACAGAAGAAATCTACGTAAATGAGGTATCGGAAGCCAACACGGTGACCCTATGCTGGGTACCAGGTCATATGGATAATCTAGTCAATGAACGATCGGACGAATTTGCAAGGAAGGGATAAGCGTTCCGAATTTCACAGGCTCTTCCGTTCGTAAGAACTCTCAGCAGCTATTTTAATAAGTTTATAGACAACATATCCACAGAACTGACACTGGGTTTACTTGGATAAGTGCCTGATGGCTAGAACTCTATTTCCTGTCTATAACGAGAAGAGATCGCTTTCTCTAGTTAAACTAAATTGCAATAACACACGAGTCGTCTCTGGCTTCATTTCAGGACATTGTGCCATTGGTATTCACGAGGAGTGCCTTGGGGTCATACACAACTATTACTGCAAAAGCTGCAGGGACGAAGAAGAGATTGAGTCTTTCCCTAACCTGCTATGTGTATGTCCTGTCCTGTGAATGAGGACTCTTGGTAGTAATTTTTTCATACAATTGGAGGACTTAAATAAAATCGAGCTGAGGAACCTTCTGAGATTCATAATTCAGCGATTTACCTCTCCTCTTTTACGTTCGCAAGCTTAAGAACAATCCAAAAGGGGCACAATGCACCGACTGTTGGTCTAAGCAAGCAGTGATAAGGAAGTCACAGGGCACCCATCCACCAGCAACCGGATGTCAAAATATGCTAAAAAGAAAGCTGGATTGTCATTGACCTTAGTCCGAACAGAACGTGGTGGAAGAAGAATCGGGTTGTTTCAAAGAGTGAAGAAAATTTTTTTTCTTGTTTCCATAGCTGCATGAAAACTGTGTCCTGGTAAAGGATGGTCCATCTGTTGTTATTTTTGAAAAACATTATGTCCATGCGGGCAACACTAATGCGCTTAAATTTTTAAAAGATATACCGGTGCAAGGCCAACCTTCAGAAGCAACAGCTCTACTGCATTGGTCCTCTCATATCACAGCTTTAAAAAATGTGGGCCATCTGTTGGTTAGATTTCAAAGAGCGTGTTATTTCAATTCTGATAACGGATAATACATAGCCTGTTATGCCGCTTGTGGATCCATACATTTTCCACACCCACTTCCTTAAAAAAAATTCAAAAGTTTGAAATTAATTACAAATAAATCAATAAAAGCCCATACCTAAGCCAAGGACCTTAAGTTACATAATCAAATTTAATTATTTTCCATAAACTGGGAAACCGAATCATAAAATGAATATTATATCATATAAGGGGTGGGTAAAAGGTAATTAGAACAGGCCTTCCCGTCGCTAATTACTTTATAATTTGCATGTCCTTACCGACTACCTGCTCGCCACTACCTGTGTACTCCTTCACTCAAAACTCATTGTTATAAAACCTGCATAATCGACTAAGATCCACAGTTTTACTCTAACTTTTGAAGTAGCAAGATATCACCTTAAAATGGACCAACGAAATATTGCTTTTGAACGAATGAAGAGACTGGATAGAGCCGTCTACGAAAACGCTAGGATTCAGTACGAAGAAGCAAAGGAGATGTTAAAAAGTGTTATATTCGAGATCATAGTGAAGCCAGTTGGTCAGGGAGTACGACGCCATTTCGTGGACCTTCGAGATTATATTCCAAACGTAGACATTGATATCACAGATCTATCAGCAGAAGAATTACTCAGCGAAATCGAAAGGTTTCAACACTATAAAAAAATGCTGGAATCAACATTCGAAAGGATTCGACTGGTACAGCTGCTCTTTCAAAAACAATTCAAAATTTCTGTGGTAAGAATCATACCAGAGAACGAAGAGGCCGAAACGGATTCTGATACAGATACAGACACAGATACCGATACAGATACTGATACAGATGCCGAAGCGGAGTCCGATGATGAATCGGATGCAGAATCGGAACTAACATGGGACACTGATTCAGGGCATGAGTCCCAATCAGATGTTGAAGAACTAGAAGTAGATTGGGACTCCGATTCAGGGCTGTCATCAGATCAAGACTTGGAGCAAAATTGGGAACCAGACGCAGAAGCTGAGCCAGTGTACGAGCCAATACCAGAACCAGGCATAGAAATTGAGTCCGACGTAGAAGAGAACGCCCCAGAACGACCGTCAAGAAAAAGAAGAGCCAGCGAAATGGATATTTAATAGGAGGAGGAATCTCCTAGCAAGCAGTGTTCATAATATTTTTTTTTTATAAAAGACGATTTAAATATTTAAATAAAAATACATTTTTAACTCAGAATCGAAAGTCTTAAGTTTATTTAAAATGATTTCATTGTTGCTTTGGGGATCGCTAAAGAAATATTTTCCTTGCTTGGTCGGGCAATACGTGGCTTTGAACCTTTTAAATCGGCAGATGCCCTAGTATTTTACCCGCAAAAATTCTGCAAACCGTAACAGGATCCTCCCCTGGCTGGTAGTCTCATTTAAGGGATGTCTGGATCTGAACGTATTTTTTATTCCCAATACAGGAAAAATCTTTCACGTATGCCAAGGGCTCAAAAGTACTCTCCGAGCTGAGGTCGGAGGAGAGCGCAGGGCAAAGAACCAACTCAAAAGCAATCTCGCAGGGGACACAACCGACTGTCAACCAGGATGCCCGGAGTGCTCGCTTTCTAATGAGGACTAGAATAAGGCAGTCATCTCTCTCTTTCTCAAGACATTAATCTGGATAAAGAGGAGACTTTATTGGTGGAGGGTGGGGCAACTGCCCCTCACGAGCAGTACCAGATGACCTCCAGAAACAAAACTAAGATTGTCCAGGTAAAAATCAACCATCCACCACGCTGTAGTGGCATCAGCCGCGACAGCAAGTAACGATATATAAAAAAAAAAATTTAACTTGAACAAAGCACTGATTCAAGAGCCATGCATGTTGAGAGGACTAGCTTAAGAAGGATGCAAGGTAACTTGGGATATAACAGTAGGCAGTCCAAGGGCGTGCATTCTAGTAAATAACTTCTTCTTACTTACAGAACATGCGACGCAAGACGTAGTGCAAGTGCAGGCTAATCATCGTCTTGATGTACTTTGATGGGGATAAGCCGCTTGTGCCAAGAGAACTGCAGAGTCTAGTGGAGCTCCATCGGATCGGATTTGATGGCAGTACTCACAATGTCATCTGAGAGAGTACCAACAGAGCGCCTAAGCGGGAGACTCCCCACTGTGCATTCACTATCCACAAACGTCAACAATCTGTGGAACCAATACCGAAAAATCTACAAGGAGATACCCGAGACCACCGTTGGATACCATACACCGCCCAAAAATAACCGGAAGAAGGGTGCCTTCCTAATGTTAGCAAGTGGAGGACACGTGCACAGAGTGTGCAGTACTGTTTCTTCTTCTTTCTATTATCTGCAACTTCTACCGAAGTCATTATAGGGGTTTCCCAACCTTTGAGCATGCCTGCCTATGGTTAGTGTAGAGAGGGTTCCTCTCTTATGCCTAAGAAGTCTGTTAGATCTTCCTTGGTCTAGTTTTGGCCATAGTGGCTCCATTTATGATTAGTTTTGTTAAGACTTCGGTGCATCAATATTGGCTATAATTATGCTATTAGTACCGGAAAAGCCTTGTCTAGCCAATTCGTCAGGCACACAGTTCCCCGGAATGTCACAGTGACCTGGTACCCAGCAAAGAGTGGGGTTGTACTGTTTAGCTATCTGGTTTAGAGATACGCGACAGTTTTTCACAGAATTAGATGCTGCAGTACTGGAGATATGGGGGATTTCACAGCTGCCTGGCTGTCGATAGTATTTACCACTTCGCCCTAAAACACGCTGCATGCGGTTAGTGATGAGATGAGCGTTTGAAGCCCAACATTAAGTCAATCTCAGTAGGCAAGCGCTGGGTAACCTTCGAGAGATGACGATGTCATTAAGTATGCTGGAATGACCAGTGCCTTGCTCTTTCCATACGCGAGAGTTTCTCAGTCAAAGAGCAGAGCTGGTAGCCATCTGCTTGCCGACTAGATTATATCGGGAGACGGAGAAGGATGGTTTGAAGCTCCGATGTTGAAGAGGTTCTCATCTCACCCGTGATTTTGAGACATGCCACTCGTTGAGCTTTTTCCATTTGTTTCAAGTTGGAACTCCTCTCCTAGGCGGTCTACCACACCATTGCGCTGTAGAAGATAATCGGCCTTACCACCGACGTGTATAGACAGCACATGAGTACAGGGAAACAATTGTTCTGACAAGTTCGTTGACGTTTCCGGTATAACTTTAATCCCAAGTAGCTAGAGCTGTTTGAAAGACTAAGAGTGGAAGTAGGAGAGGCAAGAAGCAGGGGATTCTATATTTCCTACTGAATAGGAGCAGCACAGTCTTGGTCGGTTTAAAATCAAGTTTGCAGCTATTCGTCTAGTTGGCTAATTTATTTAAAGCGAATCGCATGACATCGGCAAGTGTCTACGGGAACTTGCCTGATATAAAGATTTCTGCATCGTCCTCATAAGCACCAATCCTGCATTCAGTGTTCTTCATTTTGAAGGAGAGTTCATAGAGAACAAGACTGTTGAGCAGAGGAGAGAGTACGCCCCGTGGGAGGTACCCCGTCGTGCTTGTTTTTCTGAGCATGTCGTCTCCAATACAATGAACAGATTCGCATATGTTAACGCTACGTAGGGCATTGATAGTCGAATTGGTTTCAACGTTGGAGCAACGTTAGTTACGCGTTAAGTAACTAAATTCAGGCCTCTACCTTTATAAAACAGAATTTGCTGGTGTGGTGTGTCTTCTTGGATGTCGAAAAATTGTCCAACAAATCGTGTGCTCTCCAACTTGCTATAAGCCTGCATGTCAAATTCGTTTTAACTGGTTCAAACTGACTTCCAAAATTAATTCTACATAATTACTGTTACATAATCCTTTTCTTTCATCGAATCCACTCATAAAATTCGCAGATATATATCGATAATTTCGAATCACGTGAACCTCAATAGATTACGTCCCTTATAAACAAGTTTGCAGATAATTTAAGCATAGACCTTATCATGTTTTTAAATTTTATCCCCCCTTCCTGGAAATTAGAATTAGAATTAGAAACAAATTCGACACAAATTTCCATGAATTCAGTACTACGTGTGGCACCTACTCATAGACAAGGCTTCGATTGTTTTCGAAAAACACCAAAACAATCTTGAAAAATGAAAGTGAGAATCTCAAAGGATCTACAAATCTCCACCACCACTCGTACACCTGTTGATTTGTGTAGTGAAAGTGAAAACATTTCCACATTGATATTCGCCATTATGAAAGCAAATATTTTCCCCATGCATTGAACCAACCCCCACAGGACATCCAAAACTCACACTACCACTTTAAATAGAAAAAAGCAAACCGCCAACACAACAAAACCTTCCCATTCGCTTAGAGTTTGCTTTGCAAAGGCAAAGGCAACAGAATACGAACCCTCCACAGCCAGCATAATACGTAATTATCCAAGGATATTCCCTCTAAACAAAAACACCAGCCATTGTATTTATTGAAGCGTGGAAAAACCACTCCTGCCAAATGCGTAGCTATTGGCCATTAGTCCATTGGAATGCGCATGCCTTGGCCTCCATCCCTCGGGAGGTGAATTCTACGTCTCTGCTCATGGTGTCCTTGTATATCCATAAACATTTGGTCTCCAATTTACTTGATATTTTTACATTTTTCCTTCAAATAGAAAAACTCTCCATTACCGCTCTGCGCATGGTCACCATTTTGGCGGGAAAGTCTTTACAAGGCTCCCCAAAAACCCCGCGAAGGGATGTAAGCCTCGAATTGGCATTTTTTCAAAAAAAAAAAAATTACAAAGTTGATACAACTATTGACACAATCGCGCGCATATCTATACACATCCTCGTACCCCTGTGGACACACTTATTGTTCGCCTCAGCTAGACTGTCCTGTTCTTATCAGTGCGGATAATGATTCACTTCTCGTTTACACACCACGATGGTGGTGGTTGTGATTCTCACACCCCTACCCGCAGCGCGATACACGCGTGTACGTAATTGTACCTACCACCCAGCCAGTGGCGAGGCGACCAATTCGAAAAGTGCACTCTCGTCAAAACCCATACACACAGTTCGAAAACGTTCTGTCGACGAAGGGTAGCTGTGGCAGTTCATATATCTCCGATACGACCGTGTGGCACACGACAAATTTGAATTTTTTTTGTTTTCGGGTTTTTTTAGATTTTGTCGCGACTCTACTACTCAGGAGCGCTTTTCTACTCAATGTCATGTGACATTGTGTTATGGAACGGCATTCGGTAAACATCGGATATTAGTTACGGAAATTTTTATGTGTGAATCCTTTCAATTGTTCGTTATAACAGAGAGTATTGGCAGAGTATTTTTGAACAACTTCTAACCCGGGGATTAACTACATTACATTCCTGATATAGTGATCCAAAAAAATTTTTTTTTATGACAAGTTTTTCTTTTGAAATTAATAATCGCCAGTGATTGTTGTAGGTTTTGAATAAATTATGTGGATAATTTAAAGTTTAAATATAAATTAAAAACAAAAAATAATAAAAAAAAAACAGCGGGAATTTAAAAGCAATCGAAAAGGAATTACGTAAGTATTTCTGTAAGGATGTGGAGGTTTTAGATTAAATTACTAAATTGACGGAAGTGATTATTTATAACCGGAAGAGCGACCATCAATTTTTGACACAATTGTAAAATAAATTTATAGACAATCGAGAGCAGAAATTTGTACGAATTGCAATCTTATCTTCTGATTGTGACTTTATTGTTCGTTTAAGGTAGCGAGTTTCTTGTATTGAAGCTTTGGATCTATCTGTGATCTTGGGAACACACACAGACCCACTAAATTTTTATCTGATTTGCGAATCTTGCTATATTTTAATCGCTCGTTATGCAACTTTGTTATTATTTTGACTTAAACTTCATCATCATGTATGGTACATACATATGTATGTAGCTCCGGATGAGCTTTAGCTTCTTCAAACCTGTTTCTCCGGTCTTCCCGGTTACCGACCACATATTTCCTTATGCAAATGTTTATGGTGCATTAATTGATGCAATCAAGCCAGAGTGTTTTCGGTCGATCCAGGACACCTCCTATGTAGAGATGTAGCTATAAACCAAATCATTGGTCTTTTAGGGCGATTTGTATCCATTCTGGCAACATGTCCAGTCCATAGGAGGCGTTGCAGTTTTTTTAAGACTTTACAATGGCTTTGCCTTTACACTGATTGAGTAGTTTTAATCTATAGCCTCCGTTTCCGTCCCGCGTTGGGGCAATTTTTTCTCGCGAAATTTTTCTTTTAAAAATTCGCAGACGTGACTCCTGTCATAGTAGAGGCTCATCCAACAAGAAGTGTCATTTTAAATCAATAAAAAAACGCAACATTTTTGTAAAAAAGTGGTGAATTTTATTTTAGTCTAAAGTACAAACTATGAGAGTGGTAATGGAATACAGTATCTGCCAAATGTCCGCCACGACTCTGGCTACAAATATTTACAATACAAATTTTTTCACGCAAAAAACTCATTGTTTCACCAGCTGTGTGGGATGAGGTGCAGTCCTGCTGAAAGCAAACGCCGTCCAGGTCCATAGCATCAATTTCAGGCAAAAAAAAGTCAGTCAACATCGATCGGCATCAGCACCAGCATCATTTTCGAAAAAAAAAATGGCCGAATGACACCGCCAGGCCAAACTGTCACTCGTTGTGCATGGAGAGGTTGTTCCACTACTTGTCAACTACGTTCAAATTTATCGAATAAATTCATTATAGCTGTGCGCCTTGATGATGACCAAAAGCAATACGAACTTTACGAAATGTTTCCGCCATATTTTCACCGTTTTTGTAGTGAATTTTCACTATTACAACATGTTATGCGATTGTGGATCGATCCATATTTAACACCCGTTTTTCGTTATCAAAAGTCATCGCAATGGTAGTTGAACAATGACAGTTTAAAAATGGCGCGGAATTTAAAATGGCACCTCTTGTTGGATGACCCAATATATGCAGTCAAACCAACGTGGTTTTGGTCGACCCAGTCCTTATATACTTACGGCCAAAATTCTGACGATATCTGGTCTTGATCTGCTTAGTAGCTCATTTGATTAAGGTTGATTACAGCTAGTTCATGGCTTTATCGATGTAACGCAGCTTCAGAGCGAGGTTGGTAAGCCTTAAAAAGTGATTTTGAATCTTAGCCTTTACGAATCCTAGCAGAACATTGATTCTTTCTGCCAGAGAGAAGCTAAATGCTGACGGTTGACTGAGCAGATCGTACGCTTGTTCGTTTCCATTGATGTTACTACATCCTGGGCTCCAGATAAGGTAAATTTTTTATTGAACGCCTAATTTGTTCAATTTTTTCTAGCTTTGCTCTACCAGTTTTTTTGATGATAGCAATGCGTTAAGTATACGGTAAGTCTCCCGAATCGCGAGAAGTTCCGATTGGAAAACACAGGGAAAATTCAATAAGTGGAAGGATTTCTAAACGTTTACAATGTTCAAGAAAATTCCTCCATTTTCGAACCGTCCGTTCCGTAGAAATCTAAATCTTTGATGACTCTGCCGATCTTCCATTCTGCTCTGGTTAGGAAAGTTACTGAAAGTTTTCTGAAATTTTGAGTTTTTTAACCAGTCGAAGACGCAACCAGGTTGTTTGGTTCCGTCTCCAGGACTATGAACGTAAGGCATAGCGGTCCAGCACCCAGATTTTTTGAACCGAACTTCGCAGTATAAAGTTTTACCCATGATATATGTATAGTTTGAGAGCTATCAAATGATTGAACAGAGTTACAGCATCCGTTGGACAGGATCTCAATACGCCCATGATTCCAACACTTGCTGCTCTTTGGAGCCTTTTTTAGTCGAAATTGTGTCCACTTAGGGCAGGCCATCAAACAATAGCTCCGTGGGTGAGAATCGAATGCAAAAATATACTCTTCTTTTTGTCTGTGGTAGGGCAGCCTTCCATCTTCATCGATTCCGATCACACTGCTTCCTATTTCCCAGCCCAAGCGCTCTGGTATCCGCGAGAGTTTTTGACAGAAAGTAAAAAAATTAAACTCTCAACGGCTCCCAATGGAGGAATAACTTCCTACGCGAGGAGTTCGCCTGCGACTGGCCGATTCGCCGGTTCCCTGTTACCCCTCTACATAGCTATGACCTAGAATCTAGAGAAGAATTATCCCGAACCGATGGTTTAGCTGGGTGAGTTTTCTTTCATCAGTTTTCCAAAAAAAAAAAAACGTTTTCAAAGCAGCCAGCTCGGAATAAAGCAGATTTAAAGGAGAAAAAAGTGCAACAAATTGGTTGACAAGCTCCGTTTTTGTTTCCTCAAAGATTTCCTTTAGCAGCATAATCCTTATGCCAGTGATGCTGCTAGCTTTCATTTCAGTTTCGTTAGACCGTTTCTTTGGACGTCGAAATGCAAATATTTGGTGCAACAGACGCATTTATGTAGTGCAGGGCCTAGATTCTCGCTCCCATTCGTGTTGTGCGTGTTATATTTTTTCGCACAAATGGAAGGGACTTACAGTTAAGGTCCGAAAGGCAAATGGAGACGCTTTCTCTTGACAGTTATTACACTCGAACGTTTGTCAGACATTCGCGAGAGGTGTGCCTGGGAAAAATATTTTTGGTGTTTTTTTGGGATTCGAGCTTCGAACCTCTTGCTCAGTTGCCTAATTCACTAACCACTATGCCACGGCACAAACCTGACTGGTTTCCTGCATAGATTATGCATAGTATGCCTTGTTTGCCGCTGCCATACGCTCATACATACTGTTATCAGGACGATGCCAAGGTATTAAAAACTCGGAACACTCAAAAACTTGTAGTCCCCAATTGAGGTATTTTGAGGGACTCATCTATTTATACTTATGATGGTGCTACAGTTTGTTGTGAACCAGGGTCTCGAGCAACAATCCTCTCCAGCCAGCACGATTCTTAGCTAGTTGCCTTCAGTACGCCGAGTTGTTTAAGGTCACCCTCCACTTTCGTTTTATCCTCGTTTACACCCAGACCCATTTTCTTCTGATTCGATGTCGGTGAAGGCGTCAGTGACTGGTCGCTTTGTTCTGCTGATGACGTCAATGTCGTCTGTGTAACCAAGTAGTTGTACTGTTTTGTGAAAAACTGTGTGTGTTGTGTTGACCTGGCAATTTCGCATGACAGTGCGTCGCGTCGCTCTGTCTCGAGCATCTAAGTGGTCTCGGTGGTGTCTTTTCTGACCTTAGCGGAGCAATCAATGTTCCCCATCGCCATCTTACATAATCGAAAGAGTTTTGCAGGAATACTAAAACAGGTTACAGGTCATCTACATCCACCCTATCACGTGCGGCCTTAAAATTGTAAATAGATTGCGGATATCGACGTGGAACATTTGGGTCTTTATTAGAATGTGTCATAGAGTGAAGATTTGGTCGATTGTCGATTTTTCAGTCAGGCCTAAAACCGCACTGGGTAGTTTCTAAACATTGCGTCAACGTCATGAACGTGCGAATATGGTTTAAGGCGCTTCAGCATTACACCAGATAAATATTTACATGCGATGTTCAGGAGACTATTCCTCTTTAATTGGAGCAGGTGACGCGGTCTCCTTTCTCAATAATCGATCATATAGTGCTAAGGTTTCCTTCATCAGGCATGTTTTCATTGTTTGAATAGTCTTTCCAAATATTTAGTACCAACTGCTTCTCTACTGTATTATTCCACTTTTTGTTTTGACAGGGAGCCTTGGGTAGGGGTTGGGTAGCGAAACCTTGAGTTGCCTTCTTTACCCTTTTGTCTGTCCTGCCGTAACATCTGTCTTTTCGGCACTAGACAGCTTCAACCATTTTGTTCAATCTTCGTTGAATATGAGATCAGCCGCTTTTGTAGGAAAATAATTCCACCAAGTAGCCTCGATTTCTACTCACGATTGCCACTCCATAGTTTGACCTGCTGAACACGTTTCCAGCACTCCTTGGATCCCAGAAGGCATAGTGATGCATAAGGTAGAAAATTATTGTCGACAGAGTATCGGTTGTTTAGCACTTGATAATTTCACTTGTGTATGCACTGTTGCCCTTGATTTAAACCACATCCTTCACTATCCTGCACCTTTCCATTAAAAGGTTCCTGCTGGTTATCGAATTTCTATTTTTTTTTTTTGATTTCGTCTTCCACTGTAGTTATTCTCAGATCTCTATGGCTGTCGTAGTTTCTTAAGTATCACAGCGCAGTCTTCGAAGATTGCTTATTCTCTATGCTAAGCTTAGAACATTTCGTATTTATAGTTTTCTACATTGGCAGTACTGCAAATCAAGCAGTTGTCAATGAGCACCTGTTTGTCAGGTGTCAAATGTTAGTTTGCAACAGTTTGAAACTAGAAGCATTGCAGACAGTATAAGGCCCTTACATCATCCTGGCACCCGTTTAGTCGAAAATATTTCTGCCATAAGTGTGGTCGAAAACCCGGAATTTTATTTTTACCCTTCCTGGCTTGAATGGCGGTGTTTCCTTCGACTTTTACACTGTGTTTGCTTTACGCCGCAAAGTTGCAACTGCAAAATTCAACCGCTTGGAATAAAAAAGCACTGTTTCTGAAACGTTACAAAAAGCGAATGTGTATATATTTCTGGTTTCACTTACATTTATACATAATATTTTTGGCGCTAAAATGACCGCAATATATACAATTATAATTTTTAATGTAATATATATATTTTAATAAGTGTTTGTGCATTTGTATAACAATTTAATTTTAGGTGTGTTAGTCGATGTTTTATGTTCCGTAAGAAGTGTCAAATAAATATTGACGTCACTGTGTCTGTTTTTTTCTCTTTATAATTATTTGTCACCACAGTAACGATCCACACGTGTAGATCCGAATATCGTTGTTTTTGTTTCATTTCAAGGGGTCGTCAATAATAAGATCATCCTCATACGAGTACAAGGCTTGTTGTCATTTCGAAACCGCAATTTCCTTATGTTACCCCGACGGCAAAACTCCTGAACGTAGAGGACCATTACTCCCTTTAAATAAACAAGGACTATGCAAATCTTTCGAAGTACCATTGTTTAATCTAAACCTAATCTAATGTTTCATCTAAACCTAACCTAACACTACTACTTTTAAGTCCCGACAGGTGAAAATTTTCTTTTTCTCTTATTGCCTTTTTGACAATTCAGAAAATGATTCTTTTTTGTATGTTTCTCGCGAAGTCTTGCCTTGTTCAATGATGATGATTACGAAGTGCTTCCAACAAAACAATTTCCGCTCTTCTAAGTTGTTTTTGTACCACTTCTTTTGGTTTTCCACAATTGGTCTACTAACTGCTTCAGTCTAAGAAGTTTCGACGAAGCATGAAAATACAGATGACCATCCTTCTTGGACATTCAGGTACAACTTTCGAGAACAAGATCTTTAGGACCACCAGGATCCTTTAGCAATGCCGCATAATGTTCGATAGGACCTGAGGTTTAAGCCCTAAGATGCTCCACTGGATATACTTGTGGGGGATACAGTATCGGGGATACCCTTACCAGGGAGGGGTCAATAAGCTCAGCCATCAATAGACTGGTACTGCAGCTTGGTATTCTTAAAGCAATTGCTGAGCTGCTACTAGAATAGCATCACGAATACCGGCGACGTCTTGATACATGCCCGCAGATAAATACGGGCAGAGCCAGTTTTCTACTTACCTTACCCAAAAGTGGCTTCATTACTTTTACAGGGCTCGTCACGGGTTTTGCTTCCGTTAACAAACACCTGAAAATCATAGGACTTTGGGTTCAGGACTTTGTGAGATGTGCCTGGAAGAGGCCGAAACCGCCTTCCACTTCCTGGGCTACTGTCCTGCTTTTGCACAGTTCGGGGACTATGCCATGGGCAATTTCATCCTCAAGTAAGAGGATCTGGCTATGCAAACTTGACTGGCAGGCTTGGAGTGCGGACAACACAAACCACATTAGGGACATTGCTACTGTCTCACATAGGGCGAGAGTACAATGGTACATCAGGGACTATGTATGTGCTAAAGTTCCACGCTGGATAGCCCCCTTAAAATACAATACAATAAAGAAAGTAGGTCAACGTCATGCTTCCAATTGTTGGCTCTAATGGCGTTATCCTACATCCGCTTTAAAACCATGGCTGACAACCTCGATAACTGGCATACGGCAAATGGCCGAGTCGGTTTGACACGACCCGAAAGCGAACACCTCTAAATTGCTTGTCAAACTTTGTAAACAAGTCAACATTTTTAGGCACATTTTCTGCTCCTTTTTTCATACTAGATTGTGATTCTTTTTGCTTTTTCTGTTAACATAACGTTCCAGTGGTTGTTTATCCCCGAAAACGATTTTAAAACATTAAATTCTCTTTTCAGACAGCTCTGCTGCTAATATGATTTGAGAACCAGACGCCGATACCCGAAAAAGCCCAAAAACCCAATCAAAAAAGAAAAGAAAAGGAAGACCATAAGCAACATGACAACAATATCATCGATTCTCAACCACAGCAGCCAAATCCCGGGATCAAATCAAATGATGACGACAAGTAAACAAACGTCCGCCTCGTCCAGTTCACACCACCACCAGTCGGATCACATTAAACGGCCCATGAATGCCTTCATGGTATGGTCCAGAGGGCAACGCCGTAAAATGGCACAGGATAATCCCAAAATGCACAATTCCGAAATCTCCAAGCGTCTCGGAGCCGAATGGAAACTCCTCACCGAGGGACAGAAACGACCCTTCATCGATGAGGCAAAGAGATTAAGGTAAGTCTTTCCAATTGTACATAACAAAGCCGCCTCTACCGAACCTAACAATAGCTCCCATTGTCTGACGTTTCAAGGTTTTCCCAACCGTCAAACAAACGTGTGTTATGTATAAAAGTGGGACACTTCCAAGACGCCATAATGTAAATTATGATTTATGAGCCTACAACAACCTAATCAGTCACAGACAGGCTTCCTATCAAAGGGAGCGGTGGAAACACGTCCCAAGAGTGTCGTCTATAAATTAATCATTGTTTACCTTTGCATGGATTTGCAAACGTTTCTCCGAATGTCAGCAGTTGGCATGGGTAACATGACATGACGTGAGTCTTGAAGAGGCTCCAGGATGAATGAGTCGGTTAAGGGGGGCCTCTTTGACTTTCGTAAACAGAGTGTCGGGTGAAGACCTAATCCCCGTTTTTATTAATTACTGCATGCGTGCGTTCGCAAATAATAATTAGCTGACGAATTGTCAATTGTTGTCGAAGTGATAAGGCGTTGCAAGGCTTGATTGTTTCGCGTCAGCTTCTAATTAATGGGTTAATCAATCCAAACGGGCTGGAAGTTAACTGTTACAAATTGGGTGCTGATATGATGAGGTAGGGGATTAGCGAGGAACTTAACGTGGCAATAGGGGAATTAATTTGCAGCAATTGTGGGATTTAAGACGTATTGTTTGCTGTAAGGTTGGGATTACAACTTGAGGTTGATGACAGCATCTCAGGCTTTGACATTTGAAGGTGTTAAAATCTCTTATTTATCTAGTAACATGTTTCAATTTTAAGGTCGCTTTTGACAGCACTTACAGAGGCTAGCTACGCAGATCCATTTTCATGGAATTCTTGTCGTCAAAAAAAAGTGGGACTCTAAAGGGTGGGCCATCTGTTGGGTGGATTTTTGTGTTACTTATTCAAATTTAAGGTTCTATCGGGCTCAAAAATGCAGCCATCTAAAAAAATTAAGTAACCATCGAAAATAGGAACAAAAAACCCAGAAACCTCGGGGCTTTAGTTAATTAACGCTAGGTCGGCAAAATGTAACAACTTGAGTGTGTCTGCTTCACTGGCGCAATGAAGCAACTCCGACTGGCGCCATGGAAACTCTCCTAAGCCTTCCTTCTTTGCATCTATTGATTGAGCAAATGGCCAGGCAAGCAGTATTCTGCATGGAAACGCTGCTTGACTGGGCGGTAATCTTTGGTGAGGTGAGGTTGAAGAGCTTCTCACCCCTGGTGGCCTTAATCCAGGGGGGCAATCTATAAGTTTCTTTTTGAAATTGCGATTGAAACTAGCCCGTTCATTTTGTGTCAATGGTTGCTACTTCGCAGAAGAGAGTATACCTTCCGATTATGTATGGAAGAATTTTTTTTTTTAAATAGCTTTCGCGACTGGCTTGGCAATAACCCATCCTGTCGAGATAGTACATTGTCGACTGCTTAAGGCTCTATTTCGGAGATAACACAATGAATGCCCAACACTAGAGCAGTGTTTTCCAAGTGGGGTTCTAGCAGTGACAAAACGCTACCGGAGAATCGCCTTTGAAGGCAATACCACACGATGATATTTCCTTCATCGGGTTGGTTTAAGAACCCATAGAGTTTACGAGTATGAGAAATACACAAGTGTGAACCAGTAGGACCTTAACCTCCACATTATACGGGCAGCGGAAATCATAAGCAACTAAGAAACTAAATCTCTTTACCACCTGGTGCGTGTTTGTCCCAATGACCGGGCTAACTGAAAAAGCTTGTTGACTAAGGCCCAGTTCGCACCCTGAACTATAGAACCAGCTAAGGAAGTAAGTTGGTAAGCAATCCAGGGTTCAAAACGAATGAAAAGTACTAGTATTCCACAATAAAGAGGAACATCAACTCAACTCCATGACAGCGTCAAGTATCAGGGCGTAGTATTGGACAGGAAACTGACCCGGAGAAAGAACCTGGCATCAAGAGCTACTGAAGCCAAAGAAGCGTATTTGATCTGTAAGAGTTCCATCGGGAAGTCATGGGGGTTTCCAGGTTCACTGGAATTATGGATGCAGAATAAAACCCATCATCTTCTAGTTGTCGTAGTAGTTGTCAAAGGTGGATCGCATGGCCTCCTTGTGTACCCTTAACACTAACCGCGGCCATGGAAACGATTTCAAACATCCTACCAGTGCACCTAGAGGCGAAAAAAATGGTCGGTCTTTCAGCTACAAGAACCATCGGCCATTTTAACGATGCCGCATATTCAGGACATCGAGTAATCACCAAGTTGGTAAGAGAAATGACGCCACTTATCGAAGCTGGAATTAGCGCGATCACAAACCCTATGTCGAAATCATGACTCTTTAGGAAGCAATAGAGTCCGTCTCATACGAGTACCGGGGCATGAAGGTGGTAAGAGAGAATTGAATCCCGAAAGGACAGTGGAGGTCCCTCTGGCAACAACCAAAACCATAATCAATATACAGATCTGTAGGAAACGAACCGAGTAACAACACAGCAAAACGAGCATTCAACTCAAGCATAGCACAGGTAAGATTGATGGTGGGACCTATGTTGAAGCACATCAATATCGACAAACATTCATTCTAATCAGGCTAGCTGAAGCAACAATCTGTGCGCACTGTGAGGAGGAGGATAGAAATATATAACATTTCCACTGCCACTGCCCTGCAACAGCGAAGTTAAGGGTGAAGACACTGGGATCCTCAACGGTACGGGATCGAATACAACTCAGTAAGAAAGGAATCGGTGGCATATTGCAGTTCGCTATACCAACAAGTTGACTTCCCGTCTTCTTTTATACTCCTCATGATTCCAATACCCACACTCCCCTCTCAGCCCACGATTCCCACACATCACGCTACTATTCCTAGCTGTTCGACAGACGAGAGGAGCACAAGGCGCCCAATGGAGGCCTAAGTGAAAAGCAGAAGCTCACCCTCTCAAATTAACCACCTCTTATTCCTGGAACAGCAGACCTAAAGAAACTAGTCCTCCATCTGCCGTTAACGACATGGCGCAGATGTGAATTTGTTAAAAGTCAGCACAAAAAAAAAGAAAAACTCCAAAAGTCCTTTATCCCATTGGATTTATTTTAATTTTGATTTCCTTAAAATAACGCTATTTTCAGTCCTTAATAGTCTTTGGTTTGGCATTTTGGTGCAGCATCTGCGGAGTACTGTTCTTGTAGCACCTCACGGAAGGCTAACAAAAATTTGAAAAAATTGGTTTCCCTTATATTTTGAGTAAAATCTTAAACTCACCCTTATGTGGACTCAAGCAATTGTACTTCTCCATGTTGCACTTACTTTGGAATTTCAGAAAGCACCTTCCATTGGTCGTATAGACTGGGACATCGGCTGGATTGCATTTGTAGTCACAGTGGCTTGGTGGAGTTGGAGCGATACTACCTAGAGTAGCCACTACGAAAGCTGCATCAGGATTAAATTTAAAATAATGCTCGAAATATGCATTTACAAACAATCCTTACCAGAAAGAAAAAGTACAGCAACGAGGAATTTCATTTTGATTTTTTTTCAAAGGACGAGTTTATTGTGGACCTGAATGAGACTGAGTTGTGTGTGTTGTAATCGGGTAGTGAACCACGCTTTTTTATACTAAATTTAAACGCATTCAGTTCAGATCAACACGGATTGCGTAAGACCAATCCTCACTTTGGATGACGCAATTATTTTATAATTTACGTCAAGCCATATCGTAAGGATTTAAATATAAATTTGCGCTTGCGCACAAAGCGAATTAGGAAACAGGATAATCGAAGTTGTGTAACAGCCGGAATTTTATTTTTGGAAGCATAATTTATTTTTTGTTTGTTTTTTTAGTTAAATTTAGTACAAGCAAAATTAACTTGAAGCTAGTAACTGGCTTACTTAGGTGGCGCTGCAGTTCGGAGTAAGCCTCGGCCTCAATCAACAAGCCTCTTTTGTTAGCCCGGTCCTTAGGTAAGTGCCTCTAGTTGGACACTCCAAGTTGGTTGAGGTCTCCTTATACTTATGCGCGCCACCTTAGGCAAGGTCGTGGTCTATTGCGTTGTCCCTCCGGGGTAAATTCGAAGACTCTGCGGGCCGGAGCATTTGAGTCCATTCGCTCTACATGTCCAAGTCATCTTACGCGACGGGTGCAGATTAGGTCGAAGTCGCTAAGCACGCTAAGATGCTTAGCAAAAAGAAAATATCCCGTGAAAAGTAAGTTGTCTAGTTGTACTTTTCTGCTGAGAGATTGCAAGAATGCCGCTGATTTCTTACAAACGTTCGGGAGTATTCGTTAAGTTCACTTGCATCCTAGAGTGTCGCGCCACCTACAATTGTATTCGTGAGAGACCCAATCGTTAATGGAGACCCAACGCAGGTTCAAGTCCTGAAAAAGCTTCCTCCGAGCGTTGCCTAGCACTCATCGGAGATTTCATTTCGCGTAATCATAGTGTGGACTGGGACCCAGACAAGAGTCAAAGAGTTCAGTCTTGCGATCAAATTCAACGAGTTTTTGCATTCTCGAATTATTTTGGAACAGTTTAAAGGGTTAAGGTCGGCCTTAAGCGCAGCCTGACTTTCACTACAGGCGCAAACACTCTGACAATATAGTCGGTAGCCATTAGGATAGCATATCCTCCGTTTGAGAAATAGTGGCTTGTTTACTCAACAAGTGGGGAAGTCTAGTGTTGTCAGTTTCCACGAAGACACCCGCGTCAGATCCATGACCAGTTTTGAAGCCATCCCTGAAGACTCGAGTACAGCTCAGTCCGGGTTCAGACTTTTACCAAAGGCAGTCCTGATCGAAAGTAAAGTCGACTCTAAATGTGGAGAGCAGCCAAGTTCCGGTGTCATTGCATCAGACGGCACATCCATAGAAATGCAGTAATAGTATAACCCATGATATGCACACGTACCAAGCGGAGGTAAATCAAGCAGATAATCCAGAACAGCGCCAGGCGTACTCGGAAAAGCAACAGTTCAACCGAGACGGACCGTTCTTTCTGCCGAAGACAGCACCTATGTATGTACAGATGCGAAAGCCCCCTTAGGTCTTATCACAGCCATATAGATCCAGTGAACCTTTTTCTGTGATAAGCCTCTTGTCTTGCCAAAACATCCTTACACTGTTAGGTCGTCTTGAACGTTTTCGAGTTGACGTGCTTTGCCTTAAGAAGTTTCCTATCTAGGATCACTCCCGGATATCTAGCTCCAACGGAGATCTGGATAGTGGCGTCCTTTACCACTGACTGCGTCATACCAGTCACATTTCTCCTTCTCGTAAAGAGATCAACCTTAGTTTTTAGACGGTTGACCGAAAGCCCACTCAATCTCTAGGCATGTCCCGGCAGAAAGAAAAGTAACATTTGTATGTATCTCTGAGCGTAGACGTGTGAACAGAGAGAGAGTCAACCACCATAGCAGTGGAGACAGAACCCCAGGTTGTCGGCAGCCTCTGTTTACACCCGCCATACCATACCGACCACAATCCACAACAAAAGTTCTGCTCATCAGCATTGGCCTTATCCACTGCGTGTTGTCTAGGAGAGTGCAGTGAAAGGTCGCATTGTCGAAAGCGCCTAGCAAATTCTAGCAAAGTTTTGAACCGCTGTCTCGCAGGGTTCTCAACTCTGCTATGCAAGGTGAATCTCAGATAGAGGGTGCGTCTTCAGTGCAAACCTGTGCATCTGTGCAAAAAGAAAGGCAGACTAAAAGGTCTGAAACTCTCGGCAAGGGAGTAGTCATCTTTGCCAATTTTTGGTATAAAAGCCACTCGAACCGTTTGCCAAGGAGTCGGAATTTATGCTACTACCAGATTTCCAGTGAAGATTCTTACAGAGTTGGTAGCAACTGTTTTATAACGTGATGCAGCAAGGCTGGGTACAATTCATCGGAGCCAGGCGGTTTAAAGCTGTCAAAAGATGCCGCAGCATATCTGATGTGATCGTAGTAAACGTTGATGAATTTGTTAAAAATTAGTTCACTCACTCAAGCGCGTGTTCGAACCGTTTATGGAGTCAATCTTTGAATGTTGGGAAATTAAATGTGGGGAAGTATGACGTTAGAATTGAAATAATTTCCACGGTACGATGCGAATTTTTCAATCCGTCGTCGAGTTATCAGCATTTCCATCCCAATCAGTTTGAGTTAAAGTACATCAGAGTCTCTACACGGTCCGTCCATGTCTCACCGTCCTCCCGGATCTTCTCTACCGGTAGATCTAAATTATGTCAACTTGTTTTTGTGGGAATAGAAACTTACCATGTTGTTCTGGCCATTTGCACTGTCTTTTCCGCCATCTTGTCTCCAACGAACTTTTATAGAAAATTCACGATACATTGTACATATATTACCAGCTAACTACCCCACTTACTGTACAACAATAGAGCCTTTCATTGAAATACTAAACTGCTATCAAAGCAGCACTCGAGTGATAAGGATTTTATAGATTTCTACCATGCGATCTGACCTTTACCAAGCGAACTAGAAATTCGGACAAAAGATTGCTAAGAAGCCTTAAACCAATCCATTTACCTATCTAAAGTGCTATTATAATGTTTACCTTCTGACTCGACAAATAAACGTTAAACAATCAATAAAATTCAAAATGCTATTAGTCATTCGAATTTCTTGAGTACGAGTATCTAATCTTTCAGCATAAAAATAAAAAAAAAAAAATCAAATAAACAAAACCCCGATAGTAAACCCTCTCCGGCCGGCCCGCGATGTAAATTGATTCGCACAACTTCAATGAAAGCTACAAAATTCCCATGAAAACCCAAAATGACATCCTTTCGGAGTACGAGTACAGCCGACTTCAAATTATTATCTCTGATGAAAGATAAAAGAATCTGACAGGGGATTATGCCTCAAAATTCAAGGCCTCTGACACAACACTTCCTTAAGGTGGCACATTGTGTTCAGACCAACGCAACGCAGCGTTTCCTCCTTTCATACACGTTTATCGTGTGTGCAATACCAGCTACAGACACGTATTCCTTCACCTAGGCCAATTGTAAATAATCAATATTTACGCTGGATAAGAGCACCTCCAAGTGAACTGGACAAAAAAAATAAAGGAAAACCTCCTCCTTATCTATGGTGACTCTGTCCATACAAAGTACAACAAAATGTGGATTGTTTCCTTTTTTTACGGTTCTGTTATCTGCTGGTTGTTGTTCTATAGATACAATCCTATTCAGAGGACTTATTGATGAATGTGTTGTTTACTTAAAAACACAAAAATACTACAAAACCACAGGGAACAAACACGTGAAAGGCGAGGTAATGAAAAAAATCGAAAAAAAATCGAAATTGTATCGAATTGTAATAATAAAATAAAATTTTGTGTACACAAAGACGGTCATTCTTATTGCGGTTCTTTGGAGTCGAAATTATTATGTTTGCCACCACAAGGAGTGCTTATCATGTATTTTTTATTCTCTTCTTATGTTTCGTGTTTGTTTAAGTTTTTTTTTTTGTTTAATATCAAGAAAAAAGGGATAAGAAGGCGACAAATCAAATCGATCCCCATCGATCGATGAAGTGTTGCATAAGAGTTCTGGAGCTGATTCGAAATTTTGTTCTTAAACAAATAAAACAAAATTGTCGTTTTTTTTTTTATGAAGTTTAATGCCATAAAAAAGATTACAAGGACTTAACCTTTAAGGGTTCCGAGTTGGTTGTAAAAATGGCGCAAAGAAAGTGGCCAAGATTGTAGGAAAAAGTTAAAACGTCACATCTGACATCGGATTTAAAGATCGAAAAGCAGACTACTCAAACCTAGTCATCGATAAATCGATACAACATAAAGAAAAAAACAAATATTTGGCGTAACAGACCGTATATGCCTAACTTCTCATTCTCGCGACCATTTGTCTTTTTCGCACAAAAAGTGGAAGGGACCTACAGTTTAGGTCCGAAAGGCAGAATCTTTCTTATGACAGTTATTGCTGTTTGACGTTTGTCAGACATTTATGAGAGGTGGGACCATGAATAATACTTTTGTGTTTTCTCGACTCGAACCTCGAACCACTGAGCCACGGAAACCACAGTCTGACCCCACTAGATACTGGTATATGTATGTGTTTAGAAAAAGTATGAACGCCAAATGAAGAGCAAAGAGCTATTTTTTTTTTTTACTAGAAACACACTTTCCGGGTAGCACAACATTTAATAATGCAGATGAAGCGGAAAGGTATAGAAGGCCCAGCAGCGAAGATTGGGCAATAGCAGCAGACAGGGGCTAGATTGAGCTATAAATTCCTTTCGATCGTTTAAAGCACCGAGAGCAGAACCCTACTGCAAAAAGCACAAAAATCATGCCACACCTCCTCGGGAGATATTTGGCCCTCGGGTACATACCGAGACCGTAGAGAAGGGCAGAGATAATTTTAATACCAAAAACCGGTAAGAAAGACATCACATCACCCAAATCCTACAGGCCACTCAGCCTGACCTCGTTCATACTAAAAACAATGAAAAGGATCATAAATACAGGATCGGAAAATCCCCCGACACTGCACCATATAAACTAACAAGCCTGGTTGAGGAGGCCACTGACTGCAAGGAACTGATAATCTCCGCTTTTCTGGACATTAAGGGAGCTTTAGACAACACATTCCATAAAGCTATCAAGAGAGTCCGAAAGGAAAGGAATAAACCCAACGACAGCTCACAGGATGCGTGAGATGTTAAGGTCCCACTTTGGTGGTACATAAGACCATCACAGTAAATACAACTAGAGGTTGTCCACATGTGAAGCATAGTTGTAGATGAATTTTAACAAACATAGGCATAAACTGTCAAGGATATGCCGACCACATAGAAATAATTGCGAAAGGAAAATTTGAGGAAACAGTCTGTGAGATAATGCAAAGGGGATTAAGAGCAACACAAGAATGTTGCCTAAGGGTAGAATTAAATCTAAATCTGACCAAAACCACAGTGGAATCTTTCAGCAGAAGAAGGCAGCCAAGCGCAGATCTACACAACCGAAAGAAACGCCCAATTTAACCTCGATAGAATGTATCACGGTCAAAACAGCGCGGTACTGTCGGATAGCCAAGCCGTAATCAAGGCTTTAAGCTCCTATGAAATCAGGTCTACACTAGTGAGGGAGTGAGTACCTAAACTGACTGAGTGAGAACAACTGAGTCATTCTCTACTGAGACCCGGAACGATTTCGTGAGCTGGGGCTGCATATGATACGGAAAAGACTAAGATAGGAAGAAGACTGCAGAAGACCGGAACTTTGGGATAGGCTCCCTGGACTAAGATAGGCCAAAGAACTTCTCGGCAACTACATAAAACCGGAATAGAAGTAGAAGTAGAACTAGGGATTCATTGCGGTGTACATCCATCTTCCGATCTAGCCCCCATTTCTTGCCGAAGGTTTTACTACATGCAGAGATAACCACGCAGGCTTTCTTATTAACCCATAGCTTTGGATCAAATATCAGACGGTCGGCAGATGTTTTTTTTTGTAAAGGAATTTGACCCAGAGTCGACACGTATACGATTGGACGCGACCCATTTTCTTGAGATGTTAATTGAGAGAGCACTATCCCGTAAGGAAGTCAGTCAGTCAATACGTCTTTAGATCTTTGAGAAATTAATACATTTTTTGGCATGTCTTAAGCCAGTACTCATGTTCGTTCCACAAAATGTTAAGGGTCGAATGAATGGAAACTGGGCTCCTTATCTGGAAAGTTCATCCACTGCTTCATTACCAGAGATACCTCTGTGTCTGGTCGTTGGGACCAAAGACTCCAGTACTTGCCCCATTTGACTTCATGATAATTAAATGTGGGGGTGGAAAATCTAAGACGGCTTCTAGAGCAGCTCTCGCGACGTAACAAATCTTTTTGACGTTGTCCTTGTACGATGTTGCGAGGCTGTTCTGCTCTCGGCTGTCCGGTGGTTCACATTCCTCTTGCGCATATCTCTAGGTTTTTGGTGGTCTTTCCGGTCCAGTGTCTGGCAAATCCAACACTTGCCTTACTGCATTGTCGTCTAGGCGCGAACCAGCGAAGGCAGTTCTCTTGAAGCTTCGAATAGATAGATGTCAATTAGTAAGCACATTACTGCTGGTCCAATAACTGCTTTATAAGTTTTACCTCCTGTTGCGGGATCTTTTTGTCGCCTAATACCCCTCACGGGGCTTGCCAGCTTTGCCGATCACACTGAATCCAATTCCATCCCCGCTGACATGTAAACCTAGGCATTAAAGTCTGTCTGACTCTGTGATGAGTTGGTTACCTATTTTTAGTTGTACCGTGCTGGAAGCCCCTTCGTTAAAGTGGAATTCAAGCATTTCGGCTTTCGTGCGTTTTATCTCTAGACCATAGGACTCAAAAGCATGCACCATGCAAAGCCTTTGTTGAAGGATCATTTTATAGTCTGTTAGAAGAGCCTCGTCGTCAGCATATAGCAGCGTCTATGGTAAACTTCCGTGGAAGGTGATGCTTTTAAATGCAAGTTCGTAGAATATGGATAGCATCAGCTGTCGATTTCCCGCTGACGAAGCTAATTCTCGTTTACATCAACGATTTCTCTGATAAACGCATCTAGGATTCTCTTCCAGATTTTGAGGCAATGTTGCCTTATCCTGACTATATCAGTCCATGATACCCCCACTTTCACTGCCACTGCCTCTGCCACCTGAGGAAAAAAATTACAGGAGAATACTATTTCCAAGAAATGGAAAAGTTATCCGATGGTTCTCTTGCCAATTCTCCTTGTCGCTTCCAGGTCGATGGACATTCGACTTGAGATTGCTAAACACATAGCACCCTCTTAACGATGCTATTCTTTTTGCCAAATTCATCCGTCTAATGTACGTTCGTTCCTTTGCTTGCGTCCATGTAGGGGGCGCATACATATGTTCATAATATCGACTTGCTCATCTTTCCTAGTAGGTTTCTTATTGCTAGTGGGTTTCTTATCGACTACCTGGTACTCTTTGAAGCTGAACCTGTGGTCCAGCAACATTCCCAAGTATTTGATGTGTGGACTCGACTGTATGGTATGCTCATCGATCTGTATGGTAAGCCTTTCTTTCTGCTCCTTATTAGCAATACGTTCGTCTTGTGGTCAGACAGTTCCAGTCCTGATGATTTAGCTATCGGCTCACATTCTCAATAGTCTTGCTGTAGTCTTCGGACACTTGATTTACGATAGTGTTATCTCTTCGACGGTTACTGTGGACGCTATGTGGTTAGCGTAGCCGGCTCTGCCTCTATTGTCTGTGTGGTGCTTCAGTTCTCTTCAAAGTTGAACTGGTGATTAGAATGTCCCGATCCTCCTTCAATGTTTTGTTTTGGTGATATGTCACCTACTATACCTCATACCTGTGGTGATTGGTTAAAGGACATTTCTACAGAAATCTATATTTCATAAATGAAACTCCATTCGAAAAGTTTCTATAGTTTCACCACCTTTGCAGGACAACAAAGTTGACTTACTCTCCACTGTGACTTGGACACCTTCAATAGGCTACGAAACTACCGATTTGCAATTAGGATCCTTCTAAATAGGGAGCTTTAGGCAGAAAGGAATTGTACAGCATTCCTGTTTTACTTATGTTTTCTATGTTCCATACTACAATGAACTAATTTTCCCTTTTTTTTTATAATTTACAGAGCTCTTCACATGAAAGAACATCCGGACTACAAATATCGGCCACGGCGAAAGCCTAAAACCCTCACAAAATCTCCCGTGCCAAACCAAAATCAATCAGCCAAGGATACCGTAGCACAGCTTCAACAGAAATACAATTTTGGAAATCCCCTCGAATTGACATTAAATATGCCACAACGAGTTCCAAACTTTCCACTAGCACCGCACTATCCTTTGGATCCAACAATAGCACTAGACTTGCAGGCTCGCCTCCAGGCCATGTACGCTGGTAGTCTATACCATCCGTGGCGTTATTTCGGTTGCACCCCATTAATTAGTCCCGAAACACCACCCTCACCGCCCAGTAGCAGTGGCACAGGAATTTCCTCCTACGGATGTATAAAATCCGCCAACACATCCCCTACGCTATCACTTCCAGCGCAACCTCCACCGAATATCATATGACCAACTCCATTGCGGTACGGTGCCGCAGAACATGCTGTGTGAATACGCTATCCCTGCCAATCCAACCAACAAAAAAAAAAAAAAAAGACAAAACAAAAAAAAATTAAAATTGTTTAATGCATAGCGTCTAAGTTGTTGTAGTTTCATACTACTAGAGTTAGACTTAGAAAATAATGTTAAATATCTAGTAAAACAAAAAAAAAATAGTCTTAGATGTGGGAATGGTGGTGAACAGATGGTGGCGGACCTTAACTATCGGCCTTTGTCAAGGGATGTATTTTGCAAGTCATTTATCTAGCCTGAGCTCTTCATTCAAGACCTGAAAAAGGACCTTTTTCACTTAAAGCTCCCTACCACCTCCCACTGTATCAATGCAAACCTTGTGCAAATGTAATTCACGAAAAACAATATTTAATATATAAAATTAACTGCAAATACTAAAAGTATATGTAAATAGTAAGGATTGTAATATTTTAGTTATAATTGACAAAATCTTAAATAAAAAAAAAAGACAAAGAAACTTAATGTAAATGTGATAAAATACTTAGTTCCCAAGCAAGAAACTTTACCTGGAATTTTTTAATTTCTAATTTTATATATTTTTTTAATTCTTTTACAACAACTAACGAATAAATAATTAAATTAATTAGTTTTATAATGATTTTTAGTACAATCGCCCAGTAAAACAAAACAAAAAAATATTTGTCTGACAATTTTAGTTTTTTTCTTCGTTCTAATTTTAGTTAAAAATATTTTTGCATTGTAAATAAAAAATCACACAAATTTTGTATTAAAAAAAAATAATGTAAAAAATAAAAATTTATGAAAAATCAACAAGAGGCTTTCCATTTTCGCCACGTGTATGTAAGGAGCACTTTTGAACTTGCTCCACTGCGCCGCCCATTGGGTGTAAATTTGAAAATTTTTAGGGAACATTTTTTTTTGCCGGGCTAGGAAGCACCCCACTGGAGCACTCAGACGCAGGTACTACCAGGAAGCAAAAACCCAGTATTACTCATTTTACTAGGGTTTTTTCGTCTTTCGGAGAAAGCTGAGAAGGCACTTCAGTGATGCAGAGCTTACAGTATCAGCACTCAGCACATCACCCTCGAAGGTCTGCCACTTGATCCGATTAAGGAATTGATCCGTAGTATCGTTGCGCTTTCCTGGGGAGCCGTGCCGCACACAACTTTATTTATGAGAAATCAATTCGCCAATGGAGAAGTACCAAGGCAGGTTCAGGTCCTGAGAAAACAGCCTCTAAGCCTTGCTTAGCAATCTCATCGGAGATCCCATTTCCCGCAATCCCAGTGTGACTTGGGTCCCAGACAAGAGTCAGAGAGTTCAGTCTTGCGACCTAATTCAAAGATTTTGTTTTCTCGAATTTTGGAACAGGTTAAAGGGGTTGAGCAAGGCCTTAAGCGCAGCATCGCTGTCACTTCAGACGCAAATACACCGACCGTTCCACCGATTCTTTATGATATAGTCGGTAGCCATTAGGATGGCATAGATCTCGGTTTGAAAAACAGTGACATGTTACCTAGCGAGTAGTAAAGGCTAGTGTAGTCGGTCTCCACAAAGCCACCCCCACGCTTAGACTCTGGCCGAAATCAGTCCTGAACGCAAGCAAAGTCGAGCCTAAATTTTCACAACAGCCGTAGCTCCGTGTCAGTGCGTCAGACGGCAAATAGATGAACCCAGGGTCAAAGGATATGTAAGTATCACGAAAGGATACTGCGCAGTCCTTCGGCAGTGGATTTGGAGGTTTTCCGGGGCCGAAGTATTGCTTTCGATGTCGCTGTACAGCCCGTCGTTGTGTGTTGTATTTCCTGCTCCACTCAACGTCTATGCAGGTGGGATCGAAATAACTCAAAACAACCAAGAGCAACCTCATCCACTTTTGACAGAGTGCATGCTCCTGCACCATAGAGCAGGACTGTGATTATTAAGGCCTTATCAAGGAAGACTTTAATTGTTCAACAGAGGGCTTTGCTACCCAATTGCCTTTTTGCCCCAAAGAGGGATATACATGGCAGTCGTTAGACCTATTCTCATGTACGGTGGACTACTCTGGAGGACGGGAGAGGACGAAAAAAGCAATACTGCAATACTCCAGAAAAAGTAAGGATTTAAGAACGGGTCCCCTTAGAACCACGCCTACAGCTGCACTGGAAACTATGCTTCACCTTCTTTTTTGATCCTATTAATCCTAGTAGAAGTACATGGGAATCTGGAGAAATTTTAAATGAGTCTGCGATGGACGAGTACACAGATGGGTCCAAGACAGCGTTTGGTACAGGTGCGGGAGTTTTTCCAGCGTGCTACGAATGTCTGCGTATAAACAAACGATTGTCAACCCACTATGGTGTATGTATATCAGATAGAAATCACAGAAGTCCGAGAAGCCGCAGCCTGGGTTTCAACGAACACTGTAGATTGTAGCACAGCACTATTATTCTATGTATCGACAGTCTAGCACCAATAAAAGCGTTGGAATCGCCAATAATTCGATTCAAGTTGGTTAAGTAAAGTCTTAACAATATCACTGTCGGATGCGACGTATCCTTGTACTGCACTCCAGGCCACAGGGATGCTCCGGGCAATTGGAAAGCGGGCGAGCTAGCTAGGGAGAGTGTAGAGCATAACCTACCTAACAATGGAGACTGACCATTGGTACGACGTCTTAAGTTTTGTACATTAATACCTTGTTGTAAGATTAACAGCAGAATTCCATCAAACATTATGTTTCACAGAAGTGGTACGAGGACTCCTCTGCCACAGCGATTAGTCTGCCGTATATGATACGTTCTAGGATATTTCCGATTGTATCTAGCAGTCATATTGGCCGACAAATGCTAGAGTTTCCATGGCTCAGGGAAATCACCTTTGCATCGTTCCTATTAAAAGGTCTGGTCTCTTTAGGATGGCAGCTTTAATCGTCATATTTCGGATGCTGTCGGATCCAGGTGCTGTCTTGTCACCTATCTCGTGCAGTTCATCTGAAGCGATTGGTGAAGTGTGGTCCATGTTGGGACGCATAACGACTGTAAAGCAGAGCACACTGTGCTTTCTTGTGGTGCAACCTACCCCCTTCATGACTCCGTACATGGCGCTTCTGCTGCATCTACATATTAACACCATCATCGGCTTCCTTGCGGCATTCACATCCTTTATCGCAGCGTAAAAAACCACCTACCCTTCAAGAAAAAACGCAAAACATGAAACACATCATTAACACGAAAAAAAAGAGAATCAATCACCCCACTCCCTTTGTATCACGCTCCTTAAAACAACTTAAAACCATATTAACCAATATCATCGCAAAGCTCTTGCACCCTGAAACATAAGTCACCAAATCACCCCAGCATGGGTGATAGGTTTATTACACGCAAAGCTTCTGTGCTCGTTATCTGTAAACCAAAAAAAAATTCATTTACAACCCCCATCCCGTGGAACTCATACCTCAATGTCGGTGAAACTTCCTCTCTCGGATTTTATTTCAGCGATTTATACTTTCTCGCTATGGCAAGGATAATAAACAAGACAAGGGAGTCTTCTCCATCCCCATTCTCTTCCCTCTACTGATAACCACAAAATCAAGCCAAAAGAAATGTTTTCTCAAAATTTATTCTCTAAAAGTCAAAAGGTCGGAACGGGATGAAATCTTAGAAAAGCCACCTAGAAGAAAGCAAGGAGTATCTATACCCCACCCCACCACCACCGGGTTGATATTCCGTTTTTTTTATTCATTTTCATCAAGTTCATTTTCTTATCACTTATTTTTGTTTCCTTTCACAGTGCCACCGCAAAATCAATCCCCAAGAATCAATTGGACTTTGAATACACTTAGGGAAAATCAAGAGGAAAATAAATACGTATCTGTGGGTGGAGGGATGGGGGGGTGTAAATGCGAAAGAGTCTAAATTATGACATTGTTTTCGTTTCTTATTGGTTTCTCTGTTAGGATTCTGGCAGGAGTACCTATGTACGTACGTAAAAATGAAAATGTCCTGCGACCTTCAATCGTACACACACACACAGAGAAGACAATCAACGACGATAGATAAGGAGCTGGTCCTTAGAAAGGACGCAATTGGCGACGGCGGCGGTCACAAGTACAAAACTTCTCTATGTATGGTGTCTGCTTTATGAGTTTTTCTTCTTTCTTTCGTTTTATTCCTTTTATTTGATGAAATGGACATTCTTTTCGCCGACAGGACCTTTTTATATTTTTCTTACATTTCGTTTCTTTTTATCTCCGGATGCGAAGCGATATGACATCGCACTTGATACTATTGCAACAGTACTTCCATAAGGGTGAGTCTGTCGTCTGTGTGTGTGTGTGTGCGTGCCTTCCGAGAAACAGCAACTATGAGAAAAATGATTTTTAATGGGGTGGAAAATTGAATGGGAGCGATGATGAGCAAATAAAGGAGCTCATTGTTATAAATTTTTATCAAGATTCAGTTTTTCCTCTTTTTTTTTTGTTCAGCTCATTTTCCTTTGCCACGTCCCACGTCCTATGGCCCACCCTTGCAGCAGTTGTTAGTGTAAATGTTTGTGGTACTTGAATGAATGCCAATAATCGGAAAGGCGGGCGAACTTTTGGGGTGCGGGGGACTGGTGTTGACCTTCGATACATAAACAGTTCACAGGGGTTGCAGGCTGAAATTGAAAGTGTGGACGAGGGCGAGGGTTGTTATCGTGATATGTTATTTGACAGTCGTACACTTTGGTTGAAGTTGGTAAATAAGATCCTTTGTCTTGGTGCATTGGGTGCTTTGGGTGGGTGTGAAACAAAAGGGGCGGATTTTATTTTGTGTCAATAGATCAAGCAAAACTAATTGAATTATTTTACGCTTTGTTGGAAATTAAGGGGGACTTACTGGTTGCAATTTGTTTTGGAAGCGTACGGCTGGAGAGTAACAGAAGCGGGAATGGCTTTAAAAGTGTGATATTTATGCAAGTTATAGTGCAGGATATTTTTTTGCTATGAAGTGAGGTGTAGAAAGGTAAAATATGGTGAAAGGTGAGTGCCCGCTTATTTTTTTCCAATATGAAGCTAATTTTTTTTCTTTTTGATGATTCGTACTTTTTTTGGAACAAAAATGCTCAGAAACCATGGCTAAGGCAATGTAATCAAGGGCGGTCGTAGATGAATTCTCGTCACCCTTTGAGAATTATTTAGTCACATGGCTGGAACTCAACTCACACAATTTTGGGAAAATATGTAGGAACCTGTTAGCTTGAACGCATGCATCCAGTTTAAATACTGATGCTAAGCGTTTTTACCACTTCATGAATACCAAACGAAAATCTGAAAATTAAACCTTCACCTTCCAGCTCGCTAACACTTCTTCCTACTTCTAACGATCTCCAGGCGTTTTCGAAACTTTAACATCTAAGATATGTAACTCAGCTCGGGCAAGACGTATCTTCGCAGGTGTTTGTATCTAAGGCATTCGCAGAGGAAGTGCTCCAGGCCTTGTTTCCCTTCCTTATATCCCTGGCCAGTGGTAGATGTCACCAGTCCCAGTCTGAAGGCTTATTTGTTGAGGTTGATGTATCCGGTGTACAGACCGACCATCTGTCTTAATTGCTTCTACCTAGATCGTGCGGCCTCTTTTCCTAACGGGAGCAGAGGCGCTCAGTCATGGCTTGGCAGCTTTGTAGGTTTGTAGTCTTTTCCATATGCTTTCGTGGTGTTTTGCGAAAGAGCTACTGCATGCGGTTTTAATAACTTTTGAGGCTACTCCTATGGTTGCTAAGTATAGCAAAAGTATAGCTTCTGCAGCCTGCTGCCATTCCTCGCGTTTCGGGAATCGAGCTGTATAGCTTGTGTCGAAATGGTTTTAAACTTCGAATGCCTTTCGAGGCCGCCTGTGCTTGATAGCCTTGTGTCCCGGTGCTGTTTGTTCGTTGAATATCATACCGTCTTGAGTCTAAGAGCAGCCACTTAAGCACGTCTTTTCACCTCTAGTCCCATAGGGACTAAGTTCGAAATTGTCTTCATGGTTTCCGTAGGGAAACTGGATTGGGATCCGGTAATTCCTAGCCAAACCATACATTCGATGTTTGATGCTAGTGAAAGATCGTATTTCCTTTCTCCTATTGCCCTCCATATAAACACTCCATATAGTGGGTTGGGCCTGACGATGCAAGTGGAAATCCAGTAGACTTGCTCCGGTTTCTCGCTTTCGTGATTATGATTTCTAGATTTCTTCTCCAAGTTAATTTGTTGCCAAGGATAACCCTAAGATACTTTACCTCGTTTCTTGGGTAGTTTAAGACTTAATTTTTTTCCTCGCAAGTCCTTATTTTCTCTTCTGTTGAGATTATATTTAGCTCTTCTGCCTATAATAACTTTAAGGCCAACTTGGGTGTCGATTAAGGCAGTCACCATGGTCCCTTAATTTTCCTCATACCACCACCGATGTGAACTGGATTATTAAAGACTTCTACCTCTCTGTCCCAGTGAATGCATCCTTTAGATCTCCTACAGAATTCGCGAATTCCTACAGTCAATCACCTACTCCCTTAAATGCCTTCCACCATCCCATAGGTACTACTTTCTTTGCAACGAGATTGTCCCATCAGCCTCATCTTTGCGTGATTTAATTGTCGTTGGTTCAAAGAGTTTTCGAACTACTTCGTCAGACTGAGCCTCGAATATGCTAGGCAAGCATGGTTTATCCATTTCTATGCTTAGTAATAGAATGATAACCAACTTGGACTTAACCTTGGTCATAGCTATGACCTCGAACTTACAATTTGGAGCTTGGAACTTGTGGATCAGAGCTTAGGCCATAGCCATTGGAAGTCGAAGCAAAATTTATTTTTACTTGAACCCCGCCGTTTGAAACGCGGGTTAAGCTTACGACTGTGATAATGAGCTTATTGGTCAGCTCGCGTCCCAGAATTTGTCGCTCGCATTTTAGAACTTCTCTCTCGGATACCGGACAGAAAAAATGTTAATTGGCGTGGTTTTAATAGAATTCTAGACTTGAAATCCTCCTTACACAGGATCTTCCTGACTATACTGGCTTTATATGTACTTTCAATGTCCAAGCAGATCAGCTGGCAGGTACTTCTTTCGATTTTTTTGACTTTCATTCTGAGGTCGTTGAGACTCCTCTTGTAATTGTCCCAATCCGAGGGTTCCTTGCTCATTTTTTACCAAATCCTACTTGTAGCTGCTAATTCTGACAGAAATTCAACAAAATTTCCCTTTTACTCCAAACAATGTCTAACTGCAAACAATTCCTTAACGACTTTCAAATTTTTGAGACTCAACTTCAATGCATTCCACAAATGAACTGCAAACAAATCAAAAATTCAATTTCAAGCCACAAAAACTTCTCTACAATGAGCAATTCTCCTCCACGAAGTGTCTCTCAAAAGATGGAGCAGCAAAAAAAAAAAAAGAAAAGAAATAAAAAATTAGCTCAAGGATTCCAGCTTTTCATCTTCATTTCTTCGTAATTCTTCTCTCAATCCATTATTTTTATGTTAATTCTTACATCCGCTGAATTGGTGACAATTACCCCCGCGACTTTCTGCGTCTTTTTTTTTAATCCCCTAATGAAGTCAGAGCGAAAAAAAATGCGGATTTTTCTGAATAAAAATTATGAGCCACAAAAAAAAAGTGCTTTCCTCAGTACAATCCCCTAATTACGAAGCAATTCACTTGAAAAATCATTTTTCCAACAGATCATTCGTATTCGCCTGCCAGCCCCGCCCCGCCCCTCCACTCATTATGGGCTCCTCTCCGCATCCTTTCCCATTGCGCGAATAATTTCTAAATTACTAAGAGCTGCGTACCCCAAACCACAACCGGCATCCGTATCCTAATCTTATTCCACACAAGGGTGGTGATTAGTAGTCCTTTTTGTTGAATTTCTCGGCCCGTTTTTCCCCCGAAAAAGGGGTGTTCCTCAAGGACAATCGCTTAAGAAAAACCACTCAACTAACAAAAAGCCTCTCGAACGAAAAAAAAAACTCTCGAATTAGACGTCTCGCTTCAATAAAGATAAAGGATTCACTCCTTGAATGTCATATGTGTAAGGAGGTTGTGTGAGGATTGTAACAAAAAACGGAAGACAATGTGGGAAAGGATCTGCTACAGAGTAGATGCGATTTTATGCGATGATATTATTACGATTACGACTGCTGCTTGGTTGGTGGTTCGATTCTCATTCCTTGACAACAAACTAGGACTAAGCACTTCATTTGCCTGTTGTCGTCGCATTTGGAAATCTTTATGCCAGAAGGAAGCGGCGGCGGCATTTCTGTTTCGGTGTATATTCCTTATCTGGCATGGAACACACGTCATATCTTCGCATTAATGTTTTCGTTGCTCCTTGTTCGGTGTTTGTATGGTGACGGCAGGGTGGGTGGTGTGAAGTCTTGAGTTTTATACTCTTGTAGTTGTTGGATAAAATAAAGGAGTCCTCACCGATGCATTGCACACAATGCCGGGCCATAAAAGGAACATTTAATTTTAGTATAATGCTTGAGACTATAACAAGGACATTTTCTTTTTTCATTTTAGGTCTGAGTTTAATCTTTCTGTGCATATCGTATAAAAGGCGGTAGACAGAGGCGGGAAGAAAATAATAGGAAAGGATTAGTGTGAAGGGAATAGGATGTGGGGATTGTTGGGCTCTTTTGTAACGATGTACGAGTGGTATATTAAATTCCATTCAACAAATAACAATGTTTAGCAAATGACTTATTTTGTTATAAGGAATTCGCCTGGATTTGTCTGAAAGGATGTGATGGAAGGAGATAAAGGGATTATGCGTTTATTAGAGGGAACTATGTAAATTGTTTTATACAATTTCAAGCATAAACTTTAAATAATCTTCAGAGGTTATGAGAGGTGGCAAATGCGCAACGAAAGCGCGTATTTATGATGTGCCATTAAGGACAACAGGCTGAGCACAAAGGAAAAGCTATTTTTACACGTAAAAGTTGCAGGTTAGCTCGTTCTATGACCAACTCATAGACAGCAAAATTAGAGGTGGTGCCACATTATAAGACACAATTTGTCAAAACTCCTCCGTGCAAGCACCTTCCAAAGCGCATTTCCCTCATACTATACCATCCCATACCATGCCATGCCATACCATACCATACCATACCATACCATACCATACCATACCATACCATACCATACCATACCATACCATACCATACCATACCATACCATACCATACCATACCATACCATACCATACCATACCATACCATACCATACCATACCATACCATACCATGCCATACCATACCATACCATGCCATACCATACCATGCCATACCATACCATGCCATACCATACCATGCCATACCTATTCTTCTGGCTCTAAATGGCAGGCCATCTCATGGTTTCTGCCTAAAGTGCGTCTTATTTCTGTGGTGGCAACACTAATGTGCTTGAAATTTTTGACAGGATATGTAGTGTCAAGCGGGAGTAAAGTATGCGTCATTTCACGCTTGGGCAATATTGACAAATTTGTATAGAAATTGTGCGAAAAACTTTGACCGAATAAAACCCCATCTTGGGGCTTGTGTAAACAATTTATAAGGAAAATTCGTGAAACTGTCGTGTTTACGCTTAAATTTTTGTTTGGATGCCCTAGAGAAGTGAAATCTTTTATGGACAATCGGTAGCTACAAGTTATGCCCGACTCCTGCATGATTACGTGGGTAACACCCCCTACTTTCTAGACGTTGAGGGTGCCATCAATAACGTCCATATTGAATCGATTTAGGAATCACTGATCCAACTGGGCGTACTTTGGAAGTGCTTGGTTTCTTATGAAACCTGATTAACAGTGGGAAAGCTCACTGCCTCCTTTGGTGTACTGGTCAAGACGCGAATAATTTTTTCCAGCACTTCCCTATCGGTCTGTAAAATCGATGTGCGTAAGACTAGCAAAATTTCGAACTAGTTTCAATGCCATTGTTCCTTGTTTAAGGCATCTGCTAAACACCTTTATAAGTGTTAACCTTTGAAAATTATTTTCTAAAATGTAGTTTACTGCAAAAATCAAAGTCAAAAACACAATTTCATTATACGTTTGGGGCCGAAACCCATTTATTTAGCCTTCATAATCTAGTAATCTCCAGATTGACACCTTGGAGCTGAATCCTCTCCGCACTTGAATTCATCGATTTGACGGAAGGCTGCAAACGAAAAGAGTAAATCATTAGCCATGTGGGTCCTCTTTTCACATTTCTTCAAGTATTCTCACCTTTCTGTGGGTTCCTGCAGTTGTACTTCTCCAGAGCACATTGTCCTGTGAAGCGCAGGAAACACCTTCCATTGGTGGCGCATGTAGGCAGGTCCAACTTAGTGCATTTAAAGTCACAATGAGATGGTGGTGTCGGGGCGATATTAGCGACAACGGCACTGATAACAGCTGAAATGAACAAATTTTTAATAATTTTTGAACCATTTTCGTTATTTATGAAGAACTTACCAACAACAAGGACGACGACGACGAAGAAATTCATTTTGTTGAGTTGGAGGATGTTTTACTTTGCAGTTCAAATATTCTGTGGATTTGCGATGATCTTGAGCTTTCCTGTCTGCTTTTATACTCTTTCTGTAGCGTAATTTAACGAAGCGCCGATCAGTACGAAAGGAGAAGAGATGGACAATGAAAAGAATCTGTTACGCAACAAAGAATTTATTTTTGGTATGAATGTATTCTAAAGATATCTGTGCTTTCTAAATTTGGAAGCTATAAGCTTTTTGATCAAAAATTATAAATACGCCTTGGGACGTACTTTCCAGTTTGCCAGGATCATTATGGACGATTTTCCAAAAAGGAGCGATACATTTTTAAACATAAAACAAGTTATTAATTTCGATTAACCTTTAAAGTAAATTCGGCGCAGTTGCGTACTCTGGTTGGTACTATATTTTGCCGTAAGACTATTCGTATTTCCTGTAGGCTTTTAATGGTACAGGATAGGGCCATAGAGGCATCTAAGAAGCAGTGGAGGAGGACAATGGCACGCTTAACTAGTCGGACTGGATACGGTTTTTGTCTTCCGTCACTCATACGTCAACTTTTCAATAACGAAATTCTCGTACCGGTGTGAAGCTAACCTAAATAGACGACGGACGGATGAAAATTAGTAGGAAAGAGAAGAAGTAGGGGCGATAGGAAATGTTCTAGGAAATAAGACGAAGACGTGAATGGTAACTAAACCTATGATATGCTAAGCTCGTAATATAAGCCTTATCTATGCCTAAACTATCTTAAAATCCAGCCTACTTCTAACCCTATAAATAATCCATCCACATCTTCAAAGATTCCGCTTGATAGAGATTCGTTGTGAACCGGGGGTTACCTGCTGAAGTTGGCAAAGGTCTGACCTCCCTAGCCATACTTATGTCTTACGACGCATCTATCGCTATCTCCCTGACCTGGTGTTATGGGAGATAGCCTCTGATTTTCCGGGTGGATGTTTGGTGTCGGCCGCTTGTTTCCGGACCGGACACACCGCCGACTCTCAAGTTTTCCTGACAGTTAGAGCAGCTGAAAGAAGATTGGTTCCTATCCCAAGAAGCAGCTGAAGTCAGTCGTACTACTGAGCTTATTTTCCTTGTCAGTATTGACTGTCCTGTCCGTTATGATGTGGTTGTTCTGTTCGCCCGTCGTGGATGTAGAGCGGCGACTTTCAACTCTTCGTCCACCAGCTCATTTCTCATTCGTTTCTCTGCCATTTACCGTCAACTCATTTACGTTCCACCGGGCCTTAATATTTCTAGCCGCGATCTAGTTTTCAGCACGTCGACATTCTTCTCACAAGTCCTTTCTAGAATTGATCTATCAACGTGCTACCCTGTCTTTCTAGTTTTGTCTTAATGTTGCGAGAAAGTCAGCTTCTAGCGGTCGCAGTTTGTGTCCTCATGTCGCTGTAGAACTTGTCAACAGTCTCATAAGGCGCCTGTCTCTTGTCCATTATAACTGTCAGAATTTCACGGTCTCTTTTGTTGTGCTTAAATTGAATCTGTAGTTCGGCTTTGAGGTCAAAAACTGCCAATACCATTGGCTCTACTGGCTCTGACACTAATTGGTGGAAATTAGTTAGACCGCTCTTCTTCTGAAAATATTCCCAAACCCTTAACATGAAGCTCTCTATCGGTGCTCAGTGGTGGTCGGTGTTCCTTTGTCCTTCAGTTGGTCTAGGTGCTACTTTGAGGACGGTTGTTAACTCTTCTAGCGCATGTATCTTTGCGTTCATCATCTTTAAATTCGTTGGGAATACCATTCGTGACTGCTGTCTTCATCTGGCATAAGCTTTCCTGTGCCGCAGAAACCGTTTTGATAAGATTGTGGGTACGTCAATTGTCTTCAGGAATATAGTGAAGTTGGTTTGGTCCTTTGTCTTGTTCTTCAGGTTGTAATTCGTCCAAACATTTTCACTCTGTCAGCGGTTCTGTGTCGTCTCCCTCAGTTAAAATAAAGTTTGTTGAAAGATATCAATTTTGAGTATCAATTGCCACTTCTTACTGCTTGGTAAATACCTTAGCAGAAAGCTGCCTCGGTGGCCCAATCCTAGGTTACAACAACTTGTCGCCTTTGGAATTGATATCCTCAAGAAAATGCTCGAGAATTGAATCATGTTCGGTCGAAAGAAGTTTTCAACTTTGCTGCCATTGACGAAACTTGGATTGGAGCCATGGATCTTCACAGATGACAATAAGCCAACAAAAGTGAAGCGTGCAAGGAGGCTTGTCAAGACAAGAGAGTGGTTGGCACATTTTTCGAACTTACGTTTCGCTTTACAATTATTCCACTAAGGCATCGTCGAATGTTCAGTCCTGAATGGTACAGCGCCATTTAATTTGCGCTGTAAAAAAATTGCGTGGAAGATAACCAAGTTTTGAATATTTTTCAATCGCGACAATGCACTATCACACAACAAATTTCAAACAATCGAGTTTCTGACTGCTTCCTATATACAACTGATGACTCATCCAGCATACAGTCCGGGGTTAACGCCTTGTGATTTCTTTTTCGTTCACTTTTGCAGCAGATAAATGCGCGGATTGACTATTGGGTGTTCTCATGTGGGCGCCGTGGCTCAGTGGTTAATGCGTTGGAGGCTCGAGGTTCGAATCCCAGAAAAAACCAAAAAAGTTTTTTCACGGTCCCACCTCTCGCGAATATCTGACAAACATCCGAGAGCAACAACTGTAATGAGAAAGCTTCTCAATTCGCCTTTTGGATATGGCCCTAAACTGTTCCATTTGTGTGAAAAAATATAACACACTCAACACGAATGGTTGCGCGAAGCTAGGCTCTGGACCATATATGGTCTGTTTCGCCCGGGTTTTAAGGTTCAGTTCTTGGGAGTGACTAGGACTTACGAAATTTGGACGGTTGTTTGATATTTTGTAAGCTTCGACAAAGCCTGGCTTCAGTTGACCGATATTTTCGTTTGAAAAATTGCATTATTCAGTGCTACGCATCCACTCAAGCCCCTACAGAGAAAGATAGAAACTATTCCCATAGTCAGCTAAGCGCTGTGCAAAATATTTCGACGCCAAGGTAGACAACAAAAACATAGATTCAAACATACGATGAGATACATACTGTGGCCTTGGAGAACGCAATGATTTCAGCAATCGCCTTGTTATTGGAGGCATCTAGGTGGAGCACAAGACTTGCTCAGAACAGATTGGTTATGCACTGATATGCAGTGCACATCCATCCGTGTTAACCATTAGCCAGTACTAAAGGGCATCATCAAACTGGTCCTGGATAAAAAACTACTTTAGTCAGATCAGAGTGGAAGATAAGGCATTCTTCGTTTTCTGGCAGAGCAAGGGCGCTTCATCCCATGGGACTGGCACAGATATGCAGTCTGATCCAATGAAACTTCGCTTGTTTTATAAATTTAAAGTCGAATTTTCGTGTGTTGAGTACTGAGTTAAACCAGTGTCTGAGCCAGGACTGGGCTGCAGTCGAATTTTTACGGATGGCTCCAGCGCTGGTTTCTTCGTGGATGACGACGACATAAGACTCCACTAATCGTTTGACAAGTATGCATCTGTTTTCCAAGCGGAGTCCTATGCTATCCTAATGGCAGTAGATGGAGGGTCTTAATACCTGTGTCTGAAGTGATATCAGGGCCACGCTTACGGTCTTGCCAAAATGGATTGAGATTTTTATGAATTCTTTGAACTCAGTCGCCGGGCTAAACTCTTGGACTCCTGCCTGGGATCGGGTCACACTGAGATCTACAATTGGATTGCTAGACATGGATCAGACGGGGAATGCGCTTTGGGAATGCGCACGTCCTCGGCCAAGTCTTCTATCGACTTGAAATTGAGTTTCTTACAAGCCCAGTTGTGCATGGCTCCGCTCTCCAGGATGTGGGCAGACTCAACGAATGTTCCCGAACGTCTGTAAGAAATCAGAGGCAATTTTGATGTTACTTAGCAGAATAGACTGCCGCTTTACAATGGGACACCTCGCTTTTCTCTTATGTGAAACTACAGTTTGCGACTCTTGTGGGAAGAGCGACGAAACTTCGAATTATTTCTTTCGCAGTTGTCCTGTCCTCGCTCGTAGCAGGTAGATGATCTTGGATGCCGATGTGGTGAGTACCAATACCGTAATCTCATCCCCACCGAAGTGCTTACTTGGCCTTCTACGAAAGACTAGAAAAATTCAATAAAATGAGTGAAAGAGGGTTATGTACCCTGGCCTTACAATGGACCAAGTCCTCCTGAGTAAGATTGGTTCCTATCCCATCAAAAATATCTCTTCTCTCTCTCTCTTTCTAGCTTACGTCGTTCAGTGTCAATTCTTAAACGAAAGTTGCATTAAAAAAAAGAACCGAAGCAGAATGCACAAAACCCCCAGTAACTCACAATCTACGAGCACAATTGTGGTGGTGTTACACTGCATTCTCCACAGGGTGAAGCTCCATGAAAAACAAACCAAACTAATTGTTTCCATTTGTCCCCAAGGAGTCTAGTGCCATTTTATTTTTCCCCAATCATTACGTCCACATTGTGCAAGAAGCCAAAAATGACTTCTCTCAGCGGTTATTGCGGACGACCAGTCTCCTTTCGAGGAATATAAAGGAAGACCACATTCCATTTTCAGTGCTTTTCATTCTCTCAACTATAAGAGCTTCCTTTGGAGATTGGATCCATGATTCCGGGGTTTACGTTTGTCGTTTGTTGGACGATTGTTGTTTCGTCGTTCTTCGTTGTCTTTGAAGGAAATATACTAATAAAAGTAAATGTTTGGGTTTCATTGTTGGGGCAATGGTCCTCGAAGGATACAACAACCAGTACAGAGGATGACGTTTCCGTTTTGGTAAATGATTTTCTTGTGGTTCATTGTGTTTTCTTGGAATAGGTTTGCTGTTTAGTTTTGGGGCTGCAACAAAAGATGCTGAAACACCTCTTATAAAGCTTCACGACGGTAGTTGATGAGTTTTCGTTATCCTGATGCAACATTAGGATACTTTTTATGCGCCCAAGGAACGAACGTTTCGGCCTGAAATGAGCAAAGCTTTGTGGAGACTTCTTACCTCTACGTGTGGTTGGAAAGAAGTAAATGCCTTCACCAGTTAAGGTTACGTCGCACTACTGGGATTCAGGGTCTATAAGAAGAGGTATGTCCCGTCACTCTGTTTTAGGCACGAACCGTTCCAGATGGACTGCATGATTGAGAGATGGTGTTTGGTAGTAGATGTCCGCCCCCAGTTCTCCATCGATGTGTGATCCATCCGTGTACACTTCTATTTCATCCTCTTTTAGCACGGCTGCCATTCCTCGTAATTGGGAAATCGAACTGTAAAGCTTGTGTCGAAATGGTATTCCTTTCTTAGAAGGTCACTCGGATGCCTAAGTCCCATAAGTGTAACTTGAAGATTGTCTCCATAGCTGCTATGGGGGTACTAGATTGAAATCTGATAATTCCTAAGCAAGCCATACGTTTTCTTCTCTAGTATCGACCACCATACAAACACTCTATTGAGTAGGATGGGTCTGAGGATGCAGGACTTGCATCGGTGTTGAGCCCCGCGCCTTACCAAAAGTCCTACGGCATACCAGTACGCCCTTCTAGCTTTCGTGATTCTGTTTTCTAGATTTCTTCTCCAGGTTAATTGTTTGTCCAAGATGACCCCAAGATACTGTACCTCGTTTTTCAGGTTCAATTTTATACCCTCTAACACGAGGCCTGAAAGTCCTCTAGCTTGTATCTTCTCATGAAGAGTACCATGTTGGTGCAGTGCCTACTGCATAAGCTCACCCAGTGTATACAGATGTTTCCCCGTATTCAAGATTTCGAGTTCATCAGCATAAGCTATGCATTTGAGCCCGTTGCTTTCCAGTGTTTTCAGAAGTTCATTCACCACCAGTATCCACAGCAAGGGAAAAGGACTTCCCCCTTGAGGGGTCCCGTTCTGGACTGTACCTTGCCTGCTTTCACTACCAACATCAGCTGTTATTATCCTTAATATCGCTAAACTTGATGTAGGTGAAGGCTCCCTTATATATACAAAAAGGCGCCGAGTACCGCCTTTTTATACTTGAGGGCAACTTATATGATGTGAACTACGTCGGTGAGAGCTGTTTCGACGGACTTCTATTTGGTGTAAGCGTGCTGGTTGATGCTCAGAGAAGAGGTGGGTAAGTTTTGATCTGATTTGTTCGTCACAGTTCTCCACCTCACAAGAGGGCATGCATTCGTGAAAGATTTGTTGATAGCTTTCTGTACTATGTGAGCCCCGGGTCCCTGGGGTTCAAAATTGGATCCAACTGCCGGTTTCCCTTTTTGTTTTCTAAATTTCTACAAAAGAGGCTTCGAGCCGTGCTTCTGCGGTTTCTAACTACTATTGACGTTTTGTGTCGTATGGCAGGGTCTAGAGGTCTAAAGTTCTCCATCTGCTGTCTAACAGCTCCCTCTTTATCTTGTTAATAAAAGTTGGAGTAGAACCTACGTGAAGTTCTACGAGATCTCCTACATTTAAGAAATCAAGACGAGACTCCCGAGTTGATACTTGCCCATTTTCGTATGGTGTGGCCTATTTCATGACTTCTATCAGCTCTGTGCCCGTTAGTGGTTTCGGGGAGTCATCGAGAAGGTTGCATGATATCAGTAAAATGTTTTTGCGGGACCCGCCCTCTTCCTGTGGGATAGAGAAGATGTTAAGAAATTTGTTAGCCACAATACACGTTCACCACTTATCATTCGTATTGAGTACATGGAAATTCTGCCCCCATCCTCCCACAATGTTGTTGGTTTTCCATAGTTCCTGGATGAGAGCAAGATCAGCTGCTCCTATGAAGGTCTCAGAGGCTCTCACTCTACTCTGATGGATGTTTGCTTGTAACAGCTTCGTCTCTCTTCCTTTTTTCCGAAGGAAGAAGCAGCACTGGACTTGACCATCTCGCTCGTTTAGTACCGTCAGGGCTTTCTGACCCACATTGATGAATACAAGTTGGCATATCTCCTCCTGCTTTTCTGTGTTGTAGACCATCCAGCATGTAGTGTCAATATTATTATTTTACCTCGCAATCCTCTCTACTATTTTTGAAGGATCCTCGATTGAGTCTGGGACCCATGCGGATAACCTGATCAGTCTTGGAAGCTCAGCGACGGGCAGTATCCTATGCACCATTTGCATATAAAATGAAGCGTATTTGGATGCTAAAGTCAAATCTGCACCTGATTCTGAGCTACGCCTTATAGACCAGAGAGCAGTTTTTTAACCATGAATCTTCTGTAAAACGTCTATGAATAACTGGCTCATTAGGCAGTTTAAGCCTCCTTTTTTAAAGGAGGGACCATGTCTTTTTTTAATTTTTTTTATCAAACTCATCAACCATGAGTTTGTAGTGCACTTACCTCCAATTGATTGATCCACTTTCATAAAAATATCCTTAATTTAGGAAAATCCGAAAATACCCATAATCATAAGGTAAACACTCAGAAAATATTGTTGGGCATAAAAAACCGCCTCAAGTGTCCTTTTATTCGGTGAATAAATAAACAAAGATTGCCACTGAAATAGTTACCACATCCCTGTGGACAAAATTTTATTTACTTTCTCCCGTTTTTTGTGCGCACATCCTTTCTCCATTGACACTCAATATCTGCATAATTCCACAATCAAAACAATTCACAGCTAATCCTTTTGGATATTTGACACGTGCGTATTATTTCACTTCTGACAGGGGGCACACTGCCGCGTACACAATTAAAAGGATAATAGAGCTGAGCCTGGTAGTCTGTCTACCCTTAGTGCATCAGTTTACCCAATTTGTATCTGGTTATCTGTAAAAAAAAAAAAGGGATTTTCCAAAGAGCCATCGAATGCATCAAACTCACCCCACAGTTCTTATGAATAAATTAACGAGAGTCCTTTGGACAAAAGGATAACTCGTGGAAAAGAAAATATTGTGTGTGGCAATTTTCGATTTTTTTTTTTTGCGTACGGGACACTTCCAGCAGTCGGAAGTGTTTGTTTTTCTACTCCTTTTCCCTAGACTGAGCAGTGCAATTGGCAATCTGTTGTGTCTGCGTCATTAGTATGCATCTCGAACGCTGTGCTGATTGTTAGATGCAAAAGGAATCGGGAATCAGGAATCAAAAACCCTTCTTTCTTTTTTTGGAAATTTAATGGTTATGGACATATTCTGATTGAACTGGACACACAGAGAAAAAAAGAAAGGATTCACAAATCCTGTGGCCGGCCTTTCGAATCGTTTGGGCCCAATCGAGTGTGAATTGCATGCTAAATTGCATTGTTTTGCGAGATTTTGGCTCGCAGTTTTTTGTCTTCCTTTTTAATCGATACATGGGACTAGGGTCGTCGTTAACAACGCTATAGTCAGTCACTTTGAATTATCCTCTTTTGGGATTTTTTTTTTCGGATTCATTTGCGATTGTGGGTACGGCGGCTATTATTGCTGACACTTTTCAGTTATTTTGGTCAATTGTGTGGTGTGAACGTGATTCAGGATCAGGAAATAAAAAAATCCATTTCGATGCATTTTTGTGCGATGAATGCATTCCTCAGGATTTAATTGCTGCTTTATTCAGCAATTATTTCGAACAATCTGTCAATTAATTGTGCCTTTGTGTGGGGACGGTACATACTTATGAAGTTGAAGGATTTTATTTCTCCCGGATCGGCTGTGGTTTCATGAATTCATTTTTAAATGGTTGCAGATGGTATGAAATTTGCTTGATTCATGATTTTTCAGAGCTGCAAAAAATGCTTCATTACCTCCAGTGGCGTATTGGTATGTCATTGACCCTATGACAGGCAGACAGATAGGTTAAGTTAGGCTAAGTAGGAGTAGCGATATAGACCTGTGAAAACCACGCTCTGCAAAAAATTGGTGGTCCAGCGAACTTCTTCGTCACTGTCAGGATAAATGGTATACAGCTGCTACGCAATTCTAGTCTGACACATAGGGACTACCTGAAGATGCTGGATGACATTGTAGCTGACGACCGTGGGAAGCATCCACTGGTTATTGCTGGTGATTTCAACACATGGGCTTTATTTGGCGAGTCCGGCAAATGTTGAATGCCGACTCTTCAACCAGCAACGGATCAGCGGAGACCCTATCGTACCAATTGACCCAAAAAATCACTGCAGCAATGCCCAGGAGATCAACAGAAGGAGTGAACCTTGCTACTGGTAGCAAGATGAAATCAAAACGCTAACGGAAAAACGCCTCCAGGGCCGACGCAGATCCAGAAATCCACGGATTGGCTGGACGTGACCTTGAAAAGGGGCATTTAAGAAAGCAAAGCAAGATGCTTTAAAAAACTATGCAACGAGGCAGACGTAGACTCCTAGGTGTCTAGGATAGTGATGAAAAGCTAAGAGGCAATCCTGCCCAACAATGCTGAGGACAATAGTAGAGCATCTATTCCCCAATAGACCATCTCATCTACGCATCCTCACGAGGGAAACCAGCATGGTTTCATGGCATGGTACATCCCACCAATTACGCCTGATGAACTTCACGGAGGATGCGGGAAGATAAGTGACCACAAAGCCCCTGAACCCGACGGCATCCCAAATATGGCGAATAAATCTGCGGTCCGAAAGAGACCAAACCTTCGATAGCAACGATGGAAAGGTGCCTTGGGGAGTCGATCTTCCCTGAACCATGGAAACTTCAGAATCTGGTGCTGCTATCGAAAGGAAACAAGCGCGGTGTATGGGCCAATATATCTACTACAATCGGAAATATCCTAGAACGTATCATCCACGGAAGACTAATCACTGTGTCAGAGGATAGAGGAGCTGGAGTCCTCTAGGGGTAAGTCGTTGGACCTCTCTTGTGGAACATGAGATCTACGTTTAACGTTACCACAAGGAGTTCAAGTGATCGGTTTTGCTGACGACATCGCTTTGGTTATCGTGGCCAAACAAATCCACGAGGTGAAGCCCACTACGGAGGAAGTGATCGCCAGAGTCTTCAAGAGTCTGTCTGATCGGCTAGAGTCTGCCAGCCTAGAACTAGCTGACTAGCTGGTAAATACAAACTTCCGGGTTGGGAGCCAAGAAATCACGACTAAAGAGGCGTTAAAATACTTGGATGTAATGCTAGACAAGAGACTGAGCTTTAAAAGCCACGTCGAGTACTGCAGTACAAAGTCGTCACAGATACAGGCAGTGCTTTCCCGGATGCTACCAAACATCGGTGAACCTAGATAAGACAGGAGGATTCTACTATCCACAGTAATAAGTTCAATCCTTCTATACGCTGCCTCGATCTGAGAAGGAGCACTTACAACGAAGAACGGAACCACCAAGGTCCACCACAAACTCAAAAACCAAGACTTGTGGAGATTTTTTGACGCATGGGTATATCAGCGGACAGATCCAGTAGTAGAGGCCTTCAGCAAAGGGCAGAGATTGGTACCATGATTTACGCTAATATCTTGGCATTCGTTTCGTCCTTATTTCAATTGCACAACGATGTGCAATTAAAGTCTCTCAAGCAGGACTCTTGGAGCATCAAAGGTCGACTTAGAGAGTATGTAAGTGGATCTTCGGGACTTTATACTCAGTTAGCTCAGTTGCTCAATGACAAGCAGGCTTGATAGGTTTCGTTGCCGTAATGTTATCCAAGAGTCACGTGTTCATCACCTTACTTACTTGCGTGGTACTGTTGTTCGGGGTGAATCTAGGCCTCAACCAACAATCCTCTCCAAATAACTCGGTCCTTAGGTAAATGCTTCCAGTTGCACACTCCAATTTAGTTGAGGTCACCACGGTACGAAAGGTGACGTCGCTCTCTACTGCGTTGTGCCTCCGGGTTAGATTCGAAGGCTGTGCGTCACCTTACATGATTTAATTCACTAAAACACGCCGTCTCTCCAGCCGTATACATGAAGGCATGCCATTCTATTTGTAATAAGACAGATACTTGTTGTATAACAAGTAGATCAAATCACAAGGACCATTCAGCAGGACAACAAAATCAGCGTCCATAAAAGAAATAAATCGTAATTCATCCTTTCATCGTCACTTCGTTTACTGTCCCCATACAAATGGGCAGGACACATTATTCTTCTTAGTTGTCCTTTTCTTTGGCCTTCGTCAAAAGAAATAAATAATTCCGAAAGGATAAGAACCTTTGCACCGGATATAAGGAGATGCTAATCAACACCACCGTCCTGACCAATGGGATACACTTCGGTCCTCATTCACTTTCCGTACATTTGACTGCACCGGACCGGAAATCATTTTTGCGGGTGAATTATTATTTTCTTCTCCGTTTTGCATTTTTCTTAACACACACACACACACACACCCACCCAAACACGCCCAATGACAACGGCATATATATCGAAAGGATATTACATGCTGTGAATCATATAAATGGTCAAAAGGGACATATCCCGCTACATAATAAGGTTTTAACTCCATTGTACCGTTCCGAGGGAGAATATGAAAAGAATCGCGATAATTTTATAAGCCCGCTCCACCCTCACACACACACACACCCACCCACAGAATAAGGACACAAATTTAAGATGCATTGAGGATTTTTAATTTAATTTCCTTTTACTTTTCTCTTGTTATCCTGCACACACTTTGTCTCTGCCACAATGCACAACCGAAGAAAGCATCAAAACCGTATTTATGTCGCTCCCCCTTCCTCTCTTTTCTGATTCTCGTGCCATTTATTGGCGGCATTATCCTCGAGCAGCACGTTACAAAGTGGGGCGTGATCAGCAGCAACGACGACTAAATTTCGCTATTGTATCCTTTTTACTGTCAACAATTGCAAGCATAGCGATGCGATGAATGGAGCTCACTTCCATTATTCGTTCTGCGACACATAGTCGCAAGTGCTGGACGTGATGCGATTTTATAAAATTTTTATTTTTTTATTTTTTTTTGTTTATTATTTTTCACAGGACAATTGCAGATTTGAATTTAGTAACTCTGTGCGATGGATGGATGGTTGGTTGGTTGGTTGTTTGTTTGAGTCAGTGTCCTGACGGACAGATTGGTCAGTCGACTGCAGTTGCCCGATGGTACGTGATTCGCTTCGTTTATTATGAGTTTTTCAAAGCGCGGCTATTGTGTTCGAAATTGTGGTAATAATGACATCCTTGTGACGCATTCTTAGCTGGGGATCCGCAATCGGTTTATGCCGCGCATTTTGGGTAGTAAATTTGCAGATGAATGCATTCAATGGATGCGTTTTTGAATGCATGCCTTTGTTGAACGATGACTTGTGCGGTAGTATTTTGTTGCATGCAGTACGCGGGCAGGATATTGATGTCCTCTCTGCCTAATGAGGGAGACTTTAAATGAACTGATTGTTACAATAAGTCGAATGGGATACAATTTTTGAGTTAATTGAATGCAAATGAACCGAAAAAAAATCTGAGTGAAGGATGGGATGCTTTCGGATCGACGAAGGACTAGTAGCTGTGTTGAAAGATCGCTATGAGTCGTAAGCAAATGTCGGGTTTCTTTAGAAGAGTCTCGTTTTCCAGCCAGCTCTGGGTAAGCTCAACTGATTAGGTAGGTTTTAGAAGAGGCAGTACTCACGAATGAGATTTCCTATACAGCACAGAGTATGCACGCAAGGAAAATGAACCCATTTAAGGTCACAACCTTCGCGGATAACCAATGGCATCGAGATAAGTAGCAACTGATTCTGCAGGAGAAATTGCACAGGAGAAATTGCTGTCCCAATAATGTATCGCTTCTGCTACATGGGAAACAAACTTTCTGAAGAGCTGGAGGATCTGGCACAAGTCCCACTGTGGAACATGATTTGGAGTACAGGTCGATGAAAGGCATCGAATAGAGACGGCACCAAAAATTAAAGAGAATCACAAAAGGCCCTCGTGCAAGCACTGTCTAAAGTGCACTGCCTTATGCTATACCATATCTTACGCTTTACATCCTTGAGACTTCGCATGGAAAATGGAAAATAATATCCACGTCTACAGAGTGTCCAATCATAGCAGGATCCACAGAAAGAGGCTTTTGTTGGGTAACAGATACTACTTTACGCCAAATGAACACACAAACGAGTTCCGAGAAAACTTTACCGGTCTGAAGGACTTCATAGAAGAGATCGAGGGGGAGATTTTGATCGCCGATGACTTCCATACCAGTGCTCAGGAGTGGGGAATGCCTACCATAGACTAACGAAGGAAGCAAGTAATCGAGATGACTGCAAGACGAGGGCTCAACATAGCGAGCGTAAGCAGCACACCCAGCTTTAAAAGACCAGTATACCATGAGACACTTCCGGACGTATCCTTCGCAACGGAATTGGCATCCGCAAGAGTTGAAAACTGAGGAGTCATCGAAAATATCACGGGAAATGATCACCAGTACATCGTCTTCGATGTACGAAGCGAACAACGCGTTGATAGCCGAAACCAAAGCCGAACCCCAAAGTGGAACGTTACAAGACTCAACGAGCAGGTTCTCAGGCCGGTTGCCATTATCATTATAGAAGTTATTAAAAAGTAAACATTTCTTCCTTTGAACAAAACGAAACTATTTATTGAGCCTTTTAAACACTTCATCACCTAATAATCTCCAGTTTGACATCTTGGAGCTGAGTCCACGCCACACTTGAATTCCTCAATTTGACGGAAGGCTGCCAACGAAAAAGAGTAAATCATTAGCCATGTGGGTCCTCTTTTCACGTTTCTTCAAGTATTCTCACCTTTTTGTGGGTTCCTGCAGTTGTACTTCTCCAGAGCACATTGTCCTGTGAAACGCAGGAAACACCGTCCATTGGTGGCGCAAGTAGGCAAGTCCAGCTTAGTGCATTTGAAATCGCAATGAGATGGTGGAGTGGGTGCAATATTAGCAACAACGACACCGATAACAGCTGAAATTGAGGAAATTTTGAATAATTTTTAAACCATTTTCGTTGATTTATGAAGAACTTACCAATAACAAGGACGACTACGGCGGAGAAATTCATTTTGTTCAGTTGAAGGATGTTTTACTTTGCAGTTGAAAGAGTGGAGTGGATTTGTGATACACACTTTTGTGGCGGAGTGTTTTTATACTCATTTGTGAACTTTTTCTCTGCTCAGTCTACAACGAAAGAAGATCCAAAGGAAGAAGGCAAGAAGAGTTATGGACTATTCTGCTTTTCTTTGAAGCTAAAAATATACGTAAAAGCTAAATCTACCAACATTTGTTGACGTTGATCGTAAATGTAGTTTTGGATACAAGTTGTATCGACTACACGTACGTGGGAAGCATGCCCAAACCATTACCAACCTCCACCATGTTTCACGGTTGGTAACTGATATCGTATATTATGCCTTTCACCCCTTGGCCGTCTCACGTAATGTTTCCCATGGCTTCTAAATAACTGGAACTTATACACTTGTCACTCCAAAGACGATATTCAACTTCTTCTTCTAAAATAGTAAATCTCTTCAACATGTTTCCAAACTTTTTCCGGCACTGGAGATACAAATAACTCGGTTTACATAGAATGAAGGATACATAAAACTTAAAAAGCAAGGAAATTATGATAGAATGAGGACGATTTATACAGCTGCCTCCAAATACTTAAAGTGTAGGACAGAGTCCAAGAAGTTGTCCTTTTCCTTCTCTTTTTTGAATAGTGGAAAACATAGTCTTGTGGAGCACAAAATAGTCGCAGCAGTAAAAGCAATACCAAAGCCATCAGAAGATTTGAGCTTCATTCTCTTGAAATGAAAAACTCACAAATGTTCATTAGAACTTGCACTGACCTACGGCGCTCACTTCATCATAACTTCTACTTAATAGAAAAAACCCTCAGAAGAGTTAGAATCCATTTGGAACAGGTAGAACGATGTCTTATTCCTGCATCAAGGAAATAGGATTGAAAACCGTTTCGTCCATTCTAAGAATATTTGATCAGAAGAACAATTTTGAAGAATATTTTTAAAGCAAAATGGGCGTGTTTAACACCACCGGGCCTGTCGAATGGTAGATGTCAGTAACTTAATAAGCGTCTTACTCACTCCTCTATCATTTTCTACCCTCCATAGACGCTTGAATTAAGATTGGATTCCAATGCCTTTAGAACTTCTTGGTGGCAGTATATGAGAAAAGGAGATGGTGGTTTACAATAAGACACCTTTTCAGCAAAGGAAGCATCCAGAAGCATCTAGTTTGGTCGACCTACCTAATGAAAACCTCTTATGAACTACTTCAGCATACATGTAGCTAAGTTCAATAAGGATCGGTATATACGGGAACTTTCTATGAGATGGACCAACGATCCGCCCCTCCAGGTTGGCAAATGTATCGACGAAGTAGATGTCAGTTTTTATTATTGAAATGCATAGACCTTCTTGTGTACCTAAAATGGTTCTAGCCCATGCTAATGCGAGGTCCTGTTATCGGTCAAAATAAATGTATTAAAACGCCAACAGAATTGTATGAAATTTACTTTGAGATTCGCATAATGGAATAAAATTATTAATTTTATCAGAAGGGATACGGCTTCCAAATTTAGCAGCGAGTTTGTATTTTTAGGTACACTCAGAACCAAAATAAATTCGTTTGCAATCTCCATTTGGTTCTCTTCACCAGTTTGACAGATGCGTCATTTGGTAAGGAAAGAGGAGCTCGTAAGAAAGATATAAAAACAGACTGCTGCATGGAGAATCATCACAAATCCGCTTCACTTTCTGAACGTCAAAGTAAGACATCCTTCAACTAAACAAAATGAATTTCTTTGCCGTAATCGTCCTTGTTGTTGGTAAGTTTTTGATAAATCAACGAAAGTGGTTCAATACATATTAAAAATTTGTTAATTTCAGCTGTTATTGGTGCCGTTGTCGCTAATATTGCGCCAACTCCACCATCTCATTGTGACTTCAAATGCACTAAGCTGGACCTGCCTACTTGCGCCACCAATGGAAGGTGTTTCCTGCGTTTCACAGGACAATGTGCTCTGGAGAAGTACAACTGCAGGAACCCACAGAAAGGTGAGAATACTTGAAGAGACGTGGAAAGAGGACCCACATGGCTAATGATTTACTCTTTTTCGTTTGCAGCCTTCCGTCAAATCGAGGAATTCAAGTGTGGCGTGGACTCAGCTCCAAGATGTCAAACTGGAGACTATTAGGTGATGCAGTGTTTAAAAAGGCTAAATAAATGGTTTCCGTTTAATGTAAAATAAATTGTTTAATTTAGAAATCATTCTCTTTATTCATTCTGTCTGTCCGTTTGTGCCTCACACGCTTGAGCCGCCTAAGCTAGAGAGTTGAAGAAATTTGAAAAATGAATTGAGTCGAACAAGATAATTCTTGTTGTTTTGGTTAAGATTTTTTATCATATGCATTCAAATTTTTGAAGGAAAAGTGTTTGGACCATCACCAAGGGGCTTTTAAGTGACCGGAAATGGAAACAACACTCTGTGAAGAGTCTAGATGGTAAACATCAAATTTCGGATGAGGATCTTATCAAGAAATTGACAAAGTCGTTATGTTTTCGAATTCAAGTGAGTATTTCCAAGTAACAAGTTCCCAACTACCATCCGGACCTTCCAGCTTCACAAAGGTAGCAATAGAAATAATCTCAAGCAGTTGCCACTGGCGGTATCTTCCTGCCATGGGTCAGGTCACAGCATGAAAATAGTAGAAAAAGTTTGGGTGGCAGGGTAAGAGAGAAGAGTCTTTTGACAATTGGACATAGTATTGATGGGGATATTTCATGGCCGAATGTTGGAATTATTTGTGATCCTTTTACGTGCCTTAGAACTGTCGAGTCCCTGAGCGGTAGAACCTTAATACATATGTACATATGTACGTCTAGCATTTTAAGCGTCGCCAAAACGAGCGTTTCCCTGGAATGGACAAGGAGGATGATCATCAAGCTTTTGCAGAAAGGTAATTTGATGGAATGTGTGAACTGGAGAAGTATTTATATGCGTTCCTAAATTATCGGTGTCCTGTAAGGATCACCATGCTAACTTCGATGTTAGACATTATGTTATGCGTCCATCAACCTTTTTCAATTCCATCTCTGTTGCCATTTCTGATAGCTTTTCGTTCTTTTGGTGGAGTCTGGCCACCAATTGGCGTGTTGTTATTAACGTCGCCGTTGGTCTGCTGGGAAGATACTTCTTGGCCAAGTAGGTCGATTGGCACAATACCAATTACACCGATTCCGAAAGTTATACATACTTACTTTTAGAGCATTGCTTCGATACACATATCGCGGTCCACCAATATTCGGCATCATCCTTGCCAGAGCAGCGTTTGCATTTGCTGCCTTATTCGCTGCGTACTGTAGATGTTGTTTAAATGTAAGCCGAGCATCTGTGATTACGCTAAGGTACCTTAAATCTGGCTTGAACCACGACATTTTTGGTACTTCTTTCGTCGTTTCTTACCCAAGCCTTAAGCCAATGCTTGTTAGTAAGTCTCAGATGGATTCCTGTCGTGGCTCACATCTGATACGAGTCTTGTTACTATGTCTGCTGTGTCCTCAGCAAAACCAGTTACTTTTGATGACCTTGGGATTTGCATGTGGTTCCAAAGTGGTGGAGTATTGCCAGTTTCATTAAATAGAATAAAATTCGATTTTACCTGAGCGGAAGCAAACAGGATTTATTTAGCATTTTTTATTTCTTTCTTAACAAATTTAATAATCTCCTGTCTGACAGCTTGCAGCTGAGTCTTCTCCGCAATTGGACTCCTGAATTTCATGGAAGTCTGTAAACAAAAGAAAAGGAAACCATTAGCCATCTGAAATCCTTAAGTGATTCTTTAAGTATTACCACATTTTTGGGCGATCGTTCCATTGTAGCTCTCGAGGCCACAGTATCCTTTGAAATGCTGGGAACACCTTTAATTGGTTGCACAAGTGGACAGATCCAATTTATTGCATTCGAAATCACAATGACTTGGTGAAGTTGGGGCAACATTTTCAATGAGAGAGCTTATGAAAGCTAAAAATATACAATTTCCGTTATAGCACGAAATCTACTATACAGTCCGAACGGACTTACCAACACTTACGGAGGCAACTGCAAATTGGATTTGTGATGATCCTTAATTTGCGATCTGAATTTATAAGAGTATTTATCTGCGATTTCTGTTTCCTCTGTCAACGTAAGAAGCTAACGAATTCCCTTTATTCTTGTTCTTTATTCTGTCGTTCTTCTGTTCCAAAAATAAGGATAAAAGTTCAGATTTAAATTTAGCCTCAAATTGTATTCCGAATTGAGTACGTTCGGAGATTTAGTCACTGTTTACGTAACAATATACCAGTTAGTCACAAACGGGATTATCAACTTTACTTTGGTCAGCGGGAGCTCATCAAAAGGCGGAATCCTTGCTCCTTTTCTTTGGAACCTGGTAGCTAACAAGCATCTATGAATACTAAAAGATGAAAGCTTAACTGTAATTGTCTACGCGGATGATATCGCCATAGTTGTTTCACAACGTTTGGAGATCTTTTGTAGGAAACGCTCTCTTAGGTCTCTAAATGGACTAAAGACTGCGGTTTTGTGGTGAACCCTAAAACAGCGGAACTAAGCCTCTTCACCAGGAAGTGTAAAAATCCTCATTTTCACCCTACGGTCTCTAGATACAATATTCCATATATTTCACATACCTATGGACTAACTGTGGTATATTTTCCACACCAATGAAGGATCTACAATTTAAAGCTATTCTGAAAGGCGAGAAGCTTTTCATTGCATTCATTACTCTCGGACGTTTGCCAGGCCATTCGTGAGAGGTGAGGCCATGAAAAGCTTTTTGGCATTTTCTTGAATTCCAACGTCGAGCCTTCTGTGCAATAGTAGCCACTGCATGACGCTATTCATACACGAGCAAATCCAGGATCCATAGATAAAAATGGCAAGCAAGCGGAAGCTAGTGCAGTCATACTTAAAGCTATATCCCATTGGTCCGGTTTGCGTATTGGATACTTCTCAGTAATCTAGTATTCCTCCAGCAAAACATTGACTACACCGCACCAGAACTTCACTAAAAACATTGACACCACAACCCCTCTGAGGGACAGCGCAGTAGAGGAAGACCGCGGCACAGGCGGCGAACGCAAGCGGAAGGATACCTCAACCAACTTGGCGGGCAAAACTGAGGGTAGCTAACTAAGGATCTAGCTGGATGGAGGCACTTGTTAGTTGAGGCCCAGATCCAACTCGGGCTGGAGCGCCACCCTAAGTAAGCAAGTAAGTGTGCCCTTTTATGTAGATGTCTCTAAAATAGAATCGAGAGTGCGTGGATGTATCTTCACTGAAGATCGTTTACTTTATCTTATAATGAAGCTACAGTTCGGCGTGAACTCGAGTCTTTATCTCTCCAGCTAACAAATCTCCAAATTTAACCAGCTGCCTACAGTTGCATGCGCCGAGTTTGATGAGGTCATCTATCTTTTGTGCACCCTATCAGGGATGAGGTCATCCTCTTCTGCGTAGTCCCTCAGTGGTGAAATCGATTCTTCGAGCTGACTAATCTTAATCATCGTATGTACACGTATCTTTTTGACCAGGTCGGTGTCGCTGTAAAGTTCGTCCCTAAATCTTCTCCTGTACAAACCATCAATGCAGGTGGGATCATTAAACTTTAAACTTTTCTCTCGGCCATGCACGGAAATGAGAAGGGTCTTGTATAGCGTCTCCATGGTCCTTTTCGATAGGGCCTTGCTAAAAAGTTGTCTCCTAAGGCCTAGCTAATGACAACGATTGGTGAGTTTTATCCTACGTTTGATCTCAGTGCCTATAGCTTTGTATAATTTAAGCCTAGCTATGGCTGCTTCCAGTGATTGTTGTGATTGGTTGTCCTGCAAGTTGAGACTCAGCTCAGACTTCCTGACAGCAGGATTTTGGCTTCCTTCGTCGCTTAACAGTACGCAGAAATAGTCTTTCCACATTTTTAGTACCGACTGCTTCTCTACAATGGTATTCCCGTTTTTGTCTTGGCGGGCTCTGGTTTGGGTAATGAAATCTTGGGATTCCTTCTTTTATCTTTTACAGCAATTGTCAGATCTCTAAGGATCTACATATGTATGTATGCATGCACATGTAAACATCTTCCTACATCTCCCAAACTTTTGTAGAGGTCGAGGTATTAGCCTTCAAAATGGTTTTGTCGTGGTTTAAGTATATCGTGGTATCTACGCAAGCTCAGCATCATGTTTACCGATAGTTAGGCTGGGATTAAACGCTTGGAATCTGTCGTCATCAATTCAGAACTGCTCTTAATTACCAAGTGCCTCTTAATGAGATGGCCAAGCAATTCAGAATTCGCGTTATTTGGGTATCCGAGCACCAGGATATACCAGGCCGAGGAATTCTCCAGACTTTATCGATTCTACTGGAGCATGTAAACCTTGTCATGCCCCTTAACATAAGTAAGCCGCCAGGCAAACTCAATGCGAACATTATCACAAATTCTTGATTGGTCTCAAAGGAAAACATAACGAGTGTTTTAGCCCAATCGAATCTTTAACGAACAGCTTTGTGATAAACCGGGCCAACAAAGTATAGACACGATTGTTTGAAAGCGAAAGTGACAATAGGATTGGTCACACCCTACGAAAAGATGTCCGTCAAGTCATGCAATGAAACCCAATTACTTCCGAAAGACGGTGAGCGAGAGTGAAGTATTCGAAGAGCAATCACTACAATTAAGGACGAGTTGGATAAATTAGTTGGATAAATTTGAGACAGATCAACCATACAAGATAGTACAAAGGGTTGCAAAATGTCATATGAAGTATGATGGGATGCAGGATCATAGTAAAATTCGGGTTTGGAGTATGAGAAGTGTGTTCGGTACGCCTTTCAGACGGTAGAAGTCCCAACATTGATACCTAAATATGGATCATTACAAATAAAAATTAAACATTTCTTCCTTTTAATGAAACGGAAACCATTTATTTAGCCTTTTTAAACACTGCATCACCTAATAGTCTCCAGTTTGACATCTTGGAGCTGAGTCCACGCCACACTTGAATTCCTCAATTTGGCGGAAGCCTGCCAACGAAAAAGAGTAAATCATTAGCCATGTGGGTCCTCTTTCCACGTCTCTTCAAGTATTCTCACCTTTCTGTGGGTTCCTGCAGTTGTACTTCTCCAGAGCACATTGTCCTGTGAAACGCAGGAAACACCTTCCATTGGTGGCGCAAGTAGGCAGGTCCAGCTTAGTGCATTTGAAGTCACAATGAGATGGTGGAGTGGGCGCGATATTAGCGACAACGGCACCGATAACAGCTGAAATTGAGGAAATTTTGAATAATTTTTGAACCATTTTCGTTGATTTATGAAGAACTTACCAATAACAAGGACGACTACGGCGGAGAAATTCATTTTGTTGAGTTGAAGGATGTTTTACTTTGCAGTTGAAAGAGTGGAGTGGATTTGTGATACACACTTTTGTGGCGGAGTGTTTTTATACTCTTTTGTGAACTTTTTCTCTGCTCAGTCGACAACGAAAGAAGATCAAAAGGAAGAAGGCAAGAAGAGTTATGGACGATTCTGCTTTGCTTTCAAGCCAAAAATTTAAGCAAAAGTCAAATTTGAAAAAAATTGTTGATGTTGATCGTAAATGTAATGAATACAAGTTGAACCGACTAGACATACATACATACATACACATAAGTCGGTTTGTATAAAATGAAGGATACATAAAATTTAAAAAGCAAGGAAGTTAGGATAGACCTGGGACGATTTATACAGCTGCCTCTAAATACTTAACGTGTAGGACAGAGTCCAAGAAGTTTCCCGTTTCCTACTATTTTCTGAATAACGACGCCAACGTGCGTCGTCAGAATATTTGAACTCTATTTCCTAGAAATGAAAAACTCACAAATGTTCATCAGAACTTGCACTGAGCTACGGCGCTCACTTCATCATAACTTCTACTTAATAGAAAAAACCCTCAGAAGAGTTAGAATCCATTTGGAACAGGTAGAACGATGTCTTATTCCTGCATCAAGGAAATAGGATTGAAAACCGTTTCGTCCATTCTAAGAATATTTGATCAGAAGAACAATTTTGAAGAATGTTTTTAAAGCAAAATGGGCGTGTTTAACACCACCGGGCCTGTCGAATGGTAGATGTCATTCCTTTAGTAAGACACAAGCGTCATACTCACTCCTCTGCCATTTTCTACCCTCACGACCACACGGGGAGCTCCGGGTGCATAAACGCTTGAGTGAAGATTGGATTTCTATGCCTTTAGAACTTCTTGGTGGCAGTATATGAGAAAAGGAGATGGTGGTTTACAATAAGACACCTTTTCAGCAAAGGAAGCATCCAGAAGCATCTAGTTTGGTCGACCTACCTAATGAAAACCTCTTATGAACTACTTCAGCATACATGTAGCTAAGTTCAATAAGGATCCGTATACGCGGGAACTTTCTATGAGATGGACCAACGCAACGATCCGGTGCTCCAGGTTGGTAAATGTGTCGACGGAGTTCCTGCCTTGCCACGTAAAGAAGATATCAGTTTTTAATATCGACATGCATAGACCTTCTTGTGTATCTAAAATGGTTCTAGGCCATGCTAATGCGATGTCCTGTTATCGGTCGAAATAAATGCCTTAAAACGCCAACAGAATTGTATGAAATTTACTTTGAGATTCGCATAATGGAATAAAATTATTAATTTTATCAGAAGGGATACGGCTTCCAAATTTAGCAGCGAGTTTGTATTTTTAGGTACACTCAGAACCAAAATAAATTCGTTTGCAATCTCCATTTGGTTCTCTTCACCAGTTTGACAGATGCGTCATTTGGTAAGGAAAGAGGAGCTCGTAAGAAAGATATAAAAACAGACTGCTGCATGGAGAATCATCACAAATCCGCTTCACTTTCTGAACGTCAAAGTAAGACATCCTTCAACTAAACAAAATGAATTTCTTTGCCGTAATCGTCCTTGTTGTTGGTAAGTTTTTGATAAATCAACGAAAGTGGTTCAATACATATTAAAAATTTGTTAATTTCAGCTGTTATTGGTGCCGTTGTCGCTAATATTGCGCCAACTCCACCATCTCATTGTGACTTCAAATGCACTAAGCTGGACCTGCCTACTTGCGCCACCAATGGAAGGTGTTTCCTGCGTTTCACAGGACAATGTGCTCTGGAGAAGTACAACTGCAGGAACCCACAGAAAGGTGAGAATACTTGAAGAGACGTGGAAAGAGGACCCACATGGCTAATGATTTACTCTTTTTCGTTTGCAGCCTTCCGTCAAATCGAGGAATTCAAGTGTGGCGTGGACTCAGCTCCAAGATGTCAAACTGGAGACTATTAGGTGATGCAGTGTTTAAAAAGGCTAAATAAATGGTTTCCGTTTAATGTAAAATAAATTGTTTAATTTAGAAATCATTCTCTTTATTCATTCTGTCTGTCCGTTTGTGCCTCACACGCTTGAGCCGCCTAAGCTAGAGAGTTGAAGAAATTTGAAAAATGAATTGAGTCGAACAAGATAATTCTTGTTGTTTTGGTTAAGATTTTTTATCATATGCATTCAAATTTTTGAAGGAAAAGTGTTTGGACCATCACCAAGGGGCTTTTAAGTGACCGGAAATGGAAACAACACTCTGTGAAGAGTCTAGATGGTAAACATCAAATTTCGGATGAGGATCTTATCAAGAAATTGACAAAGTCGTTATGTTTTCGAATTCAAGTGAGTATTTCCAAGTAACAAGTTCCCAACTACCATCCGGACCTTCCAGCTTCACAAAGGTAGCAATAGAAATAATCTCAAGCAGTTGCCACTGGCGGTATCTTCCTGCCATGGGTCAGGTCACAGCATGAAAATAGTAGAAAAAGTTTGGGTGGCAGGGTAAGAGAGAAGAGTCTTTTGACAATTGGACATAGTATTGATGGGGATATTTCATGGCCGAATGTTGGAATTATTTGTGATCCTTTTACGTGCCTTAGAACTGTCGAGTCCCTGAGCGGTAGAACCTTAATACATATGTACATATGTACGTCTAGCATTTTAAGCGTCGCCAAAACGAGCGTTTCCCTGGAATGGACAAGGAGGATGATCATCAAGCTTTTGCAGAAAGGTAATTTGATGGAATGTGTGAACTGGAGAAGTATTTATATGCGTTCCTAAATTATCGGTGTCCTGTAAGGATCACCATGCTAACTTCGATGTTAGACATTATGTTATGCGTCCATCAACCTTTTTCAATTCCATCTCTGTTGCCATTTCTGATAGCTTTTCGTTCTTTTGGTGGAGTCTGGCCACCAATTGGCGTGTTGTTATTAACGTCGCCGTTGGTCTGCTGGGAAGATACTTCTTGGCCAAGTAGGTCGATTGGCACAATACCAATTACACCGATTCCGAAAGTTATACATACTTACTTTTAGAGCATTGCTTCGATACACATATCGCGGTCCACCAATATTCGGCATCATCCTTGCCAGAGCAGCGTTTGCATTTGCTGCCTTATTCGCTGCGTACTGTAGATGTTGTTTAAATGTAAGCCGAGCATCTGTGATTACGCTAAGGTACCTTAAATCTGGCTTGAACCACGACATTTTTGGTACTTCTTTCGTCGTTTCTTACCCAAGCCTTAAGCCAATGCTTGTTAGTAAGTCTCAGATGGATTCCTGTCGTGGCTCACATCTGATACGAGTCTTGTTACTATGTCTGCTGTGTCCTCAGCAAAACCAGTTACTTTTGATGACCTTGGGATTTGCATGTGGTTCCAAAGTGGTGGAGTATTGCCAGTTTCATTAAATAGAATAAAATTCGATTTTACCTGAGCGGAAGCAAACAGGATTTATTTAGCATTTTTTATTTCTTTCTTAACAAATTTAATAATCTCCTGTCTGACAGCTTGCAGCTGAGTCTTCTCCGCAATTGGACTCCTGAATTTCATGGAAGTCTGTAAACAAAAGAAAAGGAAACCATTAGCCATCTGAAATCCTTAAGTGATTCTTTAAGTATTACCACATTTTTGGGCGATCGTTCCATTGTAGCTCTCGAGGCCACAGTATCCTTTGAAATGCTGGGAACACCTTTAATTGGTTGCACAAGTGGACAGATCCAATTTATTGCATTCGAAATCACAATGACTTGGTGAAGTTGGGGCAACATTTTCAATGAGAGAGCTTATGAAAGCTAAAAATATACAATTTCCGTTATAGCACGAAATCTACTATACAGTCCGAACGGACTTACCAACACTTACGGAGGCAACTGCAAATTGGATTTGTGATGATCCTTAATTTGCGATCTGAATTTATAAGAGTATTTATCTGCGATTTCTGTTTCCTCTGTCAACGTAAGAAGCTAACGAATTCCCTTTATTCTTGTTCTTTATTCTGTCGTTCTTCTGTTCCAAAAATAAGGATAAAAGTTCAGATTTAAATTTAGCCTCAAATTGTATTCCGAATTGAGTACGTTCGGAGATTTAGTCACTGTTTACGTAACAATATACCAGTTAGTCACAAACGGGATTATCAACTTTACTTTGGTCAGCGGGAGCTCATCAAAAGGCGGAATCCTTGCTCCTTTTCTTTGGAACCTGGTAGCTAACAAGCATCTATGAATACTAAAAGATGAAAGCTTAACTGTAATTGTCTACGCGGATGATATCGCCATAGTTGTTTCACAACGTTTGGAGATCTTTTGTAGGAAACGCTCTCTTAGGTCTCTAAATGGACTAAAGACTGCGGTTTTGTGGTGAACCCTAAAACAGCGGAACTAAGCCTCTTCACCAGGAAGTGTAAAAATCCTCATTTTCACCCTACGGTCTCTAGATACAATATTCCATATACTTCACATACCTATGGACTAACTGTGGTATATTTTCCACACCAATGAAGGATCTACAACTTAAAGCTATTCTGAAAGGCGAGAAGCTTTTCATTGCATTCATTACTCTCGGACGTTTGCCAGGCCATTCGTGAGAGGTGAGGCCATGAAAAGCTTTTTGGCATTTTCTTGAATTCCAACGTCGAGCCTTCTGTGCAATAGTAGCCACTGCATGACGCTATTCATACACGAGCAAATCCAGGATCCATAGATAAAAATGGCAAGCAAGCGGAAGCTAGTGCAGTCATACTTAAAGCTATATCCCATTGGTCCGGTTTGCGTATTGGATACTTCTCAGTAATCTAGTATTCCTCCAGCAAAACATTGACTACACCGCACCAGAACTTCACTAAAAACATTGACACCACAACCCCTCTGAGGGACAGCGCAGTAGAGGAAGACCGCGGCACAGGCGGCGAACGCAAGCGGAAGGATACCTCAACCAACTTGGCGGGCAAAACTGAGGGTAGCTAACTAAGGATCTAGCTGGATGGAGGCACTTGTTAGTTGAGGCCCAGATCCAACTCGGGCTGGAGCGCCACCCTAAGTAAGCAAGTAAGTGTGCCCTTTTATGTAGATGTCTCTAAAATAGAATCGAGAGTACGTGGATGTATCTTCACTGAAGATCGTTTACTTTATCTTATAATGAAGCTACAGTTCGGCGTGAACTCGAGTCTTTATCTCTCCAGCTAACAAATCTCCAAATTTAACCAGCTGCCTACAGTTGCATGCGCCGAGTTTGATGAGGTCATCTATCTTTTGTGCACCCTATCAGGGATGAGGTCATCCTCTTCTGCGTAGTCCCTCAGTGGTGAAATCGATTCTTCGAGCTGACTAATCTTAATCATCGTATGTACACGTATCTTTTTGACCAGGTCGGTGTCGCTGTAAAGTTCGTCCCTAAATCTTCTCCTGTACAAACCATCAATGCAGGTGGGATCATTAAACTTTAAACTTTTCTCTCGGCCATGCACGGAAATGAGAAGGGTCTTGTATAGCGTCTCCATGGTCCTTTTCGATAGGGCCTTGCTAAAAAGTTGTCTCCTAAGGCCTAGCTAATGACAACGATTGGTGAGTTTTATCCTACGTTTGATCTCAGTGCCTATAGCTTTGTATAATTTAAGCCTAGCTATGGCTGCTTCCAGTGATTGTTGTGATTGGTTGTCCTGCAAGTTGAGACTCAGCTCAGACTTCCTGACAGCAGGATTTTGGCTTCCTTCGTCGCTTAACAGTACGCAGAAATAGTCTTTCCACATTTTTAGTACCGACTGCTTCTCTACAATGGTATTCCCGTTTTTGTCTTGGCGGGCTCTGGTTTGGGTAATGAAATCTTGGGATTCCTTCTTTTATCTTTTACAGCAATTGTCAGATCTCTAAGGATCTACATATGTATGTATGCATGCACATGTAAACATCTTCCTACATCTCCCAAACTTTTGTAGAGGTCGAGGTATTAGCCTTCAAAATGGTTTTGTCGTGGTTTAAGTATATCGTGGTATCTACGCAAGCTCAGCATCATGTTTACCGATAGTTAGGCTGGGATTAAACGCTTGGAATCTGTCGTCATCAATTCAGAACTGCTCTTAATTACCAAGTGCCTCTTAATGAGATGGCCAAGCAATTCAGAATTCGCGTTATTTGGGTATCCGAGCACCAGGATATACCAGGCCGAGGAATTCTCCAGACTTTATCGATTCTACTGGAGCATGTAAACCTTGTCATGCCCCTTAACATAAGTAAGCCGCCAGGCAAACTCAATGCGAACATTATCACAAATTCTTGATTGGTCTCAAAGGAAAACATAACGAGTGTTTTAGCCCAATCGAATCTTTAACGAACAGCTTTGTGATAAACCGGGCCAACAAAGTATAGACACGATTGTTTGAAAGCGAAAGTGACAATAGGATTGGTCACACCCTACGAAAAGATGTCCGTCAAGTCATGCAATGAAACCCAATTACTTCCGAAAGACGGTGAGCGAGAGTAAAGTATTCGAAGAGCAATCACTACAATTAAGGACGAGTTGGATAAATTTGAGACAGATCAACCATACAAGATAGTACAAAGGGTTGCAAAATGTCATATGAAGTATGATGGGATGCAGGATCATAGTAAAATTCGGGTTTGGAGTATGAGAAGTGTGTTCGGTACGCCTTTCAGACGGTAGAAGTCCCAACATTGATACCTAAATATGGATCATTACAAATAAAAATTAAACATTTCTTCCTTTTAATGAAACGGAAACCATTTATTTAGCCTTTTTAAACACTGCATCACCTAATAGTCTCCAGTTTGACATCTTGGAGCTGAGTCCACGCCACACTTGAATTCCTCAATTTGGCGGAAGCCTGCCAACGAAAAAGAGTAAATCATTAGCCATGTGGGTCCTCTTTCCACGTCTCTTCAAGTATTCTCACCTTTCTGTGGGTTCCTGCAGTTGTACTTCTCCAGAGCACATTGTCCTGTGAAACGCAGGAAACACCTTCCATTGGTGGCGCAAGTAGGCAGGTCCAGCTTAGTGCATTTGAAGTCACAATGAGATGGTGGAGTGGGCGCGATATTAGCGACAACGGCACCGATAACAGCTGAAATTGAGGAAATTTTGAATAATTTTTGAACCATTTTCGTTGATTTATGAAGAACTTACCAATAACAAGGACGACTACGGCGGAGAAATTCATTTTGTTGAGTTGAAGGATGTTTTACTTTGCAGTTGAAAGAGTGGAGTGGATTTGTGATACACACTTTTGTGGCGGAGTGTTTTTATACTCTTTTGTGAACTTTTTCTCTGCTCAGTCGACAACGAAAGAAGATCAAAAGGAAGAAGGCAAGAAGAGTTATGGACGATTCTGCTTTGCTTTCAAGCCAAAAATTTAAGCAAAAGTCAAATTTGAAAAAAATTGTTGATGTTGATCGTAAATGTAATGAATACAAGTTGAACCGACTAGACATACATACATACATACACATAAGTCGGTTTGTATAAAATGAAGGATACATAAAATTTAAAAAGCAAGGAAGTTAGGATAGACCTGGGACGATTTATACAGCTGCCTCTAAATACTTAACGTGTAGGACAGAGTCCAAGAAGTTTCCCGTTTCCTACTATTTTCTGAATAACGACGCCAACGTGCGTCGTCAGAATATTTGAACTCTATTTCCTAGAAATGAAAAACTCACAAATGTTCATCAGAACTTGCACTGAGCTACGGCGCTCACTTCATCATAACTTCTACTTAATAGAAAAAACCCTCAGAAGAGTTAGAATCCATTTGGAACAGGTAGAACGATGTCTTATTCCTGCATCAAGGAAATAGGATTGAAAACCGTTTCGTCCATTCTAAGAATATTTGATCAGAAGAACAATTTTGAAGAATGTTTTTAAAGCAAAATGGGCGTGTTTAACACCACCGGGCCTGTCGAATGGTAGATGTCATTCCTTTAGTAAGACACAAGCGTCATACTCACTCCTCTGCCATTTTCTACCCTCACGACCACACGGGGAGCTCCGGGTGCATAAACGCTTGAGTGAAGATTGGATTTCTATGCCTTTAGAACTTCTTGGTGGCAGTATATGAGAAAAGGAGATGGTGGTTTACAATAAGACACCTTTTCAGCAAAGGAAGCATCCAGAAGCATCTAGTTTGGTCGACCTACCTAATGAAAACCTCTTATGAACTACTTCAGCATACATGTAGCTAAGTTCAATAAGGATCCGTATACGCGGGAACTTTCTATGAGATGGACCAACGCAACGATCCGGTGCTCCAGGTTGGTAAATGTGTCGACGGAGTTCCTGCCTTGCCACGTAAAGAAGATATCAGTTTTTAATATCGACATGCATAGACCTTCTTGTGTATCTAAAATGGTTCTAGGCCATGCTAATGCGATGTCCTGTTATCGGTCGAAATAAATGCCTTAAAACGCCAACAGAATTGTATGAAATTTACTTTGAGATTCGCATAATGGAATAAAATTATTAATTTTATCAGAAGGGATACGGCTTCCAAATTTAGCAGCGAGTTTGTATTTTTAGGTACACTCAGAACCAAAATAAATTCGTTTGCAATCTCCATTTGGTTCTCTTCACCAGTTTGACAGATGCGTCATTTGGTAAGGAAAGAGGAGCTCGTAAGAGAGATATAAAAACAGACTGCTTCATGGAGAATCATCACAAATCCACTCCACTCTTTCAACTGCAAAGTAAAACATCCTTCAACTCAACAAAATGAATTTCTTCGCCGTAGTCGTCTTTATTGTTGGTAAGTTTTTGATAAATTAACGTAAATGGTGCCAAAATTACTAAAAAATTTGTTAATTTCAGCTGTTATCGGTGCCGTTGTCGCTAATATCGCCCCGACTCTACCATCTCAATGTGACTTCAAATGCACTAAGTTGGACCTACCCACTTGCGCCACCAATGGAAGGTGTTTCTTGCGTTTCACAGGACAATGTGCTCTGGAGAAGTACAACTGCAGGAACCCACAGAAAGGTGAGAATACTTGAAGAGACGTGGAAAGAGGACCCACATGGCTAATGATTTACTCTTTTTCGTTTGCAGCCTTCCGTCAAATCGAGGAATTCAAGTGTGGCGTGGACTCAGCTCCAAGATGTCAAACTGGAGATTATTAGGTGCTGAAGTGTTTAAAAAGGCTTAATAAATGGTTTCCGTTTTGTTCAAAGGAAGAAATGTTTAATTTTTTTTACTCTTTTAATGGCTCTTTGAATTTGTTTGGGTGTCAATATTGGAACTTCTACCGTTTGAGATCCTTTATGAGTTTTATGGCATGCATCTATGGTGTAGATGTAGAAGCATTGAGCTTCTAAATCTTGCCGTTGGTGATGCTTTCTGGAATCCGCTTTGGAAATGCCATGAAGAACTATTGATTAGTTTTAGCTTCAGTACAACAAAAGTGCGAGTAAAAATAGCTCGTTGAATAGAATCCGAATGCGGTGCTTTCATCCGAGAATTTTTTTATTACTGGAGTTTTCCCTGCTGAACCAGGAATTTTCACACACAAGACAGAGGGCCATGACGCTCAGATATAACTCTAATGTGAACTCTGGGTTGTGTTAAATCGCAGACACAGGAAAACCCAGCGCTGGTTCAGGTCCTTAGAAATTAATTTTAAGCCTTGCCTTGCAAATTCATCAGATAGCTTGGCTCTTTGGGCTCGAGTGTGTATTGGCACCCAGATAAGACGTAATGAATTAAGTCTTCCGACCAGATTCAGAGAGATATTGAGTTCACGTTCAGACCGCATGTACATATGTGGTATATGTAGGGCCTAGTTTCTCGCCACCATGCGTGGTGTATTTTTCCATACAAATGGAATTGACCTTCAGTTTAGAGCCATATCCAAAAGGAAGGTAATTATTCGTGGAAAATAATGAGGTTATTAAAATAGGTCATCTCGCGAGTAAATCTCATCATAAAAATGGGAACGTTTTGCTGAAAACTTTGGGAGATTAGTTCAAAAATTAATGAAAAAAGTCGAAAAAACTGGTTCGCCACCCATACGTCTTCATTGCGGATGTTCACTCGAAAACATGGTCGCAGTAAGAGAAAGTGTTGCTGAAATCGCAGGGACCTAGAACTCAAGCCAGAGAGCAATTCTGAGCGAATAGGATTGGAGTAGTTGATGGAAAATCAACTATTGGCCGACAATTTTGCTAACAAAGTCGCCTTTGTCGATGCGAAACCTTTTCAACTCAATGGCTATGTAAGTAAGCAATGTTTTTGAATTTGTGGAGCGGAGAACAAACGAGTTATTCAAGATTGGATAGTCTTCAACCAGGTAGTGAAAATGCGGTTGCACTTGTCACCCTAAGATCTCTACAGTAAACATGTGGCAGTGTGTGCAGCCATAATATCAGTAGTCTAGTATACGTACTGGACACTCCTCTACTCTCAACGAACTTGAAGTTATTCCGCAAGACACCGACTAGACTCTTCCACAACTTCTGTTTGACAAATGCCTTGAAACCCGAATACTGTCCAAAGTAGACTGGCAAGGGGATCTTGGGTAACAAACCGAGTCCATACAGATTGATCTCAAACAGAGTCAGGGTTGGGTGGGGGTATCTTTTCAAATTATCAGAACTTAAAATCTCTTTCCGCCTCTCTGTAGCATCTTCCAGGTGGAGACCATGGCAATAAAGAAAGGGATCACCACGGACTTTCACCGATAGGAGACCATGCAGCAAGCCTTGGTATCCCATTATAATATTACTGTCGCAAGTGGCAATGTAGCAACAGAAAAACAGATTTATATGTGCACCTGTCTGGAACTAGCTGTGGGAGCCGTGGCTCAAGTGGTTAGTGTGTTGGATCGCTGAGCGTGAGGTTCGAATCCTAGAGAACACCAAAAAGTTTTTCACGGTCCCACCTCTCGCGAATGTCTGACAAACGTCCGAGAGTAATAACTGTCAAGAGAAAGCTTCTCAATTTGCCTTTCGGATATGGCTCTAAACTGTAGGTCCCTTCCATTTGTGTGAAAAATATAACACGCACAACACGAATGGTCGCGAGAAGCTAGGCCCTGGACCACAATCGGTCCGTTGCGCCAAGAATTTGTATTTTGTCTAGAACTAGCTGGGGTCAGATATCGAGCTTTAGGTAAACCTGTTTTCAACTCACTTGAGGTCTCAGGGGAAAATATCAAAGAACTGGATTTAGAGACTTCTCAATAGCAAACCTCAACAGCCTGGCTTACGCAGTTGTCATATCAAAACGGCACTCATTCCTAAGAAGGTTGTCTTTAAGAGAACCACACCCCTACTAACTGTCAACTTACAAACCTTTCCACACCCCCAAAATGGAACGAAAAACTAAATTTTGACGAAGTGCTTATCCAACCCATTGCAGGTCTTAAATGTATCTGAATATTGACTTCAAATAAAACGTGTTTCATGTGCCTCCCTGCAATTAGCAAAAATAACTATTTTTTCTGTCATAAGCTGTCCCTGTTGCGTTCTGTAACCTCCCGATGTGCAGCACGAGACTCAAAAACTTGTTTTCTCTTAATTTAAGCAGTTATCATTTTTAAAAATTGATTTTTTATTTATTTTAAGAACTAATTTACAAAATGATTATTGCGTCACATTAATTTGCATATTCAGTGGCGATTATTGTATTTTTGGTTCCAGTAACGTTGTTCAAAAAAGCGTAGTAGATTCACAAATATGGAAAAAGGCGTCAGAAATAAATACCGCGGGATCAGAGATTATTTCTGGTTTCGAATGCACTAAAATGAAAGCTGACCGTCTTAAGAACAAATTCATTGAATCGAACGGCTACATTTACGAGAGGTCGCCAGAAACTTTTCCGATCGAGTGGCCCTTAATCTCCTCTCACGTGGTCGCACCAGCATCGAGTACTGAAAACCAGCGGCGACACTGTCGAAATGCCATCAGGATGCCGCTCTGATGTGCTAAACTTCTCTCGACCACCACAAGGAAACTCCTGAATTGACGAAGAATGCCAACAAGCACTTGCCAAGCACGCCAGCTCTTCGATCAGAAGAGAAGGGATGTCAAAAGCTTGTTGACGAGGAAAACAGGGGCTCCCCACAAAGTGGCGTTTTGTCTCCTCTTAACCCTTTCGACCCGGAATGCAGTCAGTGATCTTACATCAATGATCTTTTAGCATATTTCTAGTAAACAAAACAATTAGGGCTATGCGAAGACTGAGTGGGACATATGTATGTCAATGGCAAGATCAATCCTTCGCATACACATCGGTTGTTTAGTGGCATAAGCTGTCTTGTAAATACGTCACGGCTTCTTTCGCTAAACTCAAAAGAACGGCTTGTCTCGACTGTTCATATAGGGACTTTTCTTGAAACGCATAGTTCTACTCTAGAATCTAGATACTTTACTGAACGTCATTACCTCGATATTCATTTCATGTGGTGCTCACTGAAAGCCATCTCTCGTAAAAAGGAGGCGACTTGCCCGATATCGGAAATTTAGTTCTAACACAACTACACACTTGACTTTCCTCTGGCGCTGGAACGGCTTTGGCCAGTCGCTGAGCTGAAGAAAGAATTCCATCGTATCTGCACGGGTGGCTTTGAACTTAGACATGGTTTCCATATTAGTGGCTTCCTGGACGATGAAAGCATTAGACTTCAACGCAATCCTAATGGTCATGAAAGAAAAAGTGGATAGAAAGGAGCATATTCGCTTGCAGCGATAGTCACCTCTTCATCATATCCATACAAGTACGTGTGCGCCGTGGCTCAGTGGTTAGTGCGTTGGACTACTAACCAGAAAATACCAAAAAGCCCTTAGCACGGTCGCACCTCTCGCGAATGTCTGAAGAAATAATTGTCATGAGAAAGTTTCTCAATTTGCTTACAGATGAGGATTTAAGCTTCCTTCCAGTTGTACGAGAAAATAAAACACGTACAACCCGAATGATCGCGAGAAGCTAGGTCCCGGACCACATACGGTCCATTGCGCTTAATATTTGTAAATTATAACGTGAACTCAGGAGCTCTCTGAATCTGGTCGGAAGACTTAATTCATTATGTATTATTTGGGCACTGTAGTTCAGAGAACCAAGCTATCCTATGAACATGCAATGCGAGACTCAAAAGATATTTCTCAGAACCCGAAGTAGCGCTGGGTTTTCCCGTATCTGCGATTCAACACAACGCAGAGCTCACTTTAGTATTCTTCCCGTCCGTCTTGTCTGGTATACTATCACCCCTATTCTTCCACAAATTGCACCCAAAATGTGTCAATTAAGTGAACAGGTGTTTGCAAGAAATATCCAGCAATGGATACAGGCGATTATACTTGCACAGAACTGAAAGTGGCGGTAGATTGCCAAGACATGCAATTAACCCATTTACATAAAATTAAGGAAAAGGTAGCTATCCGGCAGAGCGAAAGAGGAATCTTGGCAATTATACTGGTGTACATGGTAAGAAACCGTAAGTACACGATGAAGAGCGAAACTTTGGGAGAAGGTCGCTAAGCTAAGACCGGCTAAAAAACTTCCCAGGAACTATTACCGGAAAACAAGTAAGGTTTACAGGATTCCTCACTGGTCACTGCAGACTTAAGGAGCACCTCAGGAAACTGGATATAGAGAAATGCAGATCCTTCGGAGATATTGAGGAAACCCCAGTGCACCCTTTAAAGGAATGTGGAGCACTAAGTCACAAAAGAAGGAAACACATGGATGCCTGCCAACTATTAGGAGAAGATTGTGGGATCCACTCCAGGTACTTAAGTCGTAAATCTCATCGACAAGTGCTCCAAGTGGGGGGAGCACAACGATCTACAAAGGTCGCAGTGGGCATACACCATAGATGAATGCTATAACGATCATAAAGGGTATGCCTCTCAAACGGTAAAAGTTCCAATATTGACACCCACACAAACTCAAAGAGCCATTAAAAGAGTAAATAAAATTTAAACATTTGTTCCTTTTAACAAAACGAAAACCATTTATTGAGCCTTTTAAACACTTCATCACCTAATAATCTCCAGTTTGACATCTTGGAGCTGAGTCCACGCCACACTTGAATTCCTCAATTTGGCGGAAGCCTGCCAACGAAAAAGAGTAAACCATTAGCCATGTGGCTCCTCTAAACCGGGTCTTTAAGTCTTCTCACCTTTCTGTGGGTTCCTGCAGTTGTACTTCTCCAGAGCACATTGTCCTGTGAAACGCAGGAAACACCTTCCATTGGTGGCGCAAGTAGGCAGGTCCAGCTTGGTGCATTTAAAATCACAATGAGATGGTGGAGTGGGCGTAATATTTCCGACAACGGCACCGATAACAGCTGAAATTAACAAATTTTTAATATTTATTGAACCACTTTCGTTGATTTATCAAGAACTTACCAACAACAAGGACGATTACGGCAAAGAAATTCATTTTGTTTAGTTGAAGGATGTCTTACTTTGACGTTCAGAAACTGAAGCGGATTTGTGATGATTCTCCATGCAGCAGTCTGTTTTTATATCTTTCTTACGAGCGACTGTTTCCTTATTAAATGACGCATCTGCCAAACCGCTGAAGGAATGAAAAGAAACTTATTTTGGTTCTGAGTGTAGCTAAAAATACTTTCTTGCTGCTAAATTTGGTAGTCCTGTCCTTGCTCGAGAGGTGTTATGCAATTTAATGAATTTATTTTTATGCGAATGCACTTCCTAAAAGAAAATGTCTCCAGCTTGCGTCCACCAACTATTGACGTCATAAATGCCATCGACCAGAGCATCCAGTATCCCACCAACATAAAAGAGGTAGTTGAAGCCATCATAGGCTTGGTATCAACCACCATAGGCGTACCAACCACCACAAAAATAAAGAGCTGTAGTGAAAGACAGAGCATGGTTACTCTACATGCTTAGAACGAGTTACGAAAGAGCACCGAGCTAGGATAAGAAAATACCCGGTAAAAGAAAGGGGAACCAGCTAAGAAGAGAAGCCAGCTTATGTTCCGGAAGTAGCAGTCCCTCTTTCCGATATAGACGAGGTCGGCGCTGCTACGAAAAAGCTGAAGCGTAACAAAGCCGACGGTTCCAATGGCCTTCCAGTGTATCTTTTTTCTAGCAAGACCTAAAGCGCATCTAAGGCAAACGTACATCTTTTAAGAACTATCGAGGCGTATCCCTGTTAAATGTTCTTACAAGATGATGGGCCGTCAACATCTCCCCGGTAGATAGACATTAGATTAAATTGTCACACTAAGGCACGAGCATCCCTCGTCCTTCTTTTCAGCGCCGCTTCGTATGCGGCTTACTTAGCTGCATGTGCTTGCCGGCTTTCTTCGTTATACCAGGTGTTTCTTGGTGGTGCTCGGGTGAAACACAGCGCATCAGTTGCGGCGTATCTGATGGCATGTTGGTAGCGTTGCCACTGATCTTCGGCAAGATGCAAGCTGCAATTGCAGCTTTTCGACATTAAATCTTCTTTCTCGGGTAATGATCTGAGCCGAAGTAGACTGCTCGGAAGGTTTCGACGTCCAGAATACTGGAGGCATGCCTTTCATCGATCGCGTGCATGAGTGCATATTAGGATAAAGTTGGTGAATTTAGCGTTGATGCGAAGTGTCATAAGACGTTCGCTCAGGTGGCGAAAGCTTAAAACTTGTTGCCTAAGTCTCCCGCTTATAACAGCGTAGAAGAATACCTATTTAGAACCATGGGTGAGATACCGTCTGGACCAGCGGATTTTGAATAATAAGATCTTTAAGTGCAGTACCAAGTACGAGTGGGGAAGTTGAGTGTTATCTCTTCTCTTTTTGATGCGCTGGAGGTGTAAAATCCTTTATGGACACTCGGTAGCCCGTGCTACGAGTTATGCCCGACTTCATGCTCTTGCATGTTTACATAGCTCAAACACCCCCTCTCACGGGACCAACTTCGTAGGGTCGTATACATACATAGCTTCGTCTGTATCTGCGTGTATGGCTATAGTTGGGTGTTCGGTCTATGTGTACTGCGTGTGTGTTTCTTGTTTGGCGTTTGAGTGCATTAAACATCAGGTTCCTTCGCCTTCTCAATTGCCGGGGTTTATAGACTCCTCGTTTCCCGTTGCTCACTCCTCCAGGCGTAGTTGATACTTCATGCTTTGCGGTGCGGTATCCCAGATTTCGCTTATCGTCAGCATGATTACTATAAGTGCTCTCAGTCTAACTTGCCCGCCAATTTTTCCTTCTAAAAGGTTTCTGGCTATCGCAAACACAGGCATTCCATCAAGGCATGTTCCGCCCTCATAGTGCGGGCAGTACGAGTGATCAACGTAATGTTGAGACACTGCCGGTACCATCCATGACGCAAGAACTGTGCCAGGTAGAAATTTACTTCACCATGTTTCCTGCTGGTCCAGTCCTCTATGTTGCGCGGGTCAGCTTATGTATGTGTTTATTTTCATTAGGGTGTAGGGTTCCATCTGTGGTGTCATTTCGGTTCTATAGCCAGGGACTACACTGATCGCTTCCCAGTGACACAGTTCTGAAGTCGTCACATACTCTCAATGGTTCGATTTTGTGCATCGGGTTCAAACGTTGTTATGAGCTTAATTTTTAAAGAACACAGTCGCACGGGAATGCCACTCCTTCTAAATCCACACCAAACCCAAATCCCTCCAAGAGATGTACAAATAAGCTTCTCTAAATGTGGCTTTTTGAAGCTCAAATCCTGCAATTTCGCTAGCATCTTATTATAAAATCACGTAGTCGTAGCAGGTCCTGGTTTGCAGTAACACTGCATTCTTGACACAGCTACTCACAAAAAATTGTACGTCCTTCGAATCCGAAAACTATAAAAATTAACAAATTTTTGTCCAAAACCCTTCCATTGGAATTCATATTTCAATAAACATTGACGCAGTCTATGATAACTCTAATCTCCCAGGATCAACCCTATCCGTTCAGTAACCCCAACGAATCGCTCCATTAAAACACACACAAAATAAACAAAACATACACCAGCAGGCCACCAGTCATATTGTTGCCCTAAGGACATTTGAATAGCTCCACCTCATTCGCAAACAAAAAACATGCAAAAAAGAAAAAATAAACTTAGAATGTCCTTCGAATAGAAAGAGAGAAAAGTTGAATTCAAAAATCTCTCACTTGTTCGCCTTTCGCGCGTTATCACCATTCAGGATGTATTGCGATTCTATTCTCCTTTAAAATCTCTGTTTGTCGATGTGAAGCGAAGGATAACAGCGCCACACACAAAAAAAAAAAAATAACAATTCGCCTCCTCCACACGTATTCGTACATTCATTCGGTGATTCCGATGGGTGCGCGCTTATTCTTCCATTCATTCCGACATCGTCGTCGCCTTCGTGGCTTTTATATTCGAATCAAATTCCAAAGAAAGGATTTTTACAATTTCTCAAGGACTTTATTTTTTTTTTTCCTCACCGTGGGGCTTACATTTTGCAATTCGATCGGAGAGATTTAAAAATGGAGAAACGATTCAAAGGAAAAACGTTACAGAAACGGAGACGAGGAAAAAAACTCAAATCAAAAGGATATCTGAATACTTGGAGAGTTTTCTTTTTAAAAAGATACTCGTACACCCAATGTGTGTAACAGTTTCACACAATCAAAAGGATACATGCAGCAACCATTGTGCAGGTTATTCGGGCCGAAAGGAATCCTTTTTTACATCGCTGTGTTATATTTGTATAGAAATGCCATCAATAAACGTTTGTATCTCATTAGAATAATACTCCCAGCGGTGGAGTTTGAGTTAAATCCTTCGATCCTTTCTTTTTTTTATTTTTCTTTTGGGAATCCTTGTTTTGTTTAGCCAATGACAGGAATTTAGTATTTGCTGACAAATACGACTCTCATGCTTGAATAATTCTATGTGGTGTCCATTGATTTTGGTGGTTTTTATCGATTCAGAGTGAGTCCTCCTCCCGTTCATATCCTTTTTAACAATAAAATGAAATGTTTTATGCTCAACTTGATGGGTGTAAGGAATCCTCGTTCTCTTGTATTCCGGTGTTCGCACGCACCCTCTTCGTGTGACAATCGAAATGGGCTTTTAAGCGTTTTTCTTATTTCCTTATCCTTTTGGGGATTCTTTTCTTTATTTTCCCCGTTTTTCCACTTTTTTTTTTCATCTGCCTACACAGTGTAATCAGGGTTTTGTTCGTATGCCACGGAAGTGAGATTAGGCCGGTATTGTTTGCTAGCAAATGCAAAGTGAATAAAAACGTAAAGAAAATGAAATACAAATGAAGAGAATGGAAGAGAGAAGAAAAATGATATTTTGTAGTAAAATTACGTGATGTCCTTATCAATGATATGGACCAGAAGAAAAAGGAGGCGCAGTAAATTATTCATGTGGCTGGCGGATGGTGGCTGGTGACTGGTGTATTTGTGTGGTAACATCGTGAGGATGTAAGATACGGTGCGCCAACAAAAGGTCGTTGTTTTGTGGTGAGAAGACTGTGGAAGGTGCGACAGTGGCAGGATGGGAAAGGGGAACACTGTTTTGAAGCAATGGGACCTTAACGACATTTGTCTGGAGGGAATGGTTGGTGTGGGAAATCGTAGAACATAAAGCAGGGCTATCAGTGGCTGTGAATCATGTCCTGGCAGTTTGTCTTTTTCCAACTGTGTCCCGGTGAGGGAAGGAATAAATGTTTGTTGGTAGAGGGGGAGCAGAACTTGCAACAAAGCCGTTGTAAGGATTTTAAGATCACATTAAGGCCGCCGCAGTGCTGGGACCAAACACATTCTACATCAACTGTTGATCGACTTTCAGAAGGCTCTCGACAGTTGGAGTCGAGCTGCCACTTCGACAGTCTTGACTAGGAAAGACATCCCAGAAAAAATGAAGGCTACGCACAAAGCTAGTAAGTGTCACGTCTTACAAGGTACTGTTCTTCTCATCTAACATTATGGTGAGGTGTCGAAGGATTTTGTAGTCCAAAATGGAGTACGTCAGGGGTACATACTGTCACCGCTGTTATTCTTGGTGGTCATCAGAGATGTACTCCGTGCAGCACTGACGGAAGATAACCATGGAATTCGATTAACACTTCGAGTTTGTTGACAATATTTGTCTACTTTCACATCGGATAATATGAGGCAGACAAAAGTTTGGAGATGTAATGTTCTTAGGGCAAGAATCAAACTGCGAGTGTTTTGCTCCAATATGAAACCAGTACTGCCTTATGAATGCCACTGACACATGCAAGCTGCAGATCTTTGCTTATAAATTTCTAACAACCATCTTGAGGACTTTTTAGCGCAATCGTATCTCCAACGTTCAACTTTATAAGAGAACGGACCAAGAGCCTATCTATAGGTCTTCAATATGAAGAAAAAAGTGGCAGTGGATTGGATTCACCCTACGGCACGAAGACAACTCCATTGCGAAGTATACTATGTAGTGGAATCAGCTCGCCCAGGCGGACAGAACTACGGGACGCCCTAGGCAAACATAACGCAGAACGATTGTGGAGGAATCAAGCTCTGCAGCTTAAACGTATTGTAGAACAACGAACTAGACGGCCACGCAGGCGTTTTCGACACTCTATACCCGTCGACGGGTGAAAGGATTTAAGTAGGTAAATTTGTACCAACTGTGAGGAGAAGGAGGAGATATCCTGCTGGAACCAAGTGTTCTGCAAACTCAATTGGGCACTCAACTTGGGTCAGCAAGGGTCGTCGTGGGGGTTTGAGTTACCAACACGGTCCTCGAACAAAATGAGATTCGATTACCATTCCTTTGTAAACGCCGCCCCAAATAGTAACTTTGGGAGAATATAATGACTCTTCGTGCATTACACAGAGATTTGCAGAGCCGCAGGAACAGTAGTTTTGCCTATTCCCGTATCCGCATAGGTGGCAATGCACCTCGTTGAGGTTTAGGAGGAGAGATTCGAACCTTGGTTCAGTTGCCATGTGTTGATGGACTAAGGCCTTACGAGCTGCACAAGGACATCGATTTAGTCAGACGCATTCGAATATTGCAACTAAGGTGACCGGTGTGTGTAAAGTGAAGCAACCTTCAAACTATATCAGAACAGATATAGTGAATGTTACAGGCTTATGGTAGTTTGCTAGGGGCGCATTGACTTACCCTGGGTGCTGGAGAATAGTCACCAAAAATGATGCGTGCTTCCAAGACAATTGGTCATAATCCGTTCGTAGGCACACATTTTGCAAAAGAAATTCCTGAAGTCCTTTCAAAGAAAAGGTATTTTATAGCAGCAATTAAACATCAGTTTTTATATACCTATTTACAGACGCACGCAATGCATGTCTGAGGAAAAGGGTTTTTCCGGACCAATGGGAGCTGTAACGACTGGTTCTGCTGCCAAAGGAAACAAAAGCTCGATCTACTATTACACATCATCGAGATAGGCAGTGAGGAAATTCAGGTAAAGATGCAGAGGTGGAATAAGGAAGCGCTGCGCTGTCATCATGCTGGACATCAAGAAAGCCTTCAATACGGCCAACTAGGTACCTATTATGTGAACAGGCCCAAAATGTACGCAAATACGAGTACATTCCAGAGATATTAGTGGGTTACTTCCAAAAGAGAGGGTTTATCTACAGAACTAGAACAGCAGGAGGATTACACTGGTATCCAGCAATAAGCAAGAGCGACCAGCTTTATGGAATGATAAGGAAGATGGGATTCGTTTTACAAGGCAGACTTACAAACAAAATAATACCCAACGTCGAAGTCAATTCAGATGTTGTCAGGACGGGTGAGGTTGTTTTAGTCGGAAGAAACTCGACTTACTACGATCCATTCAGAATCTTTCGATGATTTTCACATACCAACCTAAAGAAAAACCGTCAAAGTAAACACAATTCTCTGAGTTTTTCTCAATTTTTTATTTCAATACTGTGATGGTTTACAAGTCTCCAAGGGAACACAGAGGCAATGACTTTTCAGTGCACTTCCAGTCGTCCATCTTGCTGAATGCCTTCTGTGGGAACAAACAGTTGTACTTCTCCATCTGGCACTGGCTTGGGAAGCGATTTAAACAGATTCCATTGCTGGCACAGGTGGTGTCATCCAACTTGGTGCACTTGAAGTCACACTTGCGTGGCGGTGTTGGGCGCACTCCAAGAACGACGGCAAAGAGAGCTGCAAATGTTGAAAATGGTTAGAATCTGAAAAGTATCTTTGACTAGCAGTCAGTATTTACCAGCAAAAATGACGAGAACAGCGGTGAACTTCATATTTCTTTAACGATATGGTTTACTGTGTGCTACAAGAACGAACTGTTTGTGGTGACTGTTGATGCTCTTCTCATTCACATTCGCTTTTATACAAATTCGGAAGGATGAGCGCGAAAAGGAATATGAATTCTCGTAAAATCATCCAAAGAAGTCGTGTTTCCTTATTCGTCATTTCGCCTGTCAGCATGACTTGCATTTTTAGTTCCTTTATTTATTTATAGTTTGATACTAAAAAACGTCACGTCAAAAATACATTTCCTTTGAACGGATTTCAGGATTTTCCTTTTCAAAGCGTGCACCTACGACCAATTGTCTTGGAAGTACCCATCATTTCTGGTGACTGTGCTCTAGCACCCAGCGTAAGTCAATGTTAGATTCTTCTGCTATCTCCATGAGAGACTTGGCACTCTAGAAGGACCATCGAAGTTTGTGAACACGATTTATAAAGACTGTATTTGCGTTTGACTGTGTGCATGATCTTGAGAGATTTTGCATAAAACCCAGCGGATTGAGGATAGAGCAGTGGCCAGCTTGGTAGCTGAACCATTGCAAAGAGGCTTGCAGGTGAATTGTTGCACTAGCAGCCATCCCAATATACATATCTGACGGTTTCAAATGAATACAAACAAGTGGATCAATTCGCTTTCTCCATGAGCACGTGACAAGCACTATACCTGCGATTGATCCAGTATGTTGTAAGTATGGTACGAGGTCGTACGCTCTAGATTTAGAAAGCTAGCCTGACATAATCTATTAAGATGACACTGGTGCCGTTTATACTAGGAGGATGATAAAATTTGAAGAGAAGATGGTCAGATCGGTCTACATTTTCTAGCCCATTTAGAGAGCCAGTGAAGAGCTGGGTAAGAAACTCGCCAGAACATGTAGGTATGTGATGACCAGTCTGCAGTCCATAGTCCACAAAAGATATTATCTACTTCGTCCTGCAACCTTCCCTTTTCAGATGAATAGTAGCTCATTAACTATGGGGGCCGTAGCGGAGTGGTTAGTGCATTGGACTACTGCGCTGGTATCTGACAAACATCAGAGAGTAATAACTTTCATAAAACTTGACAATTAAGTCTTTCGGGTATGACATTAAGCGTGTGTAAGTCCCCCTTTCATCCATAAACAAATAAACACGTCCAAAATTTTAGAGATAAGCTAGGCCCTAAGACCTACGTAGGCACAATGAAATGCTATTCCCGACACTATGATCACCGAGGGCTGTTACAGGTATTGAACCGTGTACACCAGTCTGACTATTTACGCAAATCTATATTTTTAGCGCTCTAGCTTCACTCAAATGTTACAACCTACACAATACCGGCTCCCAGAAATAGCGCGTATAAAAATAATTTTTTCTTCATACCTTGGAAAGCAACAGGAGCAGACAGAAAGTCACAGAAGGAATCATAATCCGAGAAAAAGTCAGACCTCCATTGAACCCTTCCCGGACTAATTCCGTTCACTCTGAAAAATAACGATTTTCTTAAAATAAAAAATGAGTCTAAAAATATAACAAACGCAGCGCGGATTAGCGGACAGGGGCAGGAAAAAAATGTTTTCGTGCGATGTCCTTCTCATGATTCGTTTTACTTTTGATTTCGGTTTTTGGCTACGCATCTTGTATAAAAGCGAATGTGAATGAGAAGAGCATCAACATTCACCACAAACAGTTCGTTCTTGTAGCACACACTAAACCATATCCAAAGGAATCTTTAGAGAAACATGAAGTTCACCGCTGTTCTCGTCATTTTTGCTGGTAAATACTGACTGCTAGTCAAAGATACTTTTCAGATTCTAACCATTTTCAACATTTGCAGCTCTCTTTGCCGTCGTTCTTGGAGTGCGCCCAACACCGCCACGCAAGTGTGACTTCAAGTGCACCAAGTTGGATGACACCACCTGTGCCAGCAATGGAATCTGTTTAAATCGCTTCCCAAGCCAGTGCCAGATGGAGAAGTACAACTGTCTGTTCCCACAAAAGGCATTCAGCAAGATGGACGACTGGAAGTGCACTGAAAAGTCATTGCCTCTGTGTTCCCTTGGAGACTTGTAAACCATCACAGTATTAAAATGAAAAGCTTAAAAAAAAACTCAAAAAATTGGTTTTATTTGGACAAAAGGCTTAGAACAGAAGCCAAAAGCCGGTCAAGTATGGCCTCATTCAATCAGTATATTATTTGGACGTGTTTTTTTCGCTCTTAATCCAGAAGAAAATTGTAGATTGGTTATAGGGGTGCAAGCTCACTGCAACCTTTGTAGATCTCTTGAACTCTCCTGAATTGGAGCTCTATTAAATGAGATCCTCGACTTAGAACACCACCTCCAGTACTATTTCCTTGATGAATCGCAGTACTTGGAGTGGATCTAACAATGGTAGATGATCCTCTGATAATTGGTAGTCATCCAGGTGTTTTCTTCTTTTCTGGATCAGTGCTCCACATTCCTTCAGAAGGTGCCCTGGGGTATGCTTAACATCTCCACAGAATTTATACTCTCCACGTTGTTCTTTACCCAGTTTCCTGACGCGCTCGTAAAGTCCACCCATTAGCAAGCCTGTAAGGATGCGCGGCCGGTTCTTGTTGATGTTTATACAGACTTTACTTCTTTTCCGGTTTTAGTTAGGGAATTCCTCTAAAAGTTTTGCTCTTCTCCCTCCATTCACGGTTTATCTTGCCAATACACTCCCACAACAGTGTAAATCTGATTTAATATTGTAATGTTCTCAGTGAAACACGTCTTTAAGTTTAAGTCACTTTATTGTGCACTCTTCGACAATAGCTTAACGACTGGCTCGCAGCCGCGAGAGACTTAATTGCTAACTTAATCTATGTACATGCTGTGTGTATGTATATGTGATGTATATTACATGCAATAATTTGTGTGTACGAACATACGGAAGATATGTACACAATATCCGTGATCATACCATACTCTACAATGTCCCCCTAATATTAAAAACATATATCTACATTAGATACATAATTTTAATCTTTATTTAGTACTCTTTTAGGATATCTATCTTTTTGTTGAAATTTCTTCCAATCTATTTTCCTGCTTATTTTTTCTTTCTCTTGTATTTGAACCTCAATATCTTCACTTAAATCTAGATTATTTTCAATTTGTACATCATTTTCCTCTTCATTTATTACAATATTTTCCATATTTTTATCAACTATAAAATTACTATGATCGTCATTATTACAAGTTTTAACTTTTTCTGTAGGATCATATACGGAGGTTAATGTGGTATCATAATAGTTATTCACAATTATCGGTTTTAATTGATTAACATGCCTTTTCCAAATCTTATTTTTCTTTAATATTTCAACTAAGTAATACTGTTTTCCTAAAATTTTTACAATCCGTCCTTTGGACCAAGTTTGTTTTCCTGCAATAGAGTAATCCTTAGCAATGACAAAATTACCTACCTCAAATTGTTTGCTATTTATTCCATTATAATATTTCTTTTGCTTTACCTGCATTAAATGGACCTTATCACTTACATTCGTATCTTGCTTTTTACAAGGAAATTGTCTTTTAATTGGATTCGTAACATCAAACCTACTTCTTAGACTCCTATTTAACATTAACATAGCTGGAGACATTCCAGTTGTGCTATGAACCGAGTTGCGATAGTCCAATAGAAATGTCTCTAGACATTGGTTCAAATTAGTTAATGAATTTTTAGAATGCATAGATCTTTTTATAGCAAGCTTACAAATTTTGACACTATTTTCAGCTTGACCGTTGGTAGCTGGATTACCAACCGGAATTGTGTTATGAATTATATTATTTCTTGCTAGGAAGTTTTGAAATTCTTTAGATACGAATGTGGTTGCGTTATCCGAAACTATAACATTAGGTATACCGAAACGCGAAAATAGAGGACGTAGGTGTTTTATAGTGTTGCTACTTGATATATTATCCCCCATGTCTATACACTCAATCCATTTCGAATAGGCATCAGTAACAACTAGAAATTTTCTTTTAAATAAAGGTCCCATAAAATCAATGTGTACCCTCTGCCAGGGACCTTCAGGCCACTTCCAACAAATCAAAGGGGCCTTGGATGGATTGCTTTGATATTGCATACATTGGTCACATGATTTCACCATCCTCTCAATATCTCTATCCATCAAGGGCCACCAAAAATAGCTACGCCCTAAACTTTTGGACTTAACAATTCCCAAATGTGATTCGTGGATTTCATTAAGAACCGATTTTCTAAGACATTCGGGAATTATCAACCTATAGCCCCAAAAAATGCAATCTTCCTCAATAGAAAGCTCGACTTTTCGATTAAAATATGGCTTTAATCTCTCGTCTTCACATCTCTGAGGCCAGTCCTCCCTAATATACTGCCTCACCGTCACCAACAATTTTTCGTTATTCGTCGCTTTTTTAATTTCTTCGAAAGTCGTTGCGACGGTTCCAAACTCTTTTGCATAATTAATGCATATTTCATTAGAATGCAGTTTTTCAGACTCAACGTCATCTATTGGTGAACGGGACAAATAGTCAGCTATATTACCTTTCGAATTAACATACTCCAATTCAAACTGATAGCCTGATAGAAATAGGGCATATCTCTGCAACCGATTAGCAGACATTGGTGGTATTCCTTTTTGTGAACCAAATATAGAAATAAGGGGCTTATTATCCGAAACTAATACAAATTTTCGACCAAAAATATATTGGTGAAATTTCTTTACACCGAACATTATGGCTAATGCCTCCTTCTCTATTTGTGAGTACCTAGTTTCTACATCTGACAACCGTTGAGAAGCAAAAGATATAGGTCGCTGAACCCCACTACTGTATTCGTGCACTAAAATTGCAGCAACTCCTTTTGGACCCGCGTCAACTATTAATTTCAGAGCTATGTTGGGGTCATAGTGTGCCAGTACCTGATTTGAAGTTAGCAACTTTTTCACTTGAGCGAAACATTCATCTTCTTCATTACCCCAATGAAAACCATTGTCTTTTGATAGCAAATCATAGAGTTTCCCTGCTGCTGACGCCAAATTAGGAATGAATTTTCTATAAAAATTAATTATACCTAAAAAGGATTGCAATTCAACCAGAGATTTCGGCGTTGGTAACTTTAAAATAGCATTTATGCGTTCAGGGTCCATATGAAGACCCTTACTATCAATAACGTGTCCTAAATATTTGATTGACTTAACTAGAAATTCACATTTATTCTTTGAAACTTTTAGCCCTGCTTCTGCTAATCTTTTTAGTACCACCCTTAGTATTTTTAAATGCTCGTCTCGTGTCTTAGCACTAATTAATACATCGTCCATAAATACTACAACTCCTTTAATACCTGATAGCAAACGCTCAATGATTTTCTGAAATAACGCTGGGCCGGGGCTAAACCATAAACCAATCGAGTGTACCTAAATAGACCTTTGGTGGTTGAAATTATTGTAAAATTCCTTGAATTCTCTTCTAAAACTATTTGCTGATATGCCATGCTCAAATCTAGCTTCGAAAATTCATTCGCACCGTGAACTTCTGCAAATAATTCCTCAATCGTTGGAAGGGAATATTGATCAACACAGATTTGGGGATTTAGGGTAACTTTAAAATCCCCACATACACGCACATCACCATTTTTCTTTAAAATGGGTACAATTGGTGTTCCCCACTCTGAATAGTTAACGGGTTCAAGTATGCCTAAATCCACCAATTTAGCTATTTTGCGTTCTACTTTGCTTTTAATCGCGAAGGGTAGCCGCCTAGGCTTGAAAAACTTAGGCGCAGCATCTTTTTTTAATTTAAGAGAAACTTTATGTTTATTGAACGTTCCGAGCTTGCCATCAAATACAGATGGAAATGATTCCAATATCTCTATTAAATCTTGGTCTAGGTATTCAATCGAATTTAATCCCTCGAACCGAATACTGAACGCTTTCATAAAATCACGACCCAGGAGTGGAGGCCCTCCATTATCAACCACGAATATATCAAGTAGCACACTTTTGTTTTTATACCTAATTGTTACCTTAACTACTCCAATCGGTGATATTGCATCTCCACTGTAACTCTTGAAACGTTTAGTCGTTGAAAAAATCTTACAATTTGCCAAGTATTCCGAATACGCAGAATAAGAGATCGCCGAAACCGGAGAACCACTATCAAGCTCCATGCACATCGCAACTCCGTTCATTGTCACATTAATTAAAATTGGATTACTTTTATCATTTTTACTAAAATATAATAAAGACAAGTTATCGTCACTACTGTTCAACATAAAATTAAAAGCATTTTGATTTTGGGTATTCGCTACTGAATTATGCATCTTACACATTTTTTGTAAATGTCCTTTTATATTGCATTTTCTGCACATGTAGTTTCTAAAACGGCACTCGTTATCCACATGATTAGTATACCCGCAAACTCTGCAAAATTTTTTTTCCTCTCGTTTTCCATGCTGATGCTGCTGCTGCTGTACGTTTTTCTTTAAGTTGATATGATTTATTCCGCTAATTGAAGGTTCCGTTTTGACAATCGTCGTCTCACATTCGAAGATATCACCATATTGCTGTTTTATGCAATCCACGGATGAAGCAATCGTGATCGCCTTTTGAAAGGTTAAGCTTTCTGCATTCTCCAAAAATAATTTATCTTTCGCCAAACCTCTAGGTAGGCCCATGATGAATTTATCACGCAAACACATTTCCAAATGGTCTCCGAACTTACAATTTTTTGCCAATTCTCGCACACGTGCAGCCCATGAAATTGTTGTTTCATGCTCTTCTTTTGTCGCAAAATAAAATTTATTTCTCTCAGCAAATTCAGATATAGCTGGCTCAAAATGTTTTTCTAATGCTTTGAGACACGTGGTATAAGTTGTTGTTTCATCACTAATTAATTTTGGTTGAATTAGACTTTCGAGCAGTCTGTACGAAGTGGAACACAATCCTCCAATTAAGTTGGCTTTTTGCTTTTTTGCGAATTTGACCTTATCCTCGATGTCATTTGCGATGAAGTACTGCTCTAACCGCACTTTAAACATCGCCCAGTCATCTTCATCATGGTTGAAAGTCGGTACTTTAGATGAATTCACCATTTAGCTTTGCTCTTGTAGGAATCCTCGTCGCCAATGTAATGTTCTCAGTGAAACACATCTTTAAGTTTAAGTCACTTTATTGTGCACTCTTCGACAATAGCTTAACGACTGGCTCGCAGCCGCGAGAGACTTAATTGCTAACTTAATCTATGTACATGCTGTGTGTATGTATATGTGATGTATGCAATAATTTGTGTGTACGAACATACGGAAGATATGTACACAATATCCGTGATCATACCATACTCTACAAATATGATCCAAGAAATTACATACAGATGCTCGATCAGCTCAAAATCCAGCGGACTACGCTAGTCCTGCAAAAGGAGCACCGGATCTGGTGCCACGGCCGGAATGTTTGATGGATGACCCGATAACAGCAGACTCAGACACAACGAACAGCTTCAGCAGAACGAATTGGCCGCTGTTTAAGAGTAGGAGAAAGTAAGTTTACTGACAGCGATAACCACAGTTGGTCCCGGAACGCTTCATCTCACTTCAATGCCTCTTATGCACAGTGATGCGGGTTATACGTTGAATTCCGAAACGACAGCACGTCTCATAGGCAGTTGTCAGCTCTGATGAATTAGACGAAGCGCTGGGTAAGCTCATGCGTCTCGAGGGGGAAAGTGCTCTTCCGTCAGCAGTCTATCGGATTCAGAGTGTTTATAGGCTTCCCAGTGTCAGTCGATTGCTTTCATTAAATCTCTTTATGGATGACTGCGGTGTGCTACGCTTCCCAATCATCTTGCCGAAGACAGGCGCTCTGACTTGGTTGCTCACTCAGCAAACCAAACAGAGAATACTTCATGGCGGCACACAGTTGATGCTTTAAAATCTTTGCAGTCTCTACTGGATTTTGAAGGCAAGGCAAGACGTACGGAGTTGTGTCACTTGTCACGTCCTTGTTACCCTCACGCAGCAAACGGCTTCATTATCCCAAAAAAGGGTCAAGGCTACTCGCCCTTTTCTGTCAATAGGCGTGGATTACTGTGGCGCATTTACACTGCCCATGGAAGAAAAGCGGTCACGTACAACCGTGTGAACCTGTCTGGCCACCTTCATTTGTCTGGCTACGAAATCGGCGCATATAGTGGTGATGGGTGACCTCTCTTTGCAGAGGTTCCCAGACGTCTTTAAAACAGTTTTGTCTGCAGATGAGGTCCGTGTAGAGATCAATACAATGACAATGGTACGACATTCGTTGGTGCTAACCGTGTCTTGTAAAAGGATCTTGCAACTTGGCATAGCGATCACAGTTAGCAGTCGCTAGCCAGTATGGGGAGAACTGGCACTTTATCACACACAGCGTTCCCCCTTAAGCTGGACTATAGGAGGATGCGGTAAAATGTGCGAATCATCTATAGGTTCGTTCGGTCGGAGGACAAATAATGTGGAACAACCACCTTCATACCTTGGCAATGGTGCACCAGCCGATCAGCTTACGGTCCAAAAGCTTGATGTTTGTAAATCAAGTCGATAGACAACTGGGGTACTCAGTACTATAAGCCCAAGGATTGTCGTTAGTCTTAATGCTTCAGGTACCATGCACAGTTGATAATTCCAATCAGGACCAAAATTAATTTTCCATCAAAACTCTCATTAGTAGGCTGCCCATTAAAAATAGAGTTGACACTAAATGTATAACCCAGCAGCAACCATACGACTTTCTTATGCATTCTTCGCGTTCGCCCTGAGCTCCTGCTGGAGCACCGATTCAGTTTGTTCCAGACAAAAACTCATTATTTCACCATCTTCATCGGTGAATAATGTAAAAGGACGTCGCAACAAGCCGGGCGCCGTAAATGAAAACCGCTTTAGGCTACACCGATACGATGACGACGGTAGAGAATGCTTCCTAACCCAAACACATTGACGTTGTCTGGCTGTGATTATGTTTTCATTTCGACTTTTTCACGGCCAATTAAATGCATAAGCCCCGCTCGACACCGTAAATACTCTGCGAATATTGAACAAGCCAACCCCAACCACGCCTTCATACTATTATCTCTGTAATCTTGCATGGGGGGGTCCTGAATTGAATTATCTCACCCATTTTGTTTCTCATTTTAAGGGTAGCACACAGGATGATTGTGTATACGTTGTTTATCCTTGCTCCCAATACAATACCACTACTACACCTGCGTGTAGCTGCCAGCCAGCCAGCCATCCAGCGAGCATAGGGGATAATATTGTGAATCCTGAGTGCATCATCATGCAAAATTGACAGTTTATTGGAAACTCAACCATGCGGCAGGAATTTATATCGAAATATGATGGAAAAAGGATACAAGGCTCCATGATTTTTCAAGTACACGTAGAGAGTTTTCGAAATCCCAACGAAATGAGCAAGTTTACAGATACTTTTGAAGGACGCACATAATTATCCTTTTTTTCCATGCCACTCGTTGCAAAAGCGAGCGGAAGAAATAAGTTTGCGTAACTTCTACGCAAAGTAATTATCAGGACGAGATGTTCTACATCAAGATTTTCTTAAGAAAAAAAAATAACTTCTCCAGGATAATTAAGAAAACAAAATCCTTGTTTGGCATTTACACAACCCTTTCTCAGCGATATTAACTTTTTCCCAAATGAATGGGAATTATTTCCGGTGCAAGGAACTTACAAAAATTCCATAATAATTCGCGTTTGTTGAGCCGGGTAGCAAGGATGGGGGTGCGGTGTACCCACCCACCATCCGTACATCAGTGAATTATCCTGCGTAATTTTTGGTACTGTAAAACAAGAAAAACAACTTGAAACACTTTACGGAAAGGCATCCCCACTAAAAGAGGATACTTTTCGCGAGAGTTCACAAAACTTTATCCTTGCAATGCGCGATGTTCTGACTGCTACCCTCGCATTTAGTTGCAAGCAAAACAACGAAGGCAACTACAAACGAGAAACAGGAAGAGATTCCGCCAAATACAAGGACTCTTTTTCGTGGAGTTTTGTGGGCGAATAACTTTGAAAATGTCGGTTGTTGAACGGAAATCGGGCTTGAAATTTATGGTTTAATTTACAGCTTATTCGCTGAGAGGGTCGAGGGGTTTATACCGCCTCGTCGGTCTTCGAGTGTTCTTTGTTGATCGTTGCTTAAGTTTGTATTGTGGATCTGAGGCAGATAAGGGTTCTTAAAAACAGTCAGGATGTTTGGATATGTCGCATCGAGATTATAAATTGTTTAATTACCATGAACAGTTGTTGAAGCTCGGAAATGGTAGGGTCTGCTGTCAACTTTCAGATTTGATTGTCTAGGAAAACACTTTGCAGACATTAAGGTCTTATTTTCAATATCTGCTCGAGCAAATCAGGCAGGAATAGGTTTAGTAAGGCTTAAGACAACCTTGTTATAGGTGGGGAGGTGGCTAGGCTAGGAGTGGCTGTAGCAGCATTAGATTCGCCTGGAATTAACACATAAAGTCCATCACTTAGTGTGCCACTTTGTAACCCAGTAAGCACCTACATATACGAAAGAACTTGGGGTCTCAGTTCCAGAATGATACCCTGGCTGTATATATTGATGGTGAGACACGGTTGCGGTATAGTGATCGAAAGTTTTTGCATGGACAACGGCAACTTAGCTACAAAAGCTTCAGAGAATTTCCGGTCACGGTATTACAGGTCACATGCATACAGGCCATATGGTAGTATTAGAAGCTGTTGTCGGGCTATAGCCTGTACAACCCAGGCGACCTTGTGGGGCAACCGAAACTACATGACTGCATTCATAGAAGGAACATGTCCTGCACTATCCCCGCCAAAGTCAGGGAATTCTGTTTCGAAGAGCTATTTGAGATTAAAATACTAGACCGGGTACTAGACTTCTGCTGGAGTTGAAGGCTTGAAGCATTTCGATTACTGACGGATGGAAAATGGAATCGGTGAAGCATGAACGCTGTCGAAAGCGGACGAAGAAATCGTAAGATATTCGGTCCCGTTTACTTTGACGGGCTTTGGAGGAGCAGATTCAAGTACGAAATATACTAGCTGCACAGCGACATAGGCCTAGTTAAAAACTGCGCATCAGTCGCCTTTGATGGCTAGGAGATATAAACCGAATAGACATCAATGCTCCGGCCCGCAGAGTCTTCTAATCTAACCCGGGGAGAAAAGGCAGTGTGAGACAAATACAACTTGGAGTGCGCAACTTGAGGGAGTTAGCTAAGGACTAACTCATTAACTGGGATAACTGGGAATGCTTCGTGGTTGAGGACCAGGTTCACCCCGAACTGTAGCGCCAGCTAAGGAAGTACGTGTTACAGAAAGGCTTTAGACGTTCTCATATGACGTTGGATAGGATGTTACATATGTATGTGCGACATTAACCAGGGATATACCTCAAAAGTAAGCAAGACAAAGGAAAGCCTTTCTTGTAAAAGAATCTGCTATAGATATATGGAGCTGGTATTCCAGTCATCAGATACACTTGGTTGTTAATTTGGGGCATGCTTCCTACCAACACATCAGCCACGTATTTGAATAGTTCCACAGGTGACCCATCAAAGTCGGCAGTCTTATTTTTTCCAGCTTATGAATAGCTGCGCCAACTCTATACTGGGGGAGAGGTTAACTTGACTTTTGTCCATTTAACAGATGCTAGATGCTTCACTATTTCGAAAAGGCTGGGTTTCGGTCTTGTAGGTAACTAACAGTTGTTTTGCTTTCTTGTAGAACTGCCGAATGTTCGTCCCGACTCTTTGATTGCCTCGAGCTGAGAGACTGCGTATGCCCTCTTCTCTGGATTCTCTTCTCCTTCCTTCTCTTGACCTCAACCACTTGGAATGCGCAACTGAAGGCAGTTAGCTGAGGACCAGGATAACTGGAGAGGCTTATTGTTTTAGGCCCAGGTTCATGAAGGTTCACAAAGTAGCCTTGGTGGGCTTGTGATCGCGAGATACGGGGCAGAAATTTCAAAAGATTTATTCGATTTTCCAATGATGAACTACACAGCAGAATCAATGAATGTGCCATTTGGAACTGTTTGGATGTGCTGGTTCAATATTAGTACTCTGCCCAGTTAGTTTTGAGGCAGTTCTTTGCTTTTCTTTGTAAGACGAAGCTTAGGAGAATAATGCAACCCAGAATGCGTGGTACCGACGGCTAAACACGGTGGAGGCAGTAAAATGATCTGAGAATGCATGGCTGCCAGCGGTGTGGGTAAAATACATGTGTGTGATGGTCGGATGGACTCCTGCAAGTACATAAATGTGTTGGAAAATGTACTTTAACTTTCCTTTTCCAACATTTTCGGGGACACCAACATGGAAAATGTCAAATTCAAACAAGACAATGCACCCTGCCACAAATCAGCCCTAACTATGAGCTGGTTTGAAAGGAACAATATAGACCTGCTTGAGTGGCCTGCGCAGTCCCCAGATCTCGATCCTATTGCACATCTATGGAGTATTCTGAAGCGTAAGATCCAGGATTACTCGATTACATCAAAAGAAGCACTTAAAAATGTCTTACAGCAAGAGTAGAGGGATATTTCTTTGGCCAAGGCTGTATGTATAATTCTAAGTGCAATCAATCTGTAGACACTGTTCATCAGCAATCGATTTCTCTTTACGCTTAACGCAACCTCCCACACTGGTGCCTTTGGAAAATGTGCACTCGGAAAAAAACTTTTCATGAAATCCTGCATTGGGATTATTGGATTGGATTACTAGAACATTCACGGAACATAGCAGCACTCTCTTATCGGCACTTGCTACAATTAACGCAGACCTAAATTAACGAGAAGTCCTCTCAAAATCACTTACCGTACCGAGTGTCCTAAGGAATCACGATAGATCTTAGGCGGTTTCCGAAAGAGAGTCGCTAAATCTATAAAAAGACACACACTTCCCCGGCTATTTACATATCTCTGATCTGAGACCTGCCACGGTGGGTGGTGTAAGCCCACAGATCTCTCCTAATCACCGATGAGAAACTAAAATGTGTGGGCAAGAGCTTCGAATCATTCAAATCCCCGGGCCGGACGGCATCTTTCCGGCTCAACTCTAGCAAGTGTTCGGAATCATACGACAGAACCTACCTGCATTCTGAAAGGCTATATAAATATACCCAATGCCTGGTCCAAGGTGAAGGTGGTTTTTATACCCAAAGCAGGCAAATCTTCACACATTCTTCCCAAAGATCTCAGACCAATTAGACTCACATCTTTCGTGCTCAAAACTCTTGATAGAATCATTGATCTCTACAGTAAGGACTCATTCCTGCTTAGGAATTCACCCTGGTGACATTTCTTGGTGTAGAGGAAGCTTCCAACAACGTTGAAATCAATGCCCTATGCAGAGTTAACATATGCACATCTGCCTGCCGTATTGTAGAGCACTTGATGAGATCGCTTCTTTTGGGGGTAGCTCTATCAAAAACAAGCAGGACAGCGTACCCCACTGGGGGTGTATTTTCTCCATTAGAAATAGAGAACACTGGATGGAGTGTTGTTGCTTACGTGGACAATGTAGCTGCCTCTGTATCAGGCAAGTACCCTAAACATTTGCCGATGTCATGCAATTCGCCTTAAAACAGTTAAGCAACTGGATAAATAGCTGCGGTCTTGGTGTTAATTCGATCAAGACTGAGCTGATCCTTCTCACTAGGAAATGCAATATTCCTTGCTTTTCGCCTCCCACACTAGTCGGTTCTACGCTTAGGCTCTGAAACAGCGCAAGTTATTTGGAATTAAAGTTACCAGAAAGTCGACTGGAGAGAAAACGTCAACGAATCTGTCAGAAAAGCAATGGTTGCCCTGTACACATATAAAAGTGCGGTGGGCTCCAACATAATGAACTGGCCGCACACGTGGGCGGCAAGACTCATTCTCTTGTACGGCACAGTGGTGTGGTGAACCGCCTTTGAATTTTAACCTAAAACAAATAGCAAAGCTCAACGAGTGGCATGCCTCAGTTTCACGACTGCGCTGAGAATATCTAAAACAGCAGCGCTTCAGACCGTTCTTCAACAGCTCCCGATAGACATATTTGACAAGCAAATGGCTACCAGCTCAGCTCTTCGATTGAGAAACTGAGAAGAAGCTGGTCATGCCAACATACTTATAATGCATCGTCATTTCCCCAAGGTCATTGACCGCTTGCCTACTAAAACTGACTTCAGCTTGGGCTTCAAACACTCGATACCGGAGAGATAAGAGTGAACGCAACTGTCCTTTACAACAGTTCGCTGTCAATCTTTACGGACGGATTAAAAACCCAGGACTGACTCTGTTTATGAATTAATAATTAAAAAAAAAACGAGAATGAAAAACCTTTGAAATGAAAATTGATACCTTTAATGGTTAGCAGGATGTTCGCACTTGGCTGGTTGATACAAAAAAGAGGATGAGTAAATTGAAACAATCTAATTTATACATCGAGAATAACAACATACAATGGTGAGAGCAAATTTTAAAAAGAGCAACAATTGAATAGAGACAGTGTACATTATTATTTGTTTGTCGATATGCGACCAAAAGGATAAACAGTATTATGTAATTGTATTCAATTTAAAACTCGATACTGGAGTTTTCTCGGAATACTCAGACATCCACCTCTCCTTTAACCTTCCGAACCGTTGCAGCGCGATTCATCAAGCTTCTGATTGCCTGGTTAAAAATACTATATCGCGGAAAGATGTAGTTGCATACTCGTATATTGACAGCCAGGCAGCTTTCAAATGCCTCATATCCAGCATCATAACATCTAGGGCAGTAAAAAACTGCAGCGTATGTCTTGACGACAAAGCTGGACAGTATAACCTCAGTCTTTGCTGGGTACCAGGGCGTCCCAGCGCAGTTCCGGGGAACTGCGTGGCTGTCGAGGCTCTTCCGGTACCAATAGCATAATAATAGCAACATTGACGCACCGATGTCTCATGCTAAGACCTCATCCACGCGGACGCAAACAAAGCTAACCATAGATGAAGCCAGCTTGGCCAATGCCATATCGCTGGGCAACTATGGCCAAAACTAGACCAAAAAAGATCTAAAGGACTTCTTAAGCATAAGAGAAGGACCCTCTCTGCACCAACCAACGTAATAACCGGATACGGATAGACAGGCATACACAAGGGTTAGGCATCCACTATAAGGAAGAAGAAACAGATCTACACTTCCTATACACGTGTCTTGCTGCGTGGTCGATGGTCTCAATGGCCAATGGCTTTGTAAGAAAAAGCAATTGGTTCCTGGAGCGGACAGTGCGACCCACCGGTGGCATCACAATGGAAATATCTTGGTCTAAGTAAACCTTATCGAGAGCTACAGCAAGCAACCAACTAACCGAGAACCAGATGATTCTAGAAGCTCATCTAACAATTTTGGTTTTGGACCCTGTCCCGTTCGCATGCATAGCTTAAAAAATAACTTTTAAACCTTTTCATGAATCCAATTATGCATTAATTAAAACCCGGTAAATCGGTTTTACGCCCTCCAGATATCTGTTGAATTTGGAATCAACCCTCCCTCACTAGTGAAACAGTAACAACCTCCCCCAAAAGACCAAACAAATTTATTTTAATCGCTAGAAATCAAATCCAATAATCTCGGCTCTCGCAAAAAGTCAACAGAAGCTAGAACCACCCTCCCCTCTACGACAACACCACCACCCTTTGTTGACAGCCAAATTGAGACATTGTTTCTGCCCGTCAACTGGCAACCAATTCACCCTCAAGAGACTACAATTAAACTACTAAACAATGTGACTACTAAGGGCTGAGGAACAATTTTAAAACATTTGTTGGCGTTCCACGCATCAACACGCCATCAGTGTGTCACGAGTAAACAAGTAATAAATTTGATCTGCAAATCTAATAGTAACCGGAAAAGTCAACACCACCACCAGCAGGCCCCAGGGGGATGATTACGCAACCAGTGCGTAAATCTGGGCGGCGTGGTGGGGGAGGGTTTTATTTTTTGAATTTTTGAATTCTCTCACCCGTGCACCGCAGTAATGACGGTGAAACGCTTTTAATGAGATGTTACATGCGTTTTCGCGTTACACTAAGCGGAAGCGCATCCGAATCTAAATCGAATTGTTCGTAAACCGATTTCGAAAACAACAACTCGATGATGCAAATTGCATTACGATCTGTGAAATTACCTATTTTGGGTTTTGGAAAATTTGTTTACTTGTAGCTCTGGGGTGACGGTTTGGTGGTATGATGGGGTGGCGGTGTGACGCTGTGGCGGTGTGGCGATGTGGCGCATCTGCGGCGCTTTTTTGCCATTTACGCGGTTATTTTTATTTTCTATTTAAGTAACAATCGGGTCCAATCAGAAATGACAAGGGTGGGAGGGAGGCGTTGGGAAAATATATTTTCCATTCGAAAGGGAAAAAAACATGCTCGTGCAGCAGATTTTCATCATCATCATCATCATGTAATCACATGCAGCAAGCAGTGTAATGAATGAGATCGAAATTGCATTGGAAAAGTGCTGTCGCAACGCAATATGTATTTTTTTTTTATTATTTGGATACCACTATCCAATCCCAGGCATCATCAACACAGAGAGAGAGAGAGATCCCTTAATCGTTTATGGGATGGAGATTGCAATGGAATTGGATTAAGGGTGCTGCTGGTGTGGTTTGGAGTCCAAAATGCAGTTTTGTGTGAAGATTACTTTTTTGCTCGATACACAGGTGATGGTGATCGATATCATTCAGGAAGGTAAAGTAATTATGAAATCAATTTGAGGTTGAAATGAGCAATTTAAGGTTTATTCTGACAGACAGGAGGACAGAGATACATGGTCTCGTGAGGCATTCGTACGAAGAGATGGTTTGTAATTGTAGAAGCGAATTCAATTGAGTTTGGATGCAGGGATGTGAAATTTGGCTGCCACTTGAGCTGCAGAAAATGTAAAAATGGGTTTTTTTTAAAAGACTCAGCAGGAACCCAAAGAACACACCATTATTCTGGTAGAACTACACGCAAACAGTCTCCTACGTAAGCATATTCCACATGTAGAGAGGTCAGGGTCGTATTCATACGCAAGGGTGACAAAGCAAGTCATACCACAGGACCTTTGGTCAATTAGCCTCACCTCCTTTGTACTAAAAACCTTTGAACAACTGGCTGACATACACATCCGCAGTAAATTAAGTCTTATGCAAGAAACAAGGCGCCGGGACTTAACGGTATACCTAATCGAGCGTTAAAGACTGCCGTGCGAACTCGACGTGAAGTATTTATAGAAATTTATAACGCCTCACTTCAAGAAGGAGCTTTTCCAGAGCCATAGAAGCGACAGCGACAAATACTGCTGCTGAAAGAAAACATAGTACTTAGCGAACCCTGGTCTTATTGCCCCCTTTGTATGCTCGACACGATGGAAAAAATCCTCGAACGAGTAAACATATAATAGACTTGAGTCTACTCTATTCCTCCTTCGTGACTCCCTAGCCAACAATAAATAGGCAGCATCGGCGACATCTTGGTACATACCGGAAGACGAAAATGTGGATCAATGAACCCAGTGCAGGCAGAATCAGGTTGCTGCGTAATCAACCCAGATGTGACTTAAGAACTATTACGGGGCTCGTCACGGGTTTCACTTCATTTCACGAGCTCTTGAAAATCATAGAACTTAGGAGTTAGGGCCCGGAAGAGGACGAAACCAACACATACTTCCTGTGGGATTGTCCTGTTTTTGCACAAATTAGGCACACTATGGGAAATTTCATCCTCAAGTATGAAGATCTGATCACAATCAACCTTCTTGATATGCTGCGTTTTGCAAAGCGGACAATACAAACCGGATAAGGGGCATCGCTTCTGTTTCGCATGGGGAGGCCTTCGACTATTCAATGATGGACAGCCCCCTACAAACACAATACTCCCATCGAAGCAGCGGATAGTCCAGCGGAACATCGGTACGATCTATGATAGATGATCGCGGTAACAAGTAAATCCCAACCCGCTATCACTGACAAGGTGCTCTTTTATAATTCCGACGACGAAATCAAGAAGTACCTCATAAACGGCGGTGTATCACAAGGATCGGTCTTAGGCCCTCTGCTAGGGAACGTGTTGTGCGACGATATCTTACAACTAACAATCCCACGCGAAGCATCAATTAACGGTTTCTCGGATGACATTTCAGTCATGGTCGTTGCCAAATCATCATGATGGACATCAAGAAAGCCGTCAATACGGCCAACTAGGTATCTTTTCTGCGAGCATGCACGAAAAATTCCACAAACACGATATTAGTGGACTGCTTCAGATAAAAAGGCCTTATCTACGAAATTGACCGAAACAAAGAGATAGAAGATCCCGGGCAGTGTTCCCAAAGTCTCCTTTCCAGGTCCCCTGTTGTTACGACGTCCTTAAAGTAAAGATGGTAAGGCCATAAATCTTTATCTTTGGTAATAAAGCAGTAGTTGGGATAGAAAACCGCTTGGAAGAAATAGGCCACGATAGCAACGAGGCTATCAGGATTGTGAGGGTATGACTGACACACATAAAACGAAAGCGGTACCCGTGAGCCTCAAGAGAGTACTAGATGCCCTAATTATAATTATCGACAATCATGTTATAGCGTCCAAAGCGGAGATAAAGTACCTTAGAGGTCATCACAGATGCAGAGCTAACGTCTGACAAGGCAGCAAAAGTATCTGGCATTGGCCCATATAATGCAGAACAAAAGAGGTGTTCACACGGCAAGAGGTGTTTATACCCATAGCTGCTCTGGTGCCTATCGAAATATCGCTAAAGGAAGCTGCGGAGACGTACAAAACTAAAACAGTAGAAGGATCACACACCGGAATCCAGCCATAAACACGAGTGACTGTGACCAGCTTTATGAAATGGCAAGAAAGGTGGGTGGGATTCCCTTTACATTCCTTTTACAAGGGCAGTTTTACAAACACCAGTTTTACAACCCAACATCGAAGTCAACCCAGATGTTGTCAGGAAGTTTTTTTTTTATAATTTACCCTTGCACTCAAGGGGTTATGAATACCCTTTTACATGTTATTCACATGGTGCGGGCGCCGGAAATGTAGATAGAGATAGAGAAAGAGATTGGTGCAGTGGTTTGAAACTCAGATGTGTTAGGTTTCACATTAGCTCCAGGGGTGGTGTCCAGAATAACTGGGGAGATTTGATGCTGTCATGTATTTTTTTGCCTTCGCTTCTGATTCACAGTATTTTTTTCCCGATCCACCTGATGTCATAAGCATATCAATTATCAACAGAGCGATCAATTTCTCCAGCCATCTGACAAACCTACTGCCAGTGTTATGCCTTCGCAGTAGTGTTGTCACAAACTTTCTCAATTGATCGGACTGCCTCTTATCATATAATGCTTATTGACATCAGGGATTGAACCGTGAACCATCAGCTCGACGAACGATGACGCTACCACTACACCATTGCCACATTGTGGGGTGGTTTTAGTCGGTTGACACTCAGAATCTTTCGATAATTTCCACCTACCAACCTGAAGAAAAACGATCTAACAGCTCTCTGAGTTTTTCTCAATCTTTTATTTCAATACTGCGATGGCTTACAAATCTCCAAGGGCACACAGAGGCAAGGACTTTTCAGTGCACTTCCAGTCGTCCACCTTGCTGAATGCCTTCTGTGGGAACAGACAGTTGTACTTCTCCATCTGGCACTGGCTTGGGAAGCGATTTAAACAGATTCCATTGCTGGCACAGGTGGTGTCATCCAACTTGGTGCACTTGAAGTCACACTTGCGTGGCGGTGTTGGGCGCACTCCAAGAACGACGGCAAAGAGAGCTGCAAATGTTGAAAATGGTTAGAATCTGAAAAAGTTTTTGACTAGCAGACAGTATTTACCAGCAAAAATAACGAGAACAGCGGTGAACTTCATGTTTCTTTAAAGATTCCTCTGGAAATAGTTTACTGTGTGCTACAAGAACGAACTGTTTGTGGTGAATGTTGATGGTGTTCTCATTCACATTCGCTTTTATACAAATTCGGAAGGATGAGCGCGAAAAGGAATATAAATTCTCGTAAAATCATCCAAGGAAGTCGTGTTTCCTTATTCGTCATTTCGCCTGCCAGCATGACGATCATGCTGTATTTTTAGTTCCTTTATTTATTTATAGTTTGATACTAAAAACTTCACGTCAAAAATACATTTCCTTTGAATGGACTTCAGGATTTTCCTTTTCAAAGTGTGCATCTACGACCAATTGTCTTGGAAGTACCCATCATTTCTGGTGTCTGTGGTCAAGCACCCAGCGTAAGTCAATGTTAGATTCGTCTGCTTTCTCCATGAGACACGAGGCACTCTAGAAGGACCGTCGAAGTATGTGAACACGATTTATAAAGACTGTATTTGCGTTAAATTATGCGAATGTCCTTGAGAGATATTGCATTCAATTTCTGCGTAATGCGTCCTCCCCCTACTTCCAGATGTGGAACCATCTGCATAGAGATGAATCGAACCTGCGTCTTTAATGGCAATATTTCCCACTCACTGCAAGCAGAAATTTTTGCCTGGAAGTTGTGATCAAATATCAGTCCAGGTGAAGGTATCGGCCACAAGACCTAGCTGATCGAGGATAGAGGAGTGGTTAGCCGGGTCCTACTGCACTTGAGACACCTTGCTAGGCTCGATCTAGTACTACTTAACCGAGGTATCAAGCACACCTTCGACAATGGAAAAGCGCGCTCTTATATCGCCCTGACTTTCGCCAGCAGGTGTATAGCAATGAGGACAAAATGGCAAGTCTCAGACCTAAGTTAAAACTCCCACGTCACGGTGAGTTAAAAAAAACGCGAACGTGCGCCCGAAGGCGCACCCACTGTTCGACTTACAGTAATAAAAAACGCTCGACTTTATTCTTAACAATTTATATATTTATTTATTATAGCGGAATATAATAACCGGTGTCCGCGCTCCGAAGGTCCAATAAGAACTGCCGCTCAAATAAATGTTTTCCGTTAGGAAACCTCCAGCTCCAAGATGCGAATCGCTGATTCGGCAGTTATGCCATTGCACGCGCATCCGTTGGCAATGGCATGTGCGTAACGGGATCCTAATGCACCGGGACTGTGCTGACACAGCCAATCCGGTCATTGCACGCGTATCCGGTGGCGACTATCTGTATGTAACAGGATCCCAATGCACTGGGACCGTGGGATCGCACTCGCACCTGAATGTGCTGACTCCATGAATTTGGATTGGCTGTCTGTCATGACCTTGGCGCGTGGAACGGGTGCACTGTGTTAACTCCTCCCCCCTCAAAGATCTACGTCCCGTAGATCAAACGTAACGTCAGAGGTCGATGACCATGCTTGTGCCATTGGGGATTCGTGGACCCCAGGCTGTCCTTCGTGAGTCACAGGATCGGTTTCGTTATCAGGTAGGTTTACGGATGGGAACTTGAAGTCCAACTTAGCCTTACGCCATAGCATCCAGGCTATGACCAGCACCAACGCGACAATTGAGACATCCATGAAGGAAGAGATCTTAAATTGCTCCGTGAGATCTTTCAGCCGTTCTATGTTACTGATGCTCATGCTATGTACGTGTTCCAGGTCAATTTTTTGCGTCCGATTGGTGATGTTTGTTAGGACGGGTGGGAGCACCTGAACGCTGGAGTGCGTGAAACTCGAGAAGGTTTTATTTTTCAGCTGGACCGTCTCGTTGTTCAGCTGAATCACATACGTGCCATTAAGGGCCCTTGAGGCATCTGCCGAGATTAGAAGGCCGTTAAAATTTGTCACGAATACCGTGTCCTCCTTTATGAGCTCAATAACTTCCCTGGTATTCGTTCGGAAAGTGCAGGTTGTATGCCCTCCTTTCAAGAGTCTGGCCACGCAGCTGTCTTCCTCAAGTTTCTCTAAGGATTTTTCGTCGCATATTACCAGGCTGTTTATGGAAAGGCATCGTAGCGTACGGTAGCGTATCGATTTCCCCTATGATCCTGTTTATTTCTTCTTTATCCAAGAGGTTTGTGTTTACCGAGCCACTTTTGGCCATTTGACATGCGCGTATTATCTCGCCTATTTCGTCTTTCACTACCAAGATTTCATTCAGGATATTTTGTGCGTTCCTTACAGCAGTGGATGTCTGGATTTCATTCTTGTACAGGTCTATCATCCGGTTAACCTTCTTCGTTGTTTCCTTCATGGTGCTAAAGAGTTTGTCGTTGATCTTGTATTGCTGGTTATTATTGCTGATTATTTCTTGTTCATTTGAGAGGACTTTGTTCCAATCCATAGCGTCGGGGTTTCCCGCAACCCACTTCCAGGCTGACCCTATCCAGTCAATGGACCTTACACTTCGGCCTGTTTTTCCTTTAAGCTGACCGAGCCTCTCTCTAATCCTCTCTAAGTAAAATTCAATTGTGGCCTTTTTCTCTGGTGTGGCTGATGTGGCCGCGTTCATCGATGAGTTGACCTTGTCTATCAAGTTTTCAAATTGCGCCAGGTCAATTACGTGCACTAGCTTGAAGTGACCGTCTATGATCCATCCTTTGCCTTCCTTTATCGTGACAATTGGTCCCTGGTAGTCAAAAATCTGGTAGCCATGAACAGCGATTATGCAAAGGATTCTGTAAAAGAGAATTAAATTGGGAACTTCTTCCTGCAAATGCTTTGAGACAAACAAGTGTTGTGATGTGCTTGTGGACCTTCATTTAAAGAGTTTTTATTTTACATACATAGTTATATAGTTGTATAGATTATTGTGTACTCGTATACATAAGTAGTATTTTTAGTTATTTTCTTATTCGTCTAAAGAGTTAAGTATAAGGTTGAAAAACTGGGCAACTGAGGCCCTCTTAATTCTAATACAAATATATTCGTAACCCTACGTAATTTTAATTTTATTTCGCATGTAACGTACATCTAGCACGTGGATAATTCTAGTTTCTAAAATACATACATACATATTGTGCTATTTAATTTCTATTTAAGTGAATAGTGCTATTGGTGCCTCTGTGCTTTTTTTTTTTTTTTTTTTTTTTTTTTTTTTATCTTATACCACTTTATTAATGGATTGGTGTTTTGTGCTTTGTGTCTTTTGTGCCTGAAATATTTTTTACGTGAGCTTTGTGAACTCTGCGTCCACAAGCTGTAATTATGGTGACTTTATTATCTTTAGCCACTGTTTCCCTCCGGAACAGGGGCTTGTTCTTTGCGCGAATGCCCTTGCAGGCTGTATATACGATATCGCCCTCTCTAAATGCTTTTGGTTTGACCTTTTTTCTATTAAATCTAAGGTTGTTGATTCTTTGTCTGCGCTCAATTTCACCCTTTAGTTCTTGGTTCACTTTAGTGCGGAAATCTAATAGATTCTGGTAATTTATTCGTTGATACCTGTTGAAGAAGATGTCTGAAGGCTTTCTTTTGGTTACTGAGTGTATGCTATTGTTATATCTATCAACGGCTATGCGCAGCAGTTCTTTTAGGCACAAACTCTTGTATTCAACCTTAAGACAACGATAAAGTTCCAAAATTGTCGAGTGGAACCGCTCCACTTGACCATTCACTTCACTGCGGTGAACTGGTGTCTGGTATAGTTCTATTCCCAACATTCTGATGAAGTTAAGAATAATTGGACTAAGGAGACCCCTTTCATTATCCGTGACCAACACCTTGGGAACTGTAAAGTAGTGCAGAATTTTTATTATTTTGCCCCTCAAGTGAAGAGTTGATTTATTTCTTATGTGGAACAGTTTGGCAAATTTTGAGAACTTGTCGATGCAACTGATAAACTTTTCGTTCTGAATCTCCACTATATCCAAGTGTAATATCTCACAAGGATATGATGGGGTTGGTGTAGGTTGGAATTCAGGCTTTAGGGGATGTCTATCATACTTGTTTAATTTACAGATCTCGCAGGTGCTCGTGTATCTCTTAATTAAGCTGTTCATTCTAGGGAAGTAATATTTTTCAAGGAGTTGTTCCTTATTTTCCCTCGGGTTTCGATGAGCTCTTTTGTGCTCATCCATGATAAGAGAGGCTACTCGATCTTCATTCCTAACGTCTTCTACTACTCTCTGTGTGATTCGTATTTTATAATTTACGAAGCTACCCAGATAAACTTCTTGAAGGAGTCCCAGGTGAGACTCCGGAATCTTAACCCCATTCAGAATGTTCGGTTGCAGTTTGCGCTTAAGAATTTGTGTCAGACCTTCCCTTGTTGGGTTCTCTAACGCAACGTAATGACGCGAATAGCCAGGGTGAGGTTCTTCATAAACCTCCAGTCCTTTTCCTATTTTAATTATTACCTGATTTCGAAAGACGTTGAGAGGTGCCTCCACATGGGGAATTAAATCGGACCCATCCTGTTGGGCACTATGTGCTGTTTCTGTTGTGCCCGTTCCCTCGCTAGCTGTTTGAGTAGCCGAGTTACTACTCTGGCTAGCAGTTTCTGTAGTGCAGTCGTTGTCGGCTAACCTTGCACTTTGCGCTGGCTCAGCACATGCTGAATCAGACAAGTGATTGACCTGCGTCCTTAATCTCGAGAGGGCATCTGCCACCATGTTTGACCTTCCTGGCTTGTAGATTAGTTCGCAATTATACTCCTCTATGCGAGCTTTCCATCTTTTTAACTTCGCATTGTAGTTCCTATTGCCCAAGGCGAAGGTCAAAGGCTGATGATCGGTGTAAATGCGAATCTTCTTTGCACCGTAAACATACGATCGCAGGTTGTCCAGGGCCCAGACTATCGCTAGCACTTCCTTTTCGTTCGTCGCGTAATTCTCCTCGGTCTTGTTGAGGGATCGCGAAATGTAGGCTATTGGCCTGTCAGCACCCGATTCTCCCTGCGACAGCACTGCTCCTATGGCATAATTGGACGCATCAGTCGTTAGATTGAATGGTTTCTCGAAATCAGGGAACGCTAATACCTCGGATGACGTCAGCAAAAGCTTCAAGTCATTGAAGGCTTGCGACGCCTCCTCGTTTAGAGTGATAGGAACTCGTTTGGACTCGTTGGCCTTAATTCGCGCGTTTTCACCACGCGTGAGGTTCGTTAGAGGCTTAGCGACTTTCGCGTAGTCGCGTATGAACTTCCTATAGTATGAAGTCAATCCGAGAAAACTCTTAAGTTCTTTTAGATTCACAGGTGTTAGAATTCGCTCTATAGCCGCGACTTTCTTCATATCAGGTTTTATGCCGTTCGGTGTAATTACGTAACCCAAAAATTCTACCTCCATTTTCATGAAGTTAGTCTTTTCCAGGTTCACTTTTAAATTCACTTCCCGCAGCCGGGAGAAGACTATATCCACGTTTTTAAGGTGGTCTTCCTCGCTGTTGCCAAAGACAATCACATCATCGATGTACACATAGCAGATCTTCCCTATGTATTCCTTAAGTACATCGTCGATCATCCTTTGGAAGATCGCAGGGGCGTTTTTCAAGCCAAACGGTAATCTAAGAAACTCGTATTTACCGTTCATTGTAGAAAACGCTGTCTTTGGGATGTCTGAGGTCTTCATTGGGATTTGATGGAATCCCGAAGTCAAATCGAGGGTAGTGTAATATGCTGCCTTACCCAAACTAGCAAGGGTCGAATTTATGTCGGGGATTGGGTAAGCGTCCGAGATTGTGACCGCGTTTAATCTTTTGTAATCGATCACCATTCGGTATTGCTTTTCCCCCGATGGCTTTGGTTTTTTCGGGACGACCCAAATGGGTGAATTGTAGGGACTTTTTGAAGGGCGTATTATTCCCCCAGCCAAGAGTTCCTTTATCTCTTTCTCCACCTCTTCCCTCATACAAGCTGGATAGGGGTAGCTCTTGGTGTATATTGGCTCATTGTGCTAGTCCTAATCTCTGCCCTTACGGATGTTTTTATTGCTTCGCCTGTATTTATGGGTCCAAAAAGAGGTTCGTATTCCCTTACCAATTCCCGAAGTCTAGCTTTAGCCGTATCAGATAAATGTTCATCTAGAACAATATTGATTTCTTTAGAAAATTTTGACTTCAAGGGAATAACTACGTTTGGCTTGAAACTCAGAGTGTTCTTCTTACGATCAATGACTGCCTCGAGTTCTCTGAGGGTATCGTCTCCTATAATGCCATCGAAGGACGAAAGACCTGGCAGAACATAAAAGGTGAACATAGTATTGTTACCTGTTTTTTCGAAGAACCTACCACATACTTTTTCCTCTATCTTAATATTTCCGCCCGCGGAGTGAACATGGAAAGGGCGGCCGAGTTGGATCGGTCGGGACGCAGTTGTTTTAATGACGGATGGGCTCAGAAAGTTCTTATTTGCGCCGGTATCAACGAGGAAGTTTAGTGTAAGCCCATCCCTTGTAACATATTCTAAATATGGAACGCCGGATGGGCGTCCTTCATAAAATTTACTTCGTCTTGAACCTCCTCCTGGGCCAGCTCGTCATAGTTGACTGGGGACTCTTCCTCACACATTTCCATATGGTACAGCCTTTGCTGTTTTTGAGGATAGTTTTCGGACCTTGCCTTTCTCTTGGATGAGAAAGGATTCGGCCCACGGGGGCGGTTCATGTAATTGACGTTTCGCGATTGCGTTGATCGGTCGACGTCCATTTTTTCATGAGGTTTCGGTGCCGTTGGTCTAGGAGGCGGAGTGTTTCCGCGGTTTAGTGTATAATACGATGAGCGGTTACTAGCCTCATTAGGGTAATGGAAGTGCTTCTTCGGTGGTAAGGAAGGCTTAAAGGTTTGATTGAGAGGGGCCGTCACCGTGTTGGTGGTATTTGGTGAATGAATGGAATGATTCCTAAAGTTGAGGTTTTGGATTTCCAGGCATGCCGTGTAGGCTTCTGGTAGCGTTTTCGGCTTTTGAACGATTAGCATCCTACTTAAGTCACCATTAAGACCCCGTATGAATACATCTAAAGCTCTGTTCCGATATGTTTCAACCAACGCGTTGACCGTCTCCTGACTGTAAGATTCTGTTTTAATTTTATTTATGATGAGTGAGAATTGATGATTCACGTTAGCGAAAAATTCATCTAATCTCATCCCCCTCTGGGATAACTGGTTCAGCTGATGCTCCAGTGTGCGAATGTCCCTCTTATCGGCGTAATGGAGAGAGAGGCATTTTTTAATCTCACTCCAATCATCGTCGAATATATTATATGATACGAGAGCATTATCCGCGTTACCCCTTATCTTTTGCCGCACGTGTTGCAATATTGCGCGGTACAATGGCTTATCCTTAATTATCGAGAAATCTTTTAGTATCCCTTCCACAGTATGTATCCATGAAACATACTGGGTCGGGTTTCCGTCGAAGACTTGTAGCTCCTTTACGCAGTCAGGAAGTCTTCCGATCTCCTTGAGATCAGTTTCAGTCCTCGGACTGCACAATGGAATTGGCTGCTCGACCGAAGCAACCCCGGGCCTATCGTTGTTTTCTACGAATTGCAGGCGCCCTTCGACCGCTTTGAGTCGGTTTAAGACGCTATTAACGGCACCGGTCAATTCCATCACTTGTTTTTGCAGGACCTCCATCGTGGATTGGTTAAGAAAGGAATTTAAAGGGAATCTAATAAATTACCTGTTCGTTCGGGTACAGATATGCGAATCACCAGCAGAATTAGGAGACCAATGCACAACACGAATTCACAAAACACCAGCACAATTACGGGATTTTTCTCTTTTTTATTTATTGGCACCGGCTTAAGCCCAAAAAATTTTCTATTTCAGATTTTTTGATATATATATATTTTTCTTTACACTTTTAATTTTAATATTTGACACTCAACTTTCAGATTTACTTCTCTTTTTTTTCTTTTATATATTCATATATTATCTTTTATATATATAATTATATTTATCTTATCTTTTTTCTTTCTATTTCAAAAAAAATTTTTTTTTTTTTTTTTTAAATGGGAGAGGAAAGGGAAAAAAAAAAATTTTGCTTTATATGCGAATATGCATTTGCACAAAGGACTTCACTCTTATCTCTTTTGCTTCAATTTCTTTCGAGCGTTAACTATTAATTAATTTTAATTAACTTTGCATTTGCACAAAAACTTTTTCCTTCAACTTCCCTTGAACATTAATTTTCAATTCATTTACATTAATTTTGCGTATTATATGTATTTGCACAAGACACTTTTTTCTTTTTTTTTCCTTTTTTACATATACATATGTGCCTTCATCAGCTAAACTTTATTTCAGATTTCAACAACTTCCTCTTTGCTCCTGATAGGATAAAAACAATTCACGGCACTCACATACAGCAAATCCGCATTTTTTATTTTATTACAGTTAATTCGGGAATCTTTCCGGGGTAGTATTTTCAGAAAAAAACTAAAAAAAAAAGACAATTTCGTTACGGTTGACTTCTGGGTACAGTTCTTTCGGAAAGATCGTGTTATCCGTTTTAGGCGCAAACGTTTATAATTGTGAGCACCCTACTAAGGCACGATTGACTTCACACGAATCCTTTTGATTCCCTTGTGATCTCCAGTCGTGTTCTCATGGGGACGATGGAAGCTTTCGAGGATCGATGTATAAGCACTGTGTTCTCATGGGGACAGTGGTTTGCGCTTGACAGAGCGTATCGATCTCGTGTCCTGGTTAAGGGACAAAAGCAATCACGGGAAAAAAAAGGATGTCGTCTACAGAGCTGTCCCTGCTCGGGCGCCAGTTAAAACTCCCACGTCACGGTGAGTTAAAAAAAACGCGAACGTGCGCCCGAAGGCGCACCCACTGTTCGACTTACAGTAATAAAAAACGCTCGACTTTATTCTTAACAATTTATATATTTATTTATTATAGCGGAATATAATAACCGGTGTCCGCGCTCCGAAGGTCCAATAAGAACTGCCGCTCAAATAAATGTTTTCCGTTAGGAAACCTCCAGCTCCAAGATGCGAATCGCTGATTCGGCAGTTATGCCATTGCACGCGCATCCGTTGGCAATGGCATGTGCGTAACGGGATCCTAATGCACCGGGACTGTGCTGACACAGCCAATCCGGTCATTGCACGCGTATCCGGTGGCGACTATCTGTATGTAACAGGATCCCAATGCACTGGGACCGTGGGATCGCACTCGCACCTGAATGTGCTGACTCCATGAATTTGGATTGGCTGTCTGTCATGACCTTGGCGCGTGGAACGGGTGCACTGTGTTAACTCCTACATATGTATATACAAACAGTGATCACCGCGCCTTCGTCTTTTAAACGGAAGACCAACATCGACCGCAACGCTATAAAACGCCTATAAAAGACATGGCCAACAGAAGGCATGTTAAAGGATTAGTCCTCATCCCAAAGGGTAGTAAGCCAACTAAGCAACCGTTGTCGTATAAGCCGCTGTACATGTTGGACACAATGGGGAAAGTGCTCGAAAGGATAATACGCACAATACAGGAGCCATACACGGAAGGACACTAGGGGCGCCAACCGAAAGCCTAACGTACAATGGTCATTCTTATTGCGGATGCTTGAAACTACATACCTGTTGAGAATTTCAGCCAATTAGTATTGCCAGCGTCGCAATAACACGCACTTCAAAAAGAAACCAACAGTTGGTCAATTTCATAAAAACAGAACATTTGACCTTTTCCCAGTTTGTAAGACCAATACAATGACAGTTGCCACTAAGAAAAACGTATTTCGGTGACTTAATTCCATTTTCTTAGTCGCATTACAAACGGTTGAATTTACAACGCCCTCCAGAGATCGACAACGGGGACAATTCTATTATCCGTGATTAAAATCCCACCAACGCACTCGAAGGATATTCACTTTCCACAATTCACCGAAGAGTTCATAATACAATAAAAGAAGCCCTCAGCAATTTCTGTTCTCCATTTAAAAACAAAAAAGGACCAAAAAACATAAAACCGTTCCCTCCAACAGGATGCGAAACAGAAAGAAAAGAAAGAAAAACCAACAATAACAACAACAGTGTGAAAATGAAAATAGAAAAAGATGTCCTGGCAACGAAATGGAATTTTCCCTGCTGCGAACTTTCTTTTTCCACTCACACCGTTCGATCAAGGAAAGCTGAATTGTTATGGTTGCAGATACATAGATACAAAACGAAATGACCTTTGTTATTGTAAAAAACAGTGCAGAAGGAGATCTCATTTTTACATCCAATCTCTTTGGTGGCTTCTGGCGATTTTCCTTTTTTTTTTTAGAGGGAAAGAGGGACACGAGGAACGAATCTGAATATCGTTGTGAAATTGTTTTATGAAAAATGAGAGAGAAAATTTGCACCGAACCTAGATTGCGTGTACAAATTGTGGAAACGAAATTTAATTGAATTGGTGAATCGAAAAGGATGAATGTCAATCGGATATTTCACTTTTAGTTTACTTTTATTTTACGTTAAAGTTGTTAAAATTTTATTCACCAGTTGTGGACCTAAAAGTTGATTGGTTACAACAAAAACAAAACAAATGGGTGAGCGCCGCAGGTCAGTGTTTTTTTTTATCGGGGTAGGAAACACTCCACTAGAGCACTCAGGCGCAACTGGTCCATTGCATTCCACGAAGTAAAACCCAGTACTGGGTTACTGGGATTTTTTCGACTTTTAGGAGAAAACCGACAAAGGGCTACAGTGATGCAGAGCTTACAGTATCAGCACTCACCACATCAGCACTGAAGATCTGCCACGTAGTGCCAGGACAAGCTTCAATTTGGGATACGTTCCACAAACTGGGCTGGAGGTAAACGTGGTAGGTAATAAACCCAGTGAGCTCCCTTAATCCTTAGGTCCAATCAGCTTAACTTCTTTTTCTCAAAAACCACAGAAAGACTGCTATGACTTTCATATTTGAAGCATTCTCTGCATCTTAGTCAATGTGCATGTACATATGTACATACATAGGTTGATCTACGAAAATGGCATGAGACGCAAAGAAATTTATTATCCAATAGCCAGATCGGTTATAACGATGCTCGATAGCCGTAATATAACATCAACATCAGGAGGGGTGCCTATGATGGCCCTCCAATATAAATCCCAATCACGTAAACACGCAAAATGTGCAAAGCACTGCACGACACTTAGGGCTATCAATCACCGCACAGTTTAGCTCTACTCTATCCCTGAACACACGTGAGTAAAAAACATGGCCAGAAGATTAAATATCTTCAGTAACGACTTTTCTGTAGAAGCTACAGGGATGAAAAAGAAACAGAATCAGTAAGCTCTCCAAGAACATCGTCTAAGCTGCTTAGACACAGGGTTCTTCGATTGCCTGCCAAAGCTACCTTTAACTGACCCTTTAGAGCTTTATTAACAGATCCAAATGCTTTGCTCAGTCACATGTCTTTTATGTACTTCAATATCAATGGGCAAAAGTGGGCTAACTAACCTCCAAGTGGAATTGTGCAGCTGCAGACATCTCTTCTAACTTAACAAAACCATCTGTAGCCAAATTTACATAAGTAGTTGCCAGTGATGAAATTAAAAAAAAGAACCCCGTGCTCAATAATCCAACGCACTAACCACTTGAGCTACGGCGCCCATCTAAGATCAAGTTCCCAAATATTTTTCAGTATTCATCTCTTGAATTTAGTGTCAAGATAGTCAAAAATTGAAAGGTTATCTGTACATACGCTCTTGGATTGAAAGCTTTGACGAACTTGACCATCTCATTAGAGTTCATCCCTAATAGTTGTACTAATGCTGCAAATTGAAAAATTATGCATCGAAAAAGTGCCCACAAACATTTTCCAAAAATAGAAATCTTTAGTTTTTTATTTACTGTTCAAAGGCAGAGAAATAAATAAATACAACAAAAATAAGTAACATGCAAAATAAAATCAATCCCAGTACTCAATTTAACTTAAATTATCCATTTGCCTCCTGATTGTTCCCTATTTAGTACACCGAACGATGTACAGGTTTGTCGTTCTAATACCATAAAATCCTGGTCACCATTTAAAAAATAAAAACCTTCACCGCCGACTTTTATGCTAAAGTTGCTCTCTTAGCCACAAACTCTCTGGAAGACTTCTCCTTGTTCGTAAAACGTTCGTAACTAAAAATAAAAAATCGTGGAAATATTGACTATCAGCAGTTACATATATGATAGTCAAAGGACGAAAGATTTGCGTCACTTGACGATTTTAAAGTCAAATCATATCGCCCCTTCGACTTTATAACGTTCTGCGCAACTTACGTGTGACGATATCGAGATACATCCGACGGGCTAAGTGACGGCCGTGTAGTCTTATAAGCTTCAATTAAATGTTCCTGTGTAACGGCTATCTTGTCTGGTAAATTCTGAAAAAAATAAACAAGATGATATGATTAAACCATTATCACAACGCAGCTAATTAATGTTCAGCCTTAACGTGCAATTAGACAAAAGGAAATGGTACAAGTCAAAGAACCGGTACCTATAATTACACCAGAGGCAAGTTCAACACCATTCCCTTAACCCCATCAAAAGATTCAATTTGTTTTCACTTAATGACGATATCTTTCAACCCTTTTGCTATGTGGAAAGGATTAATGCACAGGACGTTTTCATTGCCTTGTATCTGGTGTTGGTAATCTTTAATTAAACTTCATCCTTGTTCTTTTGGAGCGGTGTGAATGCAGACGAAGGCGTAGAAAGGGATTATGTTGGTTATTTTACCTTTATAATGGAATCAGGAAGGATAAATGACATCGTCTGTGTTTATTGAATGTATGTACGGATAGCTTATGCCTTCGTAAGTTGGAAAGTCGAAGGTGAAGTTGATATTTTTGTTAAAGTATTCTAAAGTAAATATAATTGCTAGTAAGAGGTGAAATGTACCATGGGACAAGTGACAGGATTGGACACTAATTGCTCATAGACCTTAAACTGAACATTAGTGAACAGAAGATGTTAATCCCTTTACATTACATCCATTGTGTCCTATCCTACCTTCCATGGGAATGTTAATGTTAAAATCAAGGTAAAAAAAAAAAAAAATTAGAGGTTCTGTATTTCACCTGTATCACACTCCCTGATACCTGAAACAAAGCATTGACCGGACAGTTATTCCCCTTAAAGAAGGTTAAACTGTTTCGTTTACCTTTTTTTAATCGGATGAGTACGAGTTTTTCAACCAAGAAGAGCCTTCCGTTTCATTTGCATCTAAAGAGTTAGATTTAGCACAGCGTTGCAGATTGAAGGGAGCTAAAAACATTCAATTACTTCAATTGCAATGCAAAAAGGACAAGGAGGAGAAAAACCAGGCACCAATAACCAATATCAAGTGTTTGTGGAAACGGAGACATATCGATACCCAAACTATACGGATACAGAGCTAAAGCCAGATTGCCTTAAAACCAATGGACTCAGTATGTAAGTGTTATCGTTATGTGGTTTTCAACTCAAAGAGCCAGAGATGTCAAAAACAGATTCTTGGGGAAGCGTGTAATTGAAAATGTCGAGAAGGAAATTATTGGCACCTTCGCATGCGCAGCAGACAAAAAAACACGTTTGAACGAAAGGCGTAATACAAAGCCTAACGCAAGAAGAGCACAAATATACAGCCTCGAAAGCCATCACTCCTGCATGTTCAAGAGTTAGGGTTTACCAAAAATGCTGGCCATACTCATGGAAAATGAGTTCAGAACTGCTGAAAAAAGCATCAAGGGGTTCGCTAAAGTAATGCAAATTCCTTTATTCTCATCATCATCATCAAGTAACCTGTTGAGTTCAAAGCTGAACGCAGGCCTCTGCTAAATATTTCTAATAGTTTCGCATTTGTGCTATGTGCATCCAATTTGCAGCTATTCTTCTAATATCGTCACTTCAACACCACGGTGGCTTTCTATTTTTCTTAGGTATTCTCTTGGTCTTCATTCCAGCAATTTTTCGTTCATCTGCTGACTGCCGTGCGAGCTACGTGACCTGCCTCACTTTGCCGTTGTTATGCGTGTTGTTATATCGGCAACTCTTGTTCTTCGACGTATTTCTTTGGTGGTTATTCGATTTGTTTTGGTGATTTTTAGCATTGCTCTCTCCATCGCTCTTTGTGATATTTGGAGTTCGCCGATAGTGTGCCTCATTAGAGTTACAGATTCTGAACCTTAACTGGTAAAACACATTGATTGTAGACTTCCTTTTTTACGCGCATTGGAATGTTACTTTCAAACAATTTACAGTCATCTAGGAAACCATTTAAAAACTCACCTGATGGCCACATTTGGCCAAGACCTCTTTAACAGCAGCCATATTCGCTGATGTTAATATACTTTGAATATCCGCTCCAGTGTAATTCTGTGTTTTCGATGCAAGTCGCCCGAAATCCACATTTTTATCCAAATACAGAGTCTGCGAGAGGGCTTTGAATATACCCAATCTCGCTGCAGTATCTGGCAGTGCACACTCCACCAATCGATCTATTCTTCCAGATCGAAGAAGGGCAGGATCTAGTAGTTCAGGTCGGGATGTTGCTGCAATGACTGTGACACCTTGCAAGCCTTCGACACCATCTAATTCAGTCAACAGCTGATTCACAACACGGTCTGTGACTCCAGTCGAATCATGGCCACGTTTTGGAGCCAAGCTGTCGAATTCATCAAAGAACAGGACACATGGCTTGGCACTACGAGCACTGTAATACAAAAGAGAAACAATATGAGCATCCTCTCTAACAATGTATTCCACAACTCCTTACCGGCTAAATAGATTCCGTACATTCTCCTCACTCTGACCGATGTATTTCGCTAACAATTCAGGACCTTTTACGGAAATCGTTCGCAAATTCCAAGAATGAGCGATTTGTGAAACTAGATATGTTTTTCCCGTTCCAGGAGGACCAAACAACAGGACCCCAGCCTGATTGCGCAGTGGAGAATCGCTGAATATTTTTGGATACTAAAGGAAACAATGTCAAAAAAATTATAAATTATTCGTTCTTTGAAATAAAAAGTTATTGCTCACCTTTGAAGGCCACATCAAGACTTCTTCGAGAACTGTTACAACTGGTTCCAATCCAGGGATCTGTTCGACCGTCAAGCCCACGTCACTGACAGCTGCAGATGGCTTATGATGACTAATAATTCCATGAAGGCAGTAGGAGTTGGTGCTGTCCAAAGACTTTGCCAAATGGTCATTTGTCAAAATAGGATTCGTTTTACCTGCAATATTGTTAGATTATTTTAAGAATTAGTCTGAAGAGCAGCCGCAGCAAATACCCACTCAGTCTATAAGCGTAGAATATTGCTCTCTCGACAAACTGCACCAAGTCACCCTTGTTATAGCCCTCAGTTAAATTTGCAAATCTGGATAAATCCAATTTTTCCGCATCAATATGACTGCAAAGTTCTTGTAGAATGATTTCTCTGTCCAATCGTTCGAGACTCGGTACTTTGGCAATAGTTTGGAAGAGATGACGACCTCTTGGTGAATAGAGACGACGATTGAGAGATTTTAAGCTTGACACCGTAGCGATTACAGCAATTGGATTGCTCGCTGTGTACTCGACAATTAAATGCTGCACAATGTCTGCTATACGATTGTAATACTCGCTATCTTGAGTAGGTTGATCGCCAGTCGAATGAGCGAGTACATCTAAGTTTTCCAAAACAACGATTGATGGAGCATTCTGAAGACACGTTGTGAATATTTGCCGGAGATCTTTTTGAATTGATTCCGTCTGAGGAATAGAGAAATTTATTTAAAAAAACAATTTTTTGGGAGTAAGACATTGTTTTGAGATGTGCGCACGTAAAAAGCTTTTTCGTGTATATATATATATCCATCCATTCTTGAGAAGCATAACGATTCCAAAAAACAATTAAAGCTAAGGAATGACTCAAAGGCTGTGGTAGCTATCACATCTCAGGCAGGCTTCTTTCCTAGAATTTCCATAATGTTACGTTCAATTCAATATAACTTCTGCACTATGAATCATATGAGTCTAGAAGTACTTTCCTAAGAACTGACTTTTAAGACTGAATGTTTATTAACAGAAGCAACTTTAAAAAATAGACGTGTTGCAATGGCTTGGCCTGCCGACCGTCAATTCTTTGAACTTCAATGCTAGTGGACTTTAAATATTTTTTCTATAAAAAGCACGGTCCAACGGCATTAAATGACATCTGTGCGGTATCCAAGGCACATCTCCGAAATTTGTGATAAAACATTTGCCAAACATAGTGCGCATTGTGTTCGCGCCACTGCTTATTTTTCCTCCGTATATTTCTTGTCCCGATCTCAGATAAAGCTGTGCGTTTGAGATGCGGTTGTGCTTCAACATGACTAGAAGACATTTGTAGTAGGAATAGTTAGTTGTAGTGCTAGGAACATTACTTTTCAGACTTTAGCCTAGTTTTCCGAACGCAGATTTGGCTATTCCGGTCCTCCTGAACAAGTTTAGTTAGCTGAGACCATGCTTCCTAACTAAAGAAAGTTCACTACTTTTTCGACCTACTGTCTAGCAATGTTGAGATGAGCGAGGGATTTTGAAGTGCTCATGGCTTTTTCTTAGTTAAATTACATTTTATTATCGACCGGCAACAAAAAGCTAACCGTGGCCTTAAATTCATGTTTTGAATGAAGTATAAGGGAAATTTTATGACTTCGATGGGAAAATTGGGAACAATAGCCTGCGACAACATATGTGTATCTCAGATCAATAGAAAGTTCGCAATAAGCAATTCTTGATTTCGAAAAGATTCACGTCTAAGTCAGCAGAACGGTTAGCCTTTTAGAGAGCACGTAGACTCATCTCTGTCCATTGTACTTGCAGGCAATTTCTCTTTATGTATGGCAACTGTCATTATCTGGAACAGCAGGTCTCGAACCTGCAGCTGCCGCGTTACAAGCAAACACCACTACACCCGTGGTTTCAAATTCGAATAATTGATTTGGATTTATACTATCGCAAAAAAATACGATTTTTCTCATCCTTAGTTCAACTAATAGGACATAGGATGATCTAAAAATCTGCGAAAGGAGTTGCAGTGGAAGAAATCATGGATTTTGGGATGAGCCAAGCTGGAAGGTCTTGCTAGTGTCTTATATTCGGCAACAGTCATTACCAAACTGGCATATCTAAAACGCACCCCTTTTTGTGTATAAAAGCTGCCAAAAAAGATATGAGCAATACCTTACCAGGTGAGGAAGGGGTATGATTATTGAGATGCAATTCATTAACTAAATGCATAACGTTAACCGATTCTGTTCGGATTTCGAGTCTACTCAAAACATTGAAAGCATTGGACACACAGACTTCTACAAATTAGAATGTTTGTCCATCATACCTAAACAGGTGCACTTATTTTGTCCAATTCATCTGAACAAAAATGTTTGTGTTAATGTGTTCTGTAAAGCATATCATAGTAAATTTTAACAGCTCCTTATACAGATACGTTATTACGCATATCTCACCTTCCTTCCTTTGCTGCGAGTACTGTAGAAAATGTCATATGAGCAGGAGAACGGTTTCTTTACCAGCTCATCTACAACCCGTTCTACAATAACAGATTTTCCAGAGCCCGATTGTCCTAGAAAAAAAAACAAAACAGTTCTGAGACAGAAATAATTAAAAACAATCAAATTACCTGCAACTAATACATTTCCTTGCCTCAGCACTGAGTTCCTCTGATCTAAGCATAAATTCATCTTCAACTGTTCCACCAGTTGATCTACAATCTCATCGAATTGTGACAGCTTAATTAAATCCTTTACGCTTAGAATTTTATCCTCTTTGATGTCCACATCTAGAACATCGTCAGCGTTTTTCGTCAAGTCGGCTGCAAAAATTTTGCACTCCTTTAATATCTGAGAATCCACAAGACAATAGCGAAAATGTTCAGGACTAATAAGAATTGTAACAACCAATCCCTCGTCCAACTTCACTACTTCATCCTGATTCAGGAGTAAAGGCGATAATTTAGTTTTATCGATAACAAAACGTTTGAATGCGTTTTCAACGATTTTATAATGCGTCTTCTTGTGAGCAAACAGTTCGATTTTCTCCACAAAATTCAGAACCATATGTTTGGGATTTAATGTGACCTTCTCAAGCTCCCGAATTTTAAGCATTTGCATAAGATTTTCATTTACCTCGATGGTTTGGTGAATGTTGTTGGGGAAATTGTCTCCCTCGCCAACTACTTTCACAGTGACATAGTAATCATTCTCGTCGGCAGTTTTTAAACAAAAAATCTGCTCAAGATCCATAAACTCCGGCAGGTTATTCTTGGTGACGAATATGTCGGAAATCTGTGAGTTCTGTTCCCATTTTCCAGATATAACTCGAAACTCGAATGTGCGACTGTTCTCTCTCTTTAAGTCTTTGATTAATCTCTGCATTTTGTCCAAGCGATTAACTTTGACTATTGAATCCTTACGCTGTAAGGCTTTTATATTACTGATGGTTGTTGAGCGCGATAAATTAGAATCTGAACTGGCCATTGAGGAAACTGTCTGACTTTTAGCGAGAGCGTTCGACTGGTAGTTACCGTTTAGACCATTTAAACCGTTGCTGAAGCCCTCGACTTTGGGTGCTATAATCAATTCTGTAGTGTGATTAATACGGCCATAGGATATGTTGGGTCGAACACGATCTAGAACGATGCGAGGTTTTTTGATACTTATTAAATATTTGTAACTCACAATTAGAATGATAGATTTAAATATGAATTTATAAAGGTAAAGTAAAACTTAGAAAAAATAATGTAAGACTACAAATTCGCAAACAGAATTAGGTGTATCGGTCATTATAGAAAAATTCTCCTTATTTCTTAAGCCTAAGCTGAAAGACAAACGCATTTTAAACATCGTGTTGCTTCTCAAAGCTATCCAAATCCAAAATCTGACTACAAAAGGTGTTTGCCTTGTAATTTATTGTACATATAACGCGCAGACTTGCAAAATAGTAGGTAGAACAAAAAAAATATTCCCTGCCGATTTTTTCCAAGCAACGCCAAGTAAATCGGCAGTGCTATTGAGCCCTCTCAAAGCAAGTGCATGGAGAAATTATGGATTTCCAGAGGAGTAGAATGAATGCATGATCGTAAAGTTGCCAAAGAAGAGCGATCTGATCGACAGCGAAAACTGGTGTGGTATATATATGTAAGCGCTCTTACCGTACCGAAAATAATCCCGTATTCAACTCTTAGTGTCAAACAAGCAGTCTACCGCTCTAGATACTCCTACATCATCCACATTAACACCTTACGGATAATTATAGAGCAATGTGTCGAGCATAGGTCTCCACTCTACCTGATTTTTTTTTTTAAATATTTTTAGAAGGGTTTCAACAGCGGGAATCGAGACTTTACTCGCAGCTTATGCCTTTCTTTTAGGCTGTCCACCAGACAATCACCCCACATGTACATGATTGTCGTTCTTATTGCCGAGATGAAGAATCAGTAAATTATGCGAGGTTGCAAACCGTTACCTTTTTAGCAAGAGTAAAGTGCTACTGTAGCTCTCTTGGCTCTTTCTTTAATATTAGGTTTCCAGCTAAGTTTCCCAGCTAAAATAAGACCCAAGTATTTTGCGAAAGCTAAGTTTGTACCATTGAGAGGAGGGTCGACGAATGGAATTTTATTTTTCGTTAAAAAGATAACCGGTTCAGTTATTTGGAAGTTCACATCCAGACTACACCAAACCGCCCACCTAGTTCGCTAGATTAGCAAATTGATTTTAAATTTAAAGGGACTGCGATATTCAGGGAGCTTTTGCGACATTAACATAATAAAAAAAAAGCTTCTAACTATAAGCAGGTTCTAAAAACTTCTGCAAAAAGTTGCAGTTACCACGACTTTTTTTCTAGAACGCGGTTCTGTTCGCATTAATGGCGGAGATTTGAAGAAAGGCCACCATTCGACGATTAAGATCGTGTTGTTCACTAGGAAAAAAATCATTCCATTCATTCGAACCTCTAGTAGAAGCCAGTACCTTGACTTAAATGCATAATATCTCCAACTTACCCACAGTCAGTGTGACCTGCATTGACTTGTTGATCCAAATCACCAATATCTGCGTCGAGTTTATGATTTTAGTTTGATCGAGTACGCTGCTCTGAATCTTTTCACTGCTCAGCTCCTACAAAAGAAAACATCGTCATTCATAATTCTCGGCACTGAAAAGCAATTAAAATGATTGGCATTACGATAATTTCCCAGTCTTTCGATGACACAGGTGTCACATAGACGCTCTTTAGCAACATCACATCGGCCACCAGGGCGCACTTTACCAGATCATTTTCCTTCAGACCTAGAAATGGCAAAAATAACAAAACATAAAAAAAACAGCACGATTCACATCATTAAAGAGGTATTTTCATTTGACAGCATTTTCTTCGAAAGAAATATCATATAAATACGACTAAACAAAGAACTCGCCTATTTCCTTTGCAACTCTGGCATTGATCCCAATTTCGGTGTCTTTGACGCTGCCCGCGTGCGGCACCCACGTTCCGTAGTGACAGTAGTTACCGAATGTGAGACTGATGCAACCATTATCCTGGAATAATCACCAAAAATAAAACGATTACGGCTTATATAACTGATTAAATGTGCATAATCTGTGTGCGGTAATCTAATAGCAATTTGAGGCCGAACACCTTGGTACTTTGCACTCACATAGGTGGACACTAGCTGATAGTAGTTATCCGGCAGAAGAATGAAATTGTTTCTCATGGGACGGAAGGTGACTTTAAATGTGCGTCGAAACATTTTTTGCGGACGCGAATCACTGGATAAATTATTAATAAACAAATTACTAATCGGAGTCTTCTATTAACTCATTTGCTACGCACGGCACCGAGCAGCACTTTGTATTTTTCTTTTGGCCGAGAAGTGAGAAATCGAATCGACAGAAATGTGAGGAATTCATGGGATTCTTGGCATCTTGACAAGAGAAACGTCAAAACACAGCTGTTTTGTGTTATTTCGCCAATGCAACAACAAAAGTGCGGACATAAAAAAAGTAAACAACAGTAGTACATTGCATCGACGCAAGGAGCAGTAGTAACAGTGAAGAGAAAATGTACCAAAGGTTGAGGTATTGGATAGTTTTTCTATGAAAATTCAAAATGTAAACCCAAGGAATGGTTGACGTAGAGATGTACATTTCGAGAGGAGAAAATTGAAAATGGTTTTCGAATTCCGTAAAATACAAGTAAGTTCATCGTCAACCGCGACTACCAGACAGGATAAAGTTGTTCATGTGGCGAGGAAGCAATGTCAAATAAATGTCTTCTTCTTTCGTTCGTAGGCCATTTGTAAGGCAAATATTTCTTAATACTGTCACTGTCACCCTATCTTCTAGACTCCTCAGACAACTCAGCTAATTTCTTGCATTCTGATCACGTTGTTAAAGGATAAATTCGCAAAAGGACTGCATAGCTATATGAGACAACCAATTGGGACTGCCTTAATAGCTCTTTTAGGTGTTTTAACTGGCCGCTATCTTTTAGTGACGTGGAAGCCACCGCTGATATGATCACAACCTATATTCTGAGTGTAAAAACTTTCATTCAACATGGACCCTATGTTGCGTCAAATATATTTGTTTAACTCTTTCCATTTGGAAAGAGGCCCAAACTCTTGGAATGTTGGCCTATCAGACAGTCTCCCATGATTCTGTCAACCGGCACTAAAAGGTTTCCTTGATCACCATAACTTCCGCCTGAAAAACACTGCAATGATTTGGGAGGCAAAAGAGATGTTCATCGTTGTCCCATTTACTGTGGGCAGTGATGGTCGTTCAGAAGTTACAACCAAATCTTAGTTTTGGCGGGGTGTAGTCGATGTTTTCATGTGTAAAGTTTAATGAATCGGGTTTCGAGGAGTGGCCAACGTTGTAGCTGGACCACTGCGAGAAGGCTTTAAGATAGATGATACCTAGTGTTCGAGAGACTAAGAATAATAGTTTTGACCGTATTAGCTCTCAATTCCAATCTCCTTTCTTCAGCTTCTAAATTGTGGCCTATTTGGTGCAAGTCAATAATTCTATGCGAAAGCCAGCAGACATCATCAGGACAATCTAGGTGTTGTTATTTTGGTGTCATTTTCAATATCCAAATCGCCCAAAACCTACGTTGGAAAAGGCCAGCATCGCAAGTGCAGCCACACTTACGTGTTATATCCGATGCCAGCACAAAAAGAAAGCACACAGGCTCGAATCATTCTCTCATCAAGGCTGTCTGGAGAACATCGCTCATTATCCTCAAAAATAGCAATCATAATAATATACAGATTTTTTGCACTCCGCTGCGTACCCCAAACACCACAGATGTTTTCTCTCTGTGTAAGACATAACATTCTTCACTCACATAGGAAGCCGTGATAACGGCTTTGAGTTTCTTGAGAGTACCTCTCGTGCGCAAAGCATTCCAGATAAAATTCCAGTTAACGCTGCTGAATTTTTTCTCGAAGTCAATAAAGAGCAGGGAGGGACGATTTGCAGTCCATGCATTGTTCTGTGATTATCCGCAGTGTTTATGCGAAACCCTGTTTGTTCGACATCCAGTTCGATTGCAGGTATTCTTTGTGCGTTTCAAAACGCACATTATTTTAGCAACCGCAGTGAGTCTCAGATAGCTCTCCAGTTTCCGTACTCCATTAGTTAACCTTCCTTTGGGAGTGTGATGATAACCCCGTTTTTTTACTCGTCCCCAAAGATTTTGTTACCCAAACTTGTATAATAAGTAGATGCAGGTCTGCAAATGTGTCTGACGTCATTTGACATGAATGCCATCAAACCCTACCCCTTTTTTCGGATTTCATTGCTGTTAATGCTAGGTTTCCACTTGTCGATTTGAAATTGACAAACGATATAATTTTACGTCAATTAGAAAATGGGCAAGTGGAAATAATGAAAAACTGTTTATCATTGAATTGACTCTGTTTTGCGAGGAGATCCAACGAGTAATCGAATAACTCATTCGAGTCCAGAGCTTCTTCCATTTTCTGAGCTGATTCTCAAACCAAGTTACCAAGCAACCCATTAGCTCTTTTGTGATTCTATAAACATTCCTCTTATCGCATCTAATAGTTGCTTCCTATGCTTGCCCCGCAAGGACATTGGTGCGGTCTCGTTTGTTATTTCTCACACTACGCTGCAGTTCTTTACAATTCATGCGATACTGGACCTCAAGCTCAATATCCTGTACTGCTGGGGATGTTACAATGAGGAATGCTCCTCAATTCGTCTCCAGATATCTTCAGGTAGTTATATGCTGTAACAACTCTGTCTTATCTGGAAAACTTTCCAAATACTTTTTTTTTTTTTTTTTTTTTTATAATTTACCCGCACTCAAGGGGTTATGAATACCCTTTTACATGTTATTCACATGGTGCGGGCGTCGGAAATGTAGATAGAGAGAGAGAAAGAGATTGGTGCAGTGGTTTGAAACTCAGATGTGTTAGGTTTCACATTAGCTCCAGGGGTGGTGTCCAGAATAACTGGGGAGATTTGATGCTGTCATGTATTTTTTTGCCTTCGCTTCTGATTCACAGTATTTTTTTTCCCGATCCACCTGATGTCATAAACATATCAATTATCAACAGAGCGATCAATTTCTCCAGCCATATGACAAACCTACTGCCAGTGTTATGCCTTCGCAGTAGTGTTGTCACAAACTTTCTCAATTGATCGGACTGCCTCTTATCATATAATGCTTATTGACATCAGGGATTGAACCGTGAACCATTAGCTCGACGAACGATGACGCTACCACTACACCATTGCCACATTGTGGGGTGGTTTTAGTCGGTTGACACTCAGAATCTTTCGATAATTTCCACCTACCAACCTGAAGAAAAACGATCTAACAGCTCTCTGAGTTTTTCTCAATCTTTTATTTCAATACTGCGATGGCTTACAAATCTCCAAGGGCACACAGAGGCAAGGACTTTTCAGTGCACTTTCAGTCGTCCACCTTGCTGAATGCCTTCTGTGGGAACAGACAGTTGTACTTCTCCATCTGGCACTGGCTTGGGAAGCGATTTAAACAGATTCCATTGCTGGCACAGGTGGTGTCATCCAACTTGGTGCACTTGAAGTCACACTTGCGTGGCGGTGTTGGGCGCACTCCAAGAACGACGGCAAAGAGAGCTGAAAATGTTGAAAATGGCTAGAATCTGAAAAGTATCTTTGACTAGCAGTCAGTATTTACCAGCAAAAATGACGAGAACAGCGGTGAACTTCATGTTTCTTTAAAGATTCCTCTGGAAATAGTTTACTGTGTGCTACAAGAACGAACTGTTTGTGGTGAATGTTGATGCTCTTCTCATTCACATTCGCTTTTATACAAATTCGGAAGGATGAGCGCGAAAAGGAATATAAATTCTCGTAAAATCATCCAAAGAAGTCGTGTTTCCTTATTCGTCATTTCGCCTGCCAGCATGACGATCATGCTGTATTTTTAGTTCCTTTATTTATTTATAGTTTGATACTAAAAACTTCACGTCAAAAATACATTTCCTTTGAATGGACTTCAGGATTTTCCTTTTCAAAGTGTGCATCTACGACCAATTGTCTTGGAAGTACCCATCATTTCTGGTGTCTGTGGTCAAGCACCCAGCGTAAGTCAATGTTAGATTCGTCTGCTTTCTCCATGAGACACGAGGCACTCTAGAAGGACCGTCGAAGTATGTGAACACGATTTATAAAGACTGTATTTGCGTTAAATTATGCGAATGTCCTTGAGAGATATTGCATTCAATTTCTGCGTAATGCGTCCTCCCCCTACTTCCAGATGTGGAACCATCTGCATAGAGATGAATCGAACCTGCGTCTTTAATGGCAATATTTCCCACTCACTGCAAGCAGAAATTTTTGCCTGGAAGTTGTGATCAAATATCAGTCCAGGTGAAGGTATCGGCCACAAGACCTAGCTGATCGAGGATAGAGGAGTGGTTAGCCGGGTCCTACTGCACTTGAGACACCTTGCTAGGCTCGATCTAGTACTACTTAACCGAGGTATCAAGCACACCTTCGACAATGGAAAAGCGCGCTCTTATATCGCCCTGACTTTCGCCAGCAGGTGTATAGCAATGAGGACAAAATGGCAAGTCTCAGACCTACATATGTATATACAAACAGTGATCAACGCGCCTTCGTCTTTTAAACGGAAGACCAACATCGACCGCAACGCTATAAAACGCCTATAAAAGACATGGCCAACAGAAGGCATGTTAAAGGATTAGTCCTCATCCCAAAGGGTAGTAAGCCAACTAAGCAACCGTTGTCGTATAAGCCGCTGTACATGTTGGACACAATGGGGAAAGTGCTCGAAAGGATAATACGCACAATACAGGAGCCATGCACGGAAGGACAAGGAAGGATCCAATAGAAATGATCACAAACAAAACAAACAAAAACATCGGAGGAGTAGTAGAGGAAACTGAAGAAAACCCTTTCCAGGGGCGATCAAGGATGCAAAGGTCGCCAGTTGACCAAGTAGCAGCGTCGCAAAGGTGCAAGGAACGACGCGAGTCACCCGCAACCACGCAGAAATCCGACTTTCACAAGCTAGGTGAGCAAATAAGATGGCTGGTTGAAATGTTGGAAGATGGCAAAAGGCGATCTATCCACCAAGCGATGAGAGACGCTATAGAAAGCATCAGAGCCCTTTACGAGCTCTCGGCGATTCAGTTGCACGACAAGAAAGCAAAAGAAGTGATCCGTCAGAACAACTCCTCACAAACTTCGCCATGGCTTAAGCCAACATCGGAGCCGAAGAGAAAACAGGCTGCAGACAGCGAACCCTCAGAGCCCAAACGGAAGCAGCAACACCCATTGAATGATGTTGCAGACACCAAACTACCGGAGCCAAACCAAAAACAAAAAAACGGAGTAAACGATGTCGCAGATAAACACCCGGAGCCGAAGCGTAAACAAAAGCGCTCAAAACTGGAAACGCGAAACACGAAAACTTGCGTGGAGACCCCAGTGACCAGGGAAAAAAAACTCAACCCAGGCACTAGCCAAAAGCAAGCGACAGGAGAAAAAGAATGGCAAAACATCACCAAAAAGAAGGTCGCCAAAAAGAAGCAGCAAGATGCCAAAAAACTTAGACCCGACGCTATTGTCATTAAAGCGACAGGGACCCTGTCATACGCGGAGATACTACGCAAGGTGAAGGCAGACCCTAAACTGGAAACAGTGGGAAAGGCGGTATCAAAAATCAGAAGGACACAGAAGGGAGACCTTCTCATACAACTCAAGGAGACGAGTACTAATACCACCCAGCTTAAAGGCGTCATCAGTGAAGCTTTAGCGGAGCAAGCGAACGTAAGGTCACTTACGCACCGCACCATCATTGAGGTTAAAGACATTGATGAGGTCACTACTGTAGATGACGTAATCGATGCTATCAAAGCCCAGTTTGGAGTGACAGTTTCGCCGACAGACATTTTGTCCCTGCGAAAGGCATATGGTGGAACCCAAAAGGCAACGATTAGCCTTCCTGCAGAAGACGCAGGAAAACTATTAGAAGCCGGAAAGATCAAAATCGGCTGGGTCAACTGTCGCATGCGCGAACGGACGCTGCTGAAAAAGTGCTTCAAATGCCTAGAATTTGGTCACCTGGCCTGGCAATGCAAAAGTGAGGAAGACCGCTCTAGACTATGTAGGAGATGTGGAGCAGAAGGACATATAGCGAAGAACTGCGATAAGGAACCATCCTGTATGTTCTGCAAGAAAGACCATCCAGATGATTCGAAGCATGTAGCTGGCAGTAACAGATGCCCAGTCTTTCGGAGAGCTATCACTAGCAAAAGACCATGAAGATACTACAAATAAATCTTAATCATTGTAGAGTAGCCCAGGACATCCTAGCACAAACGGCCAAGGACGAAAGGGCGGACGTTATCATGATAAGTGAACCTTATAAATGTCCCGACGATAACAATAATTGGATCTTCGATAAGGGAAAACAGGCAGCAATATGGATATGCGGACGCTATGCTTTCCAAGAAATAAGCGATCAAACAAAAGGCTTCGTGCGCGCGAAAATAAATGGAATCCATTTCTATAGTTGTTATGCCCGACCTAGCTTGACGACCAGCGAATACCAACTATTGCTGGACAATCTAACCGCGGATGCACTTCAAAGAGCCCCAGTGGTTATAGGAGGCGACTTTAATGCGTGGGCGATAGAATGGGGCAGCAGAATAACCAACACCAGAGGACAAGCCCTACTGGAAACAATTGCTCCCCTATCGATTAGCATCGCTAACAAAGGTCGCGCATATACGTATCGGAAGGTTGGAATAGGCTCTATCATCGACATCACCCTTGTGAGCAACTCCATGCTGAGAACCATAAAATGGAGGGTCAGTGAGGAATATTCACACAGCGACCACCAAATGATTATTATGGAAATAAAAGGAAAGAAACCAGTCGAGCCCCCAAAGCTCACGGGCCCAAAATGGAATGACAGAACTTTCGATAAGGATGCATTTGAAGAAATGTTGAACGGGGATCTAACCCTAAGTGGAACAGCGGATACCCTTGTTCATCGCCTTACAGCCACCATCACCACCGCGTGCGATGCATCCATGCCTAGAAGGACAAACAGAAGGAAGGCACCACCGTGTTACTGGTGGACCGAGGAAATAAAAACACTTCGGGCAAGATGCCTACAAGGCCGGCGCAAAGTTCAGCGATCAAGAAGGAGACCAGACTTTCAACAATGCATGGACACTTTTAAACTGGCAAGACGCAATTTAAATAGAGCCATCAAGGAGAGCAAAACCGCATGTTTCAAACGCCTCTGTGCGGAAGCCGACATTAACCCATGGGGCTCGGCATACAGAATAGTAATGACGAAACTGAAGGGCTATAGAACTCCTCCAATAACATGTCCAATGATGTTGAGATCCATAGTAGAGCACCTTTTCCCCCAAATACCAGCTACTATTTGCAACATCGTAAGAGAGCTCAATACGGCGACTATTCCCCAAATTACTCTAGAAGAGTTGCTTCAGGCATGCAGCAAAATAGGCGACACCAAGGCGCCCGGACCCGACGGCATCCCGAATACGGCAGTAAAGGCGGCTATAAAAAAGAGACCAGACATGTTCATAATGACGATGCAGAAGTGTCTCGAAGAAGGAACGTTTCCCGAAAAGTGGAAAATGCAGAATTTGGTCCTACTACCTAAAGGAAAGAAGCCTCCAGGAGAACCATCGTCCTATCGCCCAATATGCTTACTAGTGGTGTAAAAAAAGTATTCATTCGGTACAATGTATTCGTTACTACCATGTACTCATTCGTACTCGTTACCTGCAAAGTACTCAGATACGTATTTGCTACTCATTCTCTTTGCACTACCCAACACATTCCAGGGGATTCTTATTCGCCACAGATACATTTGTATTCGAATACCAGTTCTCTCTTGCACTACCAGCAAGTATTATTTTAAGAGATTTTCTTACTCTCCCGACACCAATACTATAATCGTATAAAATTGTCCTTTGTTAAATATGTCAACAAAGCAATATCACCTCACAAGAACGCAGACAAATTATACACACGGACACGCAATATGTTTTGTTTACTTTCCAGCAATCAGAAGCGAAGGCAAAAAATAAATGACAACAAACAAATCTCCCCAGTTATTCTGGAGACCACCCCTGGAGTTAATGTGAAACCTAATAACACCTGAGTTTCAAACCACTACACCAATCTCTTTCTCTCTCTCTCTATCTATCTTTCCAACGCCCGCACCGTGTGAAAACATGTAAAAGGGTATTCATAACCCCTTGAGTGCGTGCAAATTATAAAAAAAAAACGGCTTGGCAAAAGTGAAAAGAGAAATCTGTTTCTAATGAATTATATTTGTTAGAGCAGGTTACAATATTGAGGGAAACAAGGCAAGAGATTACTTTTGTATTCGGTTCGCAAAAAAGAGACAGAATTGTATAGTTTCCAACGTGTTTTATAGGTGGTACTCGCGAGTATTAAGTACTCGTTACTTTTATCCGAGGAATTATGAAAAAATAACGAATGAGTACGAGTAGTCAAATGTATTCACAGTTTACATCACTAATGCTTACTCGACACAATGGGAAAGATTCTCGAGAAGATAATCTATAATAGATTACTCGCGGTAGCAGAGGAGAAAGGAGCTCTCTCAGATCGCCAATTTGGCTTTAGAAAAATGCGATCTACTGTTGATGCCATAAGATAGTTAATATCGCAAAAGGTGCCATCGAAGGGGAAAGATGGCTCTACGGCATAAAGGAGTACTGTGCAGTAGTAACATTAGACGTTAAGAACGCGTTTAACTCGGCGAACTGGTCGTTCATTAGAAGATCACTCGCCAGGATGGATACACCATATTACTTGCTGCGTATAGTGACCAATTATTTCATCAACAGGAAGTTGAGATACTATACAGATGAAGGGGTACGATATTACAATGTCACTGCGGGAGTTCCACAGGGATCGGTCTTAGGGCCGTTATTGTGGAACATTATGTATGACGGCGTCCTGAGATTAGCGTTACCTGGGGGGGTGACTGTAATTGGATTCGCCGATGACATTGCCGTCGTGACAGTAGCTAAACAGATTCGTGGAGTTGAATCTGCTACAAATGAAGCAATTGTCCAGATAAAGGATTGGCTGTCCACCGCCGGACTAGAACTTGCCGACCATAAAACAGAGGCCGTCCTCATAACTAGTCGTAAAAGTGTAGAGTTTGCCAACTTCCAGGTTGGTAACCAAATTATCAGGTCCAAAGAAGCGGTTAAATACCTTGGAGTAATACTGGACAACAAACTGCAGTTCAAAACACACGTGGACTATATAACCAAGAAAGCATCGCAAATGCAGGGAGCTCTCTCGCGCATACTGCCTAACATTGCTGGACCTGGATACGCAAAACGGGTCCTACTCTCCAGAGTTGTTACATCAGTTTTGTTATATGCCGCCCCAGTTTGGGCGCATGTTTTAACGACGAAGGAGACCAGAAGGAAACTATCGTCAACATACAGACTCTGCGCGCTAAGAACAATCAGCGGTTTTCGGACCATATCAGATGAGGCCGCCTTTGTTATAGCCGGAATGGCCCCCATCGACATTCTTCCAGATGAAATGTTGAGGATATACAACAGAAGAGCCTTGAGCCAACATGACGCCAACGGAATCAAGAGGATCAAAATTGAGGAAAAGGCAGCGTCAGCAGCTATGTGGCAAGCTCGTTGGGATAATACAACGAAAGGCAGATGGACACACAAACTCATACCGACAATCCAAGACTGGATAAGTCGTAAACATGGAGACTGCAACTATAACCTTACGCAGTTCCTGTCTGGCCACGGCGGGTACCGCAAGTATCTCCACCGATTTGGACACGACAGCTCACCATCTTGCCCCGAATGCCCAAATGAAGATGAAGATACGGAGCACGCTGTATTTTATTGTCCCCGCTTCACGGCATGGAGAACTACTCTGCCCAGTCCGTCGTTACTCCTCGAACACTTGTTGGAGTTTGCTGACCGTGGAAAAACTTGTTGGTGTTTTTCGATATTCGAACCTCCCGAAGCCTATCAATTGATGATACTCAACCATAAATAAGTCAAAAATAGAAAGAAAAAAATCTGCTTTAATATTTTAATAAATTTATTTTATTTGCAATTTACTTGTATTTATTTAATAAACGAAAATAATAAAAATAAAAATATTTAATAACAATAAAAGCTATGATATAAACGACAAAAAAAAATTAAACCACCCGCATATAGCGAACCACATGCGTGCTTTCTTCTCAACTAATCCGTTGCTAAATAATTGACTATGCAAGATAATTATAATAAATGTTACATGATGATGTGTTTAATTAATTTCAATAATGTCATTTAAAAAATTTTCAATAAACCACAAAAGATTAAGAATAAAAAAAAAAGAAAAAAAATGCTAATAAAATTGTAACAAAAATATACCCCAGATATGCGCGTTCTCCCTCTACTACTCTTAATATAAATACTTCTGTTAGTCCTTAATTTTGATATACATACATATACATATGTATAATTTCCTTCAACTTACAATTTATTAAACTTAAGCTTAACTAAGAATATTTAATTGTTTTTTTTTTTTAATTTACAAAATTCTCATGAATATTATTGTATAGGTAGTATGCAATTTATTATAATGTGTAACATTTTATTTTATTTACGAATATATACAAAAGACTTACAAATGTAGAAAAAAATTCTATACGGTAATATCAAAATTTGTTATTGTATTTTCCGGTATATATACAAAAAATCTATTAAAATACATCGGCAAAATGTAGGATGCTTGTATAAATTCTTTAACTGTTGAATACTGTTGTATAAATGCTAATTTTAATTTTTTTTTTTTTAATAAAAAATGGCAATTTCTGACACGAAAAAAGGTCTAAAACATCTTTTTTGTTGTTATAAAAATTTAAGTGATCAAAATTTGTTTCTGAAACAGAAGGCCTCTTGGTTATCTATTGATTTCTGCAACAATTTTAGTACCGAAAAATTTTAAACACCAAAAAATATGTTTTTTTTTATTATTCAAAAATTCGTTTTTTTTTTCTATTTCTGTTTAACGATTACATTTTTGTGCGAGCAATTTTTAATATCACTAAAATCGATTTATATACAAAATTTTGCTGCTGATTTTCAGTCACACACACACAAAATCAAAAGAGAGCATTTTTTTTTCGTATCGCAAAAGAGAAAATTAAAGAAAGCCTTAGATATTTCAGGAATGTAGTATACATCTGGGATGAAGAGCTCGTTATTGTTTAAACATCTAACTCTTCTAGTGTTCGTGATAGGCGATTGTTATCGATGCGACGTCGTTGACTACGTCGAACTGCATCGGCACGACGGTAGGGTTCACTTTTTAGACCAAGTAGAATGTCTTCTAACGCTCCATTGTACACTTCGTCCTGGTGAAGGAGTTTCTTTTCACGAACTGAATTCGCTTTGCTTTTTAACTCATTAATAACTGCTTCCTGTAATGAAACCGGAGTCGTCTGAGAAAAGTAGACAGAAAGAAGGAGAAACGGGAAAAGAGGAAAGATAAAAAACACCGTATTAGTATAACCATGTGACCATATGAAACCCAAGTATTAACTAAAATTAAATACAAAAATAAAGTTGATAATTAATTAAAATATTTTTTTTTTTAGTTGGAAAAAGATGCAGAAAAAACGCAGGTTTTTGTTAGTAAAATTTTTGAAAACAATAGTTTTTGGTTTTGGGAGCAATAAAAAACGAAAATTAGCTGCTGACTTTGGACACAATTACATAAAAAACAAACACACACGCACACAAAACATAAAATTTTGGACGACACGTTACTACATTGACATAAAACTATCGCAATGAAAAGTTTTTAAAACTAATTAAATAAAAAAAGGACTTAAACAAAATGTATTCTAAGGTAAGGATAGCTACCACCTGCCTATGGGGTTTAACGAACATGCCTTGCTATGTAATAAACTATTTTATTGAGTTCCCAACAAATCTCCTCTTGACTTTAGCTCAGAAGTTTGGTCTGATTTCCTGATGGATCGAAGATGAAATGTGGAGTGTGTACTTGTGTCTTTGGACCCGACCCAAAAGTCTTCTGTGTTTTTTAGGCTAAAATACTTGACAAAGGATAGGCGCTAGAATTTATATCTCTTCAGATAGCGAAGCGTCACTAAAATCAGTGTCTTTTGCTCAGTGGACTTGAAACTGGTAAAGTATATACTGAAGTGATACATTGCAGTCTCTTGTTAGGCACAGTAAATGCAAATCTGGTTAATGAACTCAGCTACCACATTTCTAGGCACCGAACTTTTCTGCGTATTAGAAAGAATGCTCCAAGTGAATCATTACTTCACAAATTTATTAAAAAATGAGGAAACTAGTTTCGACGTCACATAAAAACATAGTCCCTGTGAGATAAATTGTTACAAAAACCATAAGGGCGTCTATTTGTCATCGTTAACAATAGTAAGACGTTTTAAGAAGCAGCTTATAGTGAATTCTCAGCGATGAGGCGCAAGAGGGATTCAAGAGAACCCAAGCATTCTACATGTGCCACTTTTTGGTGCACTTCTTTGAAAATGTGGCTGGAAATGCGGTTATTGTGAATGGTTTGCGATGATGACAATTTTTTTTTATTATTGCCAGATTTTATTTCTATGGTATTGAAGGCATGTGGTTTCCATAATTGCAACGGCGCAACCCAAAATAATCAAGGTACACAAACGTTTTTGGTCGTGTAATGCGAATAACAATTAGACTGCAAGATCGTATGATTTGACGCAGTACGACCCTTGGAATTTTTTAAAGTAGCATGTGTATGCAAAATCGCGCTACAGTAATAAATCATGCAAACAAGGAATGGATGCGATTGGAAACTTTACGTGTCGTTGAATTTAGCGCGATTGTCTTTGGTTAGATTAAAAGGAGTAACAAAATGCCACGAACTATAATGGCACCATCGGGATCAACAAAAAATACTCATAAAAGGTTCAAAAACTGAAACACTTTCTTCTAACCAATTATCTCCTTGCGAAATTAGAATATTTTGCTGTGTTAAGGAAACCTTAATTATCAGTCATTTGACAAGTAGCTCTCTAAGTATTTCTTTCATATTCGACATTCAAAAAGTATGCATGCGATGTTCTCTCTCTTTACAGCATCTGCATGTCTGGAAGTCATCTTTTTCTAAGAAGGCAGTAACCAGAGTTTTTATATGCCATCTGTTTAGTTTCTGGGATTAATCTATCTACATATCTTATATACTATAAGTTAATGAACCGTAGCGCATTTCTTCCTTCTAGTTTTGTTTGTATATCGAGGGACAGGAAATATAAAAAAACGTGTTCAGTGCTACTGCTGGAATTGTGCACGTTGTAGCAACATTGATCGTTATATCTACTGCAGCTAATTTTAATTTTTTAATTTTGCCGCTTAACGAGAAACCGAGTTGTTTTAGATCGTTCAAGGTTAAGTCAGATTTTCATGTTTTTCGAGACGGCTTGTATCGGTTAAATAGCTCCAATTCATTACGACTATTACTAAATTTGGACAGCTTTGGCCAAAATTGTGAATATGTATGCATCTTAAATATAAAACAATATAACTATTGTTAGTAACTATTAACATAAACATAAATAAAACATACCATCCATAAAGGACACTACATACAACATAAATTAAGGACAGATACAAAAACAGTTTCCACATAAAGCTAAACAAATTAACAAAATAACAATCGCTCACTTACATATAACGTCAAACGACTTAAGCAACCATTTCCAAGTTACAGAGAGATATCTACAAACTTTACGTTTCTATGTGCGTGTATGAGAGTGTTTTTTTTTGGCTTTGATTGTTGGTATGTTGGTGGGTTTTTCTTTCATACTTTTTTTTATTTTTACAAATCTATTATACAGTCTTTTGTGTGTGTTCTCATTCTCTAATTTGTCTTTGGTTATTTACTAAGCAACAACATCAAAGTGCGCCCTCTTAATAGTACTAAATATTTTCGTATTTTTTCAACACTACGGTCGTCAACAAGAGTAAAAGTTTCGCTCATCCTCTCTGGCCGAATTGGTTAGTGCTTTGTGTAGTAGACTGCTTTCCATAGTCACGCAACCAAGTTTCTAAAGAACGTTTTAAGCCAATTCGATTGAAAGAAGATTATTTAACAAATAAATAGAATTTGTGGACAGAAGAGAGTGTGTATGTATACAGTTGCCAATGAGTGGACGGAAGAGAGGAAAATTAATGGAATGGAAAAACAAATTAAAAGAAAGTATGTAACATGTATAACCACCAAAAGCCAAAAACAGAAAGATAAAGCTTACCTGCTGTTTCTTCTGATTCATCTTGTTCCTAAGGATTACCTGTTCGTTTTCCTTTTTACTGGCAGCCAGTGCAGCTGCTTGCTCCAATCGGCGACGTTGTTCATTTTCCTGATCATGCATCTAAAGTATAAAATAAAACAAAAAACAAATGCATTAGAACTCGTTAAAACAAAGAAAACTATAATGGCAACCTTGAAAGCGCGTGTGAACCTAACAATCAACGCAAAGAACGCACTCGCATCGGCATTTCTTGAAGATTCTCCAAAGTATTCCACACACTCTTTGAATGCATCCTGCGCATTCTTAAGATCTGACTTGATTTTCTTCAGTTTATCTTCTGAGTTGTTTAAGAAATCCTTAAGAATATGCGTTTGAACACCTTTCACCCGGAGGTCAGCTTCCTTTTTCACCAATTCCATTCCCTTCTCCAAATCATGCATATCGGTGACGATATTCTCCAGCGAAACCTGAGCTGCTTTGTCTGTACAGAATAGTTCTGTATCGAAATTCAGCAATTCAGGGAATTTTTGTCGTATTGTTGCAACTATATAGTGCAACAGTGACATTCGTTTGTCTGTCGATTTCGTATCGATCAACGTGTCCAGACTTTGTAGTTTAAAACCATAGGCTGGGCCACGTTTACTGCTATTCAGATAGTTTCCAAAAGCGAGCACTATCTCGAGGACGGCTTTGAATTTACGTGAATTTTTCAGTGAGTTGGCAGCTGTGGTTATCGCTGTAATTTGCTAAAAAACAAGAAAAAAATACATGATTTTAAAGAATATCGCCATAGACTTGTAACTTACAGGACTGATCAAATGTACACAGTCAAAGAAATTGCCCATATAATTCATTATAGACAACTTCGATGATATCCTCTCCACTTTGGCCAATTGCAACATGAATTTATCCTCTTCGGTGAGGAGATTTTGATCTTTACGTTCGCCAATGTATTCCTTGTAGGATTTAACTTCGACATCTGTTGGCACCATCTTTTGTAGTAGTTCGACATTTTCCAGTGAAAGTTTTTTCAGATCGAGACTATGTATCGCAGCTATCACTTCATCGATTGGCATATCAAGTTTTCGACGAGATATTGCTGCAAAGAAAAACAGGAAGCATAACTTTAAAAGGGAAGAAGAGCGGGTTTTTAAAAGTTTTACCAATATTTCGTAATCTCGTGTGCTCCAGCAGTGAGACGTTTTCAGGTTTTTTGAAACGCTTGCTCGGATATGAATGTAGGCCATCGACTTCGGAATTACCATTCGCGATTGGACCGCCAATGCCAATTTTGAAGCGTTCTTCAAAATCGATGAAGTCGATCTGTTTGTGAATTTTCTCATCGTCGAGTTCGTTGAAAATTGTTCCGCGAACCTAAATCAAAAATACGATTAGTAAAGTGGTTAGGTTTTCGTTTAAAGAAAAATTAATGCAGGATTGTATAAACGTAAGTCAAACATGGGTTTCCACAAAGTGCTCAACAGAATTCAGTGGGTGATAGAACTTCATGGTTTCGAGTATACACTGCCCTTGGACTTTCACACAAATGCGTACGGGGATAAATAGACGAGTGTTTTAGGATAATTGATTAAACTTAATTTGAAAATCGACAAACTGAGGTCCTTAGAGAAACTTAATCTTCATTACAATCATCTCGAAATTAAAAATTTGTGAAGTATAATTTGTCTACCAAGGCTTTGCTGTTATTTTGGCTTTTGTAGCAAGGCCCTATCTAAAATGGCCATTGAGACGCCATACAGGTCCCTCTTTATCCCTTTCCTGCCGTATGGTGCAGAAGCATAGACTCTGCCAAGGCCAGATGATGGACTGCTTCGAATCTTTAAAAGAAAAGTTCGATTTGTGGACCCACCAATGCCCGAAGAATCTTTGATTCCACGCATGAGAAACTACCCAGAAGAGGACAACCTCATCTCCGATGACATACGCAAGTGGAAGGTGACCTTTACCAACTCGGTGTACACAACTGGAAGCAGCTGGCTAAGGATCGTGTTGGCTGGAGAAACTTGTCATAAGTAAGAAAATAATTCCATGCTACACGTACTTGGAAATTTGAAGTACCAGCACCAGGATTTTACTAATTTGCACGCGGAATGTTTGCACTTTAAATACGTCACGTACATTCGTTCAAACGAGAGAGATCTTTCGGTAACACCAAGGACTGATTTTATGAGTATAAAAAAGACTGCCCGAAATATGATTACAAAACACTCCTTGGACGATGCTTATCTCCAACAGTTATGAACACGAAATGTTCACGGTTTGGCGACATACGTAGACCAAATAGTTCAGTTTTCCTGCCAAGTTGTTCAAAACTGAAAGAGCAAATGTTACATTCGGAATGCTGCCTGTTGTATGGAGAAGTAGAGCGATTTAGTTTAGACATCAACTTGCCCTAAAAAGTGGCGTAAGTCCACTAGAAAATAACAACTAATGTCGCAAGAACGTTGCAAGGCTTTCTTCAACTTTTATCACAGAAAGATATTTCAATTGTTATACAAACGGAAAATAAGGAACGTGCAGGTGTGATGTTTCAGAAAAAATGGGCAATTGGTCACGATTTAAAAGGGGCAGCAAATTTAAATGAACGCACATCCGGAAGGAGAACGACTTGCTGTTCGAAAGTTTGATGCATGATGATCGAATACGAAACGGCGATTTTGGAGCTGCTGATAGGGATAACTTTCAAACCGGGCTTGTTATTGCTCTTATTGACATTTCTATTCAGTATAGTCTGGTATAGCAAGCCTACCACATTACTCTAATTTACTTTTAAAGTCCGTCGTCGATTCGGGGAACTTATAGACGGCTTTTGTGATTTTTATAATAGTCTATCTGATCGAGCTATCTATCGAACTGTGGCTCGATTTTGTATCACATTCTCTCTAAATGATGCAATAACACCAACAAGTCAAAGGATCAAGAATGCCCGTACTGAAGGGAATTTCGCCACTGTAAATGAAAGTGTGCGAAAAGATCCAAATTTATTGAAACGTCGTCGGTTGCAGTGTTGGGACTCCGTCCACTGCAAAGATATTGGCCTTCACTCGTATAAGATTCAGCTGATGCAGACATTAAAGCCACAAGACGATGATTTGCTTTGTTCTTTCGCCCTTTCGCGCTGAGCAATTGCAAGCTGGTTCTTTATTCTAAGGTTCAGCGATAAAGTTCATAAGCAAAATTGTCGAATGAGTAGGTAGTGATACAAATCCAGAAGCTACTCTACAGATCCCATTCCATCCTGAAAAAAAAAAACCGTGTGGTTGCGGTTCCCACGCTAGTGGCATCATCGAACTTTATTTTATCAAAAATGAGGCCGGAGCTGGCTTTACGGTCAATGGAGATCGTTATGGAACGGTGATCACTAATTATTTGTTTGTTGATGCAAAATATGCCAAAGACACATGGTAGCCATTAACTTATTGAAGTTATAATTTGGCGATAAGTTGATTTCAAGTAATGGACCAGTCAATTGGCCTCCAACAGCGTGCGATTTGGCATCTCTCGATTATTAACTTTGTGGCTATACGAAGCCTAGCTATTATACTATCGTGTTATTAGTGATATATAGCCATCATCTATCGCAAAAGTGACCCAAACTGAGAGAATGCGCTTTATCCATAAATGCCGCGGTAGTTGTATGCCTGGAATGATTTCAAAAATAAGTTAATCTTTCGAATGAAAAAAGAATTTCTGAATAAAGATTGATTTTTTGTTATTTTTGCTTGAAAAAACATACTCAGGAGTATATTGTCCTCAGGATATATGTATGTAATTGTGCTTCAGCTAAGGGCCTTCAAGGCAGCTTAACTGCCCAAGATGCAGACGGTTTTACCACACTAGTGCACCGTCTTCGCACTTTAGGTTGTGCAAAGCTGTTGACTATCACAGAGACATCAATGACTTCGCAGACTGTTTATAATAAGGGACCATGTATGAGCTGAATGCTATCGAGACAGAAAATATTAGATGGACAAGTGGTATAATCGACCAAGGAGATTTAGCCAAGACTGGATCTAAAATGCTCTAAGAATCTGATTTCTGTCAACAAATTGCATATTGGCGCTCCAATGGATGTCATCACTGGGTACTGTGTGATAGGCAAACCTGCAACTAAGTTTGGCGTATATTCGAGAGATTTTTGAAGAAGCTGTATGGACGAATAAGAGGGAGCGAGGCTTCACTTAGGAGCTTTTTTTTTACAACGGTCTAGACGATCGAATAAATACAGATATAAGGAGTCTCTTACGCTTCATCAGAAGCTCAAATTGATTTAACGAGTAGACAGGACATTGGTATTACAGTCAACCTAATTCTGGTCTAAGCGTGTTAGCGATAACTGGATTTAACCTAACCTAACCTAACCTAAATGTATGATTGGAAACAGATTCAAGTGTGAATTTAGACGAATGAAAGTTAGAACCTCTTCCTTGGTTAGGGTTGGTTAAACCCAAAAGAATTTATTTCCATACAATTTGACTTCGCTGACCCAAATTACGTGTTGATTTACCTGAGCTTTCTATACCTCAATCGTTGAGAAAGCAGCCTCATCAGTGCCTACAAACATCCCTCAATTACATGTATGTAAATGTCGCAAAGGAACTTCTAATGCAGCTATCCACGAATAGTACACAAATCCGCAAGAACACTTAAACTAACATTTAACGTTTTACCCATTAGAGACTGACAAAGTCCCATCAATTAAAACCTGTATCATCCTCAGCTACAGTTGCACCATCAATCAAAAGCTAAAACTACTACGCAATGTTCCAAATGATGAGCCATTAAGCTGTACACACACGCAAACTTTAGAACTCATACTACCCAGCTTATGGCTTAAATCGCCGTCAACTCCAAGAGTGTGCTTGGCCTAGGACTACTTAATTACCCACAAGAACTGAATTCACGTCATCACATTAGCAGTGTCCAACTGTCGTATTTATGACTAAAAAAAGGCGAAATAAAAAAGGAAGACATGCCTCAGAGAGGCTCACTTACCTGGTTAGGTTTCAGCGCAATCCAATTAAGTGTCGGCAATTTGTATTTGGTTTGCACCTTTCGCTTGATGGTCATCGCGCCATCTGGGGCGGGCATAAAACCAGCAGCGGGTGGTGGTGGCGGTGAGAATGTCGACATGAATGGTAGAGCGGGCGCAGGTGGTGGTGGCATTCGTGTCGCCGATTCATGGGGGTTCATGTTCGAATATGTTGATTCGGTGCCCCTGAATCCACCGTTCATGCTGGGTGGTGGCGGTGGAACCGGTGGCGGTGGTGGAGGTGGTGACACTGCACACGGCAATGGTGGTGGTGGAGGCGGTGGTGGTGATGATGCTGAGCTACATGAATCTGGTGATCCGACGTTACCATTTAACATTATGAAACTACCTTCACCATGGGAACCAGATCGTGGCAAAGATTTTGTAAGCGTCTGTAGCTCCAGATTCTTACTCTGCAGCATGGATTCACGCTTCTTTAGCTCCTGCTCATTGTGCTTGAGAATCTTTCGTAGGGTTGATACCTCTTCATCGAATTTGCACTTCGTTGCGAGCAGCTCCTCCCGTTCGGCTTTCAATTGCGCCATTTCGGTGTCCATTTCAGCTAACTTATACAAGAACTCTCGTTCCAGCTCTGCATTACGATCCATCACTCGACCCAGGTCATCCTCCAACTCCTGCACACGCTCTAAAGCGGCGGTTTTCGTTTCAGAATCTTCCATGAGGGCAGCAACGTCAAACACGTTATCCAAATACGCCGAAATCTGCACTTTCAACTCTTCGGATTCAGTAAGCCGCAGCTTTTCAAGATACTTATCCAAGCCTAGTGCTGTAAACTCATACTGCAGATGCACTCGATAGTTCATATCCTCAACAGAATGCACAACAATATTCATGAACTGCATGCAAGCAACCATAAAGTCAATATTGAACGCCTCAAAGTTCATGAAATACTCCATGAGCGTCTGAAAGCGCCGCTTCTCTTGGCACACCTCTTTGAAATTGTCAAACGACGACAATATAATCTCATGACCACCCTTCACCAAGCATATGGCCGCCAGCAACTCCAGCACCAGAGCCTTCGTTCGCAACGATTTATGTATCAAACTCAAGGCGATACAATTAATCGCTTCTCGATGCTGGATCACCATATTGAAGCCGTATTTGTTATTCATGATGGCACGCAGGCACATGATACACACATGGATGTCATCGGTTGATGCGCCCATATTCAGTTTGGCAATGTGTCGTGATCGGCGTTTAATACTTGGACTATCAAGGACATCGGCCAGCGATGGTCGCAGGAATCCATTCGACGAACTGTGATGATTGTGCCTGGATGACGAGTCATGATGATGACTACTATTGCCAAGAGTCGAACTATTTCCACCGTCAGCTTCACTACCACCAATCGATTGAATGGTCGTATTGGCGAGATTCAAACGTTCATCGGATTCACTGAGCGCCTCTTGTATTCGTTGCTCGTGACGCATCATTTGCAAACGAAAACTTAAATAATCAACGAGAGCATCCAAACCTTGATTGGTCTCGTCCAGGAACTCCTTCACCCACTCAATGTGGTTGGTCCTAAGTGAGATTTCTAGATCACGTAACACTTGTGTGGACGTGGACTCACCGACCATTTTTCGTTTCTGACAAAGAAAGTAGAAGAAAATCTGTAAGTACATCAGGCGCGGGGAGAACGGGAAAAACACACTGTGAGTTGGTTAAATACTGATTAAGGTTTAGTTGCTACTACTAATAAAATAAAAACAATTTACAAAGAATATCTAGAGGAATTAGAAGAGGTAAGGAGTGTAGAAGAGAAAGGAAAAAGAGTGTAGAGATAGGGAGAAAAGAGTGTAGAGAAAGAGAGTGAGAGTAACAGAGGAAATAAAAGACTTTCATGGCAGCAAAGTATTTAATTTTAGCCAAAAGGTTCCAAAAGTCTTGCATTTAACTACGTTTTGTGCATGCATATATATATGTACATATATGTATAATAATATTTAACAAAATTTATAGGTTCATGCAGTTCACCTTTTCGAAATCTAGAGCATTCATCAAACAAGAAATCAACGGGCTACAACGGGGTCAGGTTAGAAGGCCAAAGGGGGCCTAAATTAAATCAAGCTTCAAAATAAATACGGCTGATTCGGCTGAAACTCTCCCCTAAAAAGGGAGCAGAGCCTCTAATGAGAATTTGCAAAGACAAGGTAGAAGACCTAATAAAGCTGGGGCCATCACTTGGATTCTTTTTGAAGTGCTTACTAACTCGACGCTGGTGACACTAACGCGTTTGAAATTTTGACAGATATTGCAGGTTGGATTTCCTGCAATACGACCGCATTAATGAACCTTGGTATCTGACGAGCATCCAGCGACGGTTTATTTTCTGAAAGTTGCTGGGTACCCAAGTACTTCAAAAACTGTGCGTAATGAAGAGAATATCGCCACTTTAAGCAAAAGTGGTCAAGAAGATCTAAATTCATCGATTTTTTATCGGTCCCACAACGTGGACAATTTCGCTTAAAGATCTAAATGGTGCGTGCATGAATCAAGGCCACAAGACCATCATGCGTCTTTCTTCCGCTGATCGGGCTCATTTTTGGCTTAACCGGTTTGGTATTTATCGCATTATGTTAAGACTAATCCAAACTATGTAGACTCTACAACATAATTTACCTCCAGAAAAATGTACACTTTTGTGAGGTTTCCACGCGGGTCACATCACCGGACCCTTTGTCAGAAAATTTGGAAGAAAAAATGTTTCTGTCTTGTCTAAAACTAGTCCTCGTCTCGAGTTGAGACTAAATATCGACACATACGCAGGCTAATCATAAATACTGGGTACGAATAAATGCATTCATTGCGGATGATGTTTTGAACGCACCCATTTCATGTTAACTGCCATTTGACATGTGACATTTATGCAACATTGCCGCATATTTTTTTTGTTTTTCAGTTATTTACAATCATAAAATGTGGTGACATCGAAAATCGTGTTATTGCAGTTGGCCTTCGCAAATGCAACTTGAAAAAGTTGAGATCTTTCGAATGTTCCAGATGCTTGGAATCACTCGTAATTTTGTGTGTCGTACTGTGAAGTTTTCCGAGGATGCGGGAGAAGTTCGTGACCGCCTAATATCTGGCCGGACGCGAACTGTAAGAATTCCGAATGCCATCAAAGCCGTGCAATGTTGAATTAGATAAAAACAGAAAATCTTGTCACGGGAGATGAGAATTTCGCAAAAATTCACGTCTCGAATGATCAAAGAAGTTTTGCCACTCATCACACTAGACCAGTGGCATTTAAGCATAAATCCAAAACTCTACGCAGCCGGTACGCGAAGAACTCCCACCGAAGAGCAAATCTCCACCGTTGAAGAATCATTCAATAAACAGTACGATCGAGTGTATGCTCGGTCATCAAGAGAAGGGTCAGAACTCATGCCAAGGATCGAATGTGGCTACCATCAATAATGGTATGGTGCGGATGGCATTACCAACCTTAATTTTTTCCGAGAAAGTAGTCACAACTTTGAAGAAAGTTAACAAGACAACGGTTTTGGAGACGTTGTGAAGCCCCTCAACCAAACTATGTCCATCAACAAGACGTGAACATTCCAACAAGATTCTGCCTTAGCTCAAAAATCGAAAACCACTCAACAGTGACTCTAATAAAACGTTCAGTCCAGACTTCAATCCGTCGGATTACAAGCTATTGTTCATTTTGGAATGCATCGCCTATTGTTGTGTCTTTAAAGCAAGCCCTTGCCCGAGCAGTGGACAATTTTTTAATACATGTGGTGCTTGCTGCGATAAATGACTGGCCACAGTGTCTTAGGTCCTGCTGGATGGAAGGCAAAGGCGACTATTTCGAATAATTTATTCTAAGGTTTTTAGCTATTGAGTGACCCAATAAATAAAATAAAAATTATTGAAATTAAATCGTTCTCATTTGACATCAATTTGTCCTTGTTACAGCATCTATGACAAGACAGGGTACTCATAATTATTTATTTTTACAAAAACCTTACATAACACTCTAGATTCTAATAATTTTCATTATCTTTACAATATAATACAGGTCTCACGTTGCATTATTAAATATTATCATTTAAGAAATAAATTTTACAGCATTTATACAGAAAAAGTTGTTTTTCATGCTCTGAGAGATACTATTTGCATGCGTTCAAGTAATTTAGATAAATTTCCAAACCGAAATTGTTGTTAATTAATTTTGTTAAATACCTGCAGCCATATCTTTGTAAAGATTCGGAAAAGAGAAAAATTATTTTTTTTATATATAAAAAAAATATACAAAATTATTAAAATTGCAATTAATAATAAAATTAGCTAAATAGCGTGGAAAATTTTATACTTACTCTGTGACTTCGGGAGGCTTTCGGATCTAGATATGTCCTTAATTTATTTAAATAGTGAGATGGCGGATCTTTCGCTTGAACCATTTCCTGGAAAAAAATAATAAAAAAAAAATTCATTAGAATTTGTGTAGGCTAGGGTGTCAATAAAATATTCAGTCATCAACTGATGACTACTTAGAATGACAGCTAGTAATAGAAAACCCTTTATAATCTAGGCTGCAGACCTAAGTCCGTAACATGTCCGATACCTAAAATTATGAATTTCGCCGTTTAATTAAAGCTTTGAGTTGAACCCCAATATGCGCTCTTTAAACGTCTCTCTTCCTAAGTAAAACGTTCCCATTTTCAAGATCTAAAATGCCATGGTAAATCCAAGAATTTATTTATAATTTATCTTTCTTTAATCATTCTGCTCAGCTAATTCGTACGTGTCTATGCGAATTCTGCACTTAGTCATAAAATAACAATTCAAGCAGTTAAAAGACTAATAAAACGTTTAAAAAAAAATTATTTACAACCGCACCGCAAATCAATGAAACATAAACCACGAGCATTACCATGAGAATGCCATCCATTACCTCATAAAAAATGGTCACGAAGAAGGCACTAACTTATCCCACTCAACGGAGCCAACTAAGGATACCTCTTCGGCGCTTAAAACGCGCAGCTCATCACTATGCATAATTAATGTCTCACCAGCGCTATTGTCTATAGTCGCACTATTTCCGCAGTACTCTGCCAGTGCTAGTGCCGCCATGGCATTGTATTTTCCCTTGAGCACGCGTAGAAGAAAATGTTTTGAACAAAGTATTTCGCTACTGCATACCGGGCGCCACGCTGCTACTATAAATTCATTTACATTTTTACAACAGGTTTGAGAACCATTCACACCTCGTTAAGGCATAATTAGTTCCTTTCCAGTGGAGTCCACTGGTGCTCACGATGAAGTGGTTAAAAATTATCACACCATCGTTGTAGTGTCTCATCGAATTAATACTGTTATGACATGGCTTGGATACGGTACATAATTTCGTGAAGCTGAGAGTGCAGATTACACAATATCTACGAAAGGATCATGTCCAAGCACATCAACAAAACCCTGAACAAGTTATGCGCACGAAAAGGAGGAAAATTGAAAAATTCGAATTTCAAAGTTAAACGGAAAAAACGACCCTTGCTTCGAAGCTTAGGTAAGGTTAAATAGGGCTATGAGATCATGAAAAAACACCAGTCACCATAATGGGCCCATCTAGATCCCTTGGAAACCTTCAAGAAAGAAACCCAAACCATTTCATCCAAATCAGTATTTTGGGCCAAAGATATAGGTATGGGATAAGTTACGGGTCTTGGTCCGTACCGTAACAAAGCTCCTATGAACACGATTTTATATTTCAAAACTTCATTCATGTTGTGCGCGTTACATTTTCCGCACAAACAGTCTTCCTCCAGACCTACAGTTTAGAGCCATATCCGAAAACCATTTTCCTTTTTTTAAAAACCTATCTCATGACAGTTTATGCTCTCGGACATTGGCAAGAGGTGGTACCGTGAACAAATTTTTTATTGTTATCTGGGATTCGAATCTCATACCTCCCGCTCACTAATCATTGCCCACGACGTCCACTAACCCCTCCACATATTCCTTGCAGTATAGTACATGGCCATTGCATATGTACATATGTATATGCTTAGAAAACAGATACATGTTTGCTTAGGGAGTAGTAAAGTTATAAGTTGCTGGCCTTTACGATGCTACTAGCACCGGATCCTTGACTGGTTTCGGAGTGAAAATTAGACTACAGCTCAGTATTAGCTCAGACTCTGACTTAACTCAGTTCTCAATACACGAAAAGTCGACTTTAAATTCGCACAGCAACTGGGGTTCCGTTGTCTTTACCTATATATCTATGTACATATGTATGTCCATGAGACCAGGGTCGAGGATAAATGTCGCGCAAGATCGTCAAAACTCGAGTGCGAATAATACCGAAAATCTCCTGATCTAAGACGATAGATTGCTTTAATTGTTCAGTCTATGATATATGTAAATGTCAAGGGGAGACTCTAGAAGAGCACCTAGAATGGTGCCAGGCGTACGCGGAAAAGCACTAGAGTTTTCTGTAAATCACTTATGTAATATCAACGATTCATACAAACTCTCGGTGAGTATAGCATTTTTCAAGCTTTGCCATTGAAAAACCACCACAGACTATATGCATGTAAAGAAACTAAGCCCATCTAAGGTCACAATCTTCGTGGATAGCCACGCTGCACTCAAGGCACTAGGCAGCGTGATAATTAGATCGAAAACAGGCGAACTAGCACGGAAATTGTCAACATTAAATGACGAATTGACCTATGCTTCGGTAGCTATCCCTACTGGTGTACTAACAAGAAAAATATACCTTAAACTAGGAGAAAAGATCAACCTCCTGCTGGGAAGATTGTGGCGACTGTGTGCTTATGGCCAACTCTGAACAAAAAAAAAAAGGACTAAAAGCTTAAAATTTAGTACCATGGTACGTGCTCAAACTGGGCATTTCCCGATAGGTGCAATGTTCCCCAGATAAGGCATCAACTCACTTGATTACTGCAGGGGCAGTCGTGTCACAGAAATTTTTCGTTTCCACTACATGGGAAACAGACTTTTTGCAGAGCTGGAGAGCCTAGTGCAAGTTCCACTCAGGAATATGATATGTTTCGTTAAGATTTCAAACATACCAAGCACATCCACAGAAAGTCGTCGAAATGTGTCTTTGATTATGAACTACGCATGTGATGATTCAAAACTTTCTAACGATAGGGTGGGTTGTCATAACTTCTACGAAAGTAGGCCACCGATTCATACTTTCGAGTAATGCGTCAGAAATTGCAAATCCCCCGGTTTACATTCTTATCACATAATTTCGGTTTTCTGCCGAACACTTCGCATGAAATTTAATTGCGATTTTATATTTAGCAGCTGTGATGTATGGCAGTTACTGAAACTCCAAAAAAGCTTTAAAGTTTTTGGATAACCTTGGAATTGGCTGTGAAAAGGGATATTTTTCATGGACAAGAAATAGCCTCTGTAGGTGTATTTCTTACATTCAAGTAGGCACTGTCCCTGTTAAAAGGAAACGTACAGGAAAAGCAGGAATATGGGCGGGTGGAAATTATTCCCCCAGAAAATTGATGAGCCAGAAAGAGGAGGGTTTTGTCTGGTCTAAAGTTAGAGAAGTCGTCTATATTTAAGGCTGCAATGCCCCCTGAGCTGACCAGCACTCAAAGTGTGAGGAAATGCTTAATAATACTGTAACGGAAGCTAGAGGAAATCATCCTATCATCATAGTAGCCAGGGACGTCAATATTTTGGCTACAGAATGAGACTGTAGATCAACGAATGCCAAAGATCACAAGCTGCTAGACTCAAGCAGCTCGCTGAGAAGTAACATTAAACGCGCGTTAGTAAGCAGTACGACCATGGAGACCATCAAGCTGTAATCGACGAAATATCATCAAGACGCAAACCCCACTATCCTCATCAGTTTCGAATCTGGATAGGTAGAGATATCTTTCAACGAAGATCTATTTTTGTGCGATTACATCTGAAAACGAGATTCAGTTAAATACGCTGCATCACTCCTAGAAGAAATCCAGTCTTTTGGTGGAAAAGCAATATCGAAGACTTGCTAGTCCAGCGTCTTCGATCAAGACGAAGAATTCAAAGATCCTTTGGAAGGCCTTGAGCAGACCAGACCGCAGATTAACTTTCAGTAACTTTCAAACTACTGATCGGCCCCTGTAAGTGTGATTTCAGGCCAGGAAAGTCCACAGTCGATCAAATTTTCACACTCCGGCAGATCCTCGAAAAAACCCAAGAAGTCCAAATCGATACTCAACATCTTTTTATCGACTTTAAGGCCGCATATGACAGCATTTATAGAAACGAGCTATACACAGCCATGCCTAGTTGGCATTCCTGCAAAACTCTGTTCGTCTGTGCAGGATGACGATGGAGAACGCTGGCTGCTCCATCAAGGTCGGAAATGACCTCACCGAGAAGTTCGATGTCAAAAAAGGATTTAGACAAGGTGATGCGCTGTCATGCGACTTCTTTAATATCATCCTTGAATGAATTGTGCGAAACTCACAAGCCAACACCGGAGGCACAATCTTTCAAAAGTCTGTGCAACTACTAGCTTAAGCCGATGACATCGACATAATTGGCAGAACACAACGAGCTGTCACCGGTGCGCTTGCCAGTATTGAAATAGGAGCCGCTAAAATGGGTTTAACTGTAAATGAGGGCAGAACCAAGTATATGCTGTCAACAAGAAGGGACACACAACATAGACGAATTGAACAGAACGTCACAGCCGACAGCTTTAATTTCGAGGTAGTAAGAAACTTTGTCTACCTTGGCTCTGCTATAAATTCTGACAACATCTCGGCGGAAATTAATCGAAGAATAACTCTTGCCAATCGCTGTTTCTTTGGGCAATTGAGTAGTTAGGCCCTATCTCGAAAGACTAAGGAGACTCTTTATAAGACCTTAATCATCGCAGTCCTGCTTTATGGCCCTGAAGCATGAACTCTTTCAAAAACGGATGAAGTTTACCTTGGTCGCTTGAAGAGAAAAATTCTTCGTAAGATATACGGTCCCGTTTGCGTTGACGGGCTTTGGAGGAGAAGATTCAACGAGGAAGTTTACGAGCTGTACAGCGAGATCGACCTAGTTAAAAAAAACTGCGCATCAGCCTAGCCTAAGATGGCTAGGACATGTAGAGCGAATGGTGGCCAATGCTCCAGCCCGCAGAGTCTTCGAATCTAACCCGGAGGGACAACGCAGTAGAGGACGACCTCGCCTAAGGTGGCGCGCACAAGTAGAAGTGGACCTCAACCAACTTGGTGTGCGCAACTGGAGGCAGTCAGCTAACGGTCGGGCTAACTGGGGAGGCTTGTTGGCTGAGGTCCAGGTTCACCCTGAACTGTAGCGCCACCTTAGTAAGTAAATAAGCTTTCAAGCGGCAGTGCGAGCCTACACAAACCTTTTTCTAGAGAGGTTTAAACTCAGTGCTTTCAGGACTTGTACATATGCAAAACCAATCAAATTAAAAAAAAACAAAACTAAATGACTTTGAAGTTTTCCTTTCCATCCGCAAAACTTAAGTAGCGACCTTCGCAACAAGATCATCTGAAGATATTTAAGATAAAAATCAAAAAACAAGCAACTGGGACGCTGACATAACCATCAGTCACACGAAAGTGATAGTATCCTTGGCACACAAAAAAATTTATTACATTCGACCACTCTAAAGGTATCGGTGTAAATTTAAAACGCATTCCTAACCCTGAACTTAGGCATTAAAAAAAATTACTGGAATTTATATAAAATGCCAAAGACTCACGTACATTTGGACCAAAACAAGTCCAATTTTTGGCGTCACTAACAAAATAAAATCAGCATCATTTAATTGCCTCAAAATCTACACTAATGCTATGCACGCGCTATAAAAATTTGCATTTTATCCGAAGGTCATAGTTTAAATAGAATTTCCTGTCCATAAAATTTGAAATAAAACAGCGGTATCTGTCCCCAGCGATCAGAAAAGTCATAAAGTCTCCAATTTTTTTCAATTAGGACAGCGATAGCGACAGAGCGCCAACCACAAGTTGCATGTCATTGTCAGTCAAGTGTTGTGTCACTTCCGTTGATTGCAGGGTGGCAACACAATAAAAATTGGAAACCAGGAGGCAATTTCATTTAGACAACCCGACGAAATATGATTTTTGTATTCTCAAAAAAATATTTCTTTTTCCTTTCTTTTTACGATCAATTAAAATTCAATTCAAATTGTCTACCGAAGGAAAGTGTGAAAAAATAAAATGGAAATTTTATTTAAAATTGATGTGGTCTCCTCGTTTTATCTTCCTTCAGTTGAGTGTCAATTTATTTTGATTGCATAATTAAATAAAACATTTCATGGGAATGGGGGTTAAGTCTTGTAGAAGTTTGTCAATTGAATGTAGGAAGTACAACTGGGTACAACTTCCCCCCTTTAGACAGACGAATTGTGTGCTAAGGGCTGAGTAATAAAGTTATCAGTTTAAATTTGCTTTGAAGAAAATTATTCACGGTCTTGAGGACTTTAAGGCTTTTAATGAAGGGGTAATATTCAAAGATGTAATATTGCTTAACGACGAGTAAATACTTTAGGTGCTAAGTGTGCTCAAAGAACGGTTTAATGAATAAGATGGCGCAAAAGTCATCGCTTGATTTTCTAAGGCAGTAACTTTGTGTGCGGGCAGATTAACAATAACAGCCTTACACCACCGTTCGACAAGAGACTGAGCTTTAAAACCCACGTCGTGTATTCCAGTAAAAAGGAGCCACAAATGCAGCCAGCGCTTTCCCGGATGCTGCCAAATATCGGTGGAGGATTCTGCTATTCAGAGTGGTAAGCTGAATCCTTCTATAATCTGCCCGGCCTGTTTGGATGCACCTACAAGTAAGAAGACATAAAAACAGACTCTGTGCAATCAGAACAATATGCGGTTTCCGAACGAATTTCGAACGAAGCAGCCTTTATTATAGCGGGTAGGGTCACCATCGATGTGCTCGCTGACGAGATTTACTTAGGTAACGTTACCAGGACGGTCAAAGCAAAAGAAGGGACAACTTCTATAGCACTCTGGCAAACCAGGTGGGATAACAGGGCAAAAGGCAGGTGGACCCAAAATCTGATTCCCACAATCGAGGCTTGGACAAAGAGAGAACACACGGGGATTGCAAGTACACCTCGATTCCTGTCCGGTAACGGCAGCTACCGGAAATATTACCACAGATTGAGGCACGTTAGTTCGCTCTTCTGCCCAAATGAAGAGAGGAAGACGCAAAGCACACAATTTTCCAATACAGACGCCTCGCAGAGGCGGAGCTTCTCGGAGCTTCTAGAAGCTATATGACAAGGTCACGGCATGACTGATTGGGGATCTGTTCCTTCATAATGAGTTTAAAAGGCTCGAAAGATTAAGACCAATGCAAAAGGCATTGCAGTGGAACTATCTCTGCTAGGATGAGTCAACTCTCACTTTCCACCCAAAGCACCAAATGTTGTCCTTAAAGAGCTGTCCTATTTTTGTTTGATTAATTGTAGTTGACCAACTCCTAATCGGCCTAATAAATGCAAAATACCCTGCCAAAGACCGATGTTTGATGTCAGGCAGAGGCTTGTAAAGTTAATCGATCAAAAACTGTCATCATTTCATTCACCAGGAGAAGAAACTTAAATCTACAGACACTAAGGCCAAATGATGTCCAATCTAAGGGGTAACCTTAGACCAAAAACTTACCTCTAGATAGAATCACATGAAAGGCAACTTAAGCCTCTGGGACTGTTGTAATCTCCTTGGGGAGTCTAAGGACAAAAAGGATTCACTTGACCTATAACACCATTGTCATTTCTATACCTACGCACAGCCATAAACTTGAATGCAAGCATTTGCTGCCGAAGCTAGATCTTGTAGTGTTGCCCACTGCTAGCCCTATCGATGTCTAGAGGTTGTATCACCAGCATTGACTAGATTTTGGGTACAACTAGGTGTAAACATATTTCTGCCAAAGACAAGGGTTCCTCCCTGTGATTTCACCTCACACAATTCCTGTCCACTAGTGTTGAGATCGCCAGCGGCGCTGCTTCCGTTTGAACCTTTTCCCGGCGACGGAAGAGGAAGCAACGCTGAGACCTAGGGGTTGGCCAGGTGCGGTTCTTACTAGCATTTGCACCTTAAACTGGTTCTAATTCTTGGTGGGGCATGTTTGCAAGGCGCTAGGATAGGATTGCTGGCTATCCTTCTTTTCCTTTTCCGCTAAATTTTTGTTAGGAGCTCATCAGAGTACGCTGTTTCAGGATGCCATTTAGTCTTATTGCCTTCGATTCGTCTAAGGTGTTGCCAGATTGGACGTACAGTGTAAAAACGTTACGCCACTCTCTCATTCCAGTAGGAATCTTTAGAAGGAGACATCGATAAACTCTCTTAAACGACGCCACAAGTTGCAGGGAGTGTGAGCAAGTTGCTTGACGCCTTCAGGGTCCCTGCCGCAGTCGTAACACCTGGCGTAGCTAAATCCATTGGGCTTGCCAACATGCTGCAAATTTAACCAGTTTTACGACACAGTCAAGACTCCTTCAGGCTACAGCTCGATGTCTGCTCTGTGGTCTTTCTAGAACTTTAGAATCGATTCATTACCACAAGACAGCTAGTAATGGGAAAGCTTGGTGTGATAGTAAATGGTTTTTAGAAGACACATGGTGTGTTGTCATTGCCTTTGTACAGGATTGCATTTGAAAGGTCCTCATCTGGCATTAAGTACGTTCCAAACGTTCCACCTTTAAATAAATTTGATCCCTGCATCTAGGTACACATTTCCAATTCAACTTTTGATCCACGACTTACGGATACAAATCGTTTTACTGTCAATTAATCTCCCAATTTTCTAATGGATCGTAAAAAGTTGGCAACGGCTTCATGACTCATTTTTCGTTTTTCTAATTTCATGGTTCATTGGCTGTGCAGAAATTGCAAAAAGCCCCCAAACCTTCACCAATTAAAATCCATGTACTTTGCTTGCTTATATAGGAAATAACGACTATCTGTTTGGGGTCTGATTTATGGCCCAACTACGAGTACTTGGACATGCGGAATCGATTGTTGTTATGTTGACAGCCGGCAGTCAACCGGCAATTTTAAGAGCACACCTTGTTGCGTGGCGGTACCATTGTCGAAAACAATTGTTCGACATGTTTGTTGTTGTTTTCCTTTTTTTCTGCGACATACAGATACCATCTGTGAGATTTGTTATTCCTCAGACTAGGGTCAGTGAATTGTTGTGATGGAATGGATGTAGAGTATCTCCACACTCCATGGGGCGGAATGAATTGTTAGCATAAATCCGGATCGAATACATCGTTATCCTGTTTTATTAATAGGCAGAGAAGGTAACCTTCTTGTGTCAGTAATACGTTCTCATTTGTGGGTGATGCGGGTTCACTGGAAATTGACAGATCGATGAGATTTATTGTTACGTAGACACTCGTATGTGGGAGATTTGGGTGATGGATAGTGGAATGAAATTGACAGGAGTAGACATGGGTTTAACCTATCCATGGGTTTTATAACTTTTTTATGATTGTCATATTCAGAGACAGATTCACTCCTGCAATATTTCTAAAGGTTTCAGTGAAAATTTCTTTAAATATCGTCAAAAGTTTGGAACTTATACTGCATTAAATCAAAACCCGTTTAGGTTAGGTTGAGTAGGGTTATGAAACTCAAACCATTTAACCCAAGCACTTAATTTCCTTACAGAATTCAAGTAAATTTCAAAAAGTATCAAAGAAATATCTTCCAAGGTGTTCTAGTTGCTCCGGACAAGGCCCTAACATTCACAGAATAGATGTGTTTTGTCCTCTGAGACGTGTAGCTCTCTGCAGTATCTGCATACATCCGTATTTGATAAACCTAGTCTCATAGCTTGCATACATCCGTATTTGATAAACCTAGTCTTATAGCTTGCTGCCTCAGAAGGCAATGACGCCAATCGAACACTGACCAGAAGGCCTTAGACACCATATACCCTTCTAAGTCGGACCATCTTGGGTCATCCAAGTTGAAGATTGTCTGGAGAATAACTTTTTAGCCACGCACATTGGTGGTTTTATGCCTCCAAGTATGTCACTGTAAGGGAGCTCAGCTCCATTTTTTAGCCAGTACATCGGCACTTTCGTTACCCACTACATCGCAGTTTCCAAGTACCTAACATAATCTGACACGGTTCTGCGTACATAATGCCTTGAGCACTATGCGGCATTGCCTGACTGGTTCAGAGTTGTGGCGTATCCAGATGAAATCGTGATCGCAGCTGAGATAGCCAGCAGACGAAGAGAGATGGAAGAGATTTGTTGCCGCTTTATGCCCGCCCGTCGATGGGGACAGCTGTTAAATAAAACTTTCAATCTACCCGCCATTTTGTAAATCTGGGAAATTATCATAAAAAGACTTACGTTTGAGCAACGCTCAGTCGCTCGGTCGTCGATTTGCTTACGGACAACTTCCTGATTTTTTTATGGCGCATTTGAGTAAACCATTATTCGAACTGTGTAGGCGTACTCCCGGCATCGAATAGTTGGGTTTACGAATCGTGCAAGCTGATAGACCGAGCTTTTAGTATCTTCCATTGGCGCATCCATAAAAAATAAGTAAAAAATGTGCCCCGCCCTAAGCAAACTTGGAGCAGAACAGTTGAGGACGAAGTAAAGGCTCTGGGAATGAGCTAGAGAGAGCTGAAGGACGTTGTAGCAACCCGGGGACTACCCACAAGGAGTTTAAGGAACTCAACTCAGAGTAGCACGGAAGATTGGTATCTTAGGAAGTTTTTTCCCCTCCCTGGCGAAACCAGAAAAAAAAATACTTAAAGGCCTCCTCCTCCCCTACAAAAATTGAGGCTCTAATCAATTCAAGTGGTCTGTCTGACAGTAGACTTGAACCTTTCAGGAAGCCACTAATTGTATGGCTGTGTGAGCCATAATCCATTATTTCACGAAAGTTAGGCAATTTTTTGTGAGTATCTATCCAGAAACTCCATTCATTTCAACACCACTCATTCAATCCGTGTTTTACCCCGGTCATTGCAATCCTAAAGCCGTAAAGATGGTCTGTCAAAACCAATTTCCCCCATTTTCCTCCGCGAAAATAAGTGAAACTGCTTCACTCATGTCGAATGACCAGCATCGAAAAGTGATTACCAATCGAACAATTGCTTCCACCTTAAACCATGAGTAACCACCATGCAACCAGGTGAAAAAAACAGGAAAAAAAACCAAAACATTGCAATCCAACTCGTACTCGTACTCCAAGTCATATTGAGGAAGAATTTTCACGCTATGTTGAACAATTTTCAACATAAATTTATTCGAGGAAAACACAAAGAAACTGTGTTCCTTGTGTCGAGCCGATGGCACACGTCCGCATGTGTAACCGCTTCAGAGCATTCAAGGAATGTAACATGTACGACGACAAACGTCACTCTTGTGTGTACCCCTTCACATCTGCACTCAGTACGTGCGCGGGGAGGCTCACGATCAATTACATGAAAATTAATGAAAATCCCAGACCTCTCGACAGGAAATTGAGTTTTCATCTTCCACCGGGGATAGGGAGGAGGCGTCATTCCACTATCGTCGGTGTAATAAGTTGTGGAGACAACTTGTGGGGTTCATTAATCCTTCACTTGTTGTTTACCACCATTACTACTACTACGACACCAACAACAGGAAGAGGAGACTGGGGAGGGGTCTGCCTGTCTCCTTCAGACTGTAGTATGCTACCTCCCCTCTTGGCCTTTAGAAAAGAAACTAGTTCCTAAGGAGTGTGCTGGCAGACAATAAAATCGTTCGCGATGGCACAACGTCATCCTCCCAGAATGTGTGCTGGAGTACTCTACTCATTTCGTTGCTGACATCCCAGACACGCCTCTAAGTTATGTTAGATACTTTATGGTTAATCGCTGCAAGCGAAACGACTGGAATGCAAGCAGCTTGCTTTGTCGTTTGGCAAACACTTTTTTTCTGCTTTTTTCTTTTGCACATAAAGTATCGAAATAAATAACAAAGAAATGCAATCTAACCAAGATGGATGCAAATAAGTACTCTTGTGTACCGTAAGTGAGCCGGCGAATGTATCTCTTAAGGATTTGTCGAGAATGCCAGGATTTTGTTTCCCATTTTTGGGCATAAAAGTTTTTTTTTTAGTAGAAATGGAATTAGCTCCAGAGCGTCTTCTAGCACAGCTGAGTCTTATTGCAGCGACAGAGGTCACGTCGGTACTGGCCACACATGCACACACATTAGTTGAGTTTAAGGACAAAAAGTTGAGTAAGGAAGAGTGCTTCCCACGGTGCATTTGAGAATTTTGCTCAAACAAGGCTATACTCTTCGAGAACGAGGAATAAATGTATTTCTGACAGTTAATCGGTCGGTGGTTTTGGTTCAACGTGAATTTCGTAGTCGATTCCCTGGGAGTGTGGCACCAACTGGACAAATATTGGAGAATTCAGCTGCTCGCCTCGATGAGGCTGTCTCAACAGGGGATAGTAGTAGCTGACGTGGCCGATTCCCTGGGCGAGTGGCACTAACTGGACAAACACTGTGGCTCGAGGGGACTGTCTCAACAAAGGACAGTAGCAAATGTGGCCGGTTCTGGAACAGCCGTTCGGTCGAAAATATCGCTGCTGTGGCTGCCGAGACTTTCACAAATACTGAAGGGTTGTGACTACATGCAAACTGGCAAATACAGTAATCACCAAACTAAGTAATTCGATTAGCAGGCAAAGGAATAGAGTAGAGTAGAGACTGATGGTAGCAGGCCATGTAAATGTCAATAAGCACGCTTTCAGATTAGGACTTAGCAAAATTTGCAGCAACTGTGAGGAAGAGGAAGAAGATCTAGAACGCTTCCTCTGTCCCTATCCGGCAACCGCGAAACTGTGATCTATTACACTGGGGTTCAGCTGGACACCACGATTTATGCGTCTCAGAAATAAGGAACTCAGAGACATCATGGAGTTAACAACAACGTAGAAAGGTTCTCTATACAGTACGCAGGACATACACTCCAACCTCTTTTCCTATAAACACCCCCGAATCCTAATTTCGCTCCAATTGAACACCGGGGCGAATGCAAGGTATCAACTGGCGGCCTAAGGAATGAACGGAAGCCTACCCAACCAACCAACCAAGGGATAAATAGGGAAACCATGCAATTTTCATAGGAAGCCAGAGGTAGTATAGTATAGGTACGTACGTAGATAGGAGTGGCGGTTGTGTTAAAAGAGAACCCAATTAGCATTAGGTGCCATACTCATACCACAACTCATGCAAGCCTGACTGTCGAGGTGTTTGGTGAGAAGTTCTTTAATATTTCTTCCCTGACTTGATTAAGGATTTGCCCAAAGGTCGTGGTCTGGACCCAACTAGTGCCAGACAGGGGCATTTTCGGTTGCGACATTGCAACTGCGGCAGTGTATGTTATGTAGAATACCTATGTACATACATATGTCTAATTTGTAATTTGTCAGCCTAGCCCATCTGAGGTTGGCACTTATAAGAAAGTTTTATGAGATTTTTGCCTTCACTGCCCCCAAAGGAATGTGAACAAGTTCTGCAATCGAACAGTGGAGGACTGAACTTTACTTGGCCAGTTCCATAAACGTTACTATGCCCTGCAATCCAATTAAGGGTGACCCTGAAATGACCATCTAGTAAGGCTTGCTTATTTCGGCATTCTTGTACTAGTTTGGAAGATATAGTAGCCAAGCCAATTGCTTTGACGTTATATTTATGACCTGGCAAGAGATTTCGCAGATAATTTCGCCTGGTAGACACTGGAAGTTCCCGGAAGTCAATATGATTTTCAGATGCTTAAGGATTCAGAAAACACACCTGCACCGACTTCGCAGTCTTAGTTGTCTGTGTAGATTGCCAGATCAGAATCCTTAATTACCTGTCAACCTTGCAATTATGTTCTGATGGAGGTACGTTAGGTTGGATTAGGTAGACGGGTGCCCTAGTTGACATGAAGCTGTCAACGGCTCACTTAGACTAACGATGAGTCCATTGTGCCCATAAGCAAAGCCTTGAGAACCTAAATTTCATTACCGACTGCTGAACTAACCTCATGTATGCATGTATAAATCTCATGAGTTTCTTCAACTTAATGTTTCTTAGATCATCTTACTCCGCAGGGAAATAGTGTGTATTTCCTTTTGGTGGCTAGTTCTGGACAATCGCATAGCAAGTGGCGAATGGATTCTATTTCCTCTTCGTTTCTGCAGTTTCTTGTGGGGCATTCCTAGCCGTGTTACATGATTGCCTATCACACAGTGTCCTGTCACGACGCCGACAGCTATTCGAATATCCCTGCGACTGAGTTTCATGAGCTCTGCGGATCGCTTTTTTTCATAGACTGGCCATAACAATTTGGCTATCGCACATGTATGTAATACCAACGCCTGTTAGCTTCCTCGTTGGACTCGATGTCTATCTTCTTCTTCGAGGTGCTAAGCGGAGTGTTAGCCTCGGAAAGGGTCGGGGCACTTAGTTCTGACCCTGCAATGGCTAGTTGATCCAGCCGGTACCCAACGTTCACCTTGCTGGCCACTGAGATATTGTCCGGTCTATTTATAAAAATTTTTACGAGTTTGGACCTTGCCGATGTTGACCGAACGGGTACGTTAAGACGCGTTGCGTGAATGTAATCCGTTGTAGTCGATAGAAAATACAAATGAAGACATAAAACAGTGGTGGGTTTCACAAATACAGCGTTCCACCAACAGATCCGCCAGATTCTGGTGAAAAAAATTTGTACAATTTCAATGGTTTATTGGCTGTACACCCTTATTGACGAATCTAGCCCAGTGGAAGAAAACTAATCACAGTGAGCTTCTGCAAGTCCAGTACAGACGTGCTGACTTACTGACTGCACAAAGTAATCAAAAATGGCAAAAATGGATTTACTCCCGACACCATATACCACGATCACGCACTGATCTTGTATAATTCAGCGGCAGTCTCCGGATCAATCGAAAAGAACTAGAAATAGAAAACGATTTCCTCCAGGAAATGACACCATTCCCCCAACGAAACATGTACAGAACGCGCTCTAAATTCGTGTTTTTTTTAGGTTATCGGATGGATACAAGCGATTTGTCAATTTAAACTGCAAAACCCAATTCTCTACTTCAATCGATTGCCTTGCAAAAAATTAAGCTCTCGCCGCATGTACTCGTACACAAGAACCCAACCACATTCGATCCATCTAAACAATGAAAATTTAAAGTTCCGGTCTGCCGTCGCGTTCTGATTGCGAAATTACTCTTTAATTCATTCAAACGATCAGCGAACTGGTTAAACATCATCACCATCATCATCATCATTGCTGCCTTGGTAATCCCAGAGATCTTACAGAGTTCGCCGGCAAAACTTGCTCTACCCATGTGCGATTGCGATTCGCACACATCTCTGTATGACTATCCCCGTAAGTGTAATTGACATTTTGGCTTATAAACTCCCCTTGTCGACAGTCAATTGACATAATTTGATGTACGAAACCACTTTACGCAGAGGCCATTGGGCATTGTTAATCCATACGGGACGGGACTACTACGCGCAGATGCTCAATAGGTTTTACGATTCACATTTCAGATCGTACGAGTATTTTGATTTATCAGAGCTTTATGAATGGACCCGGCCATCACATAAAGCAATCAAACTCGCGCGTTCCGAACTTTAATGACCCACTCACCCACCATTGTCATCCGATCTCGCTTGAGTCATGTCCAAAAATTCGCCGAGGCGACTTGTTGAGAAAACAAGAAAAGCAAAAAAAAAAGGTTTACGAGCTTATGTACAAAGGCGTATATAAATGCCGCGTAATTTACGCTTTTGTTGGCAAAACAGACCACTTTCAGGTGTCATTTTGGATTCCTTCACGTGGCGGGTGATTGTTGAGTGACCATGAATCCGATTTGCTGGAGATTTCTTAACTTGATTCTCCGTCGAATTTTTATTTTTGGACAGAATACGAGTCTATATACTGGCTCTGTGGCTATGTGGACTTATTTGCTTGGGCTTTTCACATTACGTCGATGATTAATTGTAGGTACTTCTAGGCTACTATCGGTGATGCTGCTATGAATGGCCAGTGGCCAGAGTGGATGGAATGACTGAATGAATGGGGTAAAGAAATCGTAAAATTGAATAATGGCACGTAATAGAATTATAACATTCCAAACCTCAAATTCAATGGTTGAGTAGATTACTGGGCCATGACCAAGTGTCGATTTAACAATGAGCACGTTATGAAATATTTTTCAATCCATAGAGCTGAGCTAAAAGCATGGGCAACACACAATGTGGGACAGCTACAGATATGAATGGAGTTTCGCTTTAATGGGGGAATGATTGCCTACCAAAATTTTAGGGGACTACAAAGGCAGGGGTCCAGAGTGGTGGGATAGTCGCCAGGTACGACAATACATATGGTGGTGTGGCTTTGATTGGCTAAAAGCACAGTGGAATTCGTTCACAATGGAGTGGATACAAGGCAAAAAGATCTACGGTTGTCTAAATTAGCCTTAAGGCCATTAAGTGCTGATTTTGCGAATGCACTTGTTATCACAGAATCGCCTCCAGGCATTCTGATATCAGTTTCCAACGTAAGTAGATGAGTGACAGTCGCTGCTTATTTGGACCAGCAGTTCGGTCCAATTTAGCTATCAGAGGATGCTTAAGATGCAGGTACGTGGACACATTGAAGCGATATTCAATGCGATTCTGTGCTACAATTGTGAGCTTCTTGCAAAGATGTCGCAATGTGGATGGTTTCCCGGATTCCTGCCAAGAGCACGCACAATTCGAGCTTGAGTGCCATTTTGATATCACTGTTCACGAGGCCTTTTAATATTTTAGTGGAACAAGTGGAAGTAAGGTCAGAGATGTCCGAGAAGTCATCAATGATTTTTCCCTTTAAGAATACTAGTGGAGGTTAACTTCGTCAGTTCGTCAGCTCTTTCATTTCCTATGATGGGGAACACAGAGCAGAGTCATCTTGAATCCATGCCGCTTCTGATCCGGGCCAGTGTCTCTTTGCAGTCCTCAACAAACTTGGACGTAGTCGTGGTTGAAGTGAGAGTCTTTGGCCTAAGTGTCGGCGAAGATATGTAGCTATGCTGTGTTTGGGTGCCGATTTGCTGAAGAGTGAGCTACACGATCCCCTAACTACCAGGACTTCTCTCTGAAAGACACTAGATGAATTAGGGAGGCAGAAGGATTTGGATATGTTTAGTTCTATTGAGAAGATGCCCGCTTCTTCTGGATGGGAATACTGCATAAAAACATTTTTGGAAATTAAGATTGGGTTGTTGTGTAGTAGGGTCTTGCAGACAAACAGCCAAATTCCTTTAGTCTTACTGCACTACACGATACAATGACTTTAATATGCAGATCAAAGGGTACAATATTAAGAATCGCATTGAGTGCTTCAGTCGGACATGACCGTAGCGCTCCTGTGGTTCCTATTCCCGTTTCTTTTCAACACTGCTTAGTCTTGTGGTGCTGCTTTGCTTAAGTAGTAGACCAACATACTAGAGACCCATAGAATAGAACATACCACGGTCGCGTACGTCCAGAGAACCATTTTTGATCGAAATCCTCACTTTACCACAAGGGGCTCATGGTTTTGGCAGCTTTGAAGGTTGCAGTCCTTTCCACATGGTTTCGTAGTGTTTTGCGAACCAGCCCCTGTATGCAGTTTTAACAACCTTTAAGGCTACTCCTCTGGTTGTAACCGTGGACATATCCATGTTTTCCGCCCCTTCCTCGGCAGTTCATCCACGGCTTCGTTCTCTGATATATTGCAGTGACTAAGTACTCAAAGCAGGTTGACCTGGAAGGAGGTTGCTAAGATATTAATTATTTCTCGCATTCCTTCACCAATTTCGAGTTGGTTGTTGGGTTTGCTAGTGCCATTAGATCTACTTAACTGTCCGAGCAGATGTTAATGCTGTTGCCTTGGGTTCCAGTACTAAGTAATATCTCTGCCTGAAAGACAGTCACGAACTGAGTGATTGAGAGGTTACTTTCGGTAGTACGGCCTTGCCCCTGATTCTCTGAAACGTGTGATCCATCCGTGCACACTTCTATTCCATCCTGGGTTGGAACGGCAGTGCCCTGCTGCCATTCCTCGAGTTTGGGCAACCGAAGTGTATAACTTTTTTCGAAGTGGTATTCCTTACTTGAAAGGTCGCTCGGATGTCTTATGAATCCAGAGACCGCCTGTACTTCCTTCCAGATAGCCCTGTATCAGCATAAGCTATACACTTGAACCAATTGCTTTCCAGTGATTTTAGAAACTCATCCACCACCAAAATCCATAGCAAGGGCGAGGGACTTCCCCCTTGAGGGGTCCCGGCCTGGACTTTACCTTTCTTGCCTTCACTACCTAGATCAGCCGTTACTATCCGGTTGGATAGCATGTGTTCAATGAAGTTATTTATTACCTTTATCTTGCTGTATCTAGAGAGGGCTTCCATAATACCCCTAAACTTGATATTGTTGAAGGCTCCCTCTATATCCAGAAAGACGCCGAGAACCGCTTCTTTAAACTTAAGGGCCTCTTCGATGCCGTATAAAATGCCCTACTTTGCTCCATCTTATCGAGCATTATCCCTCAAGTATTTTACGTGACCAGTTAATCTTCTATTAGCGTCTGCTAATTATGGTCTTAATGAACCTTTGCCGCGATGCATCAAAGAACCAAATGAGGTTCGTTCTAAACCAACGGCGTAATATTGCATAATTTCCAGTCTATAGAATGTAAATGTCGGATAGAGCTTAACAAGTCCTTTATCTATTTAGAAGAAGGCCTCTGTTTTATAGGAAATCCATTCAAAGTAATCTCCAATCTCCTTCATTCGTAAACAGCCTTGAATAAGCCTTAACATTGAAACAATTATCGATCGGGTTAACTTCTTCAATTAAAACACACAAAAAAAAGGTCAGCTACAGCTACGATATCAATTTCCCCGATTCAATTAGTTACGAAACGCCCTTTAAATACCTGAGTGAATTCCGTTCCGGCACTAATCCCCTCGAAGGCCATCAAAGTCTCAACCCTTCACCTTGGTATTTGCTAACTAACTGTCATACGAGAGTAGGTTGATTAAATGACCTCAAATATTTGTTCTTCATCGAGCCGGGTTTTTGTTTATTCAAGTCTTTAGTATCATTAGTGCGGATACACATGTCCGTAGATGTAAGTTGGGGAAGTATTTTGTTGTCTATTTGCCTACCTTATTATGCTATACGTCAGCTATCTACCTTTTCCAAGTGTTTACATTATTTCTACCTATTTTCATCTGTGAAACATTAAACAGCCCATCAGCCGCCCATTCAACTTGTCAGGTATAATTATTGGGATTTGTTTAGCTAGCATTTCTCAATGTTGATCGTAAACTGTCCCGTAGGGTTAACATGGAGAAATTAAAATAAAAAAAAACACTACAGTGGAGGCTATAGGCTAGGCAGCAGCGATGGTTTCATACCCTATAGCCGCATGTAGTAGCCCGACGAGAAGGGATGCATTTTACGACTTGCTAACGATATGCTAGTTTGTCCAGATGACTGGAATACGCTCAGTAGATACATTCGTAACTTGTGTTTCAAGTTGTGGCATAAAAGACGCGATGGGGTTTGATGAACAGCTGTCGTTCATCGATTTTGAAAGAGACGTTCTATAGTGTCAACAGGGAGTTGTCAGAGGAATTCAAGATCCAAAGTGGAGTCCAACAAGGCTCTACTCTTTGGCCGACATTATTTTTATTGGTGAACAGCTATCTCCTTTTTCGACGGAAAACAGAGGAATTCGAAGGACATTTCAAGTCATGCATCTCGAAGTATGCCTATTGTCATACAGAAGTATGGATCATAACCAAGGGAAAAGCAGATTTAAAGGCAGAAGCAAATATCGTGGGGCCAAGTAGGCAAAGTTAAACAGCCGATAGCGAGAGTAAAGTTCCCAGTATCTTCGAAGTAGTTTCTCGACCGAAAGCGGTACCGAACAGGATAAATCAAAGCGAATTTGTAAAGCAAAGTCAGTGCTTGGATTGTTGAGAAGCAATGCGATTAGCTTTAGTTCCGCACTCCTGTTGAGTCCGTGCTTTTATATCGGTTCAACACACGAAAAGTGTGACAAGTGGAAGTGAAACATGACAAATGTGGATGAAATGATGGAGGAAATGCTCACCACCAGCATAATCACTGCAGTGATCCCCAACAGAGCCCTTAAGATGGCACGCATACAGAACTATTGTCGATGTGTCCAATTCATACTTGAAAGAGGAATGTGTCATTGCATGGTATAGGAAGCGGGAGGTCTGTCCGAATAACACAACGTCTTTAGGAATACACGCTTTACCATAGACGCAAACAGCGGAAAAGGCAGAAGACGGAAAGGAAGCTCCAAGAAATATCGTGCTGTGATAACCCTCGACATTAAGAACGCATTCAATAGTGCTAATTGGAACCACATCTTACCAGCACTCAAGAGAGTACCACCAGTGACTATTTGAGGCACCAAATACTATATACAGCAACCGTGGCCTGAAGGCATGCAGCGTGACTAGTGGTGGATCACCATCATCACAATTGTGGTTATAGCAAAACTTTGCCAAAGGTTGCTTTGAATAAGGTTGCTCTTGACTATTTCGAGAGGAAAATTTTGGACTGATTTCGGCCCCGTCTGCATAGACTGTGAGCGGAGGTCCAACGACTGACTTGGATGGGTCATGAAGAACGCATGGACACCAATGATGCGGCCCTGAAATTTTTCAAATCCAGCCCCGAGGGAAGGCGCAGTAGAAAAGGCCACGACTCAGGTGGGGACCTCGCAAAATTTAGTGTGCGGATAGCTAGCTAAAGAGGCCTCTTCGATTTTTGATCACTTTCATCACTGAGGTAAGACAAATGCTGGTGTTTATGCATTTGTGTCATCTAGGATTCTTTAGGCCTACCTCTTATTCGGGAAATCATCAGTAATGACGGGACTAAAATTATCTCTTCTTGGAACATGCTCATACCACCTGCGCCTGTCTTTAAACTTTCTATAGAAGTCGCAACAAGAACGTCAAACACTTAGTGTGCGTCTTTACTTTCGCCCATTTCACGATAGAACAGTGGCTCACCTGATTTGTTTTACAGAAATTAGACTATTCGATGCGCAGGACGATTTACATGGATATCCTTTGGTGTTGACATGAGTATTCATGGTTTAGAGGGCTTCCCTTGGGTTAATTTGTTTTAAAAGTTGCACTGGTCTGCTGTAGTGTGATTATGAACCAAGCCTCATACACCCTATCCATGTAGGGTGAACTGAATTATAAGAGCCTTAAGTATCCTGATAAAAAAAAAAACAAAAGGTCATCACCATCTCCGTAGCATTAATCATAAAATTTACTCTCGATTTGCATACTTGCATGCGTTCACCCGGCCAGTGTAATCAGTCATTTCCGTTTCCCTTTTGTTTGACGATGATGAACCCCATCTCTGATTGTCAGTTGTATCTGGTCTTCTTCTGTGTCTTTCTAGGTTGCTTGATGACCATACCAAAGGAAAAACAACGAAAACAAAAGCGGGCGCTACATGCGACTCCCCATCTGCGTTTTGTTCTGTTTTTTACGCTACGCTATCGCATGGCTGAATGGATCTGAGATTTACTTTGTGTATCTACGAGTATGTATCTGAAAGCGGCTTGTTTAGATTTTTTTTTATTTTTTTCCTTTATTTTCTGAAATTTTGCAGAACAAGCGAAAAATTGTCACAAGGTACTTTGAAGTGCATTAGGAGCGCAACAACAATCTCAGACAGTTCCTCTTCCTTTTAGTGGCGAGAGATAATTTATGAGGCAACGTTTTGATTAGATACTGTAAAGGGTGCCGCAAGTATGAGAATATTTAGAACATTGAACCGGCACTGTACTCTGTTGGTTGTTTTCCGTTCTGGTGACTTCAATTTTACATCCTGTAAGTCATTTGTTTGGTAATTTGGTACGGATTGTGACAACTTCCTTGAACACACTTCATGGTGCAAGCCATTGTTGGTCTGTTGTAATAGGATTGGTAAGTTAGTTGGAGAGTCTTTATTGTGATGCTGAGTGTAAACAATAGAAATTAGCATGGCAACGCAGAACAAAAACACCGATTATGGAACCAGATGAGGAGAAGAATAGAAAATCCTGCCGACGAGAAAGGGGTTATGTGTAGATTTCCGGAGATTTTTGTATAAAAAAAGCTAGACAAGTGGCTTTAAACTACATAGAAAGGCAGTTGGCTAGATTAGTTCATGGGACATATGAACTAAAAAAGAAAAGACTTCCTCATTGCAGCGTGGAATTAGGTTGTTACATTCGCGAGAACCTGGGGATCAGGCGGATGAAAATGAAATCTAGCGTACCAGCCGGTATTTTCCAAATGCTGACCAGATTCTGGTTCGGTTATGGTGGCTGCCTGTATCAGCGAGCAGAAGATACGACCATTGGGGGACCATTGTGATACCACGGGATCTATCACTATTCTGAGCACGGCAAAGGACTTATTAAACCAACGGGAGCATTTTATAAAGTGAAAGATACATATGGCGTGGATGTACGCCAGATGGCTAAAGTTTTCGAAAAGAAGTGTCCCTAGGTATGTAGGTTAGGTTAGGGTGTCTGTTTGAGAATGCAGACACACTTAACCAGGCGAGGTCGCTTGTGATACTATGGATCTTTCCAATTTAGCTACTCACTAAGGTGGCGCTACAGTCCGGGATAGTCCTGAGCCGTAACCAAGAAGCGTACCCAACCAACTCGTTCGTCAGCTAGATGCTTCCAGTTTAGCACGCTAAATTGTTTGAGGTCGCCTTCCACTTGCGTGCGTCAACTAAGCTGCGGTCGTTTCTCAGGAGTGAACTGAAAAATTTTCTAGGTGGGACCATTGGTGCCACTACTAATTTGGCTACTCAGGGACTACTAAAACCAACCGGAGCTTTTAACGAAGCGGAGGATGTGCATGACGTCTAAGAACTCCAGTTTGCTGACGTCATCGAAGAAAAGAGTCTCTAAATAGAGCAGTCTTCTTTGGGACAGCGCCGAATAGGTGCATAGGAGATGAAGGATAGCCTCTTTTTTGCAACTCCTGCAGAAGTCATTTAAAAAAAGGCCAAGCCTCTTAGCATGTTTGACTATCAGACATTTTGTCCCCTCAAATCGTCTCCTGCAAGTTTTTTTTAGGGGAAAAAGGGGCTGAACTTCCATTACACACCCAAGTTAAGTAGAAATCTTGTTTACTTCCATCCTCTTGTGTGAGAATTAGTCATTTTAAAAACTTTTTTATCGCAAAATCAAATACAGACGAAATGATTCTAATAAATTCACGGGTATTAAACCAGACAGAAGGTCACAATGTAAACGTGATTCCAGGAAAAAAAGTGACTCGATGACGCACTGCTACTTAATGCACGATAGTAAACACGCTGTTCACATCAGTTATGTCATAATTCCTAATTAAAAATGAGACGTTCGTCTGAATGCAATTATCTTCCTAACTGAGAACAACAATACTTGCATGCACTTAGCAACGAAAAAGCTTTATGTAAGAAAGTTTTACAGAAAAAACTCGGCCATAAACGTAAAACAATGAATTTCAGTAATCAAGATGCCTACGGTGTAAGTATCCAGAGCTAGATACTACCCTACGGTCCATGGTAGAATCTATTTCCGTCTGCAACAGAGTATGGTTAGATTAGTTTAGATTGGGTATAGGGGTGTTAGCGGACTGCGACCGTTCTAGATCTATTGTGCTCCCCCGACCTCTTCCAGTCCGATTTGCTTCATGAATCGGAGTACTTAGATCCAACAATGGTAGACCTTCTTCTGATAGGTGGAAAGTATCCAGGTATTTTATGTGTCAGTGCTCCACACTCCTTTAGAATGGGCCCTGAGGTTTCCTCAACATCTCCGCAGAATCTGCAGTCTCCACCTTTACCTGGGATGCTAAAGTCTATAGTGACACGTTAAGAAGCCGGTAAGGCCTGTCTTAGCGACGGGAGTTTCTTCCAAAGTTTCGCTCTTTGCAGTCTTACTCCTTCCTTAGTTCTTTCCGTATCGTATGCGCTGAAGAAGGGAAACTAGAGGCAGATGGACTGCAAAACTGATGGGAAACATTGCGGATTGGAAAGAGTGAAAGGAGATATGAATTCCTACGTCACGCAATCCTTTGGCGACCAATCTGGTTGGACGTACATACGTTGACATCCAATTGAGCTTATTTCAGGCTCGGCAGTCAAAGGACACCTCCAATGACAAGGTGATTGCTTTTACCTCGTCGTTGTCATTATGCTCTTCTTGGTGTCCTATCGAATGTTTGAGTGTTGTGTACCAGGAAACACAAAAGTTGACGCGGTAGATTTTCTAAAGACCAGGATCTCATTTTGAGATGGCTAGAACTACATATACAACGAATTGACACCAACACTCCAGCCCGCAGAGTCTTTGAAGGTAACATAGAAGGACATCGTAGTAGAGGAAGGCTTCGTTTTAGGTGGTGCGTACAAGCACAAAAGGATCTAAACAAACTTCGAGTTCGCAATTGGAGGAAATTAGCTAAGACCGGGCTAATTGGAGAGGTTTATTGGTTGAGACCCAGGATCACCCTGAATTGTGGCTTAAGTAAGAATTTCCCCTTCATTGGGTACCGGATCACTCACTGAACTGGGACGAAATGGTTCTTCTTTAACCAACATCGGAGTGATCATGTCGATCGCTCAGTACCTCAACCACACCGATACCATAACAAAGGCGAACTGTAGATGGAAACATTCAGGTAACTGCCACACCGCAGGCTACTCTGACCATTACTAGGTAGGGTCAGGTACAAGGGTTTATCTATCCCTTACACGCGAAGCATAACCAACCCACCAGATTCTGTTCATTGTGTATAGCTATGTCCTTCAAACACCGAATCAAAACGTCTGAGCTGAATGCACCTGTAATGCGGAATAAGAACCGCTTTCTGGTTCAACAAACTTAACAGTCTTCGAAATGATTCTTTTCGTCTGTCCCCATTCCCAAATCTCATCGCATCACACTCGTATGCATACAAATTGCGGAAAAAAATTAAGTATCATGACTGATCCTTAAAAAGAACTCCAATATCGATAAAAAGTCATCCACCATCGAAGCCTTTTGGAACGTTTTTATAGTTATCGTTAAAATTTAATTGAAAGATGTGTTTGGTGTCAAGTCAAGGCAGTAAAAAAAAGTTAGTACCTTCCAAACGCTGGCACGCAAAAGCAATGAAACAATGAACGGTCTTGGCAATCGATTGGCGGTAAAAGTGTAGCTCAGGAAAGTAATAAACTGCACGAGTCAGTGCTTGAATATAGATACTGACATCTGGGAGAAAGCATTTCAGAAGACTGACGAGCAGTGAAGACAACTAATTACTTTTTTAAGGCTGCATAGGTTAACCGGTGTCAAGCAGTAAAACCATTGTGTAACGGGTAGGATAGAGCTTTTGTGTCTATGTATGTACTTTCCCTCTTAACTCGATTAAATGTTTAATTGCAGCAGTAAACTGCTAGAGGACCCTTTGAAGGGCTCTATATCAGTCACTGCTGTCCATACATATGTCCGATGTCTAGAGTCTACTTGTCTAAGAGAGATTCTCGAAGCAACAGAAAGATTGCACTGGCAAGCTACTCGTATAAGAAGGATCTGATGAGAGCCAAGAAAAAGCTAACTTCAGGTTTTTGTGTGAGGCGATACCAAGCACTTCTACCGCCACAAGATTATTTTAGGACCTTGCGAAATCGGGCGGAATGTCACGGCCTCTGAAAAGCCCAAATGATAATTTGCGTGAGGATGAGGAGGATTGCTCTTATAAACTTACTTCCGCGGCAGCTACCATAGCACTTTCAACAGGAGAGTATTATCTCGGAACTTCGACTGCTGTATAAATTTAAAGTCGGCTTTCTTTGCGTTCAGGACTATCTTCGATCATAATCTGAGATAGGAATGACTTGACATCGAATTTTCCAGGATTTCAGTCATAGGTCCAATGCTGGTGTCTTCGTGGAGAACCACAACATAAGACTTCAACACTCGTTAGGTATGTAAAATGGCCATGGACTATGTTGTAAGGAATTGGTGGATCGTAGTATCAGTGCCTTTGACCAGTCAGGGTTAGCTTAAGGCCTTGCTCGCTTCCCGAATAATTCGAAAATGCAAGAGCTTTTGCTGCAAAGCTGAACTTTTTCAATCTTTTCAGAATTCGAGGTCACACTGGGGTCCCTGCAAATAAGGCCTTCGGTGAAACTATTAGTTAAGTCACAGAGGATGATTCCTCAGGACTTGAATTCATTTGGTCTTCCTCGATAAGACCATCCATTGACGACGTTCTTGAGGAAGAAACTGGCGCAGGAAGACTTGGACAAAGAACTAAGAACTCTCAGCCTGCCGACAATTGCATCAGCATCTCTTAGACCGAAATATATGCCATGGATAGATGTGCCCAAATCAATACTGTCAGAGCGATAAACAGTCATCGAGGCACGGCCATATGGTTAGGTCTAAATTGTATGGGAAGCCTGCAGCCACTTCTCAGTTGGATATCCGGCCCCGTCAAATTATAGGGTAACGAAGGAGCAGCAACCATCTGCTCTGAATCTATTTATAGAGCCAAAACCATTCTGTGGAATAGAGAATTGAGTTCCAAAAGAATTTAGGAAAATTGAGAAGAAAAACATGGCTAGGACCTGGAAAAAGAGACCATGTCTAAGGTACGCTAAGCTGATTGCATAGTTGGATGGTAAGACTAGAGAGCCTTCGACACGTAGGCCACCATTTTTCTCTGGAAAAGGTAAATGACGTTTGGGAAGACTATTGGTGTCAAAGGTGCATCATTTTGGGATGCAGAATTGAATAGATGGATGGCTTAACGGTCAATGAGGGCAAGACCAAATATGTATGTATATATTGCCAATAAGAAAGGACAATCATCTAAAATAGAACCTCGCCGATCAATAACGGACAACGATACCAGCAATGAGATTAAACGAAGGCGAACTCTTGCCAACCACTGCTTCTTTGGGTCAAGAAGCCAATTGAGCAGCAAGGCCCTTTCTCGAACAAATACCGTTTATTAGACCTTAATCACTACTGTCGTGCACATTGGCCCTAAGACATTAACTATGTCTTAAGCGGATGAAGTTGCACTTGGCTGTTTCGAGAGGAAAAAGGCAGAGGAATGATTTCGGTCCCGGAACATCTTTGCACCCACCCCCAAGGAAAGACGCAGTAGAGGAAGACCCCGACTCAGAAGACGCACGCAAGGGGAAGGGGACCTCAACCAACTTAGCGTGCGAAACTGAAGAGAACTAGTTAAAGATCGAGTTGGCTAAAGACGTTTGTTGATTAAGGCCCAGGTCCACTCCGGACTGTAGTGAGTATAGCCTTGGACGATATTACATCACATTTCACTCAGGATAGAGCTTCCTTAATAGTCATAATTTCCGCCTAAAAAACGCTACAGTGATCTGGCAGGCCGATGCAAATGCTCAGGCTTGAATGCACCCTACTCACGGCCTTGGATCCGTCTCTATGGAGGTGAATCAAACTGCTTTCTATCCTGACAACGTTTTTTCACTCATTCTCGGCAGAATTAGTAGCACGGGAATGTTTACCAAACCTAAGTCGTAAGACCCTTCACTTCAGATGGCCTTCCTGGAAATTGACTGTGCACCGCGGTTCGTATGAATTTATTGTTGGATTTATTGAGGTAGACAATGAAGTATTTTACCACAAGTTGTCGATACTTGCAAACAAGTTCTATGGCAGTCCAAAAACCCCGGTCGATATATGTATGTATGAACATTAAAAATTTATTTAGAAGCCAATTTGCCAGCTAGCAGGTGCAATGAATTACTCCATCCGCCCTCAGATCCAAATGTCCAAACCGTAAACATGCAGGCATCCCACATGCTCACATGTGACCGCATAGGCGAAAAGCTAAAAATCCTACCACCACCAATCGTATCTGAATCTTTTATTAAAAATTGTTACTAATAATTTGCACCTCTTCCCCCCATGTATCTCCGAACTGTATCTACAGTGCATGGCTCAAAAGCGAACCGCGAGCACCAATTACCTACATTCTCCACGGTACCGAGGTGCATCCTACGCACAAATAATGAATTACGTTGCGAAACCGGGCCGCGTTAGCAGCCGTAGTAGTAGTAGTAACCACTTTTGGAATTTTAATTTTTTTTTTCCTTGTTCTGAGAATGAACCTCAACGAACCGAGAATGTATCGTAGATGCTGTGTCACAGCTGTTGATTGGCGGTCCGGATTCACATGGGGAAACTGGTTATTTCACCTTTTCGGTGCCTGATAAAAGTCCATGGCCCAAATGCAGTTGTGCAGCGAGAGGATATGTGTACCTCGACCCACAGATACACGTACAGTTATGACGGCAGGTTTGGCGAAATTACAAATGTACGTTGTAGATACATCCATCTGTAGATGGCAGTAAAAACGGATTACTATCAGTTAGTGAGGAGCAACCGTTCGTGTGGTATTGTGTTACAACATGTGTATATCCTGTCAACCTGGGGTGATGAAAACCACTCAGGCAGTCACTTACTTAGTTGTTAGCTTCGTCATGTTGATGTTGAAGTGGTGATATGCTGTTTACAAGGAACAAATTCTAGTTCTCCTCCGTTAGGCAAACACGTATCTATTTCATATCGATCGATTGGTCATGTTTATGATTGTTGAGGCAATAAGGATAACTTCTAATGGATTGTGTGGAAGACACGGAAGTGTCTCAATGGTAGATGATATTAGGTTTCATAGACAGGGCATATGCTGTTGCAGACATAAATTTCATATCGGAGGAAGGGGGCAATGCGGTAGACAATACAGGCATGTAAATGCATTAATGACGTCATTCGGATAGTTCAGCTTGAATTTGAGAGAGACATGTGCTAACTGAAGGGTTTAAACGCACAATAATAACCTCAACGCTAGGAGACACAACCAACCGAAAAATAGTCTACAGGGAAACCCCCGAAAAGAGGAGTTCTCTCTCTCCTAGGTTACGTTAGATTGTGGAAGGGCGTTTGATGGATAAGACTCATCACGTTCACTCGGAGAGCTAATCCTCATTTTGTGTGAAAAAAGAATAAAAACATAGGGAACCAAACTTATCTTGATAATGGCCGACTTGCAAACCATTTGGTAACCTCTGTGGGGCTTGCGAAGAACCTGGATCTTAAGGCACGTAGGCGCCGCTCTTGGAGGACAGGGCAATAGCATAGCAGGTGTTGGATTGACTCCACTTCTTCTTCATCAATGGTTGAACATTACTTTCCGAAACATGAGCACCTTGCGTATGTCTGTATTAATGGCGCGACGAAAGGAATATTATTCGTCGAATGTTCGGTCCCACATCCGAGCAGAGAGAATGGAGAAGAAGATAAACCCGGGAACTCTATGAGTTGTACCGAGATGTGGATGTAGTCCGATAGACCAAAATACTTCGATTACATTGGGTTGGTCATAACGAGCGAATGGACAATAATGCTTCAGCTGAGAGGATCTTTGAATCCCAGTCCCTATGTTCGAGACGACGAGGAAGACCGAACCACCGTTCTCACAATTCTTCATTTGTCGTCTCTGCAAAATTTGAGGGGTACCTCTTGCTTTTTATGACGGCTCTTTAGCCCGTTTGAGTCCTTTCATGTGGTCCAGTGGGATATGCACATATGTACATCTGCCGATCTCTGCAGTTTATCAAAGCAGCATGGAACGGATTTGGAGTTAATCAAGTGGGAGTTCCCACCGCTTGAATATCCATAAGTATGTATATGAATGGAGGCACCTTTAACGACATCAGTACACCACACGTTACCTTTTGGATCTACCAACAGTCCATCAGTGATCCATGAGTCCCGGCTAGGGATCACGATGTAGAACCTCGTGTCAAAGAAAAGTAATTTCGGCATAAAGTCGGAAACCGTGCTGAGCATTTGTAGTCCGAGGAAGTCGGAATCAGTTCTATGATCTATGAGATCCATCTGATCACAAGGAGTATTTTCATCCGACTATCGGAGACGGGGTGAGCCCGATAATGGTCTCGACCCCTGATGGCCAAGGCATAATAGTCTTTGAAGTCTATTTATGGTTGTTTCTTGAATATCGTCGACCAGACAATGGATGCGTAAGTCAGGATGGGTCTAACCATCGTAGTGTATAACCAGTAAGTGACTTTTGGGAATACTTAGGTTGAGGAAGAGAGAACGAGGACTTGACATCAACCGACTACTCGAAGCTTTATAGACGATTTGAAGTTTTTGGACCAAAAAGGAGAGTTTACGTTCGGCGGTCTTGTAATGTGTTCACAGCAGTGTCTTTCAATCTGGTGTTCTTCAATATGGTGTCAATGATGGCAATACCACGTGATTCTACGGCCAATAACTATGCTGGGCCCCTGGTCATAAGTACATATTTGGAAAAAGATAGCTGACATATTCGCAAACGGCGAATCCCACAGGCGGGGACCAGTAGGGATGCAATAAAGTGGGAGGGTTATGATCCCTATAATCCTGATCACAACCTTGTCGAACAAAAGGAAGAAGAAGCTGACACATTCGCAAGAAAAACGTCGACAATGGACAGTGGATCGAGCCAAGGTTAAGTTTAGTTTTCCTTGTGAAGGGGTACCATGACTGCTTTGCTAGGGTTAATCGATAGACCTTTACTAGCGCACCAATCAGAAACTACAAGGAGCCCATGAGTTGACACACATTGTCTTCATGCTTGCCCTTGATTATGATCTCTAGATCATCTGCATAGCCTATAGCACTAAAGTCTAAGCTATTTAGTCTTACCAGTAGGTCATCCACGACTAGAGACCATAGTAGAGGACGTGATAAAACGCCGCCTTGGGGCACACTTTTGCTGCAGATACTGTCACAGAAACGCTTTCTGGCGTTGATGTTATAATGCGGTTATTGAGCATCGTTCTAACCCATCTGGCTGTTGGATGATCGATTCCCTACGTCTCATTGCACCAGTGATATAATCCTAACCGGTGTTGTCAAAAGCACCCCCGATGCCGAGGAAGGTACATATGTACATAAGGCTTTTTCTTTAGAATTGTAGACGGTTTTCATCTGGGTGACCAAAAATTGTAAAGCGTCTTCCGTGAATCAAGGAGAATGGAAGAGTGCCTTGTTTCAAACAGAGACACCCCCGCGTTGGGCGCCCGTTCAGTAAGTAGGAAATCCCACAGTTACTCAGCCTTTTGTTCCGATTAGCAATTTAGTGTTGAACAATCTCAAGGAACTTAACATTGTTTTAAAAGGGAAATGTGTTCAGTTGATATTATTTGAATGAACCACAAACTTTTTCTGGCGAAAGTTCAAAGCCAACTGAAACAGTCAATTCGTCACCGAAACTGTATGAATCTCTCAATATACACCGCGGTAGGTAGGGTAAAACGTTTTTTTTAAAGACAACTGTAATGGAGAAGCTACTTTAAAACATTTCACCGCAAATTAATGGTCAAGTAAAGACACTGGTATTAGGTACCCGCCCACACAACCACTATATCCGGCTGATAGGGTTGTAAATTCTGCCGCCCCAGACAACTTAAAGTCGTCTATGTCGCGGTTTTCTCCTCTTTTTTGTTGTCGTCTTCCTAAAGTAAGTAAAGCGAACGAAAATCAGGGAACAAAAAAAAATGCTTACAACGGTTTGTACGAATAGTAGACAACACAGTCTACAACTTTGGCAAAAGTATGAACAAAGAAAATGAAAACAACAATGTCGCCGCTGCCATCGTTGTTGTCGGTTTCCTTTTACATAATCGCCTGTCTTGGGTTCATTTTAAAGCCCGAGTAACAAAACAAAAATAAAATTTATTGCAATGCAGATACATAGATACACACACTTAGTGTCATTGCATTCGTTCCAGTCCATCAATAAATAATAAAAAAAAAAAAAATCTGACATTGCAGCCAGCTAAGCTTACCTGATCGCATATGATATCCCATTTCTTTTCGTCGTCGTAGTTTTTAAGAAGTTTCGCTTTATCCGGCGGTAGATCCATGGAGGCCTGGAATTAGAAGAAAAATGGGTTATTATACGTAAGAAGGATGAAGGTTGTAATGCTTAAGGTGACAACATAAAGAAGCTTAGTGTAAGCAAACTTGGGAAATACTCGTAGTCTTTTGTTTGGTATCTGTAAGAAGGAGATACGATTTTCCACGGTTTACAACTTAAATGAATTTAAGTTTTAAATTTAGATAAAGACTTTGTGCAAGGACTTCCAAACAAATAACTGGCGCAACAGACAGTATGTGGTCCAGAGCCTAGCTTCTCGCAAGCATTCGTATTGACCTACAGTTTAGAGACGACAGCTTGGCTGAGGTGGCGTCCCTCAAGGCTCTGTATTGGTTCCACCACTGTTGAACCTTATGTACGACCTGTTCTTAGACTGGGAATCCCACGATCACCCACAATAATTGGTTTTGCTGACGAATAGCCATCGTTGTAGTAGCAAAACTTATAGAAGAAGTGGAGCACGACTGCAATGAAGCCATAAGGACAGTCTGAGACTGGGTAACAAGCATGGGCCTAAAGCTTGCAAAAGAAAAGACGGAAGTAGTACTAGTAAGCAGCAGAAAAGAAATGGAGATAACGGTAACCGTCGGTGACCACGTCGTGGCCTCCAAACCAGAACTAAAGTACCTTGGTATAGTCATAGATGCTCGACTCACCTTCAAACAGCACCTACACTACGCAGCTGAGAAGGCAGCAAAGGCAACCGCTGCCCTGGCAAGGATGATGCCGCCCGCGGTGGCCCAAGATATAGGAAAAGGCTACTGCTAGCAACAGTTGTGACGTCAATAATGTTGTATGGGTCCCAAATATGGGCCAGTGCTATGCAAACAAAAACATACAGAAGAAGAATGGAGGCGGCGTACCGAATCAGTGCTCTGAGGGTATCTAGCTCTTTCCGAACGAGGTCTTACGAAGCAGCGTTAGTTGTAGCTGGTGTGGTGCTAATAGACTTACTAGCACAAGTAGTACAAGAGAAGTATCTCTCCAGCAAACAAACGGTGACAACGCCAACCGATAGCCAGGCTCCAGCAAGGACGAAAAGCTTACGAAAATGCCAACAGAGATGGAATTGCTCTGAAAAAGGACACTGGACGCATAAGATTATACCCAACATCGAAGTGTGGAAGCAGAAAGCATCTAGATTTAAACTGACGCAGGTTCTTACAGGACACGGACGTTTTAGACCATATCTTCACAGGTTTGGACACGACGACAAGCCAGATTGTTCCATTTCGCGAGGTAATGACGGAGAGACTGGGGGAAGTCTTAACCCCTGAAAACATGATTAAGCACATGATTAAGCACATGATCAGCTCGGAAGATAGTTCGAACGCCGTTAGCGACATGGCGGTGATCATTATGTTGAAGTAGCGACAACGGAGCCTAGTGGGGGAGCCTGAAATTATAAATATAAACGGCTAACGAAATACAGCTCCAAAGCTAACCAGCTCCGCGAAGTAATACCTAACGGCAGTCCCACGGGGAGAGTATGCAGGGCGTGGGTTAGTACGTATTCCTGACATCGAATATTCAGGTTTGCGAATCGTGCATGTTAGTAGCCCGGGTTAGAAGATTACATATCCCTTGGCGCAACCATAACAAAAAGCTTGGCTATGTCTGCAGAAGCATATGCTCCTTCCCTTCCAACTTTTCTTCACAATAAAGCACATCGCCATAGAAATTCGCTTGGAAAATAGACGCATATTGACTTAACGAAAGTGGAGTCCAATGTTCTCGCTCTCCACTAAGCCACGAGCACTGGATGCCTGTCTAATTTTGAAGCCATCCGTGAAGTTACGATGGCATTCTTTCAGTGGCAGAGCAAAATCGACTGTGTAGTTGTGTCGCAATTGCATTTTCGGTGTCACTGCATCGTCGCCAGGTTTCCGAATACTTCGCCCGAGACTGAACTCTTTTTGAAATGGGCCCAGTCACGTTGATCCCTGACACGGGTCGTGTGACACCTTGATCCAACCCGCCGGAGGGGAAAAGGGAGGGGTTTGAATATATGTACATTGGGGAGGAAAGAGAGTGAGGAGAAAAAGGATGAACGTCGACTATAACTTAGCTTCGTGTCTCTTCTGGGTAGTAAAAGTAAACAAACAAAACCATTGACCTTACCTCACTCGTATCTACAGCATGATTCCAAGTGTGGATACCTCAGAACAGCCTCTTCCTACTTACAGATGAAGTTTTTTTTTTTTGTTTAAAGAAGCCGGCAGAAAGCGAAGAACAACAGACATCCGCACAACCTAATTAAAATTAACTACTTAAACCGTGTCACTGTGGGTAACTCAAACCAAACTCAATTCCTCGGAATATCTCATTGAACAGACCAAAACAAGTTTAGATACTCTAAAAATTCGTCCGGTGTATCCGTGAATCAATCCACTTTTTTATGAATGAAAAGCAAAGCCCCTAACACACGTCCCACTTAGATTTCCAAGAACTTACTCAACCGAAGCAATCATTGCCTAGTTATCACCAAAATGGCCAAATATTATTCTCGTATTGTTATCATTAGCATTTCAGTGTTTACTCTTTCCCCACACTGGTGTGCACTTCAAATTGGATTGACCATGAAGTCCAGAGTCGTCAATTAAGCCACAATAAAAGGAAACCACTCGCGCTATCCGTCCATCCAACCATCCATCCAGCCGTATAAAACCGCACAGATACAAGCGCACGCTTGTACAAAAGATACTTTTGTCTATTTCATCTCTTGACTGAGATAGTATTTCACATTTTTTTCTCTTTTGTAGTCAACAATTGGATAAATGGACTCAGAGTTAGCGAGAGCTGTGTATCTAGATGCCGAATGAGGAGAATGAGGTGCACAGGGCGTTTCCAGTTCGTAGAAAATTCTCAATTCTGCATGCCTTCATCGGCGAGTTGTCAGTGAAGACAACCAGCGCTGTTGGCACACTGCAGCTGCCCAAAGGTAAACATCTGTGAAATGAATTGAATGAGTGTTGTTCTTAAGTGTGCCGGCTGGTCATCAAATGCTGGAATTTTCAACTGAAAATGGTATTCCACATAAAATACACAAACAAACTGAATGACTGACCGGTGATTTTTTTTTTTTTTTTTGCCCTCCCGATCGATAATCAACAAACAACCCGACCACAATGAGGAGGGCGAAGCTATTGTCATTGAAATGCATTCGCCCCGGGTAGAGTTCACCCACACGAGACAAAATTTTTGAATTTAATTTAATTAAAAGGGAGCGGACGCATTTACGGTTGTCAAGATGTATCTTTTGTTTGACAAAAAAACGAGAAGTTGTCTGGATGCCAAAGAATAGAAAGTTGAGGTGCATACGATCCGTCAGCAATTAGGTGTGGGTTTCTCGAGGGTTTGACACTTAGCAAGCTTTTTAAAGGTAGGCGCTTTGGATTTTTTCAGATAAATGGAGCAAATTAATTGAAATAATTAAGAAAAGAATTGAGTAGTCGCATAGAACAAGGAAGACCTACATGACTTGGTCTCCGATTCTCACAGTAGCGTGCGTCATTTTTAGTCAACGGCAAAAGGGATGTGTTCCTTCCCGCTTTTGGTGCACCTCCAGCCATTAGACATTAGATGTGGCACAAGAAGAGCCACAAACTACTCCCGAAGTGCGGTCTACTACGAGGGCTTAACGTTATTATCTGTGGTCCTACCTTAAGGGGCTGACGATAAGCAAAAAAGTAAAGCGGATCTTGGACTCCTTCGAAAAAAATCTACTTCGTCGACTTTTCGATCTCACATCCAACGAGGAAGAATGAAGGAGAAGATTTAACCACGAACTCTATGAGCTGTACCAAGATGTGGATGTACTCCACAAGGCCAAAACACGTCGATTACATTGACTGGGCCATCTTGAGTGCGCAGACAGCAACCCTCTTCGAATCGCCAAAATCGATACGACCAGGAAGACCGAACATCCGCTTTAGAGACAAAGCAATCACGGATGCCAGAGCGAATGGAAGACTACCATGTTTTAGACAGAATCTATTCACGAGTTGGAAGCCCGTTAAGTACATAGGCAATATGTACCTAAGTATCAAAAAGAGCGCTCGGAAAGAGCGACCAACATAAATTCGGTCCATTACTTGACATCGCAAGGCTACTATCTCAACAACGAAGTTCCTGGCATTTAAGAATAAAGCCCTCTCTTAAATGATCAAGGAGACTCTATATAACAACGTGATCATCCCGGTCTGAATGGACTCTAACAAAAGCCGATAAAAATCCGCCGGTAGTTTTAAAAGAAAAATCTTCACGTGATTTTCGGTCCAGTTTTTATCAATGGAGTGCGGAGGAGGCGGTTTCACGGCGTACTTTACGTTGACGTTGACGAGTTCAGCGGCTAAGATGGGAACACGTAGAAAGCATGGATATCAGCACACTGGCACAACTAGTTTTTGAATTCACCCCAGAGGGACAATATAGTAGAGGAAGACTCTACCTTAGGTGGCAAGCACAATTTTAGAGTGGGCCAAACCGAAAGCAACTAGCTAGCGACTAAACTAGCTCGAGGTGCATGTTGGCTGAGGCCATGGTCCACCCCGAATCGTACATATGTGTGATCTAAATTTAAAAGTAAGTCAGAAATAGCGCACAGAATGACAGCTCGGTTTGACAGATATTCCCCTCGTAAGTTTCATCATAGGAAAAAAAACAAACACACCTTTTATTAGCTCACCCTGCTCTAGTATGCACACTTTTTAGAGACAGCCTTTCACTAACAATCACTCAATCTGTTCAAAAGTCAACTTATGCTCATAAACACTACTTTTGATTATAAAAAGATACATAATTTATGCAAATTTGAAATTTATGTAAAGACGAGTCAATGAGGTTAAGTTTATTCATTTAAAAGTCATTCATTACTGTTAAATGATTGCTGATATTTGTATCCCTGACAAAATAAATCGATCACAAATCATTTCAACACGGCAGTAAAAACTCTGTTAAATCTGTAGTAAATGCGTTGAGTTACTATCTGACATTTGTTAGGGTGTTTGACATTTCAAAAACAGGTTAACTTAAATGTCAACTTAATAAAACCGCTTACATTATGTAGTAGCCAAATGTATGCAAAAAATATTGCCTCCACTATATATTCAATAAAAACTGAGCAAACTTGAAACCATAGATATGTGCACACTTCGTATCCAATCGTCAAATAATTTCTTTTTGTTTTCGCTCAAATACTCGCATACGTACCTCATCGTAACGCACTGTCAACATAAAATTCTAATTTAAACAAACTTCCCTTTCCTAGAAAAAATTTTCGCAGGAAAAGTAATAAAACCGAGTCTTTCCAAACAAACAAACTCTTACGGAGGTTGCCGCTCATTAAAGATACACGTACTATACCCGCACAACTAATTCATACGCTCATGTGTCACACCTTTAATTCACATGAACTGGCCTTCTTCTCTGCATGATTCTAATCGTTGATTTATGGCTTTTTTTCTGTCTGTCCAATGCGAACATATTCACATTGACACAAATCCCACCCGTAACTTAAGGATACACTTAGTCATACGTGTGGATTCCATATATGAATACGAAAATGAGGACTAATCGTGTGCACATATGAGCAGAGAATTTTGATTGCCGGGCTGAGATTAATTTTTGCCAGGAAATGGGAAGCTACTCGTACGCTGTGATATCATATTTCCTCCCCATCGGGAGTAAGTGTCAAATGGATGTTGATGGTGATCGGTCAGGGTCATCGGCAGAGGGAGGTGTATAAACGACACTACTACAACTGACAGTATTTCACTCGTTATAATCCCATTAGAGGGGGAGGGAGTCAAAATGTTAATTAGATGACAGCGATTGGGTATCGTTGGGTATCGAATTATGTCAAATTTAGTTTTGAAAAAGGAAATTCGAAAATGAGCTGCCTGGGACGTCTGTTAAGAAGAAGGCGGTATATGGTTACACGAGTCGTCGGAAAATGAATCATTTTCACTGGAATTCATTTAAATGATTAATGAATGGAGTGAGTTTTGGTCTGCAGAGATATAGCATACATATGTAGCTAGTTATACAGATTTTTCGTTTTGAAGCTTTGTGACCATAGAGCTTCATACAGCTCATCGTTAGAGAACGTGCTTTGGCTACAATATTGCACAGGCTTTCCGTCTATAAAGGGAAAGGATATTAGGTAGTCTTTCAAACATTTTTTCATATTCGACAAATTGCGTCCGATGATACACATATTCGGGATAATGACTACACCGAGGACAAAGACATGGGAAATGCTCTCCACGAAAACACCAAGCATCGGTTTCCTGTCTAATCTTGAAGCCATCCGTGAAGATAGAATGGCATCCACACATCCACACGAAAAACTTTCCTCTGGCGCTTTGGCCAGACTCAGAGTCGGAGAAATAATGCCATTGTATCTGCACGGATGGCTTTAAGATTAAACAGGCAACCGGTGCTTGGTGTTTTCGTGGAGAGCGAGAACATTAGACTCAACTTTCCGTTAAGTCAATATGCGTCTGTCTTCCAAGTGAAGATCTATGGCGATGTGTTTTAGTGTGAAGAAAAGTTGGATAGGAAGGAGCATATGCTTTTGGAGAGATTACCAAGCTGCACTCAAGGTGCTCCTCAACCTTATTACCGCTTCTAAAACAGTATATGAGCTCACTACCTCCTTGAATCTGGTTGGAGAACTGAAATCATTGCGTCTTAACTGGGCGCCAGATCACACTGACATCCAGGGAAACAAGATCTCCGATTAACTTGCAATACAGGGTTCAGAGGAAGTTATTTCAGGACCCGAACTAATGCTTAAATTCCCGCATTTGCGATTAGTAGTTCCATCGAAGACTGGGTTACTCGCGATAGTTGGTGGCATGGCTCTGCTGGATACGTATAAACCAAGTGTATGCGCCTGGATATCGGCAAAAAAGTCGCTTTCTTCTGTCGCTCACAAGAATTGACTGTAGATGACTTGTAGGTGTCCTTACAGGCCACTTCGCTCTTTTGTCAAGCACCTCAGCGTGCAACACAACCATCTGTGCTGCTTGTGAGAAAGACAACGATACAACGGAACATTTCCTCTGTTATTGTCAGGTCACAGGTCTTTGAAGTCGACGTGGTGAGTGCTTATCCCTTAAGGCTCTTCAACGTCGAGGCCCCTTTTCGTTTTTCTCCGAAAGTCAAGAAAAACCCATTTAAGTATCTAAGGCATCTGCGTGGTTAGTGCAATGGGTCAGTAATTGAGTCTGAGTGTCCCAAGAGATAGTAGCAACCTTAAACAAAAAACGAAACACAGATATGCAACATCATAAAATCACAGTTGGAATTTTGGGAAATGAAAGGAAGGAAGTCCCGATTTAGAATTAAAACTATTTCCTACAAAGTCGCGAACTTTTCAATCCATCCACGTATGACGTGGGAACATTAACAAACCCAACGCGATAAAGCAGGTAACCACCTACAATTTAAGAGCAATTAGTAGCCTCTAAAAAAAGATTTAATGGACCGGTTTTTTACGCTTAACTATTCCTACGACAAGAACTTTGTTTTTCTTCTGACGCTAAACTATATAATCCAACAGAGCAGATTAAAAGAACTCGATTGAGATCAGTGTCTTAAGTAATTCTCAAGGCCGTCATTAATGGCTTCCGGTTTTATTAATGAGAGATAAAGCCATTCACAGTAACTTGAAAGTGAAATTGTTTTACGAGGACAATTGGATTGACAATTCTTGTTTTTTAAGCGCGCAATGAATATCTTCTATTTTTTTTTTGAAACTCGTTAATAAAAGTGGGGCTTTGGCGAGGGTTATAGAATGTTAAACGATCGTGAGATTGACTATGATTACAATCGTTCTGTCCGTTTACTTGCCCATTTCTTACGGTTCTTAAAAACTTCTACAAACGAGAGTGGTTCATGGCATAACTAACATGACCCACTTCCTTTCAAAAGTGCTTTTGCAGTCTTTCGATGTCATCATCGACTATGTACCTTACGAATTGCTGAACAGGTCCTTAAACCTCTATTAGCTCAATATAAGAGCATACATTGCTACTCCTCTCATAAATATCCTCGAGATTTGCCGTTGCTTATACGTCACAGTGCCACCTCTTTCGTCTTCCAAGAGAGAGGTTTATGCTATTAAATTCTGCGCTAGGGAATGCATCAGAAAAATCTAATTCCTAACATCTAGAATACAAGTTTAAGCGGCACCCTTGAGGGTCTTTTATCATTTAAAATCAAATCTAACCTTGCTACTTGTTACAATGAAATTTCACTCCCCTGGGTTCCTGGTCAGAAGAGTATCACTGGCAACGAGTTTGCGGACGAATTGGCCTAAACCTAGAAAACAGTAACAACAGCTCTCCAGTTGAAACTCACATACAGGTCTTCAAGGAATGTCCCGCCATTGACCAAGCCAGAACAAAACACAGAAAGGGTTTCCCACTCCATCTGACTTAATCTCCTTCCCACCACATGAAAATCCTATTTCCTTTGAGAATTTGACTTCATAAGGGCAAAATACATCCAAGACGTCACAAAGGAACTAAGCACATAAACTCTTCGTATGACTAGCAATGCTGGTAAGGATTTTCTCCAAAAAAAAAAAAAAAAAAAAAAAAAGTATTTTTGACTCAATTCCACGACTACGACTAGACCGCTCTTTTCGAAAGTACACAGAACACATCACGAATTAATGTTGTCAGCCAAATTGGAGAAGCAAAGTTTGCTTTTGGAAAACTGTCAGACATTTACGAGCATATGACGAAGCAATGGCTTGGTGTAGAGGACTAACAAGGGGAACTGTCGATCGATGGGAATAGCTGCATCGTAGTCCCTGAACACTCCACCCTTCTTCCGTTCCGCTCTGGTTTGGGAAAACAACAGCGAAACGTAAGGGTTAATGTTCGAGGTAATGAACATGAACCGTTAGGGTTCTTATCACTACTAATCCACTGCTCTAACAAATGACCCCTAGAAGTGATAATTGAACGTACAAAGTCTGTGTACAACCAGAAAGTCACCTTTGGCTGGATTCTTGTTAAAGGTTCTGCAGCCGTCGTAGCCCCTTTTTGACACAGTTTTCTACGTTAAATTTCCAGCTAAGCTTTAGATTTAGGTTATCTAGCATTCGTGGGTAGTGGTGAATAGAGAAAATCGTTGAGTATTCAGCCAGAAAAGTGTAAAGTAAGTTCCGTTTCGCTAAATTTGTGGCCCATAAGCACAAATTCTTCAAAACGGCTCACTGAATGCGAAGAGAATCTTTCATTAGGCTACACAATCATCTTACCCTAAAGCTAGTGTACTAGTCGTCCCTGTTTGTGAGGCTAAGAGCACCACATCAATCGAAAAAGTGACCGCTTTACCAAAATCTCTGTAAAGCCATAGAAGGGGTGGTATGAGACCACCCTGGAGCATTTCTCTGCCCCTGCAAACTGGGTTGTTGCCCAGTGCAGACTAAATGATTCTCTATTTTTTGCCCAGCCATAAGCTTAGGAAAAGATCATTGAAAAGCTTTGGAATACACAGTATCGAAAGCTCATTTGGCTTCTAATCAGCGAAACTATGTTGAAGTGAAGAGCAGTCTCTCTTGAAGAGGTATTCTTTCCCGGTTGTATGTACATGTACTGAGTCAAAAACGAATGCTTCCTGACTTATTTTCAAAGCAAGTACAATTTTTAACTGCATTAATCCATCTTGATGGCCCTAAGCCTTGTCGACACATCGTATCAGCAATCTTGTTGTGCCAAAAACATCTCTTTCCACCCTTGAGTGTTATGTTTGCAAAGGAATTTCATTTCCGCAAAGGGAATCCAGAACGAATGCAAACCGGAGGGGGGCCTTAATGGACCTTCAATTACTTCGAGATTTAAATCGATATTTAATGAGAGTCATTTAAAAGCGTTTCCCCATTTACTGCAGCAAGAAGCATTCTCAATGACGTACCACTCCTGACACATTCTCTCCGGTTGTGGCATGCATTCCAAATGGATTTATAGTACTAGATCCATCCGCAAGCGGAAATCTGAAAGATCTGAAACCGAAGGAAAAGCATTAAGCATCTCAAGTGTACCAGGTTTGCACCCTTGATGCTATGCCTGGCCAAATGCTAATGATGACGCTGCTCTGGTGACGCAAATGAGTTCATCGCGTTCAGGCTTTGGGTATAATCATCATGGCGCTCTTCATTTGTTTATGCAAATGCTTCTTCGTTCGGTGTATAGTGCTCGCTTTTGTTGTTGTTCTGCTTTTCTTTTCGTCTATTATTTTCCTTTTCACAAACCGTTCTGGGGCTCTACCTATAGTCTTGTTTACCTTGCATTTTATCGTGGTGGAGTTAATTTATTAAATAAGTAGACACCTCATGTTCCACGGCTTGAACGGAGGGAGGGAGAAGAATGGCATAGCGGCGCTGTTGCTGGTAGAAGGAATTCATGGTGATTCTGTGGAAATGGTATGGTGTGTCGTATCTTTGTGTTTAATGTTCATGGCTTGGACTTTATGGTTAGGTGAAGAATGTGGTTTAGAATTGCTCATGCCACGGGTATTACTTTACAAAGCTGTAAGCTACGAACAATGCCGGAGATGTAAGGAAAGAAGTCAACTAAAAAAAAATAAGAGAAATAAAGGAATACGGAACAATTTTTGAATACTAATTTGGTAAGGAGTCAAGGCAGCAAAATGTGTGATGTTTTCGAGTTAATTTGCATTAAATGAGTTCTGTGGGATCTGATGTTAAGGAGGTCGGTAAAGATACATAATGGACTGTGTGTTTGTTTGGGTTAGGAATGCAAATGTCAACATTAACATTAAACTGTGTTAGGTTCGGTAGAACAGACGAGTTGGTCTTCGAATGTGGCCATGGACATCATACGAGTATCATTATGGCCACTGAAACAAACCTTTAACAGGGTCACGACAAACATTAACGTGTGAAACGCAAACCTTAATGAAGTTAGTTAAAGTGCGAAAATTCTAGCGCCGAGTTTTTCTTTTTACTTATTTATTTATACGTTAAAATTAGAAATTGTAAAACAACTAACGAGTTACTATACAAATAAATTCGATACAAGGTGGCGCAAAAGTCATCACCCTCCCGTAAGATGTTCTTATTTGTGCAAATGGCGTCTTATGTTATCGCGACTTTGACGTTTGTGAAGTAAACAGAAGTAGACAAACCATGTCTTGCTGTACTCTCCAAGAACGTGGAATAATTGTGTTTCTGACAACTTTTCGGCAGGTGGTTTTGGCTCAACGTGAAATTCGTCGTCGAATCCCTGGTCTTAAGACAACAACTGGGCAAATACTGTGAGTTTAACCGCTCCAGATAACTGGCTCAACACGTGACTGTAGCAGACGCGGCTGTTCCCAGAGCAACCGTTTGGTCGAGAATATCGTTATAATGGCTGCAAGAGGATCCTCAAACATCAACCAAACGACGGGTTACACAATTGGGCATCAATAGACGCTCTTTACAGCGAATTTTGGCGGAAAACTTAAAGACGTGCCCATACAAAGTACATACAGTACATCAGCTATTGCCTGCAGACTACCCAATCGCGTTTAAATTACAGCCAAGCCCTCCTATGCCTCGATCACGGTGAGGTTTAGTGTGAGGTTTACGGAGGAGAGATGATTGGCCAAAGTTTTTCCGATGACTGACCAACAACATCTGCCACAATTGAAGAATTGGGTTTGGAGAACATGTGGTTCCAGCAGGACACTGCTGTAACCGCACACACAGCATGAGCAAACGTGGACATTCTTCAGCAAGCATTTCCTGTTCGCTTAATCCCTCGTTTTGGAGACTTACACTGACCTGCAAAATCGCCCGACTGGAGGGTTTCAGACTTTCCTCTTTGGTTTTTTTTTTGCAGTCAAAGGTCTATACGAACAAGCTACAGACCTTGGTGGCAAATTATTATTAACATAGGAGTTCCACAAGGTTCCAATTTGAGGTCAATTTTATTCTTAATTTATGTTAATTTGGTACCTACAAAAGGCTACATTACAACACTTACTGTCGACGTAGAAATATCTTCTGTTAACTCCGAGGTGGTGTAACTGCCAACGAATGAAATACCCCGCCTAGCCTGTGTGGGAATCACTGGAGCAATGAAAACATGCCCAACGACAGTTATAGGAGCTCTCAGGCTGCCTCAGATACTGGACTTTAAAGATGGTGGGATTTCAGTTCATCTGAAAATTAGTAGAACACATTCGTCACGATCCAATTCTTAAGATTCCAGATACCATGCTCAAGAGATTCCGAATCTCTAAGAATTTTGAGCCTATTATAGGCGACCGCTGAGAATGGCAAAATGAAGGTCGACCACCGACAATATTTCAAACAGAAGTTCAGGCTTTTGAACTATGTGCGCGAGAATGCCTCCGGAGAAGAATTAATGGAGCCCGCATTTACATCTTTTGGGACAGACAAGCAGCAATAATAGCCCTTAAATCCTTCACGGTAAAATCCAAGCTTGTCTGATACGCACAACAGACTGGGCCTAAGTTTTCGCGACCTTTAGTGTTTTCGCACAAATGTAAAGGACCTACAGTTTGGAACTTTATCTGAAAAGTCAGACATTCGCGAGAAGTGGGACCGTGAAAAAACTTTTTGTGAAAAAAACCTGGACCGCAGACTACGAAGGTTTCAAGGGTAACGAACGGACTGGCTCCTTGGTACCACGTAACAGTGCCCACTCCAAGATAATACAGTTGGAGATCGATGGTTTCCGTCGCCGTATGACACGTACATCTATCCTGTTTGAACCAATTGTCTTCGAGATCCATTCCACTGAAATTTAGAAACAAATAATCAGAGATCATCATTCTGTAACGATCTCCATGATCGTAACGTTGCGATGGTGTCACCAGCGTAAAAACCGCACCAAAGGGTGAATTTTTCTGGGCCTCTTCTAGAGTGACAAGCCGTTAAGCCAAAATTAAGTTGAAACCGTACACATTCACGTCACGAGAACTTGAGAGTTATAATGTAGACATGATGACTCTTGATCCTACCCCAGTTGCTTAGCACAACAAGAATATCCTTTGTAAGTGCTCCTCTAACCAAATGCCTTCGACATCATAACTGAAAATCTCTTTGTTGTGGCACTCAGTCGTAAACTGTGCGGCAGACCATTAAAAATTTGGTCCTCGTGATGATAATGATTCACTAAAAGCGCAGGTTGACCAAAAAACAGCACAACCCCAATGCCACAAATTACAGGGAAACTCAATGGACCAAACCATCCTCCTATGCAGGCAATTCCAAAGTGCACTTCTCTCAAACCTAACTTGGTATTAAATCAATAACAGCATGACTTGATATCATCCACGCTGTTACCCACTAAAATTCACAGCCTCGAGGATATTTACGTGTGAGCACCTAGTTTCAATTATACCCTTCGAAATCATTGAGTCATTCCTGCGTTCAAGGCTCCGCCCGAGGTGTACATAAACACTGTCTGTGGAGCTACCATTCCGACCAAGATATCAATAGTTTTGCTTCGTCCTGGTTACTAGGCCATGTTTACTACGCAGTCTTTCTGTCGAACCGTTTTATTAGCCAGATTTATTAACAGTGGAATATTTTTTTGTGGCTTTTAGTTCAATTATAAGACGGCTGTATAAGCAATAATACTTTAGAAAATAACGTATAAACACGGGGTGGCGGACGTTTTATTGTCTAAGTAATTAAATTCGTGTCAATCAAATTTATGGTCATTTCACATTCGCCAGAATGCCTAGAACTGTTGGAATATTTTCGCACATACTCCCAGTGCCGTAGTCAGAAAAATATCATTCCAATGGGTAAACATCAATCAAATTTAATGCGATGCTACAAGCCACGTTAAGAAGCAAACGTCTTCAGCATTAATTGACACACACAGTAAAAATATGTACACTGTAGTCCAAAAGTCACCGGACAAAAACACTTTTCAAATGAACAATGCTTCAAATGAACTTCTTTTTGTTTTCTGATAAGGCACATTTCCGAAATTGCTGCACCATTACACCATTAGATGCCCAAAAAGTGACTAATTGGTGCGGATTGAGGGGGCATCATTGGCACTTACTTTTTGAAGATGATGTGGATAGACTGTGACAGTCAATAATGAGTATACCGAGTATTTCTGGCCCGAAACCAAATATATTGAAAAGGAAGACATGTGGTTCTAACAAGACAGCACAACTTGCCACGCACCGGCTGCAACGTTGGATGTTTTGCGTGAAAAGTTCCCAGGTTGCATTATTTGACGTTTTGGTGACGTAAACTGACCACCAAGATCATGAAATTTTTTTTTTTTTTTGGGTTACGCTAAAAGTCGTGTCTACGCCAACAAACTTGAATCAACTTAAAGACAACATCCGCCAAGTCAAAAAAAAAAGTCCGATGGTTTCGTTGAATTTGTATTCGAAAACACTCAAATTGGATCACTCTTTATCGATGAAGCTATTTACAATTAATTTTGAATACTGTCCGAAAACTTATGAACGACAGTGTCATCGTCGTCAATCCTAGGCAGATCACCGATGTAAACCCATTTAATTTATTCACTAATCCCTGCTCAAGCCAAAGGATTCACTTTTAAGACCCTCCATCACAATTCATTCCCTTCAGTGAGTTACACTGAAATAAAACAGAAAAAAACAAAAAAAAAATCTCATCGTAAGCAATCCGAAACTGCTTGCACCTCACGTTCGTTTTATGTGTGGCAATAAAAAGAGAAAAAAACACCCAAACGTCTCAAGTTTATTGACCTATTTTACTCGATATTCATGTCTGTCTGTCCGGGCTGTCAATTATAGCAAATTCAACAGAAATAAAATTGAAATATTCCCGTGCGAGTAATTTTCTTTACTTTGGACACGAAATTGCTGCAATATGCATAAAATGCGAATTTCCAATCTCAATAGATACTCCATGGGGATGTGTGTGTATCTGAATGATTAAAGGGAATCATGATGTGGACACTCGTCTTTCAAGGAAATCGATTCAAATAACAGACGGGGCGATACGAAGAAATAAAGAAAAAACTACACGTAGCTGGTAAATAGATATTCAACACGTGAAATTGGCTTTGAATAACCCAATTATTGGATCTGAACGAATGGGAATGATGATTGGTGTCAAAAAAGTTGTATTATTTATGTTTATCTTCAGATTTAAGGCTTTTTTTCGTTGGCAATTGACATATATTTTTAGTTTGCAGTAGATACACCGGTAGACAAGAGCTGATATTCGTAGATACGGTAGTGGGTAGTAAAAGCAATAGACAAGGAGACAGTTGTTGCATAAACCATGATATACCCACGAAGTGTATAGCAGTTTCCAGGATATATCAATTTCGAAGAGAATGAGGTAGGAAACTTAACTAAGAAAGGCTCAGCTCTAAGTATAGAAACAGGCGAGAAACGTATGGGGTGGGCAGTCTTCTAGTTTCTTTTTAAAGTGCGCGTTTTTTCGACACTGGCAACACTAACGCGCTTGACATATTGACAAGTCGCCTTCGCGGTCCAGAAGTCCTAAAGTTCTGAAAGTAGCCGGTACAATGAAAAGCAGTAAGGCTCTTGGAATGGATGGTATCCCAAGCTCTCGATGTCAACTCGGCGAACTAGAGCTAGAGGAATATGCGAGTGTCAAGCCAACTACTGCAAATAATTACAAATTATTTTAAAGGTAGAACCCTTTCTACAAGGCGGACGAAGAACCCAAAAGATTACGAAAAGATACAAATTATGGTAAAATTACAGGAGGAGTCCCACATGGCTGTCCTGGGCCCAGCTTTGTTGAATATTATGTACGATGAAGTTCTACGTGAGCTGAGACCAAGAGGAGTGGACATTCTCGTCTACGCCAATAACATTGCGGTGATGATAGTCACTAAAACCCTAGAGGAGGTGACGCAACAGTGCAAGAACACTGGCTTCGCTCATCAGGACTGGAATTAACGGATCACAAAACGAAGGCTGTTCGCATTAGTAGTCGCAAGAAAGTTGAGCATCTGGTCAAGCGGGCAGAAGAATTCATCATTCAACCTTACATAAAGTAAAGTACCTAGGGGTACGGCTTGACCATCAACTTTAGAGAGCAGCACCTTACCCTTACAAGAGTGAAGGCTAATCAGATTGTTGCCGCAATATCCAGGCTAATGCCTAGCATCTGATGACTCAAGCAACCAATGAGAGACCTGCTTGCGACAATAAGCAACTCAATCTGCATGCACACGTACACAGGCCCATTATGGACCTTGGTGAAGAGTCTCTACTCGAGACACTAAGGCCTCTCATCCCCTTCTCTTCCATTCGTCTCTTTCTCGCATATGTGGCCGAATAATCAACCATCGGATCAAAACATAATGGCACCACCTCAGAAAACGTTCGGTGGACATGCAAACTACTGCAAGAAAAGTGGACCAGAAGAAAGCGCGTTGATGTACTTCTACCTTACCCAATTCCTAATGAGACATGAAAACTTCCGGGAATACCTTCACAAATAAGACATCGCAAACGACTCATTCCACCAGAAGCAGATGCCGCTGGAATGCAAAAAATACGAAGTCACCAGAAATGCCCTAGAACTCAATGCGGAAACCCCAAGGAAACTGATATCGTCCACACTATCAACGAGGGAAGCATGGAACACCGCCAATATCACTGCGAGCATCATGCAGGAACTCCGGCGGGAAAATCAAATCCGAGGGAACAAGAGGGCCAAAATCCTGAATCATAGGAAGGAGAACACATGATGTCAAAACCTGGCCCTACGATAGAATGCCCTGATCGGCGATACCGTAGTGTACAACAAGACAGGATTGGGGGGTGTTTTAGTCGGGTATAACTCGTAGCATGGGCGACTGAAAGGTTAATGCTGGCAAATTCGACCTTGATGCGAATGGTCGTGAGGTGCCCATTCACATATTTGAAGCTTAGGACTTCTTGTCTAAGTAAGCCTGCAACGACGAATCCACTTCCAAACGAATACGCGCTGCTTTTGTTGCCCGTAGCAACTGCCGTAGTAGATATCGCAGTTTTTCATCCTCTTTTAGCCCGGCCTATGATATTGCACTTCTTGGATGGCGGTGATATCTGCTTTACAGCAGTCGAGGGGACCTCCGCTAATTGTTCGACTACACGTGATCTACTGAGCGACCTAACATTCCACGTACAGACCCGAAGTTTGTTGTCCTGGATTCGTTTGCATGGTAAGTCATCAGTAAATCCGTCCGTATCCTAGGGCTTAAAGTAGCTAAGAGTAAAGCCTTCCTATGTTCCAAGAGTGAAAAGAAAAGAATGGAAAAGTCGACTCTGACAAACTTTGACATCATTTTCAAGTCTCAACGATCGAATTCAGTTCAGCACGGTGTTATGCCTTAATTAGAGCCTTAAAAGAACATACAACCAACGTTTTGCTGTCGTATCTGAAAAAAGTGACTCAGTTTCGCCAAAATTAACAACTAAACACATCCATCGCCATGCAGTTCCTATTCAAACAAAGAAATCATCCTCCTTCACAAACAACATCATCTGGCAGAACACGTTATTTATAGCCGCCTTTCACAAACAAATGTTTAACTCCTGCTTCACCATTAACAAGGACAACAACAAACAAACAAACAAAAAAAAATCCTCATCTCTGTAATTGAGTAGAATGCGCACACTTCAGTCAAGGCTTCATTAATCACCGTCAACACAAAGCCCATAATTAGGATCATGACATATAAATAGCCACGATTTACTCCTTGCTTGCAAATGGCATTGTCCAGCTCCGCCTTTACAAACTGCACACAACAAATACTCCAAAGCAACAACCAACATGACATTTACTTTCAGTTTAATTAAAATGAATCGACAAGGATTTCGTTCGACATAGTTTTCATGTGTGTCGCACGCAACTACGACCGTAATTCTTGGATAAGTGCTTCAATTTACCACAATCACTATTGCAAAGGATGAGCAGAGAGGATCTCAATAAAAAAAAAAAAAAAGAAAAAACAGAAACCCTGGCATGCCTAGACTCATGGGTACAAGACAAAAATAATTGAGTTATCAATTTGATTGATTGATTTAATTAGAGTAGATGCGCCGACAGCAGAGACAGTGACTCCATTCAACGTTGCATCGTCGGAATAATGCAATTTTCCAGAGAACCAAGACAAAAAAAAACACACCTAAAGCACATAATGAAGCCAATAAACACGTCAATGCGAGAGAGAGAGTGCCAATTCCATTTCAGTGTGTTATCAATTTTTCCATGTGTGTTAGTGTACACCTCGCGCCACAGGGAAGGACGTAAAAATCTCTGTTGCATCGGCAGAGTGCAGCAAACGAAATGGTTTAGGCCTAGGCCAATGCGCTCACTATAATTGTGCTATAATGTGCAGCTGACTGACTGGCGTCTATTTTATGGATTTCATTGCATCAAAAGTCCGACGACATTGCCTTGGAATTGAATCTGAAGCGGAGTACTCTCCACCCCGGGGTACAATGGATTCATTTAAACGGTTTTTCTTTCTTCCATTTTTTTTGTAGGCCAATCCAATATTGCCTTCTGTACGACTTAGATGACACATCACTAGTGGGACAATCTTTTTTTTGCTTGTTTGTGTATGCGTTATTGAGAAAAAAAAATACGGTATCAAGTAATTAACCCTGTGGTACACCATTGTGTGTTGTTTTTCCATGTAAGTTTGAAATGAATATTGAAAATCGATAATGATTTGTTGATTTGAGGTTAGAAAGTTCCACTTTCGTGTGCATTATGCAAATACATGTTGCGGTTCACATAGAGAAATCTATTGGAATAATTACTGGTAGAGTTTTTTTTCTCTCTATTTAGCGGTTTTGTAAGTCACTGTAACATTTGTCCAGTGATGACAGTAGAACGCACCAATGAATGGGGTCAAAAAAGTTCCGAAAATTTCGATTTGTTCATGTCATTCCATCAGCAGAGGGCAAACTAATGAATCGCATCCACTTTGTGCGCGTAATTTCATTAGTTTCTATCCATAGTCGTTGAAATTGATTGAAACAGATGATACCCGCAGCCAGATGCAGCAAGTTAATTAGCCAACTGTGTGTGTTGCAAGAAGGGATACAGTTTTTATGTACATAGAAGGAGCACAGGGTTGGAAATAATACTTAACTTTCGTCTTCTGGGTGGGTTCATGCGAAGTACAACTGCTAAGAACGCATTCCAGACTATGTCGTACCTTACGCAGACTTTTACAAGCAATACTCTAATCATTTTCCCGGAAGACAGGTATGTGGCTTGTACAGAAAATTTTACTCTACACTGGCAGGTCTAAACGGACATACGACCGCATTCAAAGAGTTCTCGCAATTTCGAACTATTTTGGAAACGTTTGTAGGGTTGAGCAAGGTCTTCAGTATCCTACATATCGTTATAGACGCAGATATTTCGACCTCTCGATAATATTTGGTGCAACAGACCGTATGTGGTCGAGGGCCTAGCTTCTCGCGACTATTCCTGTTGTGCGTGCTATATTTTTTCACACGAATGGAAGGAACCTAAACATTATAGCCATTTGCGAAAACTTGCCACATCGAGCACGTATGTTATGCCCTCAGAGAGGTCATTGCAGTATCTGCATTCATCCCTATTCGATAAACCTAGTCTCATTGCATACTTCCTCAATGGCGAGCGAGTTTCCCTATTCCTATTCCTCACCTCGATGTGCTTAGTTTTTTAATTTCCCCTGTCCCCAGGCCTTAGACACTCTATGGCCTTCTAAGTTGGACCATCTTAAGACAGCCAAGTTGAAGATTCTCTCGAGTATAACTCTCTAAGTCACGCACATTATGGGGAGTTCTGCTCCTTTTTTCGCCAGTACGTACGAGGACTAATTTTTTCCCCTATTCATTTACAAATGAAGACAGCATAGTACGCCTTACGGGCTCTTTCCTGTATAATGAGTTTCCAGTGATATAATTCTTTTAATAGTAAAATGGGGGGGGTCTCACTGTCCCATGTACCCGCCAGCCATGGATTAAAAGACTCAAATCTGATAATGTGAACGCAAGAATAGACGTTCTGTCAAGCATGTTGAATGGTTTACAAAATTTTTCGATATTTTTGCAGTTGGACAGCTAATCTGATAATATGAACGCGTGTATGTGACGTGGAGGAAATTTATTTTCCGAAAAGATATTTAAGCAGTGTGGTTGTTCGGAATTTCACCTTCTTCTGCAATTTTATCTATCACAAGCGCTGCTACTTAGGTCCACCTTCTTTGAAAAGTGAAGTCTGACAACATGCTTGACAATGTGACCGCTGCTGAAATCGGTCCGCCCAACAACCATCCCACCAAGTCCGTCAGATATGTCAGACAGCGTGAAACCCTCACTGATAGCACGAGCTCGGTCTTCTACGAGTTGGCCCCAAGTTTGCAATGCTTCGCTAATGATGATTAGGTATTTCCCTCTTTCAAGCAACCCTACACCGTCTGTATAAGCCATAACCCACTAAACCCCTCTGTTTCAGCGCACCAACATCTCAAGAAAAAATTTCGTTGCCATCTCTGTGATAGGGCGCGATATTTTTTATCTTTTCCCTTGAATATTAGTCAAATTTGTCACTTGAAACCACGAACATAGTTCTTTTTTTGCTACCCACTGTACACATACTTGTATCAGAAACTGTTCTCCAAGGCAATATCAATAACGCGAGTGGCTCTATTCAAAGAGATACAAAATAAATGTACAAGCGATAAACAGTTCATATTATCTGCAAAAGAAATAACTCACAGTTCATGAGAACAAGAAAAAAAAAATCAGAAAGATACTTAAAGATGGAAAAAAAAGGTTGACACCAATATGGACGAACACACAGCAGATGTTTCCGAGGGCGAATCATGCGTTCCAATCCACAGAGCAAGCACTCCTTCACGTTCCCTATTTCCAACTGATTGCTGATAAGGATGTCACACACACCATACCCTACTCACAGTAAATCATCATCGTCATCACTGTGCCCTCATGGAATCAACTGCCCGCCCACCCTTAGCCCTCACGCTCTGAGTAAATTAGTTGGACAGAGGAAATTTGTATCTTGAGTAAGCGGTTCTACAGGAATGCCGATACTGATTCTCGCAACTGTTATTGTTGATAATTATCTTCACACAGTCTAAACAAATCATAAATTCATTTTTTGTTGTAATGTACCGTTACGTTTGATATTTTCTTCTGCTTTTGTTTTTTTTTTTTTTTTTGTTTTCCTTTTTTTTGGTGTTGACTTGTGGTTTCGATAAAGTTTTACTTCGCACTTGCTTCCCCAGAGATAGGGAAACGGAAAAGGAACTCACATATGTATGCGACCAATGCCGCCTTATCAGTGGATTTTTACAAGAACAAGCTAAGAAGTTGGCAAATTTGATAAAACAGGGGGGAAAAAGGGCGTGAAAAAAAAAGGAAATGAGTTCGTTGCACGCATGGATGTTGTTTTAATTGGGGAGGTGGGAGTGGGAGCTTAGTACACACGCTTTGTGTTAAGAACCTTCAACGCAGTAAGTGTATTTATGGACACTAAAAGTGTGAGGATGTGATAAATTTTTGTTGATACTTGTACAGTTATGACTTAGAAATTAAATGAAAAGGTGTGTCCTTCAATATGACACAAAAAAAGCGAAAATGTCTACTTCACTCCTTGAATTTATAGGTTTTTGAAGGTCGGTTGAGGTTGTTAGCGGCTGTGATTTCATGTGTTAACTACTCATGTATGGAGAATGGAGTAATAAAATCATTAGAGACATACATAGATAGCTTAGAACGAACTCATCAGAGCCTCAATACAAGATTGACATTAGCTCACTACCAAGCTTGCTTGAAGGGAGTCGGAGCACCAGTATAGAGGGGATGGCTGTGGTAATTGAAAATGCACAAAAAAAGAACCATATGGGTTAAAGGAAAAATGGCTCTAGGAAGTACCAGATCTCACGCAAGAGATCAACCAAAACAAACACAAATCACAATCTTCAAACATAAGTCAGGGTAACATTTGCAGATAGATGTAACTGGGAACAGAACACACCCACATTCGACAGGAATTCTTGTGTTTGGTACACAGATAGATCAAGGACGGATAAAGGAGTCGAAACTGGAGTACACGGATAAAGCATAAAAACATCCAAGGGTGGCAATGGTGTAGTGGTAGCGTCATCGTTCGTCGAGCTGATGGTTCACGGTTCAATCCCTGATGTCAGTAAGCATTATATGATAAGAGGCAGTCCGATCAATTGAGAAAGTTTGTGACAACACTACTGCGAAGGCATAACACTGGCAGTAGGTTTGTCATATGGCTGGAGAAATTGATCACTCTGTTGATAATTGATATGCTTATGACATCAGGTGGATCGGGAAAAAAATACTGTGAATCAGAAGCGAAGGCAAAAAAATACATGACAGCATCAAATCTCCCCAGTTATTCTGGACACCACCCCTGGAGCTAATGTGAAGCCTAACACATCTGAGTTTCAAACCACTGCACCAATCTTTCTCTCTCTCTCTATCTACATTTCCGACGCCCGCACCATGTGAATAACATGTAAAAGGGTATTCATAACCCCTTGAGTGCGGGTAAATTATAAAAAAAAAAAAAAAAATCCACATACGCAAGTACAGCCAGTCTACAGTCAACGAGAACATTTACATATGTATATTCTCTCGGACAGTAAAGCCGCTTTGCTTGCCCTCAAGTCACACGAAATCTATGAAGCCACATCTAAACTAGTTTGGGACTGCCTTTAGCTCTACTCATGAAGCTAGTCAACACCGAATCCAACTCATTTGGGTACCTGGGTCAATGAAATGGAGGGAAATGAAGTAGCTGCGGTTCCTGTTCCCCGGCGGGGCTTAAACCCACACCGTCCGTGTCATAAGCAAGCACACTACCACTACCCCCTATACACAGTCGCCACCGACATTGAAAGTCAACCGAACGTTCGTTCAAAAGCTTCACGTCGAGCTGGGGGCTTCAGGTGGCGATGATTCGCTTGTTTCAAAACAAGCCACTCTACTTCTTGTCACAAGATCCTTCAAGTGAAAGCTGCCGGTTACAGCGAGGTGATTGTTAAGCCCTGGATAGACCACATGTGACGACTCACGAATAGATGGCGATCAATGTGCCAATCTTATAATGACCGAGCTTGTTTAACCCTAATCCTGTGTATTTCGCAAAAATTTTGAGATACTGCGTAAGCATACTTCAAATAATGCCGAAAGGTGTAGCTGGGAGAAATCCTGGTGACTTGACCGGGCTTGTGTTAACGCTTAGGTTGAGATCACTTGTCGCAGCCCATCCACGAAGGGAAGCTTTCTCATGATCGTTATTCCTCTAGGACGTTTGTCAGGCATTCACGCGAGGCGGGACCGTAAAAAATCGTTTAGTGTTTCCTGGGATTTAAATTTAGAATGTCCCGCTCAGTAGTCCAACGCACTAACCAGTGAACCATAGCGCCCTGCCTAACTCCGGTTTGATGTAAATCCAAACAGATTTAGAAGCTCTTCAACACCGGATTTTGCGCTTGGGCCCTATTACTCTCCCACATACTTCTGTCTGCCTGGATGTCTGTCACCACCACCTTTTAGATAGTTTTAACGTGATTTTTTTTTTTGTTTATTTGTTGGTTCTGCGTGCATCGATATCAACAAGGTAAGTGCTTCGACTTTGACTCTCAGACAACCAGTCCCTTTTTGTACAGAGCAACCACTCAGCCTTATCTGCTCGTACAGACATAATGCTAAGAAACGTCCTTCTGTACACTTCTGCACACGCTTATCTATCTTGCTATCGCCCAGACAAGGATGTGTGACTAATTAACTAAATATACCTACATCCACACCCCTTCACCACCTACTGTGTTATCCTTTCAAAGGAAATTACTTACACGAAAGTATCTATACTTTCATCTTCCTAAAAGCAGTTCCGCAAAACCGATAGAAACGTGAGCAAAAAATAAAAAAAAAAACATTTCGCTAATTACACCGGTCGACTACAATAGCAGATTCCGTTGTATTCTCTTTTCTTCAGCAAATTCCATTACACACATCCCTGCATAGACGAAAGGACAACGGCCTGGCCTAGCAAACGAACAAAACGACATCTTGGACATTTCCCATCGTAAGGTTCTCAGATACGTTGACCCGCCCGGGCAAATATTGTCACTTGAAGGCGGTATATTGCTCGTTGTTCGTTGGACAACAACACACACACATATCGCCCTGTCCAGACGGTTGTAAATTCTTCAACATGTGTGTAGATCCAGGGGAAACTTCGTCATACCACATTACTATCCGTACCTGGCAAATACCTGTTAAGTGCTCACTTTTGTCAAAAGTCACGTTCTCTGATGTGCACGGGAAATAAATATTAAAAAGGAAAAGGTACTCTCCCGTAGAAGAGACTGTTTTCTGTTCATCCCAAAGTACTTCCTATTCTGATACAACATTTGTATGTGTGTGTAAATGTTGAATGTTACACTTAACACCTTTTTCTTATAAGACAAGTTCTCTTACTTCTGTTGTGTGTTGAGATGGCTTTCGTCTTTTCACTTACTTTTGTTGACATCCTCCATCGTTCTTTTTTTTCGTTTTTTGGTGGATTCTGCATTGCATAAGTATACTCGGATCCTACGTCTTTTGAATTTTAAAATCCTGTGTGTCCCGCTTTAAAGAGAACAGTAAATTCGCGCGCGTCAAATTTACACGAGTGGCTTTGAAAAATTACGACCATGACATCATCCCTCCATTATTAGCAATTTTTTATTTTTTATTTTTTTTCTTAGTTAATTGGCGAGCGTGTATTTAATGCCGGTCGCAAAGGTCGTTACAGTGTGCTGAAAATTATAATTAAACGTTTCGATAAATACGTCTCTACTTATATACTCACACAAAGCCATGTGATTTTTTTTTTACGGATTTCTTTTTTGAATTTCCTTTGCTACTCGTGTAGTTGTTGCTGGAATTCAAGTGGCGACTGGTAAACTAATTTTTCAAGTGCTCTTGAAGAAGAATGTCAAAAACTGATGAAGTGGGGTGAAGTGGAATGGTAATCGGTCATAAAACAAGAATTTGCACATTTTCGTTGGGAAAAAAACGAAGGCATGCCTACCGTTATTTGGATAAAAGATAAACGGTGCAAGTCAATGTGCGTAGCAGTTTTAAGCTTGAGACATGTACGCATCATTAAAAGTCGTTACAATTTGCCTACAGCTTGTCTGTTTGGGGCTTGGAAATAGGCGGTAATAAATAAAACTGTGAGCATAACAAGCGCCTCCGTTTATTTAGACATTTAAACAGCCTGTTGACTGTCAAGAAGCACCTCTTTTCAAAGTTTCAACAACAACACACTTACGAAATCGATCGTTTAACCACCGCCCATCAAGACCCGGAACTGTCGATTCGTCGGCGTTCGCATCTTTTGGGCACCTTTTGGCCCATTCTGAACCAGGACTTGCTCCTATACCCGTATAAAATTCTGTTCACACAAGAACTGAAGTCCAGAGACCATTGACAGTAAAAAATTGATGCAGATTGGGTGTTAAAAGCAACAGGAGGTTGATGCTGACATTTCAAATAAAATCTTCTTCTCTAATAACACACATGTCCACCTCTCTGGGTATGTCAATTACCGCATATGGAGCGACGAAAGTCCTCATGTGATTCACGAGACACCATTACATGCCCAAAAAGTGACTGTTTAAGCGGCGTCATTGACACTTACTTTTTGAAGATGGTGAGGGTCAGTAACTGCAACAGTAAATAGTGAGCGCTGTACTAATATTGATAACGGAGTATTTCTGGCACGATATCAAAGATATTGAAGTGGAAGACATTCAACAACAGCACAACTTGCCACACACCGGTTTTGGGTGAAAAATTTCCGTGTTGAGACAGTCTCCTCGAGGCCAGGAGCCAAACGCTGCAATGTTTGCCCAGACGATGCCACACGACCTGGAAATGAACGACGAATTTCACTTTGAGACAGAACCACCGACCGATTTTTTGTCAAGAGCATTGACACAAATATTCCTCGTGTATTCTGCTTCTGTTTGACAGACGATGACATAAGGCGCCATGAGAAGAAATGAGAGCATCTTCCAATAGGGTGAAGCGCCACCTTGATTTTGATTTAATTGGCAATGCCTTTCTTTTTTCCTGTAGTTGCGTTTGCACAGCCAACAGGAATAAAGTTCGTCTTCCGTTGATACTGGGGCATAAAGGTGTACGAAAAGGCAGATAAAAGAAAAGGAGCTAGTAGCAGACAACTGAGTCCCGGGAAAAGTTTGATTAATAGTAGAACTAAAGCTCTTCTAAACGTTCCTCCCTTACATCTCTTCATCGAGCATGTGGCCAGGAAAGCAGTATTTCACATTAGAAAGCTGCTTGAGCGGGTGGTAATCTTTGGCGAACGGCGCAGACGATGTGAGGCTGAAGAGCTTCTCAGCTCTATCCCAAGCCTTTGGGATGAGGCGTTGGATATCATGCGAACGGAACTTATCTTTGCAGATTCCGATGCACTTTTACGGAGTGTAAGGAGTGGAGAAACAGCAGATGGGCTGGGTTTGAACCAGCTAGTACTGTCTTCTACACAGTTGGTTCTCTAATAGATGGGCTCTCGGGAGCAGGCATCTATCGGAGGAAGCGAGTGTGAACAAGGTTATTCCAAAAGGCAAGGTTATTCTTTCAGACCGAAGTCTATGCTGTCGTAAGAGCAACTCACGTAGTTCTAAAAAAGAAGATAAAAAGTAGAGCTATTTATCTGCTTTGACAGACAGAGCGCGATTAAGACTTGTTCTGCTTACATGATTGCTACCATGTAAGCTGAATCGTCTCGGCCGATGTAACTTGATGACGCTGGTCTGGGTTCTGGGATAATTAAGGGATACTGGGTAGCGAAAGAGCACATGCTCTTGCTAGGAAGAGATCCATGAGCCCCTTCGTAGATTTTCAGCTATCAATAGACTGCAGCTTGGCATTCTGTTAACATGCAATGGCTGAGCTGCTAATAAAACAGCATCTCGACTACTGGTCACGTCCTGGTTCAAACCCCCAGACGAAGATGTAGATCGACACACCCAGTGCGGGCAGAGCCGAGTTTCTGCTTAACCAACCCAAAAGCGACTTGAAAACCCAAAAGCGACTTTTTAACGAACACCTGAAAACTATGGGACTTAGGAGTTCGAGCCTTTACCATGGGCCATTTCATCCTCACGTATGAGGATCTGGATAAGCTCAACCTTGCCGATCTACTGTGTTTTGCAAAACACACTGGCAGCTTTGGAGTGCGGACAATACAAACCACATAAGGAGTGTTTATACGGTCCCGCTTGGGGCGGCGCTAGGCCGAAGTACAGTGGTCCCTCAGGAATACCTGCCGCTGTTCCAAGTTGGATAGGCCCCTACAAATACAATACAATTCAAAACGGTCTTTAACCCTACAAAAGTGGATATTCATCACGGTCCACTTAAGACAGCGCATGATCCACCTAGTACTGCACTTCGATTCCACATCAAAATATATGCAAAGGACTCCGTAGATTAGTGGTACTCAAACAACACCGCATTATGCCAGCTCACTCAGGAATCCCCCTCCATTGCCCAAGCGAATGAGTCCACAAAATTTAAATATGTTCCATTCCGACTCAAATTATAATTTCATTTACATTCTAAGGACGAAAAAAAAATGTTTAGCAATCACTTTCTGGAGTATTTAATGAGTCCTCACGGTGATTATGACTCCTCGATGGCAATTTTTTTTCTTTTTGAGATTCACATCTCTTTGCAGATGCTTTTCCGAACATATTTTCGGAGGGCGCCATGCGAATTCTTTTTTTTTTTTTGTTTTTCTCTTTTTTGTGAAAATTCAATGAACCACTTCACTTAAAGGTTTAATTGTGCACTCAAGTGAGGAGAATATTAAAAAAAAAAAAAACGAGAATATAATCCGCGCCCCCACCTAATCAGTACTCAGTAGTACCTTTCCAATCCACATTTCATTCCATATTCATCTTTATTCTTTTCGCTTCCATTTATTTCTCAATACCGGTTGAATAGAGGCATATGTATAGGCAAATGGGCCATACGGCTCATATAGCCTTTAGAAAATGAGCCCTCGCCCTCTTTTGACATTCATTGAAATCCGCACACAAACACAATGCCACAATGAAAGAAGACACCACCATCGCGCATACTGGGGAATAATTATAGCCTTTGTTCCGTCCTCTGGAGGAAAGTCGAGAACACACAAATTGTGGGATATTGCATATGCAAAATTGCTGCCAACGTATCGGTATGCCTTCAACTATGTACGTAGGTCGTTTGTTTGTTCGTTCTATTGGGACAGTTCGTATAAAAATATGTTGGTCCTCTCCTCCCCATTTGTCGCATGGATGATGGAAATTCATGGCAGCACGCTACTAGATCTGAGAACACACTTTAAGAAAAAAATTTTAAGTTGTTGACTTGTAAAAAAATGTGGGGCTTAAAAGTCGTAACGCATCCCGTTACATATCGTTTATTAAAAAAGACAAAGGCGTCTTTGTCACACCTCTGTTCAACAAGTTCTGCTCTTACCCGCAAGGGGTGAACCCCCTGGTGCCTACTACTTTAACTGAAGACTCAGTTGTAATTCTTTTGAAAGGCTTTGGTGGCTGCAAACAAGATGGGGATACGACTTTCATTGGATCCAATTGGCGGCTATAGTATCCTCCAGACGGTGTCTAGAGTTTCAGTCCGGACGAACTTCTAAGTAAACACCCTATATCACCTGGTTCAGCATATTCGGAGCCCAGATCTATGTATAAGGAGCGGAATATCGGACCCATCAATCGATAAGTGGAATTTGTGCGGTTGAAGTAACTTTCTGCCCACGTAAGAATGCGTCGGATAAGGATGTTCTGTTGATAAAACACACGTACAACCGCACAATTAGCGGAGAGCCCAAACGGATGCAAGACAGACATCACCGCCATTCAACAAGTGCTATGCAACGGGTCGAGTAAAAAGGTGATGCAAAACTTTGACTTCGACGATAGCTACCCATAACAAAACAGCGCATGCTTGGATGCGGGTTCACCATTGAAGGCAGACTTAAGCAAGAAGAAGAGTCCAACGATTTATGCAGAGGTTGCGAAGATGAAGCGTCTGCCATGCCACTGCCCCGCTCTATAATAACGACGCGACATGTACCTTAGGATCCAAGTCCTTCTGATATTGTTGTCTATTGGCCATAGTTTCCTCTTTATCTTGCAGGTGCTCAGGGAGCGCCATCTGTTGTTTGCCTCCGAGAGAGACCTATTCGCTTCTTCGTGTTTAAGCTTACACATCGGGACTTTTGCGGAATAATCAGCTTGCTCTACGTCCAGCGCGCAAAGGCTTTTCTAACAAGTTCGTCGGCGTTCTTATTATTCCCTAGTACATACATATATCGTCATGCCCAGGGACACAGCATAGTTTTACCTCATGCTGCGTGCCAAGAACTTTAAGCTTTTCGCCCAACACTTCACAAGCTTCAATTTCACCTCTACAGCAGAAATTAATTTTAAGGTACTGTGTAGGGTACTTTAGTAGGAATACTAGTGGGTCATTGTGCATTAGGAAGACACGATTTCTGTAACAGCTGTATGTATCAAGAGGAGGATTAATAACAATTTTACCAGCTATTCCCTGCGTTATCATTAGCAGGAATAGAGGTTATGGGTGAATACTTCTTCGAGGACGTTGTAGATATTGCAGGAAATAACTAGCTCGTATGGTAACATGATGGACCCCTTTTGGTCCAAGTAACATAATCTTAAGCAAACATCTTGCTGAAAACTATTAATAATCCCAATCGTAGAAGACTTATCATTGAAAAAAGTTGCGTACTTATTGAAGCACATAGAAGTCATGTGCTTTAGGTCTGCTTTAATAACTTACCAACCGTAAACGTTAAGTCATGAGAGTAAATAGAAACATACCTGAAAAGACAGAGAAAGAAAAACGTTTAAACGTTTTGACATAAAATTATAAAAATTAATTTAAACACATAGAGCTGAGCTAGTAAAAAATAAAATGGTGACAGCTTAGGTTAGGTAAGATAATTGGGTGCCTTGTGGTGACTAATAGAGTAACTGTTCATTCAGACTAACAAGGTCTGGCCCATTTAATTAACCCTCGAACACTGAAAAAATATATCAGCTGTGCTAGATAGTTATATGAATCCTAGGAGGTTCATCAGCTCAACATTACTTAGGTCCTCCATTTACGAGGAGAAGTAGGTAACCACCAAGGGTTCTAAATCCTCTGACGGATAGGGAGGGAAATACTCTAGATATCTTCTTTAAAATCGATTTGCAGATTCTCACAAGCATTGCTCTAATTTCAGCAGGTTACAGAGCCTTAACGGCTACCCGGCTACCTCTGTATGAAGTTAATCTTTTTATCAACAACCATATTGTTTCTCCGCATAGTTTCCGCATCCTATAATGGCCGTGACTTCGGCTTGAAAGACACTAATGATGGCAATGGGTTAGTTCGGTGCTCACACACGATTTTATAGGATTTTTGGAACTCCAGCTCAATTGAAAAAAATTAACAAATTGGATCATTTATACACACTTTCAGTACTTCTTGGGTAGAAGATGCTGCAAAGTTTTCAGCAGATATCACAAGTAAGAGCTCAGAGGAAAAATGCATGTCAACTCCACCGAACAGCACAGCCTTAGAATATAATAAGTTGCCTTCAAAATATATGTAGAGTAGAAGCCTGTGCTTCATCTTCTGTGCATCGACTTTGAGAAGACTTTCAACAGCTTGAATCGAGGTGCTATCAGACAAGCCTTTCGCAGGAGACGTATCCAAAAAAACCTATGACTAAGAGCATTATAAAGCCCACCAAGGAGGAAATAAGTGTCACATCGTGTCGCAATGGTAAGGTATCAGAAGACTTTCAAGTTCAAAACGGAATACGAAAAAGTTGCATACTTTTACGGCGCTGTCGTTATTAGTAGTCATAAGCGATGTAGTCCGCGCAGCGATGACTGAAAGAAACTATAGAATTAAGCTTATCTAAAATATCTAGGCTACGCCGAAGATGTTGACCGGAAAATTAACCTATATCATATAGTCCACAACCTTGAGGCCAAATCAAACAGGGCTAAAAAAAAAATCTGCTAAGAAAAAATTCCTGAAGACTTCAAGTTGCTACGCTCAACTCTACATTGCTGGACAACAGGCCGAGAAAGTAAACTTTACTAACTTAAAATGCGCACTTGAGCTCAAGCTGATCGGTGACTTCTTATTACGCGAAGACACTCCATCACACAATACCCCACGTAGTCAGACAGAGTACCAGATCGCCCTACGGAAACGTTTCGCAGATCAGTTACGGAGGAACTGAGTTCTTTGAGAATAAACTAGAGACAGCTCAAATGCATCACACAACTTCAAACAAGATCGCCAGCAGGTGTTCTGGACGCCCAATGCCCCTTAAGGGATGAAAAGAGCCGAGTAAAAAAAATTAAGCCTAAGATGATCGGACGGCGACTTTAAAACAGAAGTGCATTCTGTAAGAGCCTTTTTGACGATAAAGAGCCCATAAATAATCGGAAAGTGTACTCTCTTCAATAAAGCAACAATCATTACAAAATATTAAACGTAGTAGTTTTGACAGCAATTTCAAAAAGAAACCAACAAATGGCCCGCTGTTTACAATGCAACTCGACAAACCGGTTCTGTGGATGCCCAACGTATAGCACTCACAGTGCTGATGAAATTTTACAACAACATTACATCTCACAGATACATATTGGCTAAATCGGTGCCCATAACAAGAGACGGTTCAGTAAGCTTGCAATTTCCTTTTACTGGTCACTTTTATTAAAAATTATGCTGCACTTACAAAGCCAATAAACATCACAATACCCTGCCGAGTGTAAACAATCGTATTTAACCTACATACATACACATGCCTAAAGTATTCCAATACACTTACCATAAAATTATACATTTATAACAAATTTAAGCGGCTTATAGCGACACAAATCGTATCAGAGGCATTTTTTGCAGTGTAAACACTTGAATGAAAAGAATGCCCCTGGCAAATGCGAAATTCAAGTCCTAATTTGAATATGTATGTACATGAAAATGTATTTATAAGATACATAGATACAACCAGTACTGCTGACAATTCACAGAACTCTCGAGCGCGGGTCGTGGCGCTCACTCTGTGTTGTTTTTTTTTTATCATTTCACTGAACTTTATGTACATTGCAATGGAAGAACAGGATGCACAACAATATGTGATGTGATTTTCTTAATAAGAAGGTGACTATAGTGTTGAATATACAAGTATATTGTGGAGTCGTAAGAAATATGTTAAAAGTTGAGGTACATGCCTTCTGATTACTGATTAGTACAAGCGACTGCGAGTAGGCTTAGATGAAAGGTCGACAAAAAAAACTTGCATACTCATAGAAAAGAGGTTTCTTTATACTTTTTATGGGTATTTCGCTAAGATCGCATTGTTTTGTTAATCCTTTTGTGGACGATTTGTATTTTGCTGAAAGGAAAAGTGTACACGAGTCGGAAATGGAGATGGAAATTGTGTCAAATGCGTGCGTGCGTTAATAATTACGAAGCCATCTCGACTGGTTTGGATTGGTGGGATGGATTATTGTATGCGTGCTACTTTTGCGTTTCTTTAATGGATTTTTGCAGATTTTCTTTTTTTTCTTTTGTAATAATATTATGTATTCGTAATGCATAACTCGTTTATTTCTAGTGTTACGTGCGCAAATTGTACTTTTACGAGAAGTTTAAGATGGAAAGAAAAACTCATCCTCGCGTTCAATAACTGGGATTAGGAGGTAGAAATGAGGACAAGTTACAATGTAAACCAAGCAGACGTTGCTTCTCACGATCACGAGTTTCCTTTGTTATTGAGGGCAGAAACATGGATGAGAGAGAACATCGGGCTGCATAAAAAAAATAGCAATCGAGGACCTAAAAAATAACAATCTCTTGATTACGATTGAATGCCGGGTGAATACTCTAAGAATTTGACACCATTTGGGTTAATGGAAATCTCCTTAGCTCAAGTACATACCAAGGAAAGGACGGATTCATCGGCATGCAAATATTGCAGGGGCATTATAAAAGGTGTTTTCTCAAGCCCTATCGAATTTAAATTGGTATACGGTCACTGCAGAAGTACTTAACGAAGTCCATTCTTAAGTAACTTTTCTGCGCATTGATAGCCCTATATTTTCGTTCGGGAAAATCAGCGCACCGGAAACAAAATGGCTAACCATTGGAAGAAGTGCCAACCGCAGCGAGAGAAGTAGTGCCAACATATTTGGTAGTCTTGTTGTGACGATAGATGGAGTTTTAGGACTAATGGGTTTTCCACACCGAATTTCAAGAAAAATACGAATATAGTTCGCAAGAGAACGACACAACACGAAAAAGAAGTCTAAATAAAAAAGTCACAACCGAAAATTCTCAAAATTCTTCAACAAGACTAAATTATTGGCATATTAGCAGGTTAAACTAGAAATGCTTACTAGAGCCGCTAAGTTCTCCACTACAAGGAGAGACAGAACTTCACAAGGCCGACTTGGGTGTCAAAATGTAGAATTTTCTGAGTAAGTGGACCGAAACAGGTCCACCGTGGACTCTCTATACCTGTGACCTGATAACAAGCTTCCTTATGCAACTGTTGATTTAGTATAAACTCTGAAAAAGAAAAAAAATCCGACCTTTGTAGGGCCATGAATCATTCATATTTCAACATGTACTTGGGAAAGAACGTCTTTATGTATGGTAGGACCAGATTCTGACTAGACTACTGGTCGACTTTCTAGTGCACGCACCCAGCAGAAGGGGTGTTTCAACTGAGGCAGCTTTCCTTGGATCAATGTCGATAAGAAGTTGTATATTCAGCCTCTCTGTCATAGGGGCTTAACAGGGGATCTTGCGCTCCATGTTAGGGGTTGTGCCGTGAGGGAAAGTGCCTTGTCGCTAAAAATAAGGGCTCGGGTAAAAATAATCTTACTGCTGACAACCTCTGCAAAAGAAAAAAAGAACACAATAAGATCGAAGCTGCCCCAACCACTACACGGAAAAGAGATTACTATCTGGTAGTATAATGCCAACCCCGCAACAGAATAAACCATTCAACCTGGACCAACATTTCCTGCCACCCCAAGACGAAATTAAGCAGGAGCAAAAGACTTGGTAAGGAGCAGAAACCAACTCATTTGCAGAACATAGAACCTCAGCTTTGTCTATCTGATCTTCTAAAAAGGAAGGCCCTTCCGCTGGGTCAATTATAGAGGTGTAAGTGTTCTCAACAACACATACAAGGCAAGATGTCTGCTCTATTGCCCATTGTCCAAAGCTGATTGGCTCATATCAGGCCGGCTTCGGACCGGGAAGGTCCATCCTTGACATAACTAACAAACAAGATGGCTAGGACATGCATATAGAGCGAACATTTACACGGGACAGCGTATTGAGATGCAGACGTACCACCTCCCTTATAAAGGTTAGTACGTAGTAGCAGAGTTTGTCAAGTTCACTGACGGACCTATTTTTAATGTAGTTTAACTACATTAGAGAATTTGTTCGGATAATTTACCTTCTTCCAAATAGAATATACAGACAGTCTCAGAGCACGGATTTATTTTGTTTAGGTGGGACTCAGGCCACAGCAGCCTGTGAGAAATCTCACCAGCTTTCTAATACTTTCCTTTTCTAAGTTAAGGATTTCTTTGTAGGAATGAGGCCATTTCCCCAGCGGGCTAGACGAAGTTTGTGTTTACAGTCATTAATCAGCTCTGTGGCTGCAGCTCAGTTAATGCCACAGTAAGGTTCTGAACTTATGAACGCAGATTCCAAGCCAGTTCTAACTAGTTACCTGTAATTTCCTAGTGACCACGGGCCTAATCAAGTTTTACACTTTTATGTCTGGCCAGATATTGTAATGCTTCGTAACTGACACAGAGTCGGACGATAGTGTTTTTGGTGCTGCCTGACTAATTTTTCTGGCGCCCTTAGTACCTTTAACCTAGCGCAGATCTCAAAGGCATGGACTTCAGCTTGGAACAGCGCGACACATTCCCATACGTATTGAGACTTTGATGTTGGGACTTCTAGGGTCTAATACCCGTACGCCGTTGTACACGGTCCAATATTTCTACCTCGTATACCCCTCCGAAACAGAAATCCGAGTATAATGTCGGGGATAGTAAAGAACATGTCCCTTCTGGGGATTGAGTTAACTATTTTTAAGTGTTCCACAATATCGCCTGGTTTTTACTTGTATTTCATCTGCAGTGCACATTTAAAAGCCGTCTACTGAATGAAAATTTGTGGTAGCCCGATAAAAGCTCCTAATGCTGCCGTAGAGCAGGTACTACCCAAACAGGCATAATCTCTTCTTAGGTGAAATTGAAAAGGGACCTCAACCAACTTTTTGTGCAAAACTTCAGACAATCAGCTAACAATCAAGCTGCCTGGAGAGGCTTCTTTGTTGAAGTCCAGGTCCGCCTAGCGCTGTAGCGCTGCATAAATAAATTGCTATTATTATTATTTTTTTGGTTTTCTGATTTTATTATACAACACTACTTGATGAGGTCATTGTAGTTCAAGGTGCGAACGAAGGCCTCATGACAACCCCTTCCGCTTCAAACAAATTAAGTCACGTAACGCACACTCGATTCCGGTCAAGTACGAATGGAAACATTTCCCTCGCTGATTTTGCTAACAATCTGGAAATCATTAACAAAACATTTCTCCTAAATAAATTTAACGCTGAGAATTCGTGTCTAATTTAGTAATTCAATTGCAGCTCTATAAATAAATATTTCTACGAGTACCTACTTGCAAGTGGAGCTATAAAACTGTTTTAAAAAAATTATTCAATTCAATCACACGGTAGCGAGCTATTAATGCCATCAAATTGTAAACCGTATTCCAGGCACGTCCATCTCTCTGTTCACTGGAAAGAGCAATGTAACGTCATGCTTAAGAGAGCAGTGTTAATGCTGGCTGAGTCCTCGCCCCCAGCACCATCTCCAAAGTGGAACCCTCTACTCTACTCGTGCCGTGCTAGGAGGTGTATGACTAATGAATATGCGCACAATTGAATATGTTTAATAATTTGTTTCCCGTTGGAGCTGGCGACTGTGCGTCGTCGATCACCAGAACAACAATTTAAATGACTCATCGCCAGCGCTTTTGTTGAACAACAACTTACACATGCGAGTTCCTCGTGAAATAGTTGCCGTCAGACGGAAGCAGTTATGCTAGCAATGGCTGTCCGTGAGGCGTTCCGCCATTAATATTGACAAATCCAATTAGAATCTTTAATTTTATTATTATTCTCTTAAAAACAATATCCAATGATGTCATTACAGCGGAGAGACAAATTAATAATAAAAAAAATAAATAAAAGTGAAAGCCAACAACAGCGGATAGAATGTGAACGTAGCTAGCTTTTCTTTTGGGCATGTCTCAGAACGTGTTCTGACCATGAAAACAATATGTTCTACTGGATGTGCAGCATTAGAAATGGTCGTGATAATGACAACAATTGTCTTTAGTCGGAACGCGAGGCGACTGATTCGTAATTAAAAGTGAAACTTAGCAGAATACTAATACGCGGTTAAGGTCGACTTTAGTTTCCCAATCGGTAAAAATGAAGTTCAACAGCATTGTTTCTTTTTTTTTTTTTGCAATTAAATTTAAATTTTTCACGGGAAAATTAGAGACAAATAATTATTGTGTTTTTATGGATAAGGAAATAACTTAGGAAAAATCTTTGGACGATAGGAAGGAGGTCACAAGTGCAAGCCTCATCACTGGTAACTTCTGTACTAAAACTTTTCTTTGTGATGGGCTACTTAGAAAGAAGCTAAAAAAGGCTACAGTAATAGACCGATCAAACGGAATATGCATGTTGCACATACGATGGGAAAAGAGGGTATTTTTGGTGGGCCATTCGAAGAACATAGTTCGGAAATGAACCCAGGCTATCAATTAAGGCGAGTTTTTGTTTGCTTAGATAGAACTTCTCTATTGGAATAGGAATCACTCCACTGGAACACTCAGTCGCAACTGGTCCATTGTCCTACGATGAAGCAAAACCTTACCCGTTATCCTAGAATTTTCTTGCTTTTTATAGACTTCTGTGATGAAGAGCTTACAGAATCACAATTGACATCAGCACCGAGGACCGTCTGATATGATCGAAAGAATGACGATCGCAGTAGAAATAATCCGAGGTGTCATTAGCGCCGTGGTTAGTGGTTATTGCGTTGAAGTACTGAGGTTCGAGGTTCGAATCCCAGAAAGCACCAATAGGGTTTTTCATATAGTGCAAACTACTGCCACCTTTGGGAATAAAGAGAGAGAAAGTATTACCACATCAATAGAAGGCTCGTCTTCTTTCCATTTAAAAGCAATTTTTCTACTATCTCCAATCCAACAGGAAGCAGATAATCCTTTTTGGTAACTGAATATCCAATACTGCGGGAATATAATCCTTCTGCGAAACATAATCCTGATTAGCTCTGTGTCCATTGTAATTTTTCAAAACTGCTTTCGATCATTTCTGCCCCTTTATGCAAATGTGTAATACGTCCTCAGAATTACACATTTTACCTCAGGCTAACCAAAGTACTTACTTCTAAACCAGTTTGTCTGCAGCAGCAGCCTCGGTGGCAAGTTAATCAAAACCTAAATTACAAATAGCACGGCCAATACGTTGTTACGTTGTGTGTATCTGTATTACCAAAACACAATGCCAAGCGAATAGAAAACATCACAAACCAAACCAATTCTGGACTTTTGTTCGCTCCACATAAAAATCCAGTTTTATCCCCCACAATAGTACGACGCCACCGACGGTGTCTGCTTGAGTACGTTGGTATGTTGTTGCCAAAACGCCATCATGAGCTGATGTTACTCTACCACAACGGGGGATATGGGGGATTACAAATGCCAACCAGCAGTAGTAGTATGAGGAACAACATCAAATTGAATTCACTTCAATGTTTAGGAGATCACAGAAGAATCTTTAGGAGATACCCACTAAAGGAGGGAGATACGATGACTAAGTCATCCCACTACCATCAACAATGACTGGTTTTACTGATGTTTTTTTTCCCCTCATGTGAGAAAGAAACACAGGACAAAAAGTATCTGCGCAAAATAAGATCTAAACATCTTTTGAAAAATGAATAACACGAGTGCTGTATGCGATTTTAAGACACAGTATCTTAAGAATTCAACTCTTGAGGAAATCTTTTGCTCGCCACGAATATGAGTCATGAAACAGTTTCATCGTCTCATCTTCTATATTCTGAACGTGGTGTGTACTGGATTGGCATTAAAAAAGATATTTCTCTCGTTTTGCATCATTTTTTCGTTTTTTTTTTTTTGTGTTCAAAAATGGAAAACAGATATAAAACAAGAATCGGTCCATTGAAACAGAATGCGGATAGCATTGCCGCATGATCGTATGGTACTTTGATGCCACGACACCGCAAGACTGATGACGCGAAGTCTTTGCACCCAAAAGTCAGAAATTAATCGTCTGGGCGTATAAATGTACACGCCGATGAACGAAGAGAACGAAAAAGATGAAGCAGACGTTCTGAATCGTTTTGTGCAAATTGTATAATTATTCAGAAATTAACTATGATGTCATTGTGAGATGAATGCTTTATCGTTTTAAAATTTAAGCTTCAAGGCCGCTGGTTTCTTATGTTTCTAGAGTTGATCTTGAGCTATAAGTGGACTTGTTATCAGCCAACAATTGAATGCAATCTCATGCGAATGGAATGCTAAAATTAAAATAGGAAACGAGTGCATTCTCAGAAGTCGCTAAGATTGGAATTCCCTTGCAAAAAAAAAAGAAACAGAAACTTTTCTGCGCAATAAGTTTCCGTAGATATGCTTCGAATATGGCGTCGGTATGGAAGTAGTGATGCCAAATTAATGGGAATTTCTATTTTAACCACTGCAATGGCTGACTTGAAATTGCCAGGAAATCTTATGTAGAACATATCCCTCTACAGCTGAGTAGCATATGCAAAGAAGGCATTTGGAAAATAGGCACTACTTATCACTCATCACTTATCGACATATCATAATTTTTGAAAAATTTTATAACGGATTACAACTACACTTAATCAAATCGTTAGAAAAATCATAGCTTGTTTAGAAAACCCTCTCTTTATTGGTTTCGTGTGTCCATATATTTCTACTTATCACTTTGCAATTATCAATGTTTTAAAGAAAACCAAAACGAAGATGAAGGTTAGGTTAGTAGGGCTATATGCAACATGTTTAACTCCACTAGGAGGCCAGTTGGCCCATTATGATTCCCTTTGAAGTTCATGGACGCCATGTGGCTAACAAAACCATTTGAATGTTTTTTTTTTAAATAGTTTTTGGCTACGGCCATGAGCGTAAGGGCACTGCGACCAAGGAAGATCTATTGTATCATGTGCAAATTTTATTCCAACAATAATACCACTTTCCTAATGAAGGCGAGTATCGCTGATACGGAGGAATTCCTCAGATTTGAGAGAGGATTTTTCTGTAAAAAATGCTTCTAGTGGTGCTGCACGGAGCCAGATACTAATATATTCCGTGTTCTGTTTCATCCTCTTCTAGACAGAGGCGGCGATGGTATCCTCAGTTGTGCTCGTAGAACTTCAGCTGTCAGTAACCAGAAAGAAAGCTCACAGGCATTCTTATGTCGTCTCTGCAAAATTTTAGAACATCTCTTGCTTTTTTATGAAAGAGTCAGATGGGTGTTTTAGGCTGTCTGAGTCCTTGAATGTTGTTCCAGTGGGATATGTATGCACATACTGCTTTCCTATCTGTGCTGCTCATGTTTGAAATATCCAAGCTTAAATCCAACAAAGCTGCCGGGCTTGATGGCTTGGTAGAGAACGTGCACCAACTCATTTCCAAGATTTGGTCAGACGAGTGCATGCCTGATAAATGGAATCTAAGCATCGTTTTCCGAAAGGAGATCCCTTCAACTGCGCTAATTACAGAGGTATCAGTCTTATCAACACCGCGTACAAGATCTTATCTGCCAAATTGTGTGAACTCCTGAAATTCTTCGTCAACAACCTGATTGACTCCTATCAGTGTGGTTTAAGGCCAGCAAAGTCCAAAGTCGATCAAATTCGGCGGATCCTTGAGAAAGCCTAAGAAATCCAAATCGATACGACAGCATTTATAGAGACGATCAAGTTTTGACATCCCTACCAAACTCGTTCATTTATGCAGGGTGACGATGGAGAACGCTCGCTGCACCATCAAGGTCCCGAACAACTAAGGAGATTCAATACAAGACCTTAATCATCCCAGTCCTGTTTAATGGCCCTGAAGCATGGATCCTATCGAAAGTGGATGAAAGTATCGTCGGTCGTTTCGAGAGAAAATTTCTTCGTAAGATATTCAGTACCGTTTGTGTTGACGGGCTTTGGAGGAGAAGATTCAACAACGAAATATAGTGTACAGCCTAGTCAAAAACTGCGCTTCAGTCGCCTAAGATGGCTAGGACATGTAGATCAAATGGACTTCAATGCTCCGGCTCACAGAATCTTCGAATCTAATACGCAGTAGGGAACGACCTCGCCTAAGGTAGCGCGCACAAGTAGAAGGGGACCTCAACCAACTTGAGATACCCAACTGGAGGCAGTTAGCTTGTTGGTTGCGGCACAGGTTCACCCCGAACTGTAGCGCCACCTAAGTAAGTAAGCTTCAAGATTGAGCAATTCACTTTACTTCATTTAGCAGTCCTTCTTAAAGGACAATACCGTGTTTTGCCGAACCTTTCTATGCAGAAAATTACACTTGTTTGGCGACCAAGGTTTCGAGGTACTAAATTGCCTATTTCTTCTGGAACGTCCCCCATTTGTTACACCCTTATCGAATAAAACTGCAATTTAATTGCAACCACAACAAGTCTTTTACTTATTTTATGGTTTATTTTCAGTGGAGTCCCCACTCTATTTGGCTCATGAGAGACCGCTCTCATCATGCGGTTTTAATGTCTGTCATTTATGCACGCATTTACAATGAAATTGACTTCCCCCCTTGTGGTTTGCACTTATCTTCTTTATTCTTTGCTTATTTTATTCTTTTTTTATTGTTAAATGTGAACTTGATTGGATTATACGCCCTTGCCCTTGCTATTAACGCTGTTCTAGCTTGGGAATCTGCATTCTACAACAACGCCGGCTACAATCTCTTATACTGTATACGAGTATCTGTATGTACGACTATCTATGTATATCGAATATCCATTCCATTTTGAACTGATGGATTCCTCGTGGTTTGGTTTTGGCGGTGATTCATGAAGCCCCCTTTCAGATGCACACATACTTTCAGTAGAATCCATCTGCTTATGCGTGGTATACCCATGAGCATATGGAAGTGTTGCTGCATGCAGCTCTAACGTTCAAGTGCGGTGTAAAAAAAGTTATTCTTGGAAAAAAGTCCATTGTGAGACATAAAATTCCATTTTAAAAGGGGTTACTCCCTCTACCGCCTCCACCATGTCGAAGTGTCTTCGATCACATAACACGCGCGCCTCAGATGTACTTGTATCTCCATGTGCGCATTCTAAAAGGATTGTGTACGTGAGTGTTGGGTGGTTTCATGAATGAAAAGATTTCAAAGCAATTTAGTGTAATGAACATCGGCCTGACTACGTGGATAGAGATGTGCATTATATCAAAGGAAGGAATAATTCTGTAAGTGTGACGCACATACGCACGGCCTCTACTTGTACATACGAGCAGATTAAGAACAATCGGCGAGGAGGACACATATTGATTGAAAAATTTTGATTTTTTTCTTCTTCTCGTCTTTTGTTGTACATAATGTACTAGTCGTACATTTGCTTTGTTTTTTCCCCCAATGTAAATAAATCTATTTCTTTATTTTTTGGTTCTATTCCATCTAAGCCGGAAGTTATTGGAGGGCATTATCTAGATGCACTTCATGTGGCACTAGGGTTGTGTTGCGCTTGACGAGGGAGTGATTACTTTCGATTTCTTTTACTCCACTTTTTACACCAATGTACGTCTGTTCGTCTTTATTTCATTATTTTTAGTTTTTCTTGAAGACTTACGATGGAGTGATGTAAATCTTGTGGAATTTGTTAATCAACACAAATATGTGTTCAATGTGTTCGATGGGGAGATGCGCTTCAAAGTGTTACAATATTCTGAGGGTTTTAGGACGAATCGAGGACGTTATTTCGAGGAGGAAGGCAAACAAATTAAACAAATAGTTCCGAGTAATATTACATGCAGCGTAGAGGGATAGTGCGAATCTAATTGGAATTTAATTCAATGGGAAGAGTTTAGCGGTAGATGGGGGCAAAACCAAGTACATGCCGTCAAAAAGAAGGGGCTCACATCAATGAATGGGACAGAACGTCACAGTCGACAGCTGCCACTTTGAGAAAGTAAGGGACCTGGGCTCTGCTATAAGTTCTGACAGTAACGCCTCAGCAGAAATAAAATTGAAAATCATTCTTGCCAATCGCCGTTTCGGCAACCGAAGGCACTTGGGTTGTAAGGCCCTATCTCGAGCGACTAAGGAGATTCTATAGAAGATCCCAATCATTTATGAGCTGTGAGGCGATATCGACCTAGGAAAAAAGAAAAAACTGGCCATCAGTCGCCTAAAATGACTACGAACACGCCGGTGCTCCTGCCCGCAGAGTCTTCGAAGCGGACGAACAAAACAGTAGATAAAGACATCGCCTAAGGTGATGCACACAAGCAGAAGGGGATCTTAACCGACTTGGGGGCATTTAGCTAAGGATCGGGCTAACTAGAGAGGTTTGTTGGTTGAGGTTCACCTCGAAGGAAGTAATCAGTAATCGTAGCGATTAATTTAACATTCGAAAAGCTTCTGTTTCTGTCTTTCTTTAGTTGGGAAGACAGGCAAATGTTAAGCGACAGTCATGACCTACAATCAGGTCTTTTATTAATTTGCAAAAATTAAAGTCGCGAAATCAACTAGAATCTACAATACTATCCACATACAACATCCAAAGGACATTATCGGCCATATTCCCGAATATAGTAATTTCATGATCATACATACAGTGCTGCACCCCAACGAACTCCTCGACTGAGGATGAAAAGGTCACCTTCTACAATCAGCTAAACGCCGTATTCAACGCAACGCTGAACAAAGATATAGTCATTGCGTGACCTTAAAGGAAGGCAACGGCACCAGAAGGGTTCAAACATGTGATCGAGAAGAACAGCCTTCACAACCGCATTGACAGTGGTGAATGATCTGTGGATTTCTGCAATACCAATTGTCTTGTCATAAAAGGCACGACATTTCAGCAACAAGTCAACTGAATTTTAACTGATAGGCAAATCTACAAGGAGCGTTGTGTGCGGACCCTCTGTTCTAGCAGTTTAATCAAAGATCCGGTCCCTCAGGTTGGAAGCTGTGAAGTCGGGGTTAATTAACTTTAAAAGAATGCCGGTTGTAATCCGATAACAAGCTTCGGATAAAGGACACCCCAAAACAGCTGCGACGCAGACATCACCGCCAAGCCTGCGATGGGACAATCAAAAAAGAGGATAGAAATCTACTACACCCATAGTTACTCACAACAAAAACAAAACTTGTTTGAATCCGGATTCGCCATTAGAGGCAGTTACGACAAGGTTACGACATAAGTCAAACCTTGAAAATATTTGAAAAATTCTGCAGGTTCCATATCAGATATAAAGTTAGAGGCGGATCCCTTCCTGACAGCACATGAAGTTGCGAAAGAGATAAGTGGATTTCTACATAATGGATTTCTCCTGCCTAACCTAGATGTTTCACAAGATTTGGACTTGTTTCAAAGCTTGAAAGATTGGTACTAGACTGTTTCAAAGAAATCTAAGAGATCGAGTAAAAATTTCACGATAATTGCTCCAGTTCACTTACATTGTTCGAAACATACAGAGAGGTTACAATCCGTACAATATCCTATCGACCATCTTCAATACTGCCTTAAAAAAGTAGGCGTGGTGCTATTTAATTTGTATCCGAAGACATCTTTCACCTTTGACGCTTAGTGCCAAACTCTATATAACTATTTTTATGACATTTCTTAAAAGAGAAGTGGGCGTGTCTGTCAAATTTGTACTTTTGCGCTTTTATATTGTAGGTGACACATTTCCACAATATTTTCATTTTTATAACCTATTCAACAAATTTGTTGACGACGCATTCCTAGTTTTGATTGAGCTGTTAAGTAAAAGCTCCATAAAAGGTAAAAGCTTGGCAAATACACAAATATAAGGAGTTAAACTTCCAGAAGAACTATGTTCTCTTACAAAAAAAAAAAAAAAAAAACAAGCAAACAAAAAATAGCATACGGCTAAGCTTTTCCATCAAAGTTTGTGTTTTTGTTTTTATGGAGGTCGTGTTTTTTATTTATTTCTTTTAGTTTTATTTTTATTGTTATTCTTGAACAGCCATTAAGAACAAACTCAAAAACATTGTCAGTTTCTTTAATGGTACAAAACAATCGGGTTCATGGCAATAAGAAGAAAATAGGTAGGTAGTAATAGAATAGACATGAAAATAACAAATTTTATGTATGCACAGACAAAGAACTCGTTGGGTGAAACGTGAACTCTTAACCGAGGCGGTTTTACAAAGAGTTGAAGACAAAATTTAAAGACATTGGTCAGGCAGGTTTTTATGTTAATTCAAACAAAAAATGGGACGTGGCCAATTATATTTTGATTGATTATAATTAGACATTAAGCTTACATTCTGTGTGTAGAACACACAATTTTAACTTATACTTTCCTAAAAATAAAAAAAATTAACTCAAAATATTTGGTGGATAATTATAGCTCTTTTTCAGAAAATTTCGTGGGATTTAGAAAACGATTTAATAACTTAACTCATGGATTGAGGATATTCTGACATAATTTTGAAGAATCATTGCATGAATTCAACTTAACTTGTACCAGGTGTTGGTCGTGCAGAAAGTTATGTGGAATGTCACGCCACTACTTCTTTTCATTATACATTGCATTCCAGGATGATTCCAAAATGACATCTGTACTTTCTCAAGCAGTCAATCTTTTTGAAGTTATTTTCCATGACTTTTTCGTTAACTTCTGGCGGTATCTCGGTTATTTTTTAGTTGCTCCAACATGTAGACCAAAAGAAGCCGTGAGACAAGCGCAAAAGCTGCGAACGTCGACAAATCGACAATTCCGAATCAACAGCCACAATTCCACATACAGCAGCAATATTTGCGGCTGATCGGACGCCACGATGATGCACAAGCTTTGACCTATCACCCATGCTTCTAGTTCTTAAAATTGTTTCACTACGTCGCAAATTGCTCACTCAGTAGGACGATTAAATCGACCAAATTCTCCGTAAATATCGATTCAGAAACAGTTTGTACAGAATTGTATAGTATTGTATTTCTGTAGAAAAATTGAGCAATTCCAAAGCGCTGAGCAGTTGTTGAACAATCCATTTTTGTAAATGTGTTGTTACAAACTAACACTTTAAAACAGGTGCTTATTGACAGCTGCTTGGTTTACAATGCTGCCAACACAGGAGCTCGAATTGGCTCACCCTTTATTGTACGAGTATTTTCAAATTTATCTAACCCTTAAAGTACATACATATGTATATGTATGTAAGTAAGGGACATCGTATTTTGTTACGATGTTCGCTGCATTTGAACTGCGATCAAGAGCCCTACGTGTTTCATCAATAGCCACATTTGGGCTAAGTAATATTTAAAATGCTCTAACTGTCGAAGCAGTGCATTGTTTCGTTAAGTTATCTGTAAAATTTTACGGACGAAACTGTCAGTTTTGTTGAATGTAGCCAACGCGTTACAATATGTACTATGACCACGCATTACTTACGTAGCCAACAATCGTTGTTGAATTTGCTGCCCAACTCAATTGCCAACCTCGCATATGTATCGATTACAGTGTAGAGCAAAAGCTGTCACCTTTATTACAGCAATTTGTCGCAGTTTCTTTACTTTCTGTTATTGTACTCCTCCTAAGCCTCACCAAGACGTAGGTATAGCCTTGTTTAATCCAATTTATTAAACCACATTTCCTATTAGCAAAACATAAATAATCATATTCCGTTTCGATCCAAACATGAATACTATTTGATTAATCTGACAGTTGAAAAAGCTATCACGCCTGCGCTCCGCACTACTTGATAATAAATCAGTGCTTTCCAGGCCAGGTCAACTCTAAGCCGACACAGTGTACTAGTTTACAATGTTTCTCATACCAGGAACCGTATCGTAAAAGCAACCAAATCAAAATGTGCCCCTTAAAACCTCCAGAGGAATACAAAATAAAAAAAAAAAAAAAACAGACAACAGACTAATCTCTCTCTCGTGCAGCGCGAGTCCAAAGTCGAACGTCATATCGCTGGCGACTTGCTGCTGGCGGCTGTCGTCTTTCTGTGGATTTAAATTCTCTACAACGTTGCTAGCGGCTATAAACACATCTTCTACATAAAAGTTTTCTTTTTAAAACTATTTTTAGAATAATTCCTTCTGTCACACACCAGAATGCCATAAATAGCCAATCTTTTCCAGTTTATGTATGTGATGTTGCAGAGCAGCAGTCATGCATTAGAAGAAGGGCGCACGCGACTCATTTCAAATAAAATGGTGGGCGTGCACCCTCCTTCTATGTATGCATGTCTTAAAAGCGGCAAGCAGCTTGAACAAATAATAACTTCCGATGCTATGTCGCATCCGGATCTTCCGGTCTTTCAATTTCGCAATTGTCACAACAATACACCCAATTGATACCAGCTTCCTGTTTGTCGTTCTATTCTTCCGTTTATTTTCCGGTCAGATTTAGTTCTTTAGTTCCCGACAAGTTCCCAGATACATTTCCATTCATAAATATTTCTATTTCTGATTCCTAAGATATTTTTGTTTACAAATCATTAATCGAAAGCGTAAACTTGTTTTTTTTTCGCGAATAACAATTTTTGTTTGAATTTTAATGAAGGCCTTGAACGAATTGAAAATAAACAAATCTTTTATCGGTTGGCTTTGGCTTACCGAATTTCGGCTAATGCGATGTGAATTAATGAAAATGAACATAAAATTTTGGTCAAATATCGCTCTGACCTTGTGATAAGGCATAATTTTGTCATAGTTTTCTGTGAATTCCGTTGATATTCTAGTGGAACATGGTAATGTTGTTATTTGGAAAACAACTCGTACACCGCTGTTTTTTTCCCCCCGTTTTTTATGTCGGTTTCTAATCAGAATTACATGTTAAAAACAGGAAACTACAAAACAAATGCAATGTGTTTTGGTGATAAACTGATTGACATACATAACATGGCACTTTGATTTGACAAGCAACACAAATTTTGACGATAACTTGAAAAGTGTTTTATTTTTATCTTTTAAAAGGATACTCAATAGAAGTGCCTAACGCATTTTGCATTTAATGTACCTATACTCCTAGGTTATTGGCAGAAGTTAATGTAATTTTTCAAACCCAAAGCAGGAGAAAGTTCTTTTTCGTCATCTTGGTAAGCCTGATCGTTACCCATCTCACGTAAAATATTTCAATGGTGCAAGTAGTATCCGCGTGCACTGTAAAACTCTGAGATAGAACCTTAACTTACCGTACTCACAAACAATTGGTCACGAGCATGATAATGACTTCTTAGGCTTGAAAACTTGCCAATGGGAACATCACAAGGTTAAAAAGCACTAGGTTATGAAGGGTGTATAATGGATAAAAAAAATCATCGCGTTCACTCGGAGACCTTATGGTCCATTGTGAATCCCTTTATTTGTTGTATATATTGTTAATGGCCGACTTGCAAGCCATTTATTACTCTTTATGAAGTGAAGCCGATCCGATGTAAAAGCTGCTGTTACCTCTGTGGGGTTTGCAAAAAAGGTAGTTTAAGAGAGTGCAATCACATTATTGTCTCCAGAGATGGTGGCACCAAACTTATGTAGGCAACATAATCGGGAAAGTCAAAGCTGCATTCGGTATCGTGTCTAAGGTCTGGAAGAGAAATGTTTTAATCACGAAATCAAATCTGCTACTGTTCTGCTCAAATTATGCCTGGCAGTGTTTTCAGAACAAAGTCTGTACAATACTACGGGTGTGGTACTTTATGGATCACCTTCATTTCCATTCATTCCTTTAACCGGTTCCAAAGTAGTTCAAGAAATTTTGAAATTTTGACACAGTGCTGATCTATGGATATAAAATTTCGATGAAATTACCAGACAGGACTCGGACGATTATTTAGGACCCGACTGCAGACAACTTACTGGCGCTCTAACGAGACACTTAGCTTTTGCTAAGCCTCTCAAGCATAAGTGACACTACGAGTACATTCTGCGGCGCTTGTGGAGAGGGCGACAATAGCTCAGACCATTTTCTCTGCGATTGTATAACATTTTATCCTATCAGGTGACAGATCTTCGGTGCTGATGTGGTGAAGTACCAACTCGACTTTCCAGAAAGGAAGAGTTAATTGCCGTAAAATCGATAAAACAGACTTCTGCTTCCTGGTAGTTGAAAAATAGACTAGTTGCTCCTAAGTACTCCAATGAAGTGTTTCTTAATCTCACAAAAAAAAAAAAAACACCCGTGCATAGAGGCCTGCATAAACAAACACGAGGACAAGAGAATAGTCACAGCCCAATTAGTACCAATATATGTATTTAGAGAGCCCGTTATAAAATGGTCGAGTGACAGAAGTCACTATTGATATCAACAGCATTACAATAAATTCACATAACATTGGCGAAGCAAAACGTGCCACAAAATCCCATCATTTGAAATATGCCAACTATTTTCGCACATATTGTCCCCTTTATCACTCAGAAATTTATCTAATAAATCTCCTTTCCTGTGAAAACCCACTGAACTCAAATTAAATTCGATACCACATTCCCAACAGCAAACAAACAATGCCAATCGGGTTTCCCATGAATCATTCTGAAAAATTGAAAACGCGTAGATACATACATAAGTATACGAGCGCGTATATGTACATGACAGATATATAGGAGCCCATCGCAGGCGCGTTTGTTTATTGGAATTTGTTTTCCTAGAGATTTTATCATTTCAGTTGACCCAAGTCTACTGTTTAAATGCAAATTCGTGTGCCGTACCGCACACCCATCGACAATGGATGGGAAGGGCATCACACAAAGAGAACAATAAACCAGAAATCTTTGCATTCAATTTCGAAATAAAAAACTCACCAGAACTTTAGCGAATCTCCTATCCAACTCTGCTGCATCTGGCATCGGTTGCTGTGAGCGGCTCCTGACACTAGGTTGCCGCACATGATATTGATTTGTTGTCGTCGAAATGGAACTCTGCGGTGAGATCTCATAGCGTAGATCATGTTTATTGGGGAAACTGGTGACGATGCTGCATACCCCACCGCCGCCATTCGTTTGGGATGCATTGCCATCCGACATTGAATCCGATTGTGTCAGAGGTCGAGACTTGACTGTACCCATTTTTCCAAAACGTAGAATACCGAATCCTCCAAATCCCAAGCCGCCACCTCCTCTTCCGACTCCTGGTTTGACTCCTCTTATTGCCCTGGTGCTACTGCAGCTGCTGCTGCTGTAGTCGTTATCGTCGACTACCGCTGCCGCAGTAGTGACGAAGCAGAGCTTTGTCGGGCAACTATAAAGTTGCTCCCAAAGGGAATTTAACAGATCCAGACCACCAAAATTAATTTCAAACGGTTTATGGAAAAATTACTCACTCGACGAGACCGACTATAAGCACACATAGGGGATACAATGAGAGAATAATTATAAACAAATTGGTCACACGATTTTCACTGGCTTTTCAATCAGAAAAGAACCAAAAAAAACGAACAAAAACTACAAAAAAAATCAGCACACAATATGCAAACAAAAAATTTAACTCTCCACAGGATGCGAGCGGAATATAAACAAAAAAAAACTCGCAAAACTCCTGGCAGAGAATTTTCACTTATTTCCGCAAATCAATTTAAAGAACAAAAACACACAAATTTACAGAGGATAACTCGTTTGACATTTCGATATGAAATATCCTTACGTTGTCTGGTTGTCGAGAGCAGTTTCGTTTAAATTTTTACTTCCTTTTGTTCAAAGTGCACGAAATTACAGAGAAATACAAATCAAAATTAAACAAAAAAAGAATAAATTATAAGAAAAAAAAACGCAACAGGTTTAGCGGCAGCATCGTACTTGGAATGCAGTTCTGTTGGATTCGGGTACAAATTGTTTCTGTATTAGGTGTGCGCGTGTGTAGGTGTGTATGTGTATGAGTTTGTGGTAGATGTCCTTTTGACGTTTTGTTCGGGTTGAAAACTTTTTCCGGTCGTTGTTGTTGTTGCAGTGAAAATCCTTCTGCACACAATAATCCCATTTAGCCGGCTCCGGACGGAACAAAGGCAAACGATACAAATACACTAAACTACATGGAATTCGGGGAAATTATAAAATGGTTTAAATTATAAAATATCAAAGGAATTCTTAGAAATCTCATTTTATTGATAATTTATGCACACACATACACAAGATATGGTTAGTCGCCTTCTTTAGGGTGCGACAAAAGCGAGCGTGTTGCACTTCCGCTTCTCTCTCGTTAGACCGCTCACGAACGCGACAAATTTATGACTGATTTGAGCGAGGGATGAATTGCTGAATGCCGATGGGTCGGTTTCGGTTAGGTTTTTCTTTACTACGCGAAATGTCAAAATGCATTTATAGATTACTTAGTGCTGGCAGTGCTGCCGCTGAATTATGGTTTGACAGCTCTTCGGTGTGCGTTTGCAAGTGCGACGAGCTGTAGTAATAAAATGCCTTCAATAGGTACTTTATTTTGCTTTACATTAATAATCGACAGAAATTTGAAAATGCACTTTACGATCAAACATTCAGTTCATTCACGCACTATCTATGGTATGAGAAAAATGTAAACAAGAAATCTAACAGCAAAATGTTGATTTGAGAAAATGGTTCGATTGAATCGTATATAGATTAACGGAACCCTATTGCTCTAAACTATGAAAGTCAAATGCATGATTTTTACATATGTATGAACAACAAGATTCCTTTACTGTCTAATGGCGTCAAAAGCAGGATGTAACCAAGACACGGCTTCAAAACGGCTGATAGCATGATTAAGGATCGATTGTTTGATGGCTGGTATGCCACTTGCGCCATCCTGTTAGAACTAAAACCCATCCAAATCCGAACTGTCCGATCGTAACGTTGTTTTCAACTTAATTTTCATAGAAGTGGGGATGCCGACGTTCCTAAATTCGTGAAGCCACTAGTTATTAATTACCGCAACAGCGTGAGCGGCATCAAAATGCAGGATTTAGAAAACGCTGAGGTTACGAAAGTCCAAAACGAAGTCAACGGCTTGACTGTGAATGAGAAGATATGACAGCATATCTTCCGACGGCGGAAGGTGACTGTCTTCTTCGCATTTTGCAGTTTTTCTGTAGCCAGGATTTCCCGTGCCTCTATCCATTTTCAATCCATCAGTGTAGAACGAAATCCCTTGATCTAGTTCTGATGAACAAAGTCCTTTATAGAGGCATTATCACTGACTTTCTGTTGCCACTACTGAACAATTTCGATTTTGATCGGCTTGGGTCTTTGCAGGGTGGGACATCATCCGTCAAATAATCGATCTTTGTGTACTCTGTTCGGTAGTAGTGTTATTAGTCGTTTTAAAAACGGGCCTTGACCACCGCCCAACTGCGATTTAAGGCCGTTGGTTTCTTTCGTTATAATATATACTCTAGCGCTATTCTTGACTCAATCCCTAAAAGAGACATGTTTTGCACCATCCCCGACATCATGGTCAAGGAGTTCTGTTTCGGTAGGTTATTTGAGATAGAAATATTAGACCGTGCAAATTGGTTTAATGGTGTCCTGGCAATAGACCCTAAAGGTCTGGTCTGGCTCACAGACGGATCGAAAATGGAATCTGGAGTAGGAGCTGGTGTCTTTAGACCCAACACCAAAGTCTCGATACCTACGGGAATATGTCCCACAGCAGGCTGAACTCCATGCCATTGTAACCTGCACTAGGTTAAACCTTAGTGTGGTTATTAAGGTCACTAGAATATATATTTTTTCAGATAGTCAGGTAGCACTCAAAGCATTATCGTCCAATTTAGTGGACTCCATATCAGTTAAATGCTGCTACGATGCACTGCAATCCCTGGCGATACTAAACAAGGTAAAACTTGGATGAGTCCCTGGTCATCAAGTGATTGCAGGCAGCGAGTTAGCAGATGAATTAGGTAGGGCTGGCTCAAAATCTGCATTCATAGGACCTGGTGGGCTGTCTCAAGGGCCATTGTGGCCTGAGATGCCACCTTAACAAACTTAATCTGAGCTGAGACACAGAATGTAGGTTCTGCTCGGAGTAGGACGAATCATCCGAACACATTCTCTCTAATTACCCACCATTACACTGGTTAAGGAGACGTATTTCCTATAAAGAAATATGTACGCCAGCGGAATTGAAAAACTTTGCTACTAAGGACATACTATCCTTCATTAGGGAGGTAGTACGTCTCTTAGATTGAATATACCCTTAAGATACAATAGATCTTTTAGGTCGCAATGTCTGCCACATGGACAAGGGTTTTGCAAAAAAAAAAAAAACTCTACCGTTTCAAGGTAAAAAGAGCCGACAGAAAGCGCAGCCAGATTTGCGTTCGGACATTTTATTGAGCTTGAGTAAGTTTAACTAGCCTAAGAGCACTGATTTTTGTTTGTATTTTGTGTTCCCCATATTTCCGGCTGAGATTTCCAATATAGGAAATCGACTTTGCACTAAAATTATTTTTTTTACTTATAATGGTTTATTCTAAGATATCCTGTGTAAAAATTTTGAAGAGTAAATTTTTAGTTGTATTTTTAAATTTTTTTTAAAGTTTTCGGTTTTGACTATTAAAATGCATGTTGTCTTCCTTATTAACTCAACTAAAGGGTGTTTAGTCGACTTGTAGTGCTAAGTGTACCCTATGTACGTAAAGGGACTTGACGATTCATAAATTCTTTCTTTGCCGGGTGTTAAAACTAAAAAAATTTATAGTTTTAACCGTTTTTATTTAGAAAATGGAAATCTTCCCCGATTTCGATGAAAGTTTAATACGTGATAGCAGGCATTTTCTGAGAATTTGGGTTTTTACTGTTCCCTAGTACATTAAGCTCCAGGCGCCTGCCTATCAGTTTTTGGCATACCCTTAGCGTAGCGACGAAGTCGCGTGTGCGTCTATACCACTCCGGAAAGCGAAATTTATTTAAATGAATCCCGCGAAGCGCGCCACTTACCCACTGCTGGCTATATAGTTAGTTTTGAAGGGGAGAACCTTTCAAAATAACTTCCAAAAATCATCAAAATTTAATTTAATTTTAATTGATTAAAAAAAATAGACTGGACCTTTTTGAAGAATTATTAAAAACCGTTTTACATGTTTACACGGATTTTAATACTTTCTTTTTTTTGTTCATTCCATTCCAGATAATTGATCTTGTTTTTGAATTTTTTGAATTAAGTAATAGCAACATGAGTTAAATGTAAAATTTCGAAGAAGACAACATTTTTTTTTATTGTATTATTAACTTTCTCTCAGAATATTTTTTTTTGTTATGCTTCTTAGACGTTTTGACACTAATTAAAAACAAAAAAATTTTTAGCAAAATTCCAATATTGGAATTTTCTAAGAAAATTTCCAAATTAAGTTCGCTTTGTAGAAATATATCGTAGAAGTTTGTAACTTAGTTTAAACAAAATCCAAAATTTCATTTTCCAAAAATGTTTATAGATGAACTCACTCCCAAAATCCATCGTCTTCTTCACTTTCCGCGTACAAGCACTCTTAAGTGTCAAATTCCGTTTTTACAGTACTGTCAACAATTTCTATCGAGCCAACCAATCCAACGCACGCTGTGTTGTATATTTGCTGTTGCCGTCCTTCATCGAAAAATTGTGTTCAAAACAAAAAAATATTTCAAATCTGAATGCTTTGTAAAATATACCGCCACAAACTGCACACCTTCAAAACACATCTCATATTGGATCGCCACCTACGGTATGGAGACAGACCACCAACGAAAAAATAAGCCTTTGCGAAAGCCAAATGAAAACAACGAATCCAAGGCTGGCGATAGTCGTATAAATGTCAAAATAAAGAAGTCTTCGTTGGCGTCGATTACAGCAGCTCCACTGCAGAAACCCTCATTAAATCGGAAGGACGCTGGCACTAATTGGTCAAGCATATTGGCGGCCATTAATTCAGCAGATGAAAGTCCTACTCGGCCTGAAGCTGCCGAAACCAATAACAACACCACGTCTGAGATCACACCAAAGAAGTCTCGGAATCGTCGTAAGAAACAGCAACGAACCGTCATTGTGGCCATGGATTGTGAAATGGTTGGAACTGGACCCATGGGGAATGATGATATGCTTGCCAGAGTTTCGATTGTCAGCAAAAATGGGGAAGTTCTGCTGGACAAATTCGTTAAGCCACGAGAGCCTGTCACTGATTACCGCACCAGTGTGAGTGGTATTCGAGCCCGAGACATCGAGCACGCTGAAGAGTTTGACAAAGTACAAGACGAAGTTATTGAACTGCTACAGGGTAAAATTCTCGTTGGCCATGGCATCCGCAATGATCTGGCCGTCCTTTATATTAAGCATCCATATGTGAACATCAGAGACACTGCCAGATATAAACCATTAGCACGCCTTGTATCAAACGGCCGGACTCCAAGTCTGAAACGTCTCAGCCAGGCCATCCTCGGTGTAGAGATTCAAAAAGGGGAACACAACTCTGTGGAGGACGCGCGGGCAGCCATGAATATCTACAATCGCCTCAGCGCAGACTGGGAAAAGTATATACAAAAGCAAAACCGATCAAGATAGATCAAAAGAAAAAGAGTTGTTTTTTTTTTTTTTTTCATTCTCAAAAAACAACTTTATTCTATCTCAGTTCTAAATAAAAATACTTTTGTCCTGATTTTGAAGACGTACGCTAGCGAGTTACAAAAAGAGAAAAAATATTCTTTATTTACATATATTATATATAGATCTATAAAAAATATGAAAATTTGTTAAGTTTCTCCTTTTTCTTCGATAATATAAAATTACATCCACATACACTCAAAGAAAGCAAAGTTGTTTGCATTTTTGTTTGTTCGACTTTGGCTGGTGGAAAACTGCCATGAACTCTTGATCTGATGTTCAACATTCAGAGCTGCTATTACGAAGATATGGGTTTTGAAGTTTCGGTCGTCGTCGTCGTAGTCGCCGTCGTCGTCGAAGATATTGCAGTGGTTGCCTCTTGCTGAGTTGATGGTTCGTCTTCATGGGATGATTCTTGGTCTTCTGCCGTCGTCGTTTGGGGAACATTGATTTGACTGTTTTTGATTGCATTGTGACGATCGAGGAGGTCTTTCCATGGATCCACCATCATTGATGGGTGGTAGTAATCATTCCTTGAGCTGGCTTCTGATTTGTTCTACAAAAGAAAAGATTTTTTTTTGTTATTTTTTTATCCATTTTCTAATATGGTTTAGGCTAGAAAAACCTACTTAAGTCTATTAGTCTATTCTCCTATACTATTAATATTTCTTGACATCTACGCTAGAGTCCTCATCTATGTTACCGAAAATGGGGGAGTTCCACAACGCTCAGTGACAGGCCCTATGCTGTTGAACGTAATGCACGATGAGTGTGTGTTATAGCTTGCGCTGGTCATATTGATATAGTGGTTGTGGCCAAGCTCTTAAATAAGATAGAGCAAATAGGTAACGACACTATACGAATGATGCAAAGGTGGCTGATATTTATGGGCTTCAAATTAGAGTAAGAGAAGGCAGAAATTGTGCTCATTGGCAGAAGGAGAATAAAGGAAACTATTATAGTTTCAATAGGTGGGCCTCAGATCGTATTGAAAGAAGCACTCGAGGATACAGTCGATATCTTTGTGGTGAAGGCACACAGAAGATGCAAGGCTAAATTAGAGTCCAAGCTGCCGAAGAGGCTTTTCAATATACCTTGGAAAATTTGACTACAAAACAGATTCGTCTCAAAAAACAAAGTCGCGACCTTTAGCAACACCTAAAGATTAGGCTGATTAAATGCTACGTGTGGTTAAAATTGGAAACATGAGCTAAGGACGAAATCCAGAACAAAAAAAAGGGGAGGTATAAACTCTTGCAAGTCATTCTACAAAGTCGAATCGATTGAGGGGAAAAGACCGCTTTCGTTGGGATTGTTTCTTTTTTAACTTTTCAATAAACTAGATTTGTACAGCTTGAGAATTTTCTCTGCATTTAGACCTTCTTGTGCAAAGCTGCGTCCATAAACGCGCACATTCGAGTGGTTAATTCGTTGGACTACTGACCGGGAGATTCGAGGTTCGAATTTTAGAAAACACCAACAAATTTTGTCAAGGTTCCACCTATCGCGAATATCTGACAAACGTCCGCAAGTAATAGCTATCATGAGAATACAGTTGGTCCGTTCCCATTGTGCGAAAAAATATGCCAAGCACAACACAAATGTGGTCTGGAGAAGCTAGGCCCTGCACCACATGCGGTCTGTTTCGCAAAATAATTGTATTTTTTTCTTGTCTTTCGTAAGTACGCTCAGTTTAATGTGGATCCCTGTGTTAACAGAATCGACGTCATTCGCCACATTTAGGTTGAAATGTAGGACACACGGTGTTGTTGCGGAAGATGAGCGTTTTAGAGCAATGACCAAATTAATGGACACTGATACACCATTCAACAAAATATAAATTCGAGATCTGAAATGCAAATGAAAATTTGTGATTGGACGGACAATATATGGATAAACGTTCAGACGAAAAATTCAAGCCGTCAATAGCGACTGTTTACATTAATGTGAAATTTTTTTCTAAATAATCTTGGGTAGTTCACATCTGAATTAGAAAATGGGACAAAAACTTCCGAATATGAAACAGATGAATAATAGCCGTATGTATAGAACGAGGGAGTTATCATCTTAAAAAGATGACTTCAGGAAGACGAAGTAGATTATGAATGCGTTTTGTAGAGACATGACACATAAATGCGTCAATGTTTGGCAACAGATACGAGTAGCACACAAACTACTGGAAGACGTAAAAGTAGCCCTTCAAGTATCTCGTACTTCTAGATGCGGAATCAAGGTTTGAGAGGAACTTTCGAAAAGTAAATTTGGTCAAAATGACTTTTGGAAGAGACGAAGCAAATTGGTGTGGCTCTATATATTCCTGCACATACCTAAGTAACTCTGACTTTCAAACTTTTCTTTTCGAATATTTTCAGATAAAGATTCTAGTCCTTCTAGTTGTAAAAGGGGCATAAGTAATTTAAAGATTAAACCATAATAGCTTCTGCATGTATACCAGAGGCGCCCTTTGCAGAAGGGCGACAAGTATCTTTAAGGACAACTTATCTTCAAGAAAACAGGTAAACGATAGCGCTAGCTTAAATTATTGTTAGATTGTGCTACTGCTACTTACATATCTTTGATAATATGGCTGCTGACGATTCCCACTATTGCTGTGTCTATTCGTCTGTTGTTGATTGTAATTATTTTGGAAGTTATTTTGATAATTATTGCGATATCCTCCTCCTCCTCCTCCTCCTGAATTGTTGGCCGCCCCGCGGTTGATATTAAAGTACCGATTGCTACCCCGGCGAGAGTAATTTGAATTGTGATGGTAATTATTTCCTTGATGATGTTGTTGCTTGGATGGATTCAGCGAAGGCATCCACATCTTGCCTCCAAATTCATTTGGTACAAATCCCTCCGATTGTGAGGGATATTGTTGCAAGTGTTTTGCATAGGGCGATTCTAGTAATTGACCGATATTTTTCTGTGGTGTTCCCATTCTCGCAGCACAACGATTTATTTAATAATAACAATATTAACAATATTCTCGGAATATTTATGTAAACAACTATCGTTGGTCTGACAGAAAAAAAAGTATACTTAGTTCCACATGTTCCACAATCGAAATATGACAACAGTGTGCACTAACCCTTGGGTAATTAAAATGGTTGTGCTCAGCGCGATATTTTCTTTTTAACACTAATGCCATGACAGTCAAATATTTTTTTAATTTGAAATTTTATTGCCCTGATTTAATAAAAAAAGTAAATTTTTTTCATTCTTTGAGTTTGAGTGATATTAATGAAAATTTAATACAAAATTTATGGAAATAACGATAACCACATAATTTTGTTTTAAAGGATTTTAAGCTCTATGTATGTATGTATGTATGTTTTCGGATATTCGCTCGCTGAATTCGCTCCGAAGTCATTAACGTTGTTGTTGTGTGGCATACATTTTTTCATTTTTTATTGAAATGGAGACTTTAGACCGCTAATGAGATCGACTTTTATTATTTTTTTATATCAGGCAATAAAACGTGTCAATTAGCAAAAAAAAAAAAACATGGGTGCGTAACTGCTTTTGCACAGTTTTCTTATACCCTATCGCATAAGGTATATTAAGTTTGAGAGAAATAATAAGATATGTATGTATGTATATTCATACTTTGTGCTCTGAAATGGGGAGTTTTTTTTGGGGCTTAAACTTGAAATTACATACACAGAATTTTAAAATTTTATTAGAATTTTACTCGAAAATCTTTTTAGTTCGAAAGATGAGTGGCATGAATATTTTAAAATGATTTCGGGCATATGGTGTGACTTTTATTGGCGAGCTGTGTCTTGTGGAAGCAATAAAGCAATAGTCTTAGTTCTGCAGCGTAGTATTTTTACATTAAAGCTCAATCGTGGCGTTATGATACACGAACTGCTGAAAATGCTCCATCTATTCGATTGTTGATACAGATCTTAAATATACATATGTATAGCAAGATTTAGGAGTAAAATTATTTTTCCATTATTGAAGAAAGGATATCCTCATCATCATTATTCATTTATCATTTATCACGGTGGTGAACATATTTCGTTGGAACGAATGGATTCAGTAATACGACTTACTCAGCGAGTCGCAGCCTAAATTTAGGAAGAGTACTCGACAGCAGAAAACTTATACGTGTTAACAAGCAAGGCTCGGTAGTACTTGGAAAATCGAAGAAAATTATACGCATTATTTATTGATTTTAACGTAGTCTTCAATTCGTTTGATAGGAATGAGCTTTTTACAAGCTTAACAATGTAGACCTGTTTTCAGAAATGCTGCACGTCATGCCATTATGATAAAACTGGCCAGCTGTGTGGAAAGGAAGGATCGTCACCCTGGTTGGAATCGAAGACCGGAGCAAAGCAAAGTTGTCTTCTTAATCTATTTCTCTTCTCACTCTTAGTTGCCTGGAGGTATTATGTTCAATGGGGACAGGATGAAACTGCTTATGTATGCTGATGACGTTGTTATACTAACAGTGTGCAAATATGATGCAAATTATGATCAATAGATTGCAACAGTATTATATGGTATTTGAACTTGAACACTAAGAAGTCAAAAATATTGGTTTTTCATAATGGAACAGGGAGATACCCGCGGAAAGAAAAATTGGCTTGGATATTGAGGATTTGGAGAAAGTGTCGGAGTCATCTTAACCCCATGACTCTCGTTTAAGAAATATATGCAGGGAAAACTCAAGGAGTCGAAAAGGGCAGTAAACACCAATTGGGGAAATTTTTCTCCTACAAAGTACAAGTGCCAAATGCAAAATATAAAGTCTTCAAAGCAGTCATGAGGTAAAATATGTGCTGCGCGGCCCAAGTGTGGGGAGTACTTCAGTACGTAGAAGTTGAGAAATTGCTGATATACTTTATTAAGAAGCTAATTAGTTTACCTGAGAATACGCCGACATACATACATTATTCATTTGGAAACTGGACGTGCACCACCGTATGGTACATTAAAAGTACATTTCAACTAAGATCACGAAAGTGATGACAGTGTTAAGTTATCTACTGCCGAACACAGTCACTTCATACCTGTTTCACTGAAATCTACAGTCCTTCAGTGAATGAGAGACTAAGTAATGGACATAGCGTGCCGCTATTGGATGAGAACACCACACATTGTAGGAGGGCTGCGCAGATCTTGTTGGTCAAGAACAAGGAATCCCTATTTACAAAATTCAGAAAAGAGCCGGAACGAAGCGAATTCAGGCGCACCTACAGAATTCGGAGGAAAATCTATTTCCACGACTACTACAACTTAGCTTTGATGTCATACGTATTCAAAGTCAGAGGTGAACTTATATCTTAACTACTTGCCATACAGAATTCAACAGAATGAAGAATTCACCGGATGCGGGAAGACAGAATATCTTGCTGATGGAAAAGGTCTTGCTCTGCTCCACCACAGAGTTCTACTCTACATACATTAGATGTTTATTCTATTTCTGCATGAGAGATTTCTTTACAAATTATAGTCCAAATCAAACAAATTAATTTTAATGCTAGGGTTTTATTCAGATTCATGAATGGATGCAACCGTTATACTTTTCAGTCTTTAATTCACTCAATAATTAGTAATTACTCGTATATGACATGGAGTAATATATTTTTTTTTTTTTGCAAACCTGAACTAATTTTGATAGACTTTGCAATGGTATAAGACAGCTTCCTCTCCCTTGGATCAGTTTGTAACTGCTGATGAGATGGATTCATTGGAGATGAAGCAAATCGTTATAGCAGACACCTGTTAGTATATGGGTGATTTGTACCAGTTTCGCTCAACGCTCCACAGCCAGAAAGATGTTGTTTTCATTGTTGCCAGTACGCATAACCTATTGACAATGAAGTAGAGGCCCCGAAGATGAAAAAATCTTTTACGTGCTGCTGTGGGCAATTATTTGTCGTCGAATTCAAGGACTTTTTAAAGTCTGGTATTGATTGATAATTTGGTACCCAATTTCTAGAAAGAAAAGTGTTGCTGTAAATGGAAATCTTGCAATATTTAAGAACATGCTTTCATATGTAGTATCTTTTGATGAGGAGTAGCTACATACCCTGAAATTCTGTATATTTTAGCTGTATTACACCAAATTCCCAAGAGACTAATATTTGAAAAATGTTATCCTGCAAAGCTCAGTGCACTTAAAACAAGTTGTATGCTTGGCAAGCTTACCAGGAACCACCATCCGAATTTCATATGACTAGCAATCGTTGTTTACTTATGGTATGTTATACTCCTAAGGACATCTTAAACTCCACAAAATGAGATCCTTTTATGAATTTCATTCCTTTTGTAACTGTCAGTGTATCAGGACGCACTTGCACCAGCGGATAAGTATGTTTGTACTTTCATCCCGCTACAACGGACACAAAGCTGAGCTGTCTATCGAATCAACACTATAAATAAACGTGAATACAGTGAGCTCTCATTACTTATGTGTTGAACGCAGAAGTGCTAACATAAATCAGTTTAATACGTTTTTGTCAAATTGTGTAGAATTGTGTTAACCGATTTTTGTTTTCCTGTGATTTTGTGAAAAATGAATAGTCGTGGTGGTCCCGGCAAGAAAAAGGGGAAATCGCAGACTCGCTCAAGTCGAGCTGGTCTTACATTTCCCGTTGGGCGTATACAACGAATGCTCCGCAATGGTAAATTCGCTGATCGCATTGGTTCTGGTGGAGCTATTTATTTAGCTGCAGTATTGGAATATTTGGCAGCAGAAGTTCTTGAATTGGGTGGAAACGCTGCGCGAGAAAATAAGAAATCTAGAATTATTCCTCGTCATTTGCAATTGGCTATAAGGAATGATGAGGAACTAAATAGATTACTTGCAGGCGTTGTAATTTTCCAAGGAGGTGTCTTGCCTAATATTCAACCAGTGCTCTTGCCGAAGAACAGCACTATACGACAACAATCTGAACAAATTTAAAGTGTAAAATTATTTCGTGAAACGTCCTTTTCAGGGCGACAAAATGTTTATTTAAAGAGTTATAAATAGTTTTCTTTTAATGGGCGAACTGCAGGAATACTAACATCAAAGAAATTAAAACTACCTCTCTGCCAAAGCAGAACGCGTATTCACCGCTTTCCTTCAATGCACATTGCTAGTGCTAGGAGAAGAAATAATTTGGTACGAGGATGTCAAAACTTCACTTAGCTGTTGCTGACTGTGGTACAAAATTGTACTTTCCACCTCCACTCTGTGCATGGAACGAGGCAATGGTTTCAATTAAAAAAAATCTATTAAGTCGTCGTGGAATTTAGGTCCACTTTTCAGCGTGAGCCCTACAAAATGTGCCCTCTAGCTCATAAGCAATCAAATTTCATTAAATTTGAACAGTCGAATGAACAAACACTGTTTTGGCATTTACAGAACAGATGGTCGGATTACGGTACACTCTGTGATCATTATTGTTGAACTAGCACAGTTGAGGAATTAGACAACCTTTGGTGCAATTACACCGTTTCTTTGGACAACTGTATGTTCTCTAGCTGAAAAGATGCCGCAATAAGCAGGTGTTCCGCAGCATAAACAAGGTATCAACCGCTATTTAAATTATAAACGTATCACTGTGGTAAAACAGGCAAAACAGTTATGTACTTTTGCAATAATTTTCAACGCTGTTACCAAAAAAACAGTTGCACTTTAACATAATGAACAGATCACTGAATTTTTATAGACTGCTTATATAAACGGTGTCGAATTTCATTGATCAATTTTAATATCTCTCAGAAAATTATTTTGTGGCCCTGAAAAGGGCCTTTTTTTGCAAACACACTGAAGAGTAATCATTACTTTGAGCTGGTGTACTTGGTTACAGCCTTTGTACCTTCACTAACGGCATGCTTAGCAAGTTCGCCGGGCAACAACAAACGCACCGCTGTCTGAATCTCACGACTTGTAATAGTAGGCCGCTTGTTGTACTGTGATAAACGTGATGCCTCTGTAGCCAGCCTCTCGAAAATATCATTCACAAAACTATTCATGATGCTCATGGCCTTGGAAGATATTCCAGTGTCTGGATGAACTTGCCTTAAGACCTTATAAATGTAAATACCGTAGCTCTCCTTTCTCCTTCTTTTGCTCTTCCTTTTATCACCTTTATTTATACTCTTCTGGGCTTTGCCAGCTTTTTTTGTAGCACTTCCAGTTGGCTTAGGTGCCATATCAATAAACAACACTAGTCTGAAATGTATGACAAATAAACAATAACTGATTGCTTATCAAAGGCTTTCGCACTGCTTATATAGTTGTGTCAAACGATTCATTTATAACGTTCCCAACGGTAGGGTAGTTTCCTTTCAGTCAACCACAATCTATATGAAGACAAGTGAATCACATCACTTTTATTTTAATCTGTTAAGTTTAATACCAATATACTCGGTGAATCAAATAGATATGAACACTAGAGTTAAAGGTGATAAAGTGCGGACTAAACCTGAGACCCGTTCAAGTCGAGCTGGTCTTGTATTTCCCGTTGGTAGAATACATCGCAAACTGCGTGACGGCAAGTATGCCAAACGCATTGGTACTGGGGCTGCTGTTTACTTGGCTGCAGTGTTGGAATATTTGGCAGCAGAAGTTCTCGAATTGGGTGGAAACGCTGCACGTGATAATAAGAAATGCAGGATTATTCCTCGTCACTTGCAATTGGCCATAAGGAATGATGAAGAGTTGTCTGTATTACTTGCTGGCGTTACAATCTCCAATGGAGGCGTTTTGCCACACATCGAGCCAGTACTATTGCCCAAGAAAAGCAGTAGGTAGGGAGCTGCCCTGTGTATAATTCGTCCTTTTAAGGACGATAATTGTTTGCATTTTAAGAGATGTGAATTGTATTTTCAGAGGGATTCCCCGTTTTCTTGTGCTTAAGGATGGTGAGTATAGCCTGAGCTTGAAAGAAGTTTTACATTTAAGCTTAAACGAAATTTAAGTGCATAAAATTTAAGGCACAGTTGTTGTAACCAATTAATAGCTAAATCGCGCGATTCGATCTTTGAAAGAACTTTGTACACTAAAGTGAGGAACAAATTATAAAATACAAATTTGGGTAAAATACTATACAGGGTTTTCTTGGAGCCATTCGTGTTGTGTGTGCTATATTTTTCGTAGCAGTAGAAGGAACTTACTGTAATACTGCAACCAGATATGCTATCGGACGTTTATTAGAAATTATTAGAAAAAAATTGTTGGTGTTTTCTGAAATTCAAGTGATCAGTTTCTCGCTCAGTAGACCAATGCACTAACCACATCCAGTCGCCTAAAAGTGTTATTCACGCTTAAAAATTTGTCGCAACTGATTTGTCTGGAGGACGGTACTAGCACGCTTCTATATTTCATTTTCCATATTTCAATCCATCGTTGAAGAAAGAAAGTGCTCTCCTGTAAAAGTACGGCTCAGAAGTTGGAAATAATTGCAATAGCGGAACTTTCAGCGGTACGAGGATAGTAATAAAAAATTATTTTATTTAAGTACAATATTTTATTTAAGTACATCCACGTTGGTAATTTTTGCGAAGCTTTTTCCGGTTATCTTATCCACACATGTTCTATTGGACTAGCATCCGGTAACTGCGATGGCCAATTCACGGAATTGATGACAAAATCCTTGCACAGAAGCATTAATAAACGTTTTCCTTTGCATGACATTTAACTATCTACATTTGCTTTGAAGAAATTTCATCTTTTCCGACCAAACAAAACCAGAAAGAGACTCGTCTGTAAACATAATTTTGCTACATTCGCCTAAGCAAATTAAAGTCATTTTGAATATGTTTTCCACAAGGGTTTCTTTGCAGTACTCTTAGAAGAGACACCACTTTCTCCTAATCGCTGCATAATTATATTTAGGAATATATTGATACTTTGTGTCTGTGTATGCGATTCTGCTTAAAGATTTCGACGAGCTTAACAGTTTAACAGCGGGCATACCTCCAGAAAAACAAAATTTGTTAAATCTTTGGCAGACATCTCCTAAAAGTGGGCATGACCTTATACGAATCGTACGAAATCGACTTGATATTATGTAAGGACGATTTTCTTTAAATTCCTAATAGAAGTATTAAAAAAAAAATTATATTTTGGAAGTGTTCGTGTCTGTGGAACTATTTAAACAAATTCAATTAGTTATATTGGATCTGATTCCACTATGTTATCATACCAATTTTCATTTTCTTTACAGACAGTACAGAAGGGCGAATGGCTATCGGTAGCTTATACTGATCATTTGTATATGCACTCTATGAGATTTGCGATTATTATTTCTTTACGTTATAAACTAAACCTAATTTAATGGGTTAGATAGGGTATAAAAATATAAAAAGTCTGTACAATTCTAATAACGGTTTCCTGTTCCAGGTTAGACTGTTAAATGTATTCGTACCTTAACTACGTTAGATTGAACATGTGACACAACCCATGGTTCCATTGTGAATTATCTTCTGTCATTCCTATTGTGATTCAGGCGACCGAGTCCGCTGTCAAATAAAATTGTTTTGCTTCTTAAGTGAAACTATTTCCATAAAACTTGTTTCTTCAATTGGAAATAAAGATATCGTCGCTAAAGGATATGCTAATACAAGCAGATCATCAAAAATATAAAGTTCTAGTGGAGCGCCTCTACCGAAAATGTCAGGATACGCAAACAGAAAACGAACGTTTAGTACTCAGGTAGTGGTTGTCTGGAACTTGTATATCAATAAAATTAAAATATTTTGAAATCTAGGATAACAAATACAAAGAAAATATTAAAGAGACGGACGAGAGATGTAGAGATACTGAAAAAACGCCTGGATCGGTATAACGATAGCTGGCGTCATGTGCCAATGGTTGTCCCGCATCGGACACGTAAAACTGAACTAAAACGTGGGCCCAAGCCGAAGCCAAAGAATCCGGCAGAACCTCGTGTACGAGGGCCCGGAAAACAGAAGCGAATAAAACAAAAACAACAGCCATCAACAGCACCTGCAGAGACTACTACTTCAAATAAGACGACTGAATAAATACGTTCAAATTCCAAACAACTCTGAATGTGTTCCTTTTTTTATTTAAAACTTTATTTCTCTTTATAAGCATATAAACTAAATTATTAATGGTGAAAATAAAAACTGAGAAAAAAAAGTGGTTTAATTTCCTTGAAGGACGTTCTTAGCAAATATACATGTATAAACATTAAACAACTGTGGAGACTTCGACGACCAGATTATTCGGCCTGGCGTAGGCGGGCCAAACGTTGACTAAGTTCGTCTTGTTCCTGAGAGACCTGTGTGGATGCGCCAATTGTTGAGCCTTGAGGTCCACTTGGTAGTTCCATGTTTAATTCCAAGCTGTAGGTGAAAAATAAATAAAAAAATGTAGCAGTGTTCAATTTATTTCCTAAATAAAGAAAAAAATGATCGAGGGAATCGTAGAACGGCGAGTAATAAAACGAACAATCGATATAGCGTTTATTAGGTTTATAGAATCTGTTTTCAAAGACACTGCAATAGAATGTCAAACACTTAATCTAAGACCAAGCCTAACTACAGAGCTAGAAACAACACTAAATATATGTACTTTCAATAGGTTTTATGAAAATAACGTTCGAAAAAAAAACGGTAAACTGAAGGAAATAAACCGCACATGGAAACAGTTTAGTATTCAGTTCAATTTCATATAACGACGTATTATATGACCCCTTTATGGTTTTCGTTCAAAACTCATTTAAAATTTCCAGTACGGTAGAATGGGAGCCTAACACTGTTCTGTCAGATTCTGAAAGAGCAATTTACAAGGACGGGTCAAAGAGGGACAATAGTTTCCAAATACAAATACAGATACCTAGAGCAACAGACCGTAAAAGGGTCAGTGCCTAGTTTTACGAGATCTTTGTGTGCTGCGTGTTATAGTATTTTTTGAACAAATAGAAAGGAAATCTAGATTTTATAGCACGTCTTTAAAATAGCTGAAAACACGGTAACCGAGCTTAGAGCGCAAAATATATTTATTTGTTATTGTGGTACGTGGGCCCGCTGAAATGAAAGCTCATTCAATATCGCCAAATTGCGGTCCCAAAAAATCAGTTGTCATTCCGTTCAACGGTTCATTTTCATAGAATGAGGGACTAATGATGCATCCACTTCAAAACCCCCTCACAAGTGCTATTCTATAAGGATATATTGGCTCTTTACAACTATGTGTGGATTTTCGGAACCCAAATTCCAGCTCTACTCGTCGACATAACATCTGAGGTACAAATGAGCTTTATATGAAAAGATGGTCTTCCGACCAACATCAACGTCATTTTTTAACTTCTTTAAGCGCTGTCCGAGAAGCGTGCGAACTGCACGTTCTAAGCAAATAATTCGAGGTCTTTATACAATGCTGCGACATGTTGAGGGTCCTGAGTTTTCACGCACACTTTGGGTAACAGCAGCAATTTTTTCCTCTGTGCTCATCGGACGAGGACGCGGAAGGATTTTGTTATTCAGAAAATTTTATTATGACTTTCTTTACAAGGGAAGGGGCTTCATTTTAACCAAAATTTATTTTATGTCTCACAGTTTCAGTAATACACAACTCATTTCTTGAATCATTTTCTAATATTTTCCAACATTGTTCAAGCGTAAAACGATTCATTCCCTGCGAAAGCTTGATACTTCATACATGTGACAATATTTTATCGCGTTAGTGCTGCCTACAACAAAAGGTTGGAAATGAAAAATTCGATAAACTTGCCGAATTGGGTTAAAACTATTGTTCTTACACTGTAATAAGTTACATCAATGCTAACAATGTATACGATAAAAATCGCATAAAGCAGATGGGTATAAATCCAAATCTGCAGGAACACGTATGCCCTGGAACCAAGTATAAAAGAGAGTAAATTAAAAAAATATTAGTCTTAAAAAATACCCTCAATATGGATAGCCAATAGAGTACAACACGACACAACCTGTTAAACACTCAGAGATTCATATGCATTGCTTCAAATCAATTCTCCATAGAGTTGACAAGTAAATCCAAAAGAACAAAAATGCAAATGGAAGTAGACAGAACCATATCGAATCACCAAACAGATGTACATATCTTGTTATATTTGCCCTATAATCCTTTTCTCTCTTTTATTTGAGGCAGACGATTAGACTGGGAGCTCTATGACCACCACGAGTTAGATGAGAAGAAACTGGACAAGAGAAATTTTTTCAAGGAATATATTGAAATACATATCCAACAGCCGATGTCAGGGAACTCGAATCAAACTAATGACGATGTTTGAATTGAAATAAATTACAGCGAGATAAAGGATTCAAAACGACGATGATTGGAACATACGAAAAGCTCGTAGATCTGATTTCAATAGAAACGTTTGTACAAATCAGGCGGGAAAAGGGAGTACAGAGTTACCTCATGAAACGATCCATCGACGTGAGTACGTCCCACAATGTGTTTACCAACAATTTAACGGATTGATTTAACTTAATCAATTTCAAGGCTCAGTTGACGACTTACATACTTATCTCTAAATTATGACTCACCCAGCCTCATCGGCAACCTGCTGCAGCAGACTATCAACATCACCCTGTGGCACTGAAGTGGTTGTCGTATCCGACATAGTATTCTCCATCACCGAGCTCTGTACGTCTAAGTCTTCGAATTGTGATTCGAATTTCTCCATAAGATTGGAGATCTTTTCCAAATTCATTCCCTTCATAGCTGCATCCATGGCCTTGACCACACCAGCCATGGAGCTGGTAACTTTTCTTGTTGTCAGAGCCGATTGTACTCGACTGGCTACAGCATCAACTCGAGCACTCATTCTTAGATAGTTCACAGCTTGATTCTTCTGGCGAATTGCATTTTCTGCATGTATTCGAGCAACATCCATATTACCTTTTTGGATGGCCTTCTTCGCTTTTGCCTTCTCAAGTTTCTCCTCCTTTTCGCATCGTTTTGATTGCCGTTCCAAATCCTTTACAGCGAATTTGAGGTTGAACATATGTTCTTTAGTAAATTATTAGAGTTATGGAAAATATATTCTTCAAAAATATTTGCTAATAAAGAGGGATGATTAAATGTTAATTTAAGAAAAAAAAACAAAAACAAATACACAATCTTTTGCGTCTTTTGAAAAGGATACTTTCCATTTGCGAGACAGACATTTCGTTCCCCAGTTTGATTGCTTTTTTTTAACCAAGAAATTTTAAAACAAAAAATACTTAAATTCGATTTGATTGCTAGGAATGAAGGCGAAATTTGTTTTTCCACAAATTGTTTTCTCGTAGGTCAGAAAAATGAATCATTCTTTGGATGACAGACGTCATTTGAAGTAATAAACAAAGAATCTTTTTTTAAGATTTGGCGCCATCTACAGGGGAAATGTTATTTGGTGTGGAAAATGGTGCTAAGTGCTAAGGCATAAACCAGTAGAGTACTAAGAGGAGAAATTAAGGAGAGATGAAAGGAATTTTGTTTTAAGGGGAAATATATAAGTCTACACTTCGCCGGAACAATAACCCAATAACAATTTCTCTAATACCAGTTTCCCTGAGAACTGAACCCTAGACATATTTTTTAGGGAAACAAATTTCAGCAGTTTTCCTGTTATTTTCGTATCACTCCAAATGATTCTCACTGAAAAGCGTCATCTCTGCCTGAACTGTCTGTATTAACAGTTGCTGTGTGGCTCTCTCTGTTGTGGAGAGTAACTGTTATAGGTTATTTCTGAGTGTCTGTGCTAGTTAACAGCGCGTGTCAAACTTTAAGAAAAATAAATATTTTCTGCGATGCATGCAGTACTGCAGGTGAAACGGATGTGCAGAATTGTTTTTGACATGCAGTGCATTGGCCACTGTTATTTGCTTACTAACAACTGATGTGTTTTGAAAATTTGTTTGATACTAAATTTTTTTAAAAGTGGTTTAATTTCCTTGAAGGACGTTCTTAGCAAATATACATGTATAAACATTAAACAACTGTGGAGACTTCGACGACCAGATTATTCGGCCTGGCGTAGGCGGGCCAAACGTTGACTAAGTTCGTCTTGTTCCTGAGAGACCTGTGTGGATGCGCCAATTGTTGAGCCTTGAGGTCCACTTGGTAGTTCCATGTTTAATTCCAAGCTGTAGGTGAAAAATAAATAAAAAAATGTAGCAGTGTTCAATTTATTTCCTAAATAAAGAAAAAAATGATCGAGGGAATCGTAGAACGGCGAGTAATAAAACGAACAATCGATATAGCGTTTATTAGGTTTATAGAATCTGTTTTCAAAGACACTGCAATAGAATGTCAAACACTTAATCTAAGACCAAGCCTAACTACAGAGCTAGAAACAACACTAAATATATGTACTTTCAATAGGTTTTATGAAAATAACGTTCGAAAAAAAAACGGTAAACTGAAGGAAATAAACCGCACATGGAAACAGTTTAGTATTCAGTTCAATTTCATATAACGACGTATTATATGACCCCTTTATGGTTTTCGTTCAAAACTCATTTAAAATTTCCAGTACGGTAGAATGGGAGCCTAACACTGTTCTGTCAGATTCTGAAAGAGCAATTTACAAGGACGGGTCAAAGAGGGACAATAGTTTCCAAATACAAATACAGATACCTAGAGCAACAGACCGTAAAAGGGTCAGTGCCTAGTTTTACGAGATCTTTGTGTGCTGCGTGTTATAGTATTTTTTGAACAAATAGAAAGGAAATCTAGATTTTATAGCACGTCTTTAAAATAGCTGAAAACACGGTAACCGAGCTTAGAGCGCAAAATATATTTATTTGTTATTGTGGTACGTGGGCCCGCTGAAATGAAAGCTCATTCAATATCGCCAAATTGCGGTCCCAAAAAATCAGTTGTCATTCCGTTCAACGGTTCATTTTCATAGAATGAGGGACTAATGATGCATCCACTTCAAAACCCCCTCACAAGTGCTATTCTATAAGGATATATTGGCTCTTTACAACTATGTGTGGATTTTCGGAACCCAAATTCCAGCTCTACTCGTCGACATAACATCTGAGGTACAAATGAGCTTTATATGAAAAGATGGTCTTCCGACCAACATCAACGTCATTTTTTAACTTCTTTAAGCGCTGTCCGAGAAGCGTGCGAACTGCACGTTCTAAGCAAATTAATTAATCGAATTAATTTAAGAAAAATAAATATTTTCTGCGATGCATGCAGTACTGCAGGTGAAACGGATGTGCAGAATTGTTTTTGACATGCAGTGCATTGGCCACTGTTATTTGCTTACTAACAACTGATGTGTTTTGAAAATTTGTTTGATACTAAATTTTTTTAAAACTACATATGTAGGTACGTGTTCGCTGCTTATAGAATTCTGCAAATGTGTTTTGCGAATCATTAACGTTAAAACTCATTAAAAATACATTTTGTGAAGCAGTTTGCAAATTTTGGTCGAAATAATTTTCCAAATGAGTCATCAATTCGAAGACTAATTAAAAATTTGAGGAAACTGGTTCGTTTGTGAATAATAAGTCACCCAAGCGTCTTCTTGGTGGATGTTTACTCATAGTCGTTGTGAGAAAAAGTGTTATAGAAACCCTATGGCCATTCATTCGTCATCGTTCACAAGAAACAGGCGTTTTAAGAAGTACCTTACAGCGAATTCTGACGAAATATCTATTATGTGCACGTTCATATATGTATGTACATACAAGATGCAATTGACCCAAAAACTTAAGCCAGAACACCATTTTAAGCGAACAGAATTTTAAATTGGTTGATTAAATAACAGTTAGTGAACTGCAATTCTGCTAAGAATTTTTGTGATGAGACTCATTTTCAACTCAATGGCTACGAAAACACTAAAGTGAAACCAATGTTACCTACAAGAAATGTTAAAAAAACAAACCATGCTAATGTAAGCAATTACCTCAAGACCATGAATTCTAAAAAAAAATGTACTTATGTAACTAAAATGCTAAATGGGTGGAGTGGAGTAGTGTAGTAGTTTCACATCACCAATCAATTGTTGTAGGAGTTCCAAAGCGTCCTCTATTAATAAAACGAGTGCAAAAAATTATTCATTCAATGTCAGTAAAATTCGATCATTTTATCCCAACCGATCCGATAGTACAAAGTCCAAACGAGTGAAAAAATCATTCATTCATTCAATCGATCCGATAGTCCAAAGTCCAAATGAGTGAACAAGTTTTTATATCGATAGTCCAAAGTACAACATTCAATGACGTAATACACACGCAATAATCTCTGCAGTGCGGAGATTGAACCAAAATGTTAATGCAAAGCAACAACAAATTTTGGGAATGCAGCCATCGCCAGAGTCAGACAGTGTGCATTCAAAGAAAACTAACGAAACATTTAAATGATTTTTCATTCGATTCGATGAATGATTTTTGAAAAATAGTAATTGAACGAATTTTTGATAACTATCAAATGAATGAACATTTTGTAACCATCTAATAAGTCCATTGTTTTTATTCGATAGTTCCCAACACTATTCATTACATTCAGAAAATGCTCACTGTGATTTGGTTTCAACGGGCATTATATCCAAAAATTTGGGGCTGAAACTCGAGTTGAAGATGAAGATTGTTACAAAAAAATGATCACTGATTAATTGTTTCCAATCTCCAAGCTACGTGGTTCCGATAGGATGCCGACAAACGGCTCCAAGATCGTGCTTGGCGGCACCTCTCGTTTGTCTCCTGGTTCATGCTGATTGTTGCGTTTGCGACATTTAAAAAGAATTTGGGAGGCGAGAGCTACAGTGAAGAACAGGGAGGAAGACCCAAAACTACGTAGAACAGGACGGTTAAAATTATTCTAGAAACGGTGAGAATAAACTCGAACTCGAGCAAGACAATAGCAAAATATAGAACCAAATGAAGAAAATTGATGAACGATAGGAAGATTGAAAATATAAGAACCCTCGACACCGTTCGGTAAAAGAGGATCGGATTATGATGGAGATTTCTCAGAAAACTCTACAGATGCAAGTGTTATGATCAATGGAGATCACTACAGAACCTTCCTTTTCCACTCTTGCGAATGGAAAATAATGATGGCATATGGTTTCAGCAGGCTAGTACTACAGCCCACGCGGCAATGAGTTTGTTGCGTTCGAAATCGTGTCGCTTCAAAAACGGTGACTTGAGATGTCTGCATAGGTCTTTATAAGTTCCAGAATACTCAAGAATGAAGCAAAATGATCATCTGCTTCGTTATCGCAAAAACATCTCTCCGGACGAAGCTGATTTTCATCTCGCAGGTTTTGTCAACAAGCAAAAGTTAAGGATTTGGGGCTCTAAAAAGTCACACCTAGTTGCAAAGAAGCCAATTCTCAAAAAGTAAGCGTTTGGTATGGGTTTTGGCGCAGTGTCATCATTTGTTCCTACTTCTATGAAAAATGTTACGGCTATATTATAACTGAGTTTTTTATACGCCGTAATCGGACGGGCTTTGGATTCAGCAGGTTGAAGCATAGTGTCACATCAGCCGTCAAATAATCGATCCTTTCAGTGACAGTCTTATCAGCAGAGCAGCTGCGATTTGCCACCGTTTGTATTCTTTTTATGGAGAACTGCTGAGGACTGTTGTTCCTTTAAAGATACATATGAGTAAACAATTGATATACTTTCGAAAAATATTAATCGAGTAATTTGCGAAATGGAGCCACAAACAATCAACAATATACTGCAAATACGGGTCGATAGGATGCAGTCACGCCAATACAGCAGCTGTTGCAATGAGAGTCAGATTATTTTTAATAAATATTTCCAAGGTAATAATCTTTTAAAAATATTGGACGTTGTAGCTTTAATAGCAAATTCAAAAAGAATCTAATAGACAGTTCACCCTGCAGTATGAGCTAAAAATAAGCAAACTACATACTATGTACATGTATTGAAAGGAAGCGCTTCAATTTCGCGATTGATGAACCACTTGCCCATCTCTACTGGTAACCACTCTTGCTTTCATCCCCAACCAAGTTATTGTACATGTCGTCCTTTGCTAATGTTTCCTTTTCTTTTGTTTGTCTCTTCGGTTGTCCTTAAAAATGTCAAAGGCTTTCAGACGAAAGCGTTTATCCACACTTATACCAAAGCTTATACTCTTATTCTCTCATCTGAAATTATCTGAATTTCTCTTGTTTTTCCCCTTTCAAAGCTCTTTTACCAATAAAGAGAATCACGTATAACAGTTGCAGAGCAACATCAGCATGTGAGTCCTGGCTGACGTAAATGTGCTTTATCTGGTGCTATTTATTTTGAAAAGCTCTCAAGCAACAATCCAGCTGGTGATACCACCGGCAATCCTTTTTTTTGGGCGGCATACATTTCTCGATGTAATTGAGTGGGAAAGGTCAGCAAAACTCGTGATAAATTTCTTGTCACACCAGCTAAACTCAAGAATCAATTGAAAAAAATTTCTGCAGATTTGGTTTTCGACATTAATTTTACCTGCAAATTTCTTGAGTTGAAATCATCAATTTAAAAAGTGGCAGTGGGATATGGGGAATGCACCTTCAAAAGTCAACTGAAGAACGAGTTTGCACTCAGTAGCCTGCTACGTGGGAGAACAAACCAATAGACAGTCAAGGAGCAGAATGTATTTGCTTTGAAATAAAATGAAAAGGTCAAGTTGAAATCTTAGAAATCAAAGACTAGACATCTCAATGTTCTCAGAAATGACCATAATGTATGTAGGAGGAAAAATAAAGCTTACTGACCGGAATCTATTCTATTTATTCAAGTTGGCGTCGATGGGAGGGCAAAGATAGGATCTTTGAACGTGAGAAAGGTAAAATTAATGCGACGTAATCCAAATGCGGCTTGAAAACTACGTTGTAAACATCAACATATCAGAGACTGACGATAGGTAGAATCAGTCCTATCGGGTAGTTAAAGTTACCCGCTAGTGGTGCAGTCTACTCTACATTTTGTATAGGGCCTCGTCGATATTCATACTGTGGTTGCATTTTTTTTATACGAATAAAGTGGTCTAAACACATGAAGACTTTGCAGTACCTTAAACGCATCACACTTATACTAAACTCAACTAACCATGACGTGCATTGGCACCACCAGTGTGATGAAAACTATATCAACCTTCTTCTGCTGGATATCCTTGTACATGCCGCAGCAGCAATTAATGCGCTAAGAACAAGTTAATGAGACAGGTGGAGACCTAGACAAATGGTGAGTCTATGTCCCTAAAGACATACCTAGGCAATGCACCTACTCTGGACTCTACAACACTGCCAAGATTTTACAGGACATTCCTCAAGCACATTACCCGAGCTGATAAGAATGGAAAAACAGTTGGCTAAATAAGACGCAATTAACCTCTGTCTAAAGATAGGTGTGGGGCTTAGGTAACTCCAAACCGCTGGGCATAACTAAATCGGTTTGCAGTGGTGTTAAATGCAATACGACAAGACGATACCACCTCGTTAATCGACAGCCAGGAAGCAATGAAAGCGATTTCTGCTATCGAAATTAAATCAAAGCTAGTAAGTGCAGTCGAGAAGAGCCAAATGTTTTTAAAACACAGCACAAGCTTAGCCTCTGTGGGACCCTGGACATAAAGGTATACCAGGTAATGAAAAGGTCAACGAATTGACGAGAAGAATTTCGGAATGGGGATCAGATCAAGTAGATTTATCGGTGTACATCCCGCCTTGCTTACTAAGCCTTCACCAACATCTACGATATGCAGCTGAAAAGGCGGCAAATGCAACATCAGCGCTGCTATGGAAGAAGATTGCTCGATGGATTCCAAATCTAAAGACGCCGTGGCTCAAGTGGTTAGTGCGTTACATCGTTGAGCGGGAGGGTCGACGTTCGAATCGCAGAAAGCCAAAAACTTTTTTTCACGGTCTCACCTCTCGCGAAAGTCTGACTAACGTCCGAGAGTAATAATTGTCAAGAGAAAGCTTCTCAATTTACCTTTCGGATGTGGCTCTAAACTGTAGGTCCCTTCCATTTGTGTGAAAAAATATAACACGCACAACACGAATGGTCGCTAGAAACTAGGTCCAGGACCACATACGGTCTGTTGCGCCATGCATTTGTATTTTGTTTTGGATCCCAAATCTGGGCGGATGTCATGAGAGTCAAAGCGTGCAAATGGAAAACGAAAGCGGTATACATAACCAATGCACTGAGAGCAATCAGTGCCATTCGAACAACATCCTACGACGTGACATGTGTTATAGCCATTATGGTGTCGATTGATATCCTAGCAAATGAAGCCTAGGAGTAGTACAATTCTATGTAAGGGAATAACTGCAAAAACAGCGAATAGTATCCGACAACAACCAGGAGTGACCAGTCTAATGAAGATGGGTTTCATCTGACAGAGCAGATGGATCCACTTAATCATACCCAACATCGAGATGTGGATAAGCTGGCGGCATGGAGAATTGTACTTTTATAACTCAGATAACCCAAATGTTAACAGACTATGGGTGTTTGGGGCCGTATTTAAACAGATTCGGGAGTGGCAATACAATAAGCCATTGCCCAAGTTGCGTAGAAACCATCGGAGATGCGTAACCACGTCGTAGGAATCAACTGGAGGAGAAATTGGGACAGGCTTTCACTTCGGAAGAAATAAGAAGACAGATGGTAAAAATACGGGAAACTGGGATGCAATTAGTGTAACCGTGGCCATACTAATGAAGAAAAAGCGAAAAGAAGAGCGAAAAAGAGAAGAACAGGAGCAGAATGCAAATCTGAGCGAGCCGATGGCATCAAGCTGGAGTCCCCCATCGCGATAAAAGGCTTGGCGGGATGAGGGGTAGAAGGGTTGGTGGGTTTAGTCTGTGGAAATCTCACACTGTTACTGAGTACTAACCTAACCTAACCTAACCTAAAACGGAAGCAAAAAACCCTTAGGTTCATAGATGGGCTAAGGGTCCTAAGGGCGATAAACAACAGATGGCCCTTTATAGATACTTGTGCAACCACAAGAAATATTTGGCCTTACTTTGATGAAACAAGGACGGGCAGGCTTGTACAAAGGGATATTAAATCCCTTTCGTCCCAACCGGGTGTACTACTCTGCGGTACCACATAGAAGACTAGGGTGTGGGTACGAGGAAGTCAGCGAGGAAACGTCTCACGTTCTCTGTCACTGCCCAGGTCTCATCCATCCTTTAAACTAATTTCTCGTGCGACACTTCTTCCAGTATCTGAATACAATATCCAGTAGGATAGTGAACTACTTCTTGAAAAATATACATCAAATCAACTGGATGGTGGTTTGTGAGGTCATCATAAGTAAAAAGTTGATCAGAAGAAGGTTAAACAATAAGCAACGGGCAGACATATGTATCTCCCCTACTCGTATCACAATGGGTCTGCATTGATCTGAGTGTTTATTGAATACATAAAGGCTGCAGACGTATACATATGTACAAGTATTTATGTGCCAAATTATGTTCTTTAAATCAATTTATGTTGTTTGAAAGTAAACCCGATCACCTTTTCGAGATAGGACACTTTATTCTTTGTCTAGCTCGTCTCACACCTACAAAGAGAATGGCTTACAATCGTCACTTTTCACGAAAGCAAGATGGCTGCTACTTTCCTAGTGAAGTTGTTGCTGCTACAGATGACGCGCAAATAGATAAAGAGAATTTTTCTGTCACGTTTAAAAATGTATCCTTATAAAAACTCGTACAAAATTTAGTCCTTGGCACAGGTGCCAAAGCCATTTGCCTTGTTCCCTAATTCTCGACAGATGTGAGAGTTCAAGTATCATTTCTTATAATAATTACTTCGGGTACTGACCAAATTAATTATGTCTCTTTTATACTTAACCCAAAAAGTCATAACTCGGTTCGTTATTTACCTCTTAGCGCAATACGTAAAATATTTATGACTTCAGGATTATTGTCCTATCAACCCAGAACAAATCATTAATTCCTGTTTATTACCGGACAAATAATTCTTCACCACGAAACCTATAAATTCGTTTTATTAAATATTAAAATTGCTTTTAATCTCACTCGTTTCAATGACCAAACGTATAGAATTCCATCTCCGACAGCTCTGCCAAGGAATTTAGGCCGCAAAATTTGATGAGTTTACCCAGGGACAATCCGAAAGCTGTAAACAAATGTGGCAAACCATTATTGGCAGCCAAAAGTTGTGTGAAATGCTTCTAGGTGAAACTATAAACCGGGAGAAACAGATCCCCCTTAAAGTATCTGCTTCTAGTGGACACCAATTGGGTGTACAATAAAAAACTTTCCGAGGGTACCCCAGGACAAAATTAAAATCTAGAAGCATTCTCACAATCACTTAACAAACAAAAAAAAATTTTTATTGCATCAATATTCAGCTAATAAATCCTCGGAAACCTTTTCGCAGAACAGAGTACATATACCCTGTTTTATGTCCTGAAATTATAAATTTTGAACATGCTTCTAATGCGTACTTTAAGTTCTTAACTTTATCCTGAAAATTACTCCTCGACGCAGTAAAAACGATGCTACAATTTTCACATAATGCCGTACATAGGACCAAAGAAAAAACATTGAACATGAGATAATCTCGCTCCAGGATACATCTAGTACACAAGCCCACATGTGGAAAATTGAGGTAACGACTAAGGAATACAACTTTTCATTGTCAAAATCTGTTTAAAGCAGTCATACATACACTACACATCCATCGTTTTACCCTTTGGGAGAGTTTATGAAAAAAAAAGAAAAAAAAAACAGAATGTGAAGTTCTGCAAGTTCATGTTGCCGGTGACATTGGTTTTGAGATACACCGAACCTAGGCATGGCAGCCAGGATGGAAGGATCTAAGTATCGTATCGACAAGCACCATAACATAGTGCTAGACGACTTATAACTTTTACTAAAAAAAATGTTAGCTGTTCCCTATGCAGATGATTTGCCTTGCTATACTCTATACTCTGGCGGTGTTTTCTTGTATGCACATTCATCCTCTTGTTGCGGTGAAGGATAGTTGCAGTGGAGTGAAAGAAAGCAAAATGCAGCCAACGCTTCGAGAGGTTTTGACGAAATGTTTCACAAGTTTGGAAATTTAATGTTACGTCCGTCGTACCACAAAAATAAGTTTGTTGAAGGAAAATATTCGTTTATCCTTCCGGTAAGGAAGGACGTTTTGTGTAAGAAGTTTGGATGGGTATATGTGTGGAGTGAGGAAGAATTCGTTTTTCCTTTGTGAACAAACGTGGAATTTAATATTGCTGGTGCGCTTCTTACTTAAGAGTAACTTAAGAGCCAACAAAGAACATCAGTAATGACTGAGCTTTGGGTTGAAAGTTTCAAAGAATATCATCTGACTTAAGACCAGCAAATGCATTCCATTTGTGTGTCACAAATGTGTTTTGAAATTATGTACTGCTAACAACTGAGAGACGTTTTTTTTTTTTTTAATTTTGCAAAAACATTTCAAGTAGAAATAAAATACGCACTTTCCTACTGGCACTCTAAGCCTGACACTTTTGAGTTTAAGATCGACTTGGTCTTAACAAAGAACAGACAAGCAAATGAAATATAACATCAAAAACGGCAATGTAAGGAAGTTATAAGGGTCCTCAGCAAATCAGGAAGAAAATTTACAACGTTATTGTGCACAAAATCAAGGGTCGTTTCGTTAAAAAGCTTTTATTGCCAAAAAGTGGGGGTATGGAAAGATTGCTCACAAGATACCAGATGAATGGGATCCAATTTTAAAGGAGTGGGACACCGAAAAGGGACCAAAAACTTGGCAAACCTTGTACGATTGGGAGTTTCAGAAGCTTTGAGAGGAAAAATTTGGCAGAAACTACAGAATATAGAGAGCAAAGTTGACATGACTGATATGTACAGGACATTGATCACCAAAGAGACTAAGTGCGAAACAGTAATTCAACGAGACATCCATAGAACATTTCCTGCTCACAAATGCCTTAGAGAAACCGGAGGGTCTGGGCAAGATGCCCTGTTCAAAGTATCAGAAGCGTATGCAGTCTACGACAGTGAAGTTAGTTATTGTCAGGGTATAAGCTTCATTGCTGCCAGGCTTGTTATTGCACGTGCCAGAAGAGGATTCCTTCTGTGTGCTTGTCTCACTTAGGTATGAGAACGGTCTGCGTGATCCTTACAAGCAAGGTTTTGAGTCTCTCTACCTGCGATTATTCCAACTTGACCGTTTAATTCGTGAACATTTACCGTTTAATTCGTGAAGCTTTACGAACATTTCGAACGTTGAGGTGTTAAAACTCAAATATATGCATCACAGTGGTTCCCTACGCTATTCACAGCAAGATTCCCACTCTGCTTTGTGTTCCACGTACTTGAGGTATTCCTACACGATGTTATGCCTTTGCTTTTCCAAGTCGTCATCACTCTCTTGTCCATTTGCGAAGCAGAACTTCGGTAACTCGATTTCGAAGGTATTCTAAAGTATTTCCGTGTCATCTTGCCCAAAAAATGTCGCAGTTCTAGTAAAACCCTTAATATTTTTAAAATGGCCTGCGAACGTTAAGTCTAAAACCTTAAACAATACGATGACGAATTCTTTATACAGAAGAAAAACGATGAGAGAATCGAGAAAGAGGCACAAATTTACGAGGCAAAATTCGGTGAGGAACGCAAAAAGTTCCAAACCGAAATTTCACACTTACAACAGAAGGTATGATGCCAATGAAAAGGCAATACAAATGGAGAAGACACACACTGGTATAACACATGATTACAAGTAGATCATCCAACGCCAGGAACAAGAAATAACGAAGCTAAATGAGGTTATTGAGGAAATGACTAACACTATAACCAGATGCGGAGTATGTTCTGAAAATGTTCAAGAACCCTCATCGCTCAAAAAAATGCTAAAGGCACTAAAGAAGCAAACAGAAGAACCGCTGTTGGGTCCACTAGATCCCTTCAACCTTGCTCTGCAACGGATACGTGAGCTAGAGTTTGAACTTGCTCAAGCCAAACTGGCTTAAGTAGAGGCCGAGTGCTAAAATCAGGACATAAACCACCAGCTTAATCTTACCCTCTCAGAGATTCAAACAAATTGCAACAGCTGGCAGCCATGGCTCTCAAAAACATTTAACTCGCGCGACGCCCCCACATTCCAGTCGAACACAAATCCAGTTCCCGATGCAGGCAGCAATCAGGTAGTTTAGGTCGAACATCTGTGCATTGGGCGACTTTAATAGAGAGAGAGACCACCATTTAACTTGATAGGTGAGGCACATAAAAGACCACTGTAATACCCACAGGGGAGGTGTGTCAGTCCCTTGCTCATTAGTTAACCTTGGCCCGTATTTGTAGTTTGCTTGTAATGAACTTGCAAACTATCCATATGATTTGATGGGTCACATTTTACTTATGGTTGCACAAGTACCAAGGGAGGATCATCGGCTATTTGCCACCTTTGGGGCTTTGAACCTTACTTCAAGCTTTAGTGTATAAGGCGGGGGTGTATATAGAAGAGATTATTTAATCTGGTCCAGATTTGGAATCCCTTTCCATCAATTCGTCGGCCTTCTCATTGTCAGAGACACAACAGAGCATATTTTGTGCTGTGTTCCAAGAACCTTTAACTCTTCTCGACAGCACTTCATAAGCTCCAGAAGCGGTGTACTTTGCGGCCATGGCTCTGTTAAAAGGCCGGTTACTTATTAGAAGACCACTTCCAGACACTTTGTTTTTTTTTTGTTACACCAAAGGATGTGTTATCTTCTATAGATACCGTTAGCCTTTAAGGCTATTGACATGTACGATTCGTAAACCTGATTTCTCGAAGATGGGAATATGCCTATATACTAACCACACTTTGCCCACTTTAACCACTCTCTGGTCTGGCCTGCTCTGTAGTTGATTTTTCTAAGGCTCTCTCTTCTTAGAATATTTGCAGTTAGGGGTTCCTGCACTCCTGCATGGCTTTCAACTATCTTCCGAGCTAATCATCTGACCAATAAGGTTTTCTCGGGCTAAAACTCTTCCCAGTCTCTGTGCCAATAGACGCCGTTCTGCCTTGTACCGTGGACAGTGGAATGTTCCTGCGCAGGTTGGACATTTTGCGTTATCACGTGTCCAAACCTGTGAAGACATGCCCTATAGCATCCGTGTCCTGAAAGGATATGTATCAGATAGAACTTAAATCTCCATGTTTTCTCTTGCACTTCTTGTGCTATGTAGTAGGTCGAATGGCACTTCACCAGCCACAACTAACCCTCCTTCATACCTATATAACGTCGTTTGGAAAGTGGTATTTCCTCTCAGAACACTCTAAGCTGTTTCATCGGAGTACTAACTGGTCAATATGCGCTGGAGAATATGCCGCGTGGCTTGGTGTTTCGACCAACGACTTCTGTCGCAGCTCCATGAATGAAGAGGAGGAGGAATCACCATTTCATTTACTCTGCAACCAAGAAAGCAAATTCTAAGTGAATACTTCTTCAAGGAACTTGTAAATATTGCCAATTAAATAAGGAAACTAGTCATGAATAACAAGTTCGTGTAATGGTCCAAGTGGACGGAAGATAACCACCTTATCAAACCTAACCTAAGTTTAAAAGTACGTTTCAAAATGGGTATTCCCATTGCCAACCTCCCACGTACTAACTAGATCCTGTAAAAACGAAGCTAGTTGTTCGTAGAAATTTTGAGTTCTAATACTACACAAAGCAACCACTAGACTTTCATTGATGTACGCAAAGTAACCACTTGTATTCTCTTCAAACTTACCGCTTCTTCTTGGAAACGAAAATTAATGCTCTCTAACGAGGAACACTGAGGTTGAAGTAAAGTTTCCATTACCACATATGTATACGGAAACCTAAGCAAGGAGGCACCTAAGACCCAATTCTCAGCAACCGACTGTCAGAATGATATATACGAGTATTGTTTTGAAAAAGTTTCTTCGAGTGCGGCAGGCACCTATTAGGTACATACGAGCAGATACGAGAAAGTATTTCTTTCGATCACCACAAAACTTTTATGCAACTGCTGTGTGCGTTTAGAACTGCATATATGTATACGAATGTATCTACATGATGTGCGATAACAAGTTTTCAAATTTGTGTAGATAATGTATTGTATGAATGATAAAAAAATACGACATGTCCTTGCCATGCTTGTTGCCAAAATGCTACATTGACAGATACAGATGATTGTCCCCATTCATTATTGTATTTTTACATATACAAGACATGAGGTACACAAGTACGGCAAACAATGGTGGTGAACCACCAGGTGACCACGTGGCAAAAGAAAACCCAAATTAACAGGGCCCAAATGGAAAGTCACACCCCTCGACAAAGACGCGTTTGAGGAAATGATGAATGCGGAGACACTATCGCACCAGCTGACCTAAACAACTACATACCACAGCGTGCCATGCAGCGATGCCCAGAAGATCACCAAGCAGAAAGCATTGAATATTGCTACTGGTGGAACGATGAAATCAAAATGCATCCAGGCCGACCACAGATCCCAGCGAACTAGGGGGGAATACCAGAGTTCCACGAACGCTTAGACACGCGAGACTGGCGAGACGCGACCTTGGAAAGGCCACCAAAGAAAACGAGGCAAGACGCTTTAGACAAATCTGCAACGAGATAGATCTAGACCCCTGGGAATTGCCATATAGGGTGGTGATGAAAAAACTAAGGCACTGTAGATCCCCACAAATACCCTCCCAACAATTCTCAAGACAATAGAAGTGCAAAGACTACCTACTCTACTCATCATAATGAGGGAGACCAGCATGGATCACATCCGACCAATCATGCCGAATGAAATGCATGAAGCATGCGGGAAGATAGGCGATAACAAAGCTCCTGGACCCGACGGCATCCAAAATATGGCGATTTAAGCGGCCGTCTAAAAGAGACCAGACCTCCTTACAGAATCGATAATGACGTCTTAAGGATGTCTTCCCTAAGCCACGGAAACTCCAGCATCTGGTGTTGGTACCCAAAGGAAACAAACCAACTAGAGAACCATCGACGTAGCGGCCAGTATGTCTGCCAGATACAGTCTGAAAGATCCCAGAACGTATCATATACGGCAGACTGTTGGCTGTGGCAGAGGATAGAGGAGCTTTGTCCAACTACCAGCATGGTTTTAGAAATTCGTGTCATACAAGATGTAGTAGATGCAGCAGCTGAAGGGGAAAAGACGGCAACTACATTACCTTCTCAAGATAATCCTTCACTGGTTCACTTTCAGAACGTTGATGTGCCAGACAAATGATGACATTATACATACTCCCCGTGGGAGTGGAGGGGTTTGTGGAACATAATGTGTGACGGAGTTCTGTGATTAACGCTACCGCAAGGTGCTAAAGTGATCGGCTTGCTGATGATATCTCTGTGGTTATCGTGGCTAAACAGATCCATAAGTTAGGGTCCTTGACCGAAGAAGCGGTCGCCAGCAACAAAAAGTGGCTAAAGTCTGCCGGCCTAGAAGTTGACCACAAGACTGAAGTTGTCTTAATAGCCAGCAGAAGGACTGTGGAAGTAGCAAACTTCCGGGTTGTGAGTCAAACAATCTAGTCTAAAGAGGCGTTAAAATATTCGTCACAGACTGAACTTTAAAACCCACGTCGAGTACTGCAGTAAAAAGGCACGACAGATGCAGGCCGCGGTTTTCCGGGCGCTGCCAAACATCGGTGGACCTCGAGTCGAGACGCCCAGAAGATTCTGCTCTTCAGCACTGTGACATGCCAGGTGGGATAACACGGCAAAAGGCAGACGGTTGCTTTTAAGACTTCGATTCTGTTCCTCCGGTAAACTAAAATGAGCCTAACTGATGGGATACGTGAACAAACGCCACCCATTTACACATCCAGATACAAGCAACCGCTGCTCTTATTGTTGGTAGCAATCCCTGCTGTTCCTCGCCCTCTTCGGTCTTTTTGGCAGTTATACCTACTTCGCAACAGTTTGTTAAAGGTGTGCACTAATAAATTCGATCTAACTGGAACTGTGAACGCCTCTGTTGATTCGTAGAGACTCCTTCTGACACGCGTCACCTTGAAAAAGCTAGGCCTTAGACAAGATACGGTCTGTTGCGTCAAGTATTCCTGTTTGTAAAGCCTCCTCATAGCGCTTTTCTTATTAGGCTTGGCTCAGGTATCCTTTTTCTCCATTTTTTAAACTCTGCTGTTCCTTGGTATTGGGTCATAGTTCCCAGCTTTTAGGACGCTTAGTACGTGAAAAGCTACTGGATACCAGTGTGTCAGCCTGAATAGTGTTTTAGTCCACCTCGGTGAAAAACTGTACTTTATTCGAACGTTTTAGTTAGGCGGGAACCCAAACAAACTATTGAACAGGTGAAGTCTGTAGTCCAATCCGGAAAGTAACGCTATCCATGGTCTAAGTGTATTGGTTCAAAAATGAGCAATGCAGACCAACAGAGTATTGTGTAAAAGTGAGAAACTTCGTTTCAGTATTTAAGACTCACGCTGTAAATTTATCCTGGAAATGTTCATAAAAATAAGGACCAATCTGATAAGCACCAGCAGAAGGTCGGAAAATAAGGAAATAAAAGGATTATTGTTATTATTCGGGTGCCCCAGTACACTTTATCAACCGAAATAAGACCCCCAACCAAATTAATCACTATCTTACCCTCCTCACTGCCCACTTGTCTTATTTTTAAGTGTAATTAGCATTTATTTGACAGCCAACATGGACATAGTAGAGAACCCAGACCCCGTCGCACCATATTTTTTTCTCTAGCATAATCGTCATTCAAAAGCAAATTATCGAAGTTTAAATTTTGTGTTCGGTCCAGCCCTTGTCCACCGCCTCCGTCGAATGAAATTAAAAAGTTCAAAAAGTGTTTATCGTTTTACGGGGCGGCTCTCCGGGGAGGTATGGTAAGCAAACATGGCGGAAAATTGCTGAGACCAATTTGCCAACCGCACCCTCTGGCCTGTACTTAAGCCTTAACCGAGTCCTTGCTCTAAGGACAGACTTTCACTTTGCTCTCGAATAGAACTGGTGTTTCTCGCATATTCTTTTCGCTCGAGCGATGACTCCGAGAGTGGAAGAGTCCTGCTGCTCTTGCCTCAAAGAAGGATAAAGTTTTCATAATTACAGTTTTTTTTTCTTTTTTTTTTTTTAAAAAAAAAAAGGTCACCAGACTAATCAATTGCAAAGTTGTTCCGCTGTTTTTTTGTATTTCCTCCATTTGGTCGCATTCGGTTGAGCGGTTTTCTTTTCACATTTTGATTTCGAGAAAAATAAGAAACGGGCGAGGAACCCGGCAAAATGGAAAAAGAAATTCCTTGTTCGGCTGATTTTCCGCCAACCGACTCTCACGTTTAATTGAGAATGGACAAGAACGAGTGTTTTTATGTGTGTCGCGGAGACGGGGAGGAATTTAATGGCCTTTTATTTTGCCACCCTTGATCCTTTATGACACATTGAACAAAAATACGGTCACGGGGTGTCAGCTCCAGCCTGCTGCCAATGGAATTGCAAAACTAAACTTTTCCACGCAACACTAAAGGAAACTGAAGAGAATTTTTCAATTTAGCGAATTTCATGTACGGATGCGGTTCTCGCGGTATATGAGGCACAAATTGAATTGATTTTTAGGGGAGGCAAACTCTGGTCTCAAGTATAAGACATAGTCCTACCACCCCTGAAATGGGTCCTTGCCACAGAGTGCGGTAAGTTTTAATTTAAAAAAAAGGGAAATAATAGTCCAGTTGAATGCTGCGGAAAATGAAATTCATCGAAGGCTATTGTTTTGCTCTTTCCTTTAATTTTATATACGAAATATCTGGGCAAGTTTAATGTGGTTGAAGTGAGCGCGAGTCCTTGAATACTAATAGTGGCGATTAATTCCCGAATGGGCCACGGGTACACAGTGGGCATGAAGAGAGTTAACATTGATTTGTTTTCCGGTATTTAAAAAATAATCAACAAGTAGCGTGCATGAAGCTTATTTGAATCGGGGGGAAACTAATTAAAATCCAGCACATAATTATTTTGTATGCAGTGCTAAGTCTGGATTTATATTCCATTACGAAACGGGATTAAATATCATTAAAAAAAACCATTAGTAGTCCTGTAATTAAACAGATTTGCATTGACGTGCATTATGTGCCAACAAAAAATCGAATTTAAATCGCACGAAATAACTATGAGCGACTAGATGAATACTAATAGGAAATGTGTTACTTAATTGAAAATTAATATTTTACTATTTTTTGTGAAAGTTTTTTGTTTAGTGATTTAATTAATAATTGAACCTTGAATTTGGCTTATAGAAACGCATATTTATTTAATCCGTATCGGGGTGACAAGGCGGTTTGGGCGGTATATGTCTGTGAGGCTATTTAAAAAAAACTTACATTCTCGGGAGATGGGCTGGAGACTCTATACTCTACATGTGAACTCGGAGGTAGGACAAAATTGGTACTTTCAGCAGAAAATACAAGTTTACAGCCCTTTAAACTATCAACAAAATTAATTTTTTTTCCAGATTAAAGACCCCGACTTCAGCTGAGATTCATAGAGAAGGGCTTGACAATTAAGGCGCAGTATATAGAGATTTACTCATTTTCTCTTGCTCTTGTTTTTTAATTTGAACGAAGTAAAAAGTATTAAAGAACTCAATGAACCTACCGGGCTCCCGACCCATGAAGAGTCTCTGCTTGCGACACTGCGGCACTCAAGTGTCTTGGGTTCCGGAAACTTTGCTGCCAGTTTGTCAGACTAAGCATCTTGGCATCTGCGATTACTTAATCCTCATAATGTAGGTTCGGTCTTCCTCATCATCAATGAATTCTTAGTGGTCTAAGTAAGCCGTTGACAATCCTGTCAACAAGGGCACCCTTGTTTTACCTAACCTAACCTAACCTAGATGGTCCTCCATTCGCTCTATGTGGCCGAGCTAGTGTAGTTGACGTGTTTCGGTCTTCCGGACTGCATCCACATTTTGCTTCAGCTCAAAGAGTTCGCTGTTAAATCTTCTTCTCCATTCGACCTCCTCTTTTTCTTTTTGCATTATTCTTTCGGAGAAGCTTAATATCTGATATGCTTTCCTGCTTATCGTCCAAAACTCGGCGCCATATAATGGATTAAGGTTATGTAGTGCATCACTTGTATCCTTCGTGTTACGAGTTTTGAACCCAGTTGTTCTACCAGACCGAAATAGCAGTGATTTGCAAGGGCAATTTTTCTCCGGATCTGACTAAAGTGTCATAGAGTTATCACTTACTTCGAGGGAAGAAATCTCCTTTCATTTGCCTGATCTACAAAAAAGGAGACTCCCTGAACTGTGCGATTTACGGAGGTGTACATGATCCTATCTGCCACATTGTGTGCACACCTAAAACCCTTCGTCAACAATCTGATTGGCCCCTATAAGTTTGGTTTCGGGCCAGGAGAGTCCACAGTCGATAAAACCTGGTCAAAAATGGCGCATCAGTTGCTTAAGATAACTGTGACATGTAGAGCGAAAGGACAAAAAATGCGAATGGCCCGCAGACTCTTCGAATTTAACGCGGGGGGACAACGAAGTAGAGGACAACCTCGCCTAGTGTGGTACTCACTGGTAAAAGGGAACCTCAACCAACTTGGAGTGCGCAACTGGATGCAGATTCTTTGCAGTTTCTTTGCATTCTGGTAAGTTTAGAACATTCCGATTTAGCTCATGTCCTCGGCTACCAGTTTACGGACGCATAAGCGAGAATTAATTCTATGATCGCTATGTGCAACAACTATACCAATGCAGGTCTCAGAGCCTAGAGCATTTGAAAAGATTTGGACACTGCCAAGAGATTCCGAAAGTGCGAGTAGATTTCGGCTTAACGTCCTTGCGTCACTTCAGCTTACTATGTAAGGCTATTTCTCGATATTTAACATCAGTGGCAGAAGACCATCACAATGGCTGTTTTATTCCAATTAGTGCACTAGTCATCGATTTTATACAATGCGTCCTGCATGTGATTTTAAACTGTGCTCAACGAATTTTCCGATACCAGTATACAAACATCGTTAATAACTACTTGGATGTGAAGTCCGATATGCCTTAATTCTGTGCGTTGTGAGTCGGCAAAAGGCACCACAGTAAAGGAGAAAGAACTCCACCTTGGGGCAGCCCGTCTCAATTTCTGCTGCATTTTATCGCTAAGCTGGCGCTGTCCACGGTAAACTCTTGAACGACAAGTATTTCCAGGATATAGCTCTCATCTTCCAGCCTATTGTCGATCTTATAGCTTTTGAGCAAGAATCAATAGGCCTAAAACTTTTCTCCAAAATTTAAACGTCTTTTTAAACCTCGTTTTGAAATAAAAACAATTTTGACTTCCACCAAGGAGATAGTACCTAACTAAAAACGCCCTGAAAATTCTTTTTATTTCAGTGGCATTCTTTCGCCACTGCTATTTCTTGTGCTAAGCACTGATGTGATCCAGGCAGCTATGTCTGGAGGAAACATGGGACTGAGATGGACTATGACATCATATCTCAAACATCATGACTACGCGAACAAAGTAGGGCTTAAAATAAGCACGGCAAAAACCAAGGCCCGTAGCACTTGAATTTCTCAGGAAAACACCATCGGTGCTCAACTCAACATTGCCGGACAGCAGGTGGAGAAAGTAGGCATCATTCTATATTTAGGGAGTATGGAAAATGGTGGTAGAGAACTGATTGTAGACAACAGAATTTGAAAACCAAAGGCTGCCTTCGGTATCCTGTCTAAAATATGAAAAATCAATGTTTTCAGAAAGAAAATCAAGCTGAGACTACTTAATGGGTGTAGTACCTGGAGCATGACCAACGCTGTCACAAAGAAGCTTCATAAATAGATGTCTTCGCAACATCTTAAGGATTTCTGGCCGAACCGTATGTCGAACAACCAACTACACGCTATAAGCGCCCAGGAGCCTTGCACGTCAAAATACGGAGGAGAAACTGGAGGTGGATTGGTCACATCCCACGGCGCGAAGACAGTTCCATTGCGCAGTAAGCCATGCAATGGAATCCACTTCCCCAATCAGAGAGACGAGTGGGCCGCATTAGGCTGACATGAAGAAGGACAGTCGAGAGGGAATCTAGATCATTGGTGATGACTTGGAGAGAGCTCAAGGGATTTGCAGAACTCTGAACATGATGGCGCGCAGGAATTATTGACGCTCTTGCCCACGAGGGGTCAGAGGACCCAAGTTAATAAGAAATTAAGAAAGGTTAGTTCCATCACTTTTAAGCGTTATAAGAAGTATGCCGTTAGGACCGAGTGTTGGAGAAAAACTTAAAACTTAAACGTCTCTTCTGAATCAACGTTCTCGTTGTGGTCTCAGAACTAGAACAGTCAGTATATTCCTTTCAAGCATCACAACTCTACAACCTGAAAGGTTCACCATGAACTAAAAACGAACAAAAACAGTGACAAGGATACTTTCTGGTTATTGCCTACTGAAGAAGGACGCAATGAGATTCGGTTTATCTAATACCGATGTATGCAGGTACTGCAATGACCTACACGTTTCAGAGGACATAGCACATCTGCTCTGCGGATGCAAAGGCATTACCCAGAGCAGACTAAAACACCTTGGCAAATACTTCCTCGATAGTTTAGAAGACTTTGGCTAGAATAATGATTTATTTAGAAATAGTAAAGGTTAGGTTGGTTTGGCTGTCCGAACGGGAGTGCAGACACACTTAGACCAGTAAAGGTCCTTTGCGATACCATATGGATCAAAACAATTTCGCCACTAAAAGAACCAGCCATAGCTTTTGATAAGGCAATGGATGCCCATGACGCCTAAGGACGCTATGTCACCAAGGTCTTCAAGGAAGGGGGACCCTAAATGGAGCATTATTTTATGCGACAGAGCTGGGCAGTTACATAGGAGGTGAAGTATACTTTCATCCTCCTCCTCGTCGCTACAGCTTCTGCAGAAGTCGTTAGAAAAGAGACCAGTGAGAACACCAACAACGCAGCTGATCTGTCATCGCTTTAGTTTGACCAACTCGGCACTACGTTTATGGTCCAGCCTCGGTCAGGCCTGTCTCGAGATGATACGCGTTGACTCGTTTTCCCATCTGAGATTGGTCTTGCTAATAGCATTCAGCTTTAGTAGATGCTTATCGGATAGAATCCTTAGAGCAGTACCTTGTCTGGCGAGTTGCTCTGCCCTGCAGTTTCCTGGAATGTCTTCTGTGGCCCGGCACCCAACATAGGTGAATGGTGAACTGCTCTGTCATCTCAATAAGAGATAGACGGCAGTTGAAGGCGGCCTTTGAGGTAAAGGAGCAAGATTCCAGAGACTTGATTGCCGGTTGGCTATCAGTGAGCATGGCAATATCCAGGACAGGGCTTCCTTAATCGCCATGATCTCCGCCTGAAAAGCGATCAAGGAAGCGGAACGATAGTTCTAGGTTGAGCTTTTCGGAAAAAAAACCACATCCCACCCCGCCTTCGGTCTTAGAGCCATCTGTGAAAATGTGTACCGAGCTGCCATCGATAGGGGAAGAATTGTCCCAAACATCCCGTTCAGGGATGCACGTACGGAAGTTTTGGTCAAAACTCATTTTCGGCTGGGTGTAGTCTGTATTTCCATGTTTGAAGTTGAGGAGGATCGAGGAGTGGCCAATGTGACATCTAGACCACTGAGAGGAGGCTTCCGGACGGATAGCCGCACAGGCGATCTGTTTGCCGAAAATATCTAGGGGCAGCAAGTTGAACATAATATCCAGTGCCACTGAAGGAGTAGTTCTCAGTGCACCACTGACGCAAATGCATGCAGATCTTTGCACCTTAGCTAACTGAGTAAGGTGAACAGCCCTGTTAAGAGGGCCACCATACGAATACGCCATAAAGTAGAATAGACCTGATAACGGACACGTAGAGACAGTGAGTGATTTGAGGTTCCATACCCCAGCTCCTACCTATGGCCTTTTACAGGAGTAGAGAGCTCTCCTGACCTGTTCTGGTAGATTGACTTTCCAGTTTAATTTTCTGTCCAGAATAAGACCCAGGTATTTTGCTTTATCAGTGAAGGTAAAGGTTTCTTATCCTTAACTTTCCTAAGACATCACGATGTGCCCACTATGTTTTTAGTGTCTGTTAATTACCTCATAATTCTACATAACCTTACCTAACCAGCTGTACATTATAGATGCACCCTGTACAAAGTTTTCTATTTTTATCTCCTTCGGTGGGAACAATTAAAACATTTATTGCTACGCCCTTGATTTCTACTGCACGTAATTTATGCTGTGGATTTTAAATTTGATTCTGTTTGTTGGGTGATTGTAAAAGGAGCCAATCTACATCAGAATTTTCCGAAAAATTTAATCAAATTCATAATCCTCTTGACCGGAATTTTGCTTTTCCCTCTAGTTAAACCCAATTAAATTATCAGAGTGTATGTATCTGTATCATTAATGAATGAGTTCTGTGGAAATCCTTGATGCAACTGTTCATCATTTTTCCATATTTAATTTCTCATATTTCCACCAGAGATACAGCTTTTTTTGTGCTTGATTTTTTAACCATTGAAAAGGTCATCGCGCGTGTAGTTTTTAACCTTCTCCCACGGGGCAGCTAAAATTATCTGCTACCGAAACGCAACTTTTATCCTTGGCAGGAAGTGCTTTCATTAACATTTTGTAGAATTGTTACAGTTGCAGACCGTTTCACCGTTTTTCCGTTTCACTCACAATGCCAAAACCAAGAGTAAATTATTATTTTACCAAAACCAACCGTGGCACTAGTGAAAATTGCAAAATAGTTGCAATAGCCACAGTTAGCGAAACGTAGTCGCTTCTGCATAATTCAAAAACGTGACCAGATGATTTAATGTAGAATTCATTCCCTTCCAGCGCAGCGGCTGAGTGCGCTATACGTGAAATGCGTTGCGGTATGGTGTTATCGTAGTCGTCTCTCTGAGGGCCACCAACAACGACCGGACTCCGAACACCGAATGCTGTTCACAGAATGAGAAGGGACGTTGCTACATCGAACGAAAGCTTCAAAAATTTATCGAAACAAAAGGAAGCAAATTTTTTTTTGTAATAAATTCATAAACTATGCATGGAAGTGCAATAAAGCCGTGAAAGGGGGGCAAACAAAAAAAAAAGAAAGCAAGAAATCTCTATAAGGATATGCATTTAAAAATAATTTATTTCAACTGAAGGACTACGTATAGAAGACACCGAACGCTGTATGCTGCACGCTGCGGAAGGGTACATTTTGTGGTGCGGTTTTTGAGGTAAAACCTTTTTGCATTTCCTTTTGCATTCGTATTGTGTGCGCTGCTTTGGTTTTTCTCATCATCACCGTACGTAAGTGCTAGTGTTCCGGTGCCCCTACCACCTAGTTCTGCTGTGATGATGGGTGTTTGGGCGTGACCGGAGGGGTTGTAAAAAAAGGAAAAGAACAGCGCAACGGTAATTTATAAAATTTGAAACAGTAGCAGTAGAGGGCGAAAAAAATTTAGCGAAGCAAATTACGTTCGAGTTGTCTCGAGCTGGCCAGGAATGGGTTGGTTGCGGGTAAGGTTAGCTCATGAGTTACAGAATACGCACACATATACAAATACGTTGCGAAACCCAGTTAGTTAGCTTGATTTCTGGGAGACCACATGTGCTCAGTGCAGTGTTTTCCTTTCAACAAATTCTTATTTTTTAATTTGTATTTTTTGGGGGGGTTTAGAGCAGTCCCCATTGTGACGACCATGCTCTACTTAACCACTACCATTGCTACAGCGATAGGACAGCAACGGAGTGTGGCAGATGGCAACAAAAGTCCTAAAATCAGAGTTCATTTGTTTGGCTTAATTTTCTACTAATTAAATTCTTTGAGTTTTTCATCCTGTTTGCCATCAGGAAGCAACCCGTTTCTGGCTTATTCCAGACGCACTCCAGTGTGGTACTCGTAAATGAAGAAAAATGGAATATATGCGAAATGCGGGACCGAGCTTTAGCTGAGGTCGTTTTTAGTAGTTCTAGTTTGAGTGCTTTGTTTTTTTTTTTTTAGTTTCTTTTTGTGGGAAAAGGGTTTGGTTTTTAATTCCTGACGTTCAGTTTACGGTTTTAATTTTAATTCATGGAAGCTGTAGATTCAAAGTTTTTCCTCTTAATTAACCAGTCTTTTAATTCCAAAAGAAAATTCTTGAAAATGGCTTTGAAAGAGTCCAAAGGAATGGAATTCTTTTTAGACTTAACCTCATTTGCAAACGTCTCGCTTTTGTAAGGACATAGATAAAGGCTTGGCATATATTTTTCAAAACGAGAAAATTAGATCATCGCTGGAAATATTCACTGATTGAGGAAAAAGCTTATGGAAGACAGCGAAAATCTAATATCGGTTCGAACCGAAAGGTTCGACGTTCGAGTCCCAGAGAACACCAAAAAATGTTCTCACGGCCCCACCTCTGGCGAATTTTTGAAAAACGTCCGAGAGTAATAACTGTCAAGAGAAAGCTTCTCAAATTGCCTTTCGGATATGGCTCTAAGCTGTTGTTCCTATCCATTTGTGTGAAAAAATATAACACGCACAGCACGAATGGTTGCGAGAAGCTAGGTCCTGGACCACATACGGTCTGCTGCGCCATGTATTCGTATTTCCTTTTTTTTTGTTTAAGAATGTCATAAGAATGTCATAAAAAGCGTCTGGCGTCAGTCATATCCCGATCAGTTAAAGAAGTAGATGGTGGTCTTACAACGCATACCAAAAGGAAGTAAGTAATCTTAGGCTGAACCGCGTCACTAATTACAGACTGAAATCGATACTCCACGGTCGATGCCATCGATTAAATTCTCATCAAAGCGAGTGAAGCTTTCAAAAGGTACTACGTCATCACACGGGATATAAACAACTCATTCAATTAATTGAAAAAAATTATACTATGGGTACTTGCCGTAAAAAGAATGCTAGTTTACTTTAAAAAAAAAACATTTCTCTGTCCGTAAACACTATACGTACACCGACCATTAGCCCATAATTTGCTAAGTGAAGCTACGCAAGCGGGTCCTCAACCAACTCCAAACTGGGAGTAGTTTAGTATGGACCGCTTTGGGCACAAAGATCGGGCTTGTTAGTTGTGGCCCAGGTTGACTGGCCGTCCCTTAGCATCGTCGTCCAGAATGTCTGCCTGTAGTCTATTAGCCATTTTGGTCGCGGTGATATCCTGCATCTTCCTTAAGTTTTCTTTAAACTTATTTCTGCGCATGTGTTTTCGCGCGTAGCTAGGAAAATGCGTAGCCCCCCGCATGACGTGGTAAGGCCATGTTACGAGATTATATTACGAAATAAATTTCTTTTACCGTATTTCTTCCTTTACATAATGTGTAAGGCCACGAACTTATCAGTCGTCCATCGTACTCTCTGATTTGTTCTGGTTTCAGAATGCAGATCATCCAATGGGCACGGTCTTGCATGACACATGGTTAGGGTGTTCACTTCCTATTGGTTCCCGGACTCTTCTCTTCTTCCTGAGAATCATGCTATATCGCGACAAGGTTAGCAGGTGACAAGGACTAGTTATCACAGATTCTTTCCCATGATTGTAGTAGGAATGACGAGTCACTAAGCTCGTATAGGTCTCTAACTCTTCGCCATCGATTAATCTTTTTCGGGTTTTGGTAGGAATACCACTTTCATCTCTTGCCATTGTAGTGAGGTGTATCCGAGATGTAGACATAGCCTGAAAATGTTAACCAGGATTTCTTTAAGGTGTCTCCTTTTTGCAGAAAGATGGGAAGTATTCGGTCCATCTCAGGTGAGATGCCACCAAGCCACTTTATCTGCATCAACTAAGTCGTCAGTGTCTTCTTATTTTATTTCAACTGTAGTAAGTATACCCTTGGAAGGTGTGGCTGCCTCATTGCAGCAGTTTGGGTAGTGTGCGCTCATCAGCTTCTGCAAGGTATAAGCTGCGGTTGCTAAATTACTACCCCCATGTATAAGCTGATAAATTTGTGGGTCCTTAGGCAGAATCATATGCGCGTTAGTGCAGAATATTTTCCATAATTCCCTTCTGTCAGTCCTTGTGAACTTCTTGGAGCTCTTTGTACGCCAAGTCTGCTCCTTGGTTAGTTCTTACAGCTTTGTTTAGGCATTGTCTGGTAATATTCCTTATATTTGCATAATTGGTGACACTACAGCAACCATCGGGAGAAACAGCGCAGATAGGAATGACAACGAAATGCAGTGCAAAGACATGTAAATACGTGCGATATAAGCAAAGGCTTATGGCCTTCATTCGTTGAAAAGCCCTGAAGAAAAAAGATAGAAAATGAGAAGTGACCTTAGAGTTTGCTGTTTTGCTCAGCATCTTTCGAAGATTTTCCTTTGAACCGATAAAAAAGGATAATAATATGAGGATGAATAAATGCCAACGAGCACATATAATGATATTAAGCCATGAACCTTTTTAAATTGAAAATATTACGCCATTAAAATTGTGTATTACAGATATGTCCAGCTGCGACTTAAAGGGAAGCCCAGCAAAGCTCTTGCAATATGCTTTGTACACTGTTGTTCCTCTCTGCAAGAGTTGAAAATATTATTAATTATGAAAGCCTCGTTAAATCCTTCTGTAAGTAAGTCCAAGTGCTACCAAGTTTAAGTATCGTAATGCATTTAATTCCTTTTTTAAACTTTAGGCTTTCAGCTTTTAAACTGAATCTGCATCCAATACGCAGAAGGTGCAATGCAATATTGGCAATTAAATCGGCTTCATTATGGGAAAGTCTTTTCTTTTTTAAATTGGTTTCATTTTTGTGAATTCGTTTTGCTTATCTCATCCGAAAGAATCGAAATCAACTCCATAAACTACAGAAATCTGAAACATACAAAACACCGTGTGGAATGGAATAGAATGTCATCCACATTTTTTGGAGGATTCTGCTGAAGGTGTCGTTCCAAATTTAGTGCAAAGCCATTGCATTGCAGGAGAGAGCGAATCCGCGGAAAACTGCCTGAGTTCGTTTTAGGGAAGAACTAGATAAGTACATCAAAACTCCTCCTGAGTTCTGAAATGAAATATTTCCTTACAAAAACCTTCTGCAAATAGCCAGTTTCCACGTGGAACCCAGAATAGAGCAGATATTAAGAAAAAAAAAAAAAACATAAAACTAATAAGCCTCCCTCGCCCAAAAAGTGATTCCTGTACATAAATTTTCATGAAAAGATCAGAACACTTTCTGAAGAGGAAACCAACCAAACTGGAGTCACTTACAAAATCCGACGGCACACTTAGACAAGAGCGACAACTTTCAGGCTCATGTTCTAAACTCATTTCGCATGTAATCAGCTAATGGCTGGGTCACGGCTTGGCCTGCTGACAGAGGCTGATCTTGATATATGTATGTAAGCTGAAAAACTAGTATACTGCATCGGAGGTGACAGACGAAGCTATCAAATATTGCCACAGCATATTTATTTATAAATACAAAGATTTTGCGTAACAAACCAGGGTCCAGGGTTTAGCTTCTCGTGACCATTCGTGTGGTGCGCGTTATATTGTTCCACACAAATAGAAGTGATGTACAGTTTAGAGATATTTCCAAAGGTATTTTTTTAGAAGTTTTCCCATGACAGTTAGGAATCGACAGTTGAATATTGATCACCGATTTTGAAAAGGCGTTTGATAGTGTCAATCGGGAATTTATTTGGCGGGCCTTGCGCAAGAGGGGAGGGGCATACCGGATAAATTACTAGCAATTATCAAGGCTACGTACGATGGTTCCACATGTCACGTTTTGCATAAGGAAAAGCGAAGTTCAAAGTGGGGTTCGGCAAGGCTGCATTCTGTCACCAATACTGTTTTTATTGGTTATTAGCGATGTGCTAAATGCGGCTTTACCGATGGAAAGCGGAGGAATTCGATGAACTCTTACATCTTAACTCAAGCATCTGGACTACGCTGACGATGTATGCTTACAATCTCATAGAATAATGGACCTTCACCGAATGACAACAAATGTGGAGACGTCGTTGGGCTGAAAATCAACTTGGCAAAAACAGAACTAATCAGCCTAAAACCGAACTCATCAACTCATATATGCTTTGCTGGACAAACGGTTGATAGGGTACAGAGTTTCCAATACCTTGGAAGTATTGTCTCAACCGATGGCGCAACCGAACTGGATATAGCCAGCTGAATATGCAAGGCAAAATCTGCGTTTGGGATGCTGTCGACGATTTGGCGTAGTAATGCAAATTAGCTTAAACACCAAACTACGGCTGTTCCGTTTCAACATTGAATCCGTGCTGCTATATGGATGTGGTACTTGGAGAGTGACCACTATTACGCAACATTTTAAGGATTTTTTGGCCGAACCGTATCACGAACGAACAGCTTTACCAGAGAGCTGACCATGAACCTATAGGCACGACTATACAACGACGATAGTGTCAGTGGGTTGGTCACACATTCCGAAAAGGTGACAGATCCATAGCTAAACACGCGACGCAATGGAACCCGCTTACTCAGGATGATAGAATACGCGGCGGTCCTAGGAGTACATGGCGCAGAATACTCGAGAAGGAAGCACTCCAACTGGGAAACAATTTTGTGGGAGAGCTGAGACACATTGCCAGAAACCACACACGATGGCGCGTAGGCGTTGTGGAGGCCCTAGGACCCACAAGGGGATATAGGACATAAGTAAAGAAGTAAGTAATGACAGTTATTACTCTCGGACGTTTGTCATTGAAAGGTGGGGCCGTGGGAAAAGCTTTCTGGTGTTTTGTGGGACTCGAACGTCGATCTTCCCGCTCCAAAATCCAACACTCTAACCACTGAGCCACAATGCCCCTAGAATTTGTTAGTTTCAGATCGTCTGGAACCAATGGAGCGCCAGAATATGTGCAACAGCGTTTAAACTCGTAGCTCCCAACTCTAAGGAGAAGCTTTATTCCGTATCCGAATTCATGTTAGTATATGTATCCATATCCATGACCTCAACCATATATCTGGATAGGGAAATATTCGTATCCATGTCCTTATCCGTATATCCGGACACGCAGCATCCGTATTCGTACTCCTATCTGGATAGAGAAGTACTCGTATCCTTGTCCGTATCGCTAAGAACGCCCTATCATGTCGTTATCATCCTCGTATTCCAGCAGCTAGACGTAGATAGCACCTTCTGGGTCGATATAAGCTCCCGGTACCACCTGAAAAAAATCGCATGACAAAGCACATCCTTAGCGAAATCCATTTCATGCCTGAATAAGATCCGAAGTGGAACATCCGAACTGCACTACATACCGTTTGTCTTCCATATCCAATCTAGAAGTCGATAAGCAAATTGTATTTTTCAACTTGGAGTTCGTAGGTCTTTTCCAGGACTTGTCTTAGCGTGAATATTTGGTATAATGTCGATTTACCGAGCCGAGGCCACATTGGTATATGTAGATCAATGTGGTGTGGAATGGCTTTAGACATTCACGAAGTCCGCTAGACCAGATCTTGTGCGACATTTAGCAGAAATATGCTTGGCTAGTTAGCGCAAGACATAAGTACATAGGATCGGCTTCATATTTTATAATTTCCGGTGGTAAGTTATCGGCTCCGGCAGTTTGGTCTCTAATTTCGCTGAGGTATACAAAGTATCTTCCCCGCCACAAGGTAAATGATAAAAGAAGGTGTTCGTATCTCGATTGCCTCATATTGAGTGGAAAAATCTCCTCTCGAAATTTCTGAAGAAAAAAAAGGACCAAATTGTCCGCAGCTGCGGGTGCTGCTGGACCAGAAATATTTAAATAATGACCTCGTTTATTGATATTTTAAAGTTCCAATTAAATGCAAGGAGGAATAAATTTAATTTCCATTAATCAGAAATTTCCACGTAAATAGAATAATGTCAATGCCTGTGGAGTGGGAGGAATATTTAAGAGTAAATCGTTAACGGTCACGCATAGCTGGGAGGACAAATAATATTTGTTATGCAGATGATTTATTATTGGTACTAAATTATGCAGCTGCAATTTTGAATGATTTAGGAATTCAAGGTTTAATATTTTGATTAGATACGGAAAACCAAAATTATAACACTTTAACGGTGGATATTGTTTATTGAAAAATACAAAGACGTGTTTCTCATACCCTAATATTGCTGTTGTATCTACTTGGTGAGCCCTAGGTGCCTACTACCATAACAAAAGCTAAGATGCTAATCACGTTAAAAGGTTTTGGTGAAATCAAATATGAGACTAAGAAGCCTTTCCCTGGATCTAGGCGGAAGAAGTAGGCAGCTACTGCATTGCCAGAGTTTATAGTTTCGTTATTTCTCGCTGCCCGCTTGTCCAGGAGCAGTTCCTGCATCGTGCTTGTCACGTCGCGTCGCTCGACGTCAGCATGTATGCAGCCTATGAGTGTTCTCGGTGTAATTGTTCAGCAACTTTTATTTCTAGCAGATTTCTGGCGTCGCGGTAATGTGACATTCCATTAGGACATGTTCCACATTCTGGGCTTTACCTTCACAGTACGGTAAGTACGGGCCATCCACGTTCTTGCATTTATGGAGGTACTCCGGGAAGCATTCATACCCCGATAAGAACTGTGTCAGGTAGAAGTTTACTCCTCCATGTTTACTACTGATCAAATCCTCTATGTTGGGGATCAGAGTATGTGTCCATCTTCCTTTGGGTGTTGTATTCCACCTGTTTTGCCAGCTTGCTTGTAAGTCCTCGGTGGTGGTTCTGCTGTCTGTCGGATGGTTCTTGCTTGTGTGGCAGTGGTATTTTTAATTTTCAGATTGATGGGCATTCGGCCACAGATAACGTTGATTGCTTCTGTTAACACAGTTCTGAAGGCGCAGCATACTCTCCACGATGCGATTCTGTGCAACGAGCCCATCCGTCGGAGACATGTACATAAGGATCGACTTGCTGATCGACTGGCTCTCTCCCTCGTGTAGTTCAGATGATCTTTGAAGTTGAGCCTGTGAAGAGCACTCACAGGTATTCGATGATTTGCTCACTGACCATCATAACAAGACTTCCACCTCTGTATTGCTGCTTTCTACTACGACCTGCCAGTTCCAGGCCTGAATCTTGTACCCATACCCTAAGGTTTCTGATGGTTTGACTGCGTACTAATAAGAATTCTCACAGTTCATTAACTTAACCTAACCTAGGGTCCTTTTATTAGCCACCAGCCTACCAAAATCAAACGTAATCTTTTATTCTCTCCTTACAAGGATTCGTTACCAACAATCAACATCTGTTATCCAAAAATCACTTAGGCAACAAGTCGTGAGCAATTTGTTTACATTAAGGCCTTTCAGCCGACATAAGGAGTTGACTAAACAACTTCGCCCATCCACTCCATTCTTTCAAGTAACATACTCGCGAACACAGAGTAAAATATGAACACCTACGCTTCATCATCCGTGCTGTACGTACCTGTTACATCACAAGCAAGACAAATTACCATACATCATAAAATCCTTTGGCCCATTACTCATTTCAATCAATTTCCCTTAAATACGTACAAGCCCCCCGTTTTGATAGACTGTCAAATTTCAATTCACACACCCTCCCAGTCGGCGCCGCCCACTTAAACATGCCGCATGCAAACTACAAAAATTCCATCAAACATTCTATTTACATAAATAGCACGCATACGCCCTAGTGCACAATGCATCACGTATCCAAAATGCCAATATCCTGACTGGAATGCCGTGCACAATTCGCTTTCATTTACAAACAAGTTTTCGGGTGAAAATCACTTCCCATTTATGGATACGGCTTTCGGATACCAGTTACAAGTCGGAGCATTAAAAAAAATATGTTCGCGATGTCGTTGTCATATACTCGAATCCTTTCAGAGGTTAGCTTAGTTATAACCCTCAATTGGCACAAAAATATGGAGAATTCCCAAACTGCGTCATCATGTGGAATTATTGAATTCGGTGGATATGTGTGTGCAACAATGCGTTCCTGTGGTATCATCCCACACACTGTATTGAGCTATCAGGATCCTTTCATGTGCATTCGCCAGGTTTTTATTGCTATCAAACCACAACCGACACACTGCCTGTCATATTTTCAATATTACAGTGTTTAGCCTGCAAATGGAAAATGGAAAATTGCATATTAATACGACAAGCCCGTGTCCTTTTCTATTTTCATGTTTCTAGAGAAATGGAGATATATTGCATTTTTGATGAGACCATTGCAAGGTTCCGAAATTGGATTTTCAAGTGAAACACTCTGTGCGTTGATGTTGAAATTTTTAAGTAATTTATGAGGCCCTTCAACCTCTGCTCTCTGCTGTGTGCTAAAGTGGAGCGCACATCAATTTATCACTTTTGTAGACGATTTTAAATTGCCACCCATTAGGCAGGGTTGTCTGTGAGCATTGCGCGGCCCTGAAAATCCCGTAGCCCTTGTGTGTGGCAGCCCATCCTTCTTGCAGTGTTAGACAATTTAAAGTGATTGCGCTCACATTTTACTTAAAGGAACTCCAATTACTGGGAGATTTTATTTTTATTGTTATTGTCATTGGGGGGGGTGCTCCTACCCTCTAGTCAGTTTATCAGATACTCACGTATGTAGAATAAAGGCGACATATATCATGAACCAAAGTTTCATAGTTTATTGGACTTCAGAATTGAAGTTTTCCCTTTCGGAATTGGTTCTTTTCCTCCCAATGGAACTGGCCATAGAATTTCGAAGAGAAAAGTTTTAAAGTTTTCTTTTCATTTTTGGGGCACAAACGGGAGGAAGAAGTTTGTTTGTTTGGAGAGGGCTGCTCTTGCAGTTCTTTTGAAGTTGGAAGTGTGCACACAGAGTACGTGTCGAGGTATTAAATCGTTGGAAAGTATTATTTGCAAATTTAAAACAAAATTGAATTGCGAACCAAATTGGTTTTAGTTTTTATTGCTGAAGAAACAAAGAGATTCACCTGGTTCGCTGAAGCACACGTTCTTTTGGAAACTTGTGGTGGTGTATATGAAGGATTATACATATATCTGGTCCCGAAGGCATGAACCAATAAATTGATGCAATTAAACCAAACCCTGATCATTTGGGTTGGAAAATGGCGAACAAAGGCCCCGTAGAAGTTGGTGGTTCGGTAAATAACGAGAAAAAGCCTTACTTGCTTAATTAAGGTGATACATGCCGAGTGGGTCTGGGTCTCAACCGACAAGCGTCTGCCTGCAGCTCGAACTTTAGCTAGTTTCACATGCTAAGTTGGTTAGTCCCTTTCTACTTGCGTGTGCCGCCTGATTCAAACTAGTGAGTCGCCTCAGTCGTTGGACCTTCGTCCTTCTGGAAAGTCGATGTCGCTGAACACCCGTACAGTTTGTCGATGTCGCTGTCTATACAGAAGGGAACTCACTCGAAAAACTGTTCTCTCGAAACAGCCAAGTGCAACCTCATCCACTTTTGACAAAGTCCATGCCTCTGCACCATAGATTAGGATTGGGGTTACTGAGGTCTTATAAAGGGTTACTTTATTTGTTCGAGGTAGGACTTTGATAGTCAATTGCCTTCTTAGCTCAAGACGCAGGGGTTGGAAAGAGTTATTCTTCATTTGATCTCAGCGCTGGTGTCGTTGTCTGTATTAATAGCGTAGCCTAGGTAGACAAAGTCCGTGTTTCCTTAGAGATATATCTGTCTACGGTGACGTTCTTTCCGAGATGTCGGTGTTGGTTGTCCTTTCTTGTTCACAGCATATACTTATATACTTGGTCTTGCGCTTATTGATTGCTAAAGCCATCTTCCCCGCTTCCGTTTCAATACAGAAGGGCCACTGACTTCAACGGGAAGAGCCACTTGAACCAAATAATTTTGCAGCTCTGCTAGTAAGGCTTACTCCTGGCTTTACGTAGTTTCATCGGAAATTGCGTACAGCAGAGGACGAATGGTGACCACCCTCTCTAAAAGACTGCATTAGTGCCGGCTTGTGTGCGGTTCTGCGTAACCGTTAATTTGATAATTTGTTGATGAACTTTGGCTTTGGAGTTCGGACTCTGGAATGTTAATACCTTCCTTGACTCGCTTAAGTAAGTGTCTCAAAGCACCAGGTTCCTTGGGATGAGCGAGATAAGCTGGTTAGATACCGGGAAGTACAATTCTTGTACAAAAAATACTGTCGTGGTCTACTCATGCAAATCAGTTGGGAGAGTGCTTAACGCGCTTTGTCGTAGTGATTAACGGGGACCTAGGAAGTGACATCCCTATGCTGGACACATGATTGGTGTTTACGGTCTCGGAATGATAATGGTGAATGGTTTGTGGACTTTTGCTATACTAATCTCCTGGTCATCGGAAAGTCAGAGAACTCTAGGAGTCCCATCAAAGTACTGTAACCTTTAGAGCGATATTTTGTACGATCCTCTTATATGTAGGAGGCATGTCCCTGCTGAGATCAAGCTCTCAAATGAAGCTTCAGATTGTTTGGAGGAGATTGTATCGGAACGGGTGGTGTACCCTTTGTGAACAAGTTTTAGTCTGCTACGAGCTATGACTGGCATAGCACATATAGGCTCGGTAGTTTGAGAGAACTCAAGACATAGTTTTAGCCCAGTAGATCAGCGGGGTCTCATCTACATACAAAAAATATGCATATAATCAAATCGATAACAATGCAATTAGCTAGGGGTTTAGATGTTGTGTTCTAAACTTCCGAGATGATATCGGGCAGAAACGTGGAATTTAATGCATCCAAAACTCAGTGCTGTCTTCTGTCTCTCAAGCGAAACCAAGACCCTCAACCATTATCCATGAATGGCACTTGCATCGCGGAAACCGAAAGACTTGCCATTCTGGGTATGTGTATTAATAATCATCTTCATTGGAACGAACACATATTCGAGGTCGCCAAAAATGCTTCAAAATGTCTAGGATTCCTCAAGCGGTGCAAGAAATATTTCACCCCTTCTGATCTGGCTTCAATATATAAGGCATTCATCCGCCCAAAGATGGAATATAACGTCCACAACTGGTCTGGTGCACCCAAGACCGTTTTGCACATGCTAGATAGGATCCAGAACGGCGCGATAAAACTAATAGGCTATAGAGACATTGTGAGCTCTATAGACTCACTTGAACATCGTAGAAATGTCTCTTGTCTTTCCCTGTTTTATCGCTTTTTCCACAAAAAATGTTCCAACGAAATAGCCACTTGCATTCCTCCCCTTCAAAATTTTACCCGTAATACGCGTCACGCTTCGAATGCACATCAGTTCACCCTCAAGCCCAACTTCGGACGTACTGTCAAATATAGGGATTCGTTTATAAGCCGAACGACACGTATGTGGAATGATCTTCCAGGCTCTGTATTTCCTCATCGGTACAGCATCCAAACATTTAAAGCCAACGTGCACCGGTATCTCCCCTGTTCCTCTTTCCCCCTCCTTCAAGCTCCCGTGCCCTGAGAAATCAGCATACATACCCCCTTTGGCGCCCGCGAATTATAAAGAAAAAAACAATTTAGGAACCATTTTGTCTTAGAAACAGAAGTAATCAGCATAGGAGAGAGTGGATGACCACTGGTACGATATGGAAAATGTTTTTGGAACTGAAGCTACGTACGTCGGCAATTTGGGCTCGGATTCCATTAGCTTCTACATGGAGAAGCCCGAGTTGGAAGCCCAACATCGCGTGAATAAGAAGATAGTGCGGGAAGGCACCACTGACTGTGGATGGAGCACACAATGCTGAGGTTCCATTCGTTGGTCATACCAAATTTTACAGATATGTAGTTTATGCTTCTTCCCAAGTGATATTCTGCTGCCGGCAGGCTATCCATCTGAGTTGCCTTGTTAGGCTTCAGTTTCGATATCGCTATCTTCAGTCTGAAGAAATAGTTCTTTCATATACTCAGCATCAACTGCATTTCTGTTACGAGCGAAGTGTAGTAGATATATTTCCAAGTCGTGTGAATATACTATCATATTCTCATGTTCTTTTCAGTAGGCTTCTATTTGGGTCTTGCAGCCTTGAGTTGATCTCTAGTAGAATTTCCAAATGATCTCCTTGCCTTATGCCTCTTTTTCTTTTTCGGAAAAGTCGGTGTTCCTCCGTTGTTTTGCCGGTAGAGCTTGCGGGCATCTGTACTCTGTAGTTTTCTTTTGAAGAATTGCTTTGTAAGCTTCGATCTCTTGGGTGCATGTCTTTATCAAATCAGAGGTTTCGTTGTCGTCCCGTGTAAAACTCAGCCCATCAGTCGCGGCATTTCTGATGGCTTGTTGGCATTGTTGCCACTGGACTATTGCACTTGATGCTGGCAGCACTGAACTGGACCAGAGGTTGAGGAAGTCGATAAATGTTCCGACAGTATCTTCCGATAGTAGTTTTGTCAAATTTTCTTACAGTATATATTTGACGTTGTGGGGTCATGGATACCCGCATTTATACTTTGGCTACCACCAAGTTAGGGTTCAATTTTATGTAACCCGCTCGTAAAGTTCGGTTCTCCACGATGTTGAAGGCATGACTGTTGTCAATTACATGATCCATTTGGTAGACGGTTTGCTGATCTGGAGAGCAGCAAGTCCCCTTATGGATATTGAGTAGTGTGCTCCGCAAATTGGACTGCAAATTTGGACTGTTTTTAGGAGGAAAGAAGTCTGCCTATTAGACTCAATTAGATGGCTTTCTCTGTATTTCCTAGATAATCATTATGAAAAGTACGAATATTTATCGGGGCAGACTATATAAGCTCCAGTTTTCCGTTAGTGTGTTCTATATTCTAACGTGTTGTGCATGCAATACGTTTACCCAAATGGAGGGGACCTGCAGTTTAAAGCCTCATCCAAAAGGTAAATTGAGAAGCTATCTCTTGACATTTAATCAACTTTGACGCACGTGTGACAGTACTTAATTTTTGCTGGAATTTTAATTAATGGCTTTGTGTTGTTAATGTCAAAGGGTAAATGGATGCAGTTAAATGCTACTTAACTGATTGGGACATATGTGGATAATTTTGTTGTATCTATCATCTTGTAATAAATGAAATCCTTTTCCCATTATTTCAATTACACGCCATTTAATACCAATCGCACTAATTATACAAATTTTGATGTAACAACGTGACTTCATACCAAAACCATATTTATGCATTTATTTGAAATTAAAATTTTATTCGGAACTGATTACTAAATTAATATAAATTATGGAATACAAATTACTCGGAAGTTATATTGATGTGGTATTCATTAAGCTTAAACTGAAACTGGTACTTATGTACGTAACGCGTGGGCTATCTGCTGGTTTCTTTTTGAAATGCGTGATATTTCAAAGCTGGCAACACTAACGCGTTTGACAGATACATATGGGGTGTCAAGCCTCCACATATCGCTGGGAAATATTTAATAAAAATATTTCAAAAATGGGTGCTGTATTACGGAAACTGTGTGAAATTTGAATAAAAAATTTGGACGCAATGAAACTCGGGTGCAAGACCGAAATTGGGATGGGTTGTGGTGTTTTCTCTGCTAAACTCAATCTGAGCATTTCTTCCGGTTCTCATATCATTAAGGCTTTTTTCAGCAAACATCATGCCGATGAAGGAAGCCTTGTCATGGCTGAAATAAAATGCAATATCTGTCAAAGAAATAAGAATATGTATTCACGGCCGATCAAGCGGCAATCAAGTCCTTGGAATCGTGCTTTTTCACTTCCAGGGCCGCTCTAAATTGTTGTTCGTCTCTCGCGGATACGACGAAACAGTTCATCTTTGTTGGGTGCCTGCCATTCCTGACGTAAGGACATTCCAGAAAACTGCAAGTCCGACGAACTCACCAGAAAGAATACGACTCTTAGGATTCTGGCTAAATCACAAGACTTGGGTATGCTCCTTGCCTCTATTTAAGGTAGTCGTTTTCTGTAGGACCAATCACAGATGGAGAAATGGCTCAACGCGTTTAGTCAGACAAGACAAGACAGATCTGGCCTAAGCTGGATCAGGAACGTGGTGCTAGGTTGGTTATGCTAAAGCGATAACAAATTGTAATCGGTGTTCTCACGGGACACTATCTGAAACACCAATATCCTAAAAGGTAAGACAGGCGCTGCAGGATGAGGAGGAACCATATTTCGCCTTCCATGTACCTGTGCGGTCTATTTTCTTCAATGAACTCAGCGAATTGGCGTCTTTAAGCGTCACGAGCGGCCCTCGTTTGCGATTTGTAACCACTAATACCAGCTCTAGTTGCTGAGCCTGTTGATGAAAGCATCTGTTCATAGTAGCTGCTAGTAATAAGTGCCCTATGACATAGATTTGTTCAAGTTCGTGGTAATGGGGATCCGCGGGTCCCTGTGAATGCTGGACACCGCAGGGAAACTCCTAGAGAAAATGCTGAAATCGAGGCTCACAGCTGCAGGTTAAAGAGTAGGAGTCATGTCCGAAAGGCAGTACGGCTTCAGAAAGAGCCGCTCAACGATCGGAGCTATTAAAGAAGTAGTGAAGGCCGCGCAAACCGCCCAACAGGGAAACCACTACTCGAAGATTGTATTGCTGGCAACGCTGGATGTGCGAAATGCCTTCAACTCAGCCAGGTGGAGTGAATTGCTGAGTGCACTAGAAAACACGTTCAACGTGTCAGTCTATCTATTGCGAATGATAAAGAACTACCTCAAGGACAGGGAGCTAGTATACGACACCCTAAAAAGCCCCCGAAGAAAGGTTGTCACAGCCGGAGCAGCACAGGGATCGATCCTGGGCCCCGACCTCTGGAACGCCTCCTACGATGACATACTCCGAATGGAGATGCCTCAAGACACCTTCCTGGTAGGATACGCAGCAGTGATTACGGCAACACGCACCGATAACGCGCAAAGAAGAAGAAAACAAGTCATGCGACGGGTAAATTTTTGAATGGAAGCACACGGCCTTAGCTTGGCCACCGAAAAAACAGAGATAGTTCTATTCGCCAAGAAGAGGATCCCGACCATCGCCGACTTTAAAATTGGACCAGAGGGCATCAGAAGCAAGGAAGCTGTGAACTACTTGGGGCTGTCACTAAATACGAAGCTCTCTTTCTGGCAACAGATCAAGTCCGCATGGGAGAGAGCCTCGAAAGCTACAACGTCTTTGAACAGATTGATGGAAAATGTAGGCGGGCCTGTGGCCAGCAAACGAAGACTGCTAATGTCGATAACTCACGCTATCCTTCTCTATGGCTGGAGATCTGGGCAGAAGCACTACGGCAAGAAAAGTACAGAAAGCAGATGGCAGCAGTACAGAGACGTGGAGCTTTACGCGTGACAAGCTCGTATCGAACGGTGTCAAAGCCAGCTGTCCTTGTAATCGCAGGAGTGACTCCCATCGATCTACTCGCAGCAGAACGGAAGTACGGAAATCGGAGTCGAGGGGGCAAAGAAGCTGACAAGACTGCAGTGGCAAGAACGTTGGACCTCGGAAAGCAGAGGGTGATGTACGGTGGGACTGATCAGAGATGTAACTGTAAAGTCACCTACTACATCAGGCAGTTCTTCACCGGACACGGGGATTTCAATGCCTTTTCCTACAAGATTGGCAAGGCCAACCACCCAACCTGCCCGTACGGGGACTCCCATTTAGACAATGCCCAGCACACCATTTTCGTCTGCAGCAGGTGGGAGGCTCAACGCGAGGATCTCGAACGAAGCATCGTAGTCATCTCCCTTGAAAACGTCGTCGAAAAGATGCTAAAAAGCGACCAAAACAGGAGTAAAATTAGCCATTTCATAGAAAATATTCTCAGGACAAAAACGAGAGAAGTAGAAAACAGAGCGTGAATCCAAGAGGATGGACATCCCCTGAAGTAATGCGAAGAGCAGCCCCAGGGGGAGTGGACCAGAGACCAAATGGAGGAGGAGTTTAGTCAGTAGGAGTTTGACACACCAGGTACGGTCAACGACATTGACTACCTGACGGTGCAAGATGGAGAAAAAAAAAATGGGGATCAGCGGGAAATCCGAGTGAGGTAGCACCCCATTCCATGTACATCCACCCTATCAATGCAACCTAACCTGAAAACCATTCAACTTTCTGATGATAAAACCAACGTCTGGAAATATGGCGAGATACAAGATTTTTCTATTCATAGCCAACCTAAATTCCAACTTAATTGAATGAGGACTCCACCCCCAACCCCACATCTCCTCACTACCACTACTACGTAAGTTCATGAACGAAATTCACAAAATATTTTTCATTTACACGAGGGAACTTTCGAAATTACATTAAAGTCAGATGATTTAATTTGTGTCTAATTTTCGCTCTTCTGATGATGTAATGGCTGCAGGCAGTACTTGCCAATTGGAGTACAAGTATTTCCACAATCAGCCCACCACCTTTTGGGTTCTAAATAGTTCCACAAATGCACAGCAAATAGAAGGCAAAATAAAATTTCAAACTCCTGTGCACCTATACTCGTATACCAATGCATTACTTTACCAGGACTGTAGTAGTCCTCCACTTGGATTCATTAATTAGCAACATTCGCTGAATTAGTCGAAATTATGCACGCGAAGCCAATTAAGAGTGTTGAATCGGTTCTCGAATCCACGTACTTTTTGGTTTGATAGCGATTAAAAGAGTGGATAATTGCCTCTATGGATCGGTCTACAATTGGTGGCATAAGCTGCACAGGCATCGGCAAGTGCATTGGATTGCCTTTTAGATGGGAAGGATTTTTTTTTGTGTGTGTGTGTGTGTGTATGGATGAGGTTGAATATGCGGTAGGAAATTTGCAAATCAAAAAGTCGACAATGCGGATTTACCGCTTTGGGGAATCCGCCAGAAGAGAAATATCATCGATTCGCGTTTATTTAAATGTTGAAGGTGGCCTCAGTACAGTCTGTTTAAGAAGAAGGGAACGCGCATGGGAGGTAATTACTTCATGGATAAAATTGGTGGCAGAGCTTTGGTGAGTCAGGACAAGACTTAGGGGTTTCGATAATCTTGCAAAAGTAGGTTCCAAAAGTGTGTTCCAAGCGGAAATTCACGGTATCACTAAGGCTTGCAGGCATCTTTCCACCCTGACCAACAACAGACTGGTAGATATCTACATAGATAGCCAAGCGGCCATTAAAGCCATTACCTTCATCACAACCAATTCTAGATTAGTCAAAAGATGCAAAGAGGAACTCAAATCCCTCAGCACGAGGCATAAAATCACGCTCTGCTGGATTCCGGGACATATGGGTGTCCACGAGAATGAGATGGCCGATGAACTAGCCAGAAAAGGCTCAGAATCAAATGACGTACAAGTAGACAACTCAGCATTATTGCCCATCAGTCTCCTCATGTCCAAGATCTCTAGAGACTTCTTTAATAAGGCCAACGCAAGGTGGAATACCATCAATTCATGCCGAGTTTCTGGAAAGCTCTGGACCCAATATGACAAAAAGAGGACCAAGGAACTCCTCTCATTAAACAGACCACAGCTGTCACTCCTTACTGGCCACAATTTAATGGCGGTCCATCTGTGGAAAATGAGAATCAGCACTACCGACCTATGCAGAGGCTGAGTAGAGGAAAACTCAACGCACTTCTTCTGTGAATGCCCAAGCCTCTACAGAACCAGATACTCAACCCTCGGGAAATCACACTTCAAAGACCTTAGCGAACTAGCAAACACGCCACTTAATACCACCCTAAAATTCATCATGAAATCGGGCTGGTTCAGGAGGGTTAGGTTAGGTTTGGCGAAATAAAAAACAGTCCAGAAAGGACCATGGCCTCAACCAACATGACTCTCCAGCTAGATCGGTTCCGTTTTCTGGACCCATTGAACGGAAAGGCCTGTATAAGTAGGTTCTTATTGAACTATGATTGAAACACTTCAAAGTGCTCCACATAAGATGTTCACCAAGCAGTTCAGCTTGAACTGTCGATGCCACCGTTGACTCCGTCTAGGGAATTCCTCCGCTAAGTGTGGAACCATATTTCTGTTGGTTCTTAGAATCTCTGACTTAACGTTATTAAAGTTGGTCTCTGATACGCTAATTGCTAAGCAATACACCTTTGGGACAACCTACAAAATCACTTCTCAACCCCACTGTTTCCATCGTCAAGGAAAACAACCAACGGTTCATCGTTATTTTTTTTCTTGTATGCAATTCCAATGGAGGTAGAGCAACGCAGCTGATACATCCGCATGCCATTTATGCATACAAAACGTCCATCTATGTGTCCTTTCGTCTACCTTCAGCTACAGCAGCGGTGTACTTGTTTATTTGCTCTACCGTTGCACTAATTTCAGGAGCACAGGAGCATTCTGCCACCCGAGCTGGGAATTGGGAAACACTTCCCTCTTAATTACAAATCGGTTAATTCGATAAAGGTATCTGTGCTCCTGTGTAGCACCACCACTCTCCCATTATTTTTTTGGCTCATTGCACGCTGCTGGTGCGTGGGTGTGGTACTACCTTCATACTGAAATGCAATTCAGATGGTACTTCCTGCAGTGATTTCCGCTAACTAAAATGCAACAAGGATCCTCGTGTCTTCTCAGTTTAATGTTGGTGGGAATATGCAATTTCGGCGGTCAGGCTTTAATAGCAGCCCGGCTTGCTGTAACGCAAATTAATAGATGATTACAAAGTTTGATTACTTTAAACTGGGACGGAACGTTCTTTTTTTTTTTTGCTCTCATGTATCCAGCCAAGGCCGCCCTGCCTTTTTCGAATGGTGCTCTGGTGCCGCAAATTGGGGAAATTGGTCGATGTAATTGCAATCGAGGTAATCCCGGAACTGTGTGGGTTTGCGGCCTGGCTAGTAATGATGAATGTGGTTGAAAGTGCCTCGTTTTAAAATATGTAAATAGGACAACAATTGTATCAAAATGAACCAACGTCGGTACTGTTGGGGTTCTCCTGGCTCAAAAAAAAAGAACTTCCTTCGCTATTAGGTTATTTGGTTGTGGAAATTATGGGGGGAAAAAAACTTTCCAAAGTTGGGACGTGCATGGTAGACCTGTAATACAATATAATGTTTGGGTTCTGTAACTTTTTGCAAAGAGCCATCGACTTGTAAGAGGCTTTTATTTTTGTGTGTTTTTTTTCTGGTTTTTCTTTTTGATTATTGGAGGGATGAGGACGTTGGATTATTCGTTTAGGGATGTCACGTTTCAGGATAATCACGTTCCGCTTGAGAAGAACAACAGTAATGACAGCGGGAACATATGGCCTTTAGGCCTTTGAATTAGGGTTATGTAAACCTTTTTTTTTGCTTTTTTGTTTGGCTTTTTCTTTTGAGGTGGTAATTAGATGCAGGGACAAATGAATACGAGTGATGTACATACATCGAGGGAACTGTGCAATGTGGTGTGGACGGATCCCTAACTCATAAAATAAAATTCGTTTGGTTACATGTTTGCTCAAGAGCTTAGAGGAATGGACGGACTACTGTGAGTTGGCAGAGGCTAAGCAAATGGATGACATTTGCAAATTTTGGGTCAAAGTGGATTTGCTTTCTAAATGAGTAGAGCATGTCCTTTTGAGCATTTTGTGCTTTAAATTACGTTGAACTGCTTTTTATTAAAATTTATGAGTGATGTCTGCCAAGTTTGGGTATAAAGGGTTCTCATTTATGTCCGATCTGTTTTCAGTTGTGGTTGAGTTGGGTTGTTTTGAATCAATCGGATAAAAAGCCCGAAACGTCGTGGAAGAAAGAAATAAATTTATGGCGCAAACAGATATACAGAGGCGAAGTCATTTCTGTTTTATTATTCACGCGAATGTGAAGGATCTGCAGTTTATTGCCGCATGCGAAAGGGGGTGTTCTGGCAGTTTGTAGTCCTGGACGTTTGCTAGACATTTAAGAGAAGTGGACCGTGAAGTTTTTTCTTTGGTTTTTCGGGGATTGGGACTAAACACAGATCCTAGGGTTGCTTGCTAGCCTAATTTGTGTTTGGTTGAAAAAAGTCTAAAATGCTTATAAATTTTAAAGCTTCAGTTACAGCATTCTACATTTATAAAGCTGCATTGGGTAGCTCCTGCATAGCAGCTAGGTAGGTGGAAAAAGTGACTCAAGTAGCCCTTTTTTGGGCCAATTAGCGATAGTAGTGTGCTTTTTTCACACTACTACCTTTTGGGTAAGAATTGTAGAATGAGCACAAATTCCAAACCGCTCCTCGTTAACTGGAACTTTACTCGTAGAGTGAGCGACTTATGAAGTTCACTTTTATCACAACTACGTTACATTTAAATATGTAAGTCAAGCTAACTTGTCCAACCATGATTTCAGCTAATCGCAGACAGTCTCAAGTGATTTTACGAATCTTTATCGGTACCCACAAATACATAAGTTAACCACCTTTCCAGGTCTAGGATTGATCTCTAGGATACTAGAGGGTTCAGCAGGTAGCAAAGAGCTGAACACTCATCAGATATGAAGGTTAGCTGGGAGTTACCAAAAAGTAGTCCTCCTAACCGAAAGCGGGGAAATGGAAGCGAAATAAATTTCCTGCGATGTCCAGTGTACATGTCGCTCTTAAATAAACTTCCAATCTTTAATGCTCTTAATAGACATAGAATTGTTTACATCCACAGAGGACCATAAGTTTACCTGACTGCTGAAATGATCATGAACAATTTCCATAACTGAGTGTGTGTAGTGAGTTACCGACGATATTCCTAATGCAGTTGGAAGCTCCTGCACAGCATTTCTACTTTTGTCGCTGCTTCCCCGTAATGTTACTGACGGCGTCGCAACTGTTTCTCGAGCTAATCATCTGACTTATCCTGATGTCTGGGGATAAAACTTGTCCCATTCTCTGTGCTAGTAGATATCGTTCGGCTTCGTATCGCGGACTGTGGAGCATGCAATGTTCAGGGACTTCAATTGCTTAGGTTGGATAATCGGGGTTGTCGTCGTGACTAAGCTCGTGAAAATATCTCCTTAAGCATCCGTGTCCTGTTGGGATCTCTGTCATGAAGAAGTTCAAATCTCCATGCTTTCTGTTGATCCACACTTCGACGTTGGATGTCATTTTATGCGTCCAGTAGTCTTTTTCAGAGAAATCCCATCTTTTTGCCATTTCTTTAAATCTTCCGTTCTTGGTGGCGTCTGGCTGTCAATTGGCGTTGTCGTAAATGTCGTCGTTGATCTGCTGGCGAGATACTTCTCTTAGGTGAAATTGCGAAAAGTGGCAATGTGTGTACATTGTCAAACACTGTTAAGTATGGCAGACTATAATCAATATGCACTGGACTAATATGTCCATGTTATTCATCAAGATGACCTTCATTTATAATAAACAACCCATACCCATGACTAATTGAGTTAATTGTTAGTAATCCTGTGAGTTTTGGTTTTAGTGGTGTGCCTTCATTGAACAAGTTCATAAGACCATGCGACAGTGCACATTGTTTAATGATGACACAGGTGGTGCTGGTGGTCGACAGAGCATTAAGGAAACCACCTAAGTATATAAATTGCTATTTAAGGCGCATCTGTTGTTCCAAATAATGCTTAATTGACACCTTTGTTGGACTTGGTCTTAGAATAACGAAGTTTAGCTAGTCCTGGTCCCCGTTATATTATTCTGGGAGGAAGATGTGTGGGAGTCGAAGAGAGAGTCTAGTAAAAACCAACGACGGGGTTGGTGGAGGTTTTTTTTTCTGCTAGGTTTAATCAGAATTTCTATTTCCGCCTTTCAAAGGTGAGAATCTTCATAAGACACTATGAGACACCGTGTACTCATAGTAGTGTCAGATTTTTACTGACTAAATTCACCCTTCCCTTTTCTTATTTTTTTTTATTATTTGCGCGCACTCAAGGGGTTATGAATACCTTTTTACATGTTTTCACTTGGTGCGGGCGTCGGAAAGATAGATAGAGAAAGAGAGAAGGAGATTGGTATAGTGATTTGAAACTCAGCTGTATTAGGTTTCACATTAGCTCCAGGAATGGTGTCCAGAATAACTGGGGAGATTTGTTTGCTTTCATTTGCCATTGCAAACCTACTGCCAGTGTTATGCCTTTGCAGTAGTGTTGTCATAAGCTTTCGCAATTATATAATATAATACTTGCTGACATCAGGGTTTGAACTGTGAACCATCAGCTTGACAAACGATGACGCTACCACTTCCACGCCACCCCCAAAACTACAACTAAGTTTTCCTTAACAAGTAGTTTAAGTTTCTATTTTGTTTTTGAATATTCGCGTAAGGCAGGTAGAGTATGGCGTGCTTGCAAGGACCATGAAAGCGAATACAGAGCTTACGATCGAAGGAACATTCACAATTGGTCGTATCACTTTGTTTTGAAATGATTGTATTAAGTTTCCATTGCTTGCTTTGGTACAACCCCAGAGTTGTATACCACACGTCCATACGAAGGATCATGGACACTTCGTTGTGTAACTCCGGCGGCGATTTCTTTGAACTCGGAATATTCAGTTCCGTGTTTAACACGAAATAATCTGTTTTCAAGGTAGTATTCTAAGATCTTTTATAAGTGTTTCGGAAGAACCCATCACGATGCATCGTGCCCAACTTTGTCGAAGGCCTGAGAGACGCCAAGAAAAGCGCAAGAGCAAATCTTTTTTTCCTCTATGGGTTTTTCAATTTCATCGGTAATTCTATAAACCTGGTCATTTCTTCACTCTAAACCCGAATTGGTGGTCAGGTATAAGACAACCACCTTCTATTACCGGTTGGATGCGTTTCAATAGGAGTCGTTCAAATACCTTTGATATTATTGGTAGGAGCGATATCGGTCTGTACGGTCTGTCGTGTGGAAGTTTTTCCGAACCAATATCACTTCTGCCACTTTCCACGGGTCTAGAACGTAGAACAGTCTAAGTCTAGTGCTTTTTTTGACAATTTATTAAGGATTCGTCCGGTTATTAAGTCTTTTTTATTTTTCAAGTTGTTTATTGTCCTTCAAAGTTTGGTTAGTGACACACTTTTTATTCCAAAGTTGTCAGATGTCGTTGTCATACCTCTAGGGTCGTCTATCAATGTTGGTCTACCAAATGGCTTAAACGTTCCTTCTAGCTTTTCGGCAAAAAGATCAGCGTTTTATTTATCACCCTTTGCCTATTCGCCATTGTTTTTTCTGATTGGTGGCGATTGTATTTGGGGTTTTTGGCACTTTTCATGGCTTTCCATTGTTAGTTAATCTACGGACAGCTTCTACTTTCATTAGTCGGTCACTTATTGTCAAAATTACCGGTGAGTGATCTGAGGAGAGATCAAAGCTTTCCTCTGCTTTTGTGAAATTAGTGGGCACTCCTTTTGTCAGGTTCTTTTTTGCTACATCGGAGGGCCAATATGTCAGTTTCCCTGTCGAATAGAAATTTACCCCGAATTGCTCATCGACTTCGTACAGAAGGCTGCCTTTCGATGGATTGTATCTTTAACCCCAAAAGGTGTGTTTTGCATTAAAATCACCACCAATAATGAAACTCGTACCAAGGAAGGTGAAGAGATCTACAAGGTCGTTACTTTTTAATGAGCATCGCGGGGGACAATACAAGCAAGCAAAATTGACGAATTTTGGGCGGTGCAGTTTGACTAGCTATGTTAAGCTTCTGTGGGTATTAGACTGACATACACTTCCCTCCATGATCATGGTTTATATCGAAGCTTAAGACTTTCCTACTTCCTTACTTAGGTGGCGCTACATTTCGGGGTGAACCTGGGCCTCAACCAACAAGCCTCTCCGGTTAGCCCGGTCCTTAGCTAAATGTCTCTAGCTGTGCACTCCAAGCTAGTTGAGGTCTCTTGATAATTCATAGAATGGTCTTGGCAATTTGAAAGTCAATGCACATTTTTTTCTGGTTAGTATGTCTGCCATTTCATTGCTTATATGACCGCTGTGTCTAGGCATCCAAATGAGATCTGAGACACTAAACGAGAAGCACCAGCAATGCACCGCAAACAGGGATTTTGTTCTGCTCAAGACTGTATGATGAGGAAACAGCTAACACTGCATAACTTGTAGGGTATCATACAATCCTTTCTAAACGGACTAGCTCTTTTGTATGTTCTCCAACGTCGTCACATGGAAAGGTCAAGTTTTTGATGGAAACTAAGTTAATTTCTATTTTTTTTCGCAACAGCTGCTGCATATTACATCTATGTAGGTCTCCTCCTGTAAAGCTGGTTGCATTCAGGCAAAGTTAAGAGTGCCCTCAGTCCTCACGCTCCCATCCCCTCGAAAGGGTGATGTTGAAAAAGTTTTCATTAAATTTTCACCGGCACTTTTCGAAACCTTGGCTTAGATACAGCATCGCGATGTGCAATAACGCACATACGTACCCATGTGCTTGTACTGCAGACAATACAAATTTAATGTATTTAACGAAATTAAAAATTAAATAATTGAATTAAGCATTCACGACTTAATTCGGCTCACTGATACAATTCACAATATAACTCATACATGAGCATTGTGTACGCCACTCAGTATTCGCAGTGGCATTCTGGGAGTGCATCAAGGCAAGTGCCTGGCAAATCCAATTTGTGAGGAAAATTATCGTCCGGGTCCGGGAATAAGGGTGTGTGCATCAGTAGCGCTTAATGGAATGTATGCTAAATGGGCGTTAAGTAATTAAGACGAAATTGGTATCTAGACTCGTTGTTGGTGTGTTCCGTTTGTCTATTGTGCGGCAATATGCTAGCAAAGGGCGCGCGGATGTGTAAAGGTGCCTCCATAGATAGTGGGTGGGTTGGATGCTGTCTATCTGTGTCCTTGAAAGCTGATGTTGAAATTTTAATGTGCGTTCCGTTTATGTTAAGGAATTAATGAAGGATGCACAGGAATTATCCATTTAGGGAAATTATATTCCATGGACTGTATTTTACGCCAACTCCCACTGCTCCTTGTAGCAATGCAATATTTCATAGATGCATCCTTACTCGTTGCTATTAAATTCCGAATCAGTTTCAGTGTTCAAGTCATTTGAGTTGATTTTCATGTTCCTCTAGAATGAGTACAAGAAATGCTGATGCGAATAAATATTTGATGAGCTCTATACAGGATATACACAGAGATAAGAGGGCAAGAAATCCTTGAATGATGACTGCAGTTAAAAATGCACGAATCATGTTACGAAGAGCTATGAGATTTTTCTCTCCTCCCAGTTGGACACTAATATGAGTGAATAGTATGAAATTATTTATGTTTAACCTTAATGCGATGTACTGTAGCGGATCATATGGTTTTCTACCACAGTTGCTGGATTAAAGCATCACTAAGAAGTGTGCATTAAAAAAAGTACTGGCTTCCTTAGTAGTCCATTAAGTCTATAAATATATACATACATACATATACTCGTAATCCCGGTTAAGTCTCAATACATTTCCTCCAAAAGCTACGGCCTATCTGTGGGACGCCGGCCTTTAGTTAGCCTCACATGAAGATGTTAATCTTATAACCTGCACTTTTAGGAAGACTAGCATGTGTTGGAATAACAGGGGCTCAAAGATCGGTAGGGTAGGAAATTATCTTAATTTTCTCCTTCTAGATGAGTTTATGCAAAGCACTGCTGTCAAAAGCAGAATCCATCTCAGACAATCAAACACGTCGAACCAAGGCTCCTATGGACATGATCCATATTTCAAAGAAGCACACCAGTTGATCTCAAAGAAATAACAGACCATGCCGTACCTTACACAGACTTTTACAAGAAATATTCCATTTTTTCTTGCCGGCAGACAGGAGTTGGAATCCAACGCAAGATTCTGCGCGTGCAAAATCGAAACCAGCGCTGGAGTTCTCTATGAATCATACAAGCTCCCGGGTGACTATAGTATCTTGTGGGCTGAAATCTTCGCCATAAAAAGAGCAGCACAGAGACTATAAACGCAAAGAAACTAAACTCATAATCTTCATGAATAGTAAAGCTGCAGTCTAGGCACCAGACACCTAGATAATTAGATGGATAACAGCCTCCGCATGCCGGCAAACAATAAAAAGAATATGCAACACTCATAGAGTTAATCTTTGCCGGGGTCCGCGACATGGTTATATAGAATGAAACGAAGCATATGTATGAACTAGCACGAACAGGATCAGCATTAAGTGGGGAATTCAACCATGCTTCAGTAGCTGTTCCTATTGGTGTACTAAACATGAAAACAAAAACCTCAAAGCCAAAGGTCAGAAGGCAATATCAACATTTCTGGGAGCCAAAGGCGACTAAAAGTCTTTTGTCAATGAACAAAAACCATGCTCGCCAGGCTACGCATCAACTCACCTGATTGCAGCAGGAGCAGTCATGATGGAGACGAGGATCACACTATCAGACACTTGCTGTGAGGTTGTTCCAATCTTTAAATTCGTCGCTTCCGTTGCATGGGAAAGAGACTTTTCGAAGAGCCAGAGGATTTGGCGCAAGTTCCATTCAAGAATATGATAGGTTTCGTCAAGAGCAGAGGTTGCTTTGATTTAAGACCAACCACGTCGTTCTAGGACATTTCTGGTGGCTTCATTTTGGCATTTTAGCAGCACCTGCTTCGTCTTCTGGACCTTGCCTTTGCAATTATGGCATGACATGTCCCGTTCGGAATTGGGTGAGGTAAAAGTTTACTTTACCGCGTTTCATTCTGGTCCACTCTTGTATGTTTGGCAGCAGTTTGTTTGTCCACCGATCATTTTCTGAGGTGTTCTATTGCCGTTGCCATTCTATTTTGCCAGTTACTCTGATGGTTGATTATTCGGTCCCATATGCGAGGAGGGGATGAAAGGCTGCAGTGTTCCAAACAGAGACTCTTGACCGATCAGCAGGTCGATAAGTAAGTAAGTAAGTAACCTGAGAGTCCCTCTCTCTAAATTTGCGCCATGGTGTATTGATGCTGCTTCTTGGACCTCCAGCTCGATAGACATTCACCCAGCTATTACAATTATTGCATCCCTCGATACCGTTCTGTATGCGCGGCATACTCTATGTGATGCTCTTTTATGCACGGAGTTTATCCTTCCTATGTACGCATTTATAGATGCTGTCTGTGCCTATAAGAGCTCCATACATAAGGATTGACTTAATCACTGTCGTAAGCAGGTTCCATATTGGCTGCCTTGGAGGACCCCGATATTTACGGCAACTTCCCGCTTGGGTAGATTTGGTAGGACTCCTCTTGGAATTTTATATCTTTTCATCTGTATTGGGAAAAGTGTTCCATCTTCAAAATAATTTCAAACTATTTGCAGCAGGTAAATTGGCACCCGAATATTCCCCTGCGCTCTCATAATGAATCTCCAGTTGGCCGAGTTGAAGGCATTTTTGACCTCGAGGATAGTTTTTTTTCTGCATTTTTTTGTCATTGTAACACTAACCCGTCGATTAAATAAATGATGCTTCCTTCTAGTTTCGCTTGCAGTCCAAGTATGAGTACTGGGCACCTTGGCTAATGCCTGGACCAAGCCTGAGACACACTCGGACACAAAAAGTATCATTTTCAAGTAATTGGTCACGAACTAGGATTCTTTAATACTATTTTCTTAGAACCAAGAAAAACCTTTCACCACATTAAAAGAAGAATGCTTTCGTCCTTACAAAAACCTTCATCAACAAAATTTTACAACACAATGTTGACTTCGACAATAATTGCTGAAATTGATACAAAAGCACATTTCATCAACCCTTCTCAATGTGATGGACAATTTTAAGTAATTTCATTTGCATCGTTGTCCTTGCGACCGTAATTTGAATTGTTTATCGAATGAAATGAATCAATGGAATCGTTACTATTTACAACCCAATTAATTTCAAACTGACAGAATATGAATTGAATTAGGTAGATGGCAACTTAATTCAACCAATCATCATCAACTCCCTTGCTATCGAATTTTTTTTCCCCCGAGGCACCTTTGTAGGCATTCACATGCCTAAAATATTTGTTTTCATTTAAAAAAGAGAAAAAAAAATCCCAGGGTAAGTGGTACGCCGATCACATAACATGACAATTTTCACCGGCATGCAGCGAGATAGAATTTCGTGCCATGCAGATACAATATTCAAATGCTGTTAGTTGGACTTTTATTTGCAGTTTATTTGATAAATAAAAACGGGACTAGGACATGGTATCAACTTATTTTTTTTTGTTTAAATAAATATAAAAAGTAAATAATCCCAAATGGAAATTGCACAAAGGACGATATGGATGGGAATAAATTCGTAACAAGGGGGAGGGTCGAGATAATAGTTTGATACAGATGTCGAACACTGCAATTTAATTTAAAAATGGAAATTTATGCCCATTGGGAAATTGGATTGGTGCACTGGTTTTATGGCCGAAAATAAAAGGATTTTTAGCTGCAGAATTAAAGCAAATACGAGCAATTATGTATCACAATAAAAAATAAATCTATGATTGCAGGGAATTTGTTCAAAAAATACCGAGGATTTGATAATTCATACCTTCAGACTATGCCACTAGATATCTTTATAACGTACGAAGGATGGATTGCTTCCGCAGCTTTTAATCTGTCGGCTTTAGCCTAAAATGCGGTCCTGAAAATAGTTTTGGTAACTTCAGTGCAATTGTATAACAGCGATGAAGACCACCATACCGCTGTCAGGCAGAGTAGACCATTCAACATTAACTTCAGTTAATAACCAATCTTAAATCCGACAATGCTGCTGGGGCCATATGTATATTATTTTTAAGAGATCCCGAATAAGACCACAGTTATGGGTCCCTTTCGTCTCTCTTTCACGATCCATCTTAGCCTGAGAGACTCTATGGATTTCTCCACATTTTTTCTCTGGCTTTGATTCCACGTTTCAACGCTAGCAACTGTTTAACAGAAATCTGGTTCATCTTCTGGGTTTCTACCCAGTGGCGTCCCAAGACCTGTCTTCATCTGCTAGCTAATGCCGGATATTGACACAATATATGTGCCGCCGTCTTGATTTCTTCCAGGCATAGTGCACAGTTATCATCCTCGAGAAGACCCATCTTCACCCATTTCAGTGCTCTTCGCTCCAAGCTTAGAACCTCCCTATGAGTATAGCCAGTCGGCACTTTAATAGCCATTTTAGCCCTCCTACAACCTGCCATGGTTGACCACCTTCTCTGGTGTTTCGCCTCGATCCAGTTGTTAATCAGGTGCACCACCATTCCTCTGCCAATTGCAGCAAATGGTTCCGGACCAGAGAACTCCGAGGTTGACCGTTGCTTTGCTCGAGAGTCCGCCTTTTCATTGCATTTGAATTGATATCTTCCGGTAACACGCACTCTCTCTATTCCTGATCCCTGCTCCCTGATATAATTTTTCACGAGATGCAGGATTTTCCGATGCCCATAGATGGTACCGCGGCAGTGAAAGTTGTCATCCCGGTGCAGACGAAGTGCCGCCGATGCCACCGTTTTCTTAATAAATTAGTCCAGCGACAGAATGCCTAGGTTCACTTTCATTGCGCATGTTGGTGTCGTTCGTATTGCACCGACGATCCCTAAACATGCCAGACGTTGGACCCTATCTAAATGCTTCTTAACTGTTTTCTGGGAGGCTTTTTGCTACCATACCGTATGTGATAATTGGTCTAACTATCATCGTGTACATCCAGTATGCTGACCTCGGTGAGATTTCCCACCTTTGTCTACATAGCCGTTTGTACTGATGAAGCACCATTTCCCCCTTCCGGATCTTCTCTTTTACATGAAGGTTCCAAGATATTCCAGCATCTAGGTATACTCCCATATATCCAAAAAGTGTCAAGGGCTGAAATGCCAGATCTGTCTTCTTCCTTGTGAAGATAATTAGATCTGTCTGTTCCATATCAATGGAGAGTCCTTGTCTACGACACCACCGCTCCACCACTCGGAGTGCATTCCTCATGGTATCTGCTGTGACGTTCATGAATTTGTCTCTTGCCATTATTGCTATGTCATCGGCATATCCCACAGTGTGGATGCCAGTCTCTCCAAGTCTTCTCAGGAGAGAGTCCACAGTTATAGTCCACAGTGTGGGTGATTATACACCTCCCTGCGGACAACCTCTGCTAACCCTTCCTCTAAGTCTTGAAGTTCCCGTCTGAATATTTAGGGACCTATTTTTCAATATATGTGTATCTTTTCTTCCGCAACGCGTACAACCTAGTGTAGCGCTGTGTCCGTAGACCTGCCAGCTCTGTTTGCATGTTGTCTACTATTCAAAGGACGCGTTTTCAGCGCCGTTCTCCTCATATGGTCCACCACAACAGAAATGATGCTAGGCTCATTTGCACAATCCAGTGTCTCCACAATCTCTCCCATTCTATCACGAATGAGTCCGACTTTGTAAACTGGATCCCTGGAGACGATTTTCTGAAGTCTATTCGTCAGATGTGCTCCTCATACTCGAGCAAAATTCCCGCGATGACTCCCTCTTACGTCGTCGCAGAGTTCCTAATAGCTCTTTCTTCTTCGGCTTTTACTCATCCTAAGATTCAGGATCATCCCTTCTCATGGCCTGAATAAAGACTTTCCTCACCTCCTTTTTAAGAATTTTAAGTTCCCTACACAGTGTAAACTGGCAACACTTCCAGATAGACCTCTAATCCTACCTTTGAAGATCCAAGGCTCCTGCAGCAGAGCAATGTCAATCGCCTCCTCCACAAAACATCTGGTCATCATTGCTGATGCAGCTTTGCTGTGGTGAAAATTCAAATTCTCCGGTACGGGCTCTCCTCCCGCCCGACTAGTCCCTCACTTTGTCGCCCTACCAGGTGCCTTCACAAGCTGAGTCTTTTCTGATGCTCCTCGGAATTTCACGAGGACTGCCGGCAGTTGAGTTTTCCTCCTTCTTGCCTGATCCATATCGCTTCCTTCCTCGGACACCAGACCGTGAATTTAGAGCCGCCAGTCGCCGCATCGTCATACCTTTCTATGAGATCGACCCTCCACTTGGAAGTGTTCGTCACACATTCATTCTGGCGACATGGCCTGGCCAGGATGACCCTATGCTCGTGGTTTCCCCTGGGACAAAGATGATCAGCCTCTCCAAATCCTTAAGGATGCAGAATCGATCCGCTTTCAGATTGATTCCCTCGTAGAGAGTGGTCATCTTCCTTACAGCTTCAGAAAGTCACACCTTGCATTTTTGATTAGGGCTTTTTGCTACAATAAATCCTTTCTCCAAGAACACATCCCTAACACCAATGTCTCTGGCATTAATTGGAAGAGAGTCCAGTGCTTCTAAAAGAGCACCCCTAAAGATACTCAAGTGAGAAGCATCCAGAAGCATCCCCTTTCCTTACCCATTTCGCTAACACCCATTAGGAAGACCTCCTTCCTTGCCGCCGCCTGACTATAGGTTTTCGTATCCTTGTCGGCTTTGACATGTTCTACCCTGGCGTAAGGTTTCTTCTCCCTTCACTGGTGTGGGAGTACCTTGTCAAGATAAACTGACTCAATAAGAACAACACTCCATTACTGGTTACCAGGTCACATGGAAGTAGAGGTCAACGAAGCAGCTGATGGACTCAGGTAAATGCGGTTTTACCGGTGCAGAACCATTTTGTGGGCTGGGGCCGCATACGATACGGGAAGAAGATTTTATCAGGAACTCCATAGACTAAGACATGCCAAAAAAACGGGATCTATAACCGGAAAAGAAGGAAGGTCTGTATAAATACCAACGAGAACATCCTTACAGGCTTCTATTGGGTCACTATAGACTTAAAGAGCACCTCACGAAACGGGGCATAGAGCAACGTGGAGACTGTAGATTCTGTGGATATGTTGAGTTAACCCCACGGAACCTTCAAAAGGAATGTGGAGCACTGATCCACAAAAGAAGGAAACTCTTCTCCAGGTACTTCGATTCATCAAGGAAATTGGACTGGAGGAGGTTTTCTAAGTCGAGTTTGTCATCAACTAGAGCTCCAAGTCGGGGGAGCACAATACATAGGTCTCCAAATCACAGAGTGCGTTTACACTCCTATAACCAATCTACAACAGGGCCCTTTCCAAGATGGGAGATAGATAGACGCGCTGACTGTTAGACAAACCTTCAAGGACTAAGGCAACCGGAAAATTTCATTAATTCCAATCGCCATGAGGCATAAACTTTTCTCGATCTCAACCAAGACTATTTAAGAACCTTAACGAGCTACGTTGTCCACTTAGATACCATCTGCACAAAATGAAATTGTCAGATACTGACATGTGTATGCCGAGAGCAAAAGAAACCGCAGAATATATTCTTTGCATTTTCCTGGGAGCCGCAAGGAAAAGATTATTCCACTCGGCCTGAGACTGTCAGTGCAGAAGAAATCAGAAACATGGAACTTAAAGCTGGACTTATGTGTACTGAGAGCCTCAATATAACTTCTGGTTCAATTTTATAGGCCAGTACAAAAGATTTTAGGTCGTAGTGCGCACTAAGGGTCCTAGAAGAGTATTAGGTGTAAGCACAGCGTTTGATAATTCTACAAAATCGCCCGAGACTTGATGGATACGTTATATCCAACCCAATATGTCATCGCTGTAATCATCGAAGGCACACATACCGACGTGGGTGACAAGGCTTTACAAGACACGTTATGATTTATTTCACAGCACATTTATCTGGCCACCGCAGTGTTGACACTTGAGATCTTCTTAACTGCTTATGTAGTTATGTATGTACATGTAGAAAAAAAATCACAGCAGTGGCGAGACTAAGTGCCACGTTCCTCGTGGCAACCTCATCATCTCAATGTCCTCAAAAGAAAACCCTTTTCAAAAACCAATACATTAAATATTGAAAAAGAAGGAGTTTTTCATAATAATTTCCATACCTATGCGGTTACAGAGAAGGCGAATAAGGAAATTCTGTCCTTTCAACACACACCACCCTTTTGTCGATTTTAACAAAAAAAAAAAGAGAAAAAAAAAACTGAAAATAAGTCCTTTTCATGAGCTCAAAGAACCAATTTACTTAACAGGTTGCGTGTCCTCATCTTCTTTTTGCCACCAACTACTTTAATCATTAATTTAATTATCCTTTTAAAATACTTACAGAGGGAGGCAAAAAAAGAAGGAACTGTTGCTACCTTTGTCGGATCATTTAATTTTTTTTTCTACCCTGCAGCGACCACTACCACCAACAGTCCAACATAATCAAGCAAGTCATTGAAATCGGGTCAAGAGTTGTTGCTTTTCCTGGAACAGGATAATGTACACACAGGAAAACGGAAGCCGCAAGACTAATATCGCTCGGTTTTTCCTTCTCATCATCCGTGCACACCTCTACGACCATCGTTGTCATCAACATTATCATGTGCCTGTGCCGCACATAAATGTCGGTTAGTTCAGAGTTTCGAAAGCATCTTGTCATTCCCACCGAGCGCGTTATAATATTTTTAATTCCCTTAATGCACGCCCCACTGCAGGACCATTTATAATACCTGATTTTCGCTTTTCCCACCAAAATCATTAATCACTTTGCATATGACTGTAACAACAGTGTATACGAGGAGCAGCACCGGCGGTAGCAACAGCAGGAAGCAAATATCCGCATGAGGCACTAGGATATTTGCTATACGCTACATGGCATAGGAACAGAAGTTTCACACTTCTTTCAAAAAGTAAAGGGAGGAATACCAGCCACTAGGGTATATGATACAAGGATGGTAGTTGGGAAGGGTGGGTGATTGGAGGTCACAAATGAGTTGCATGTCATAGGGATGAGTTCGCAGTGTTGTTCATGGCTATCCAGCAGAGCTCAGAGACTTTTCTACGGCGAAGGGATTGAGATTTACGTTTAGTGTTTTCTTTTTTTCGTTTAAAGGTATATTCCACCTGTGTGCGTATAAATTATTTAACTACGGAAACTCCATAATTTAATATGAGAGAAAGCATATTTCTTTAGGACCAGACGCGGCTTAAATAAATTGATTAATAGAGATATTCCAGTCGCTTCCTTCATGAGTTATATCAGCTGATGCAAAAAGGATGACTATTGTAGATGAATGCAAACAGGCGCAGGAACGGGTTGAGACCCTTTACGTGAAATGTTTGATATGCAATTGATATGTTCTCAGCGATATCCAACTGTTTTAAGTGGTTGTCCAAGATGACATCGAAAATATTTGACGCTCATCACAAACAAAAGGGGCGAGTCTCTTTTAAATCACCTTATTAAATCCAATTAACAATTGATAAACAGGGGTAGTGAACTTACCTTACCTTACCTTACCTTAGACTCAACATTGGCTAGGTCTCTTATCTACAATCAAATATCCAATTGGCATGTGTCAAAAAAAGCTTCCCTTCCCTGATACTGAGGCTTGCAAACGGCAACAAACCACCTATAGAGTTTCTAAATTTTTTGACTGGAATTTCTGTAAAGAAGCGCTCAGAAACTCACTTAGCTTCTACCCCGTTCATTTGGTCTACAAACAAACTCAATGAACACGAAACGAAAAAATCATTTCGGCATACAAAGCAAGCTGCAAGATCGCTAAGATGAGACGTACCCTAGTGGAACAAAGAGTTGAGCGATTTTGAATAAAAAGCTCGAAAACTCGTTAATCGAGCTAAATGCAGAAGCATTTGGGGTGAATATCGTACGTCCCTAATGAAATATAACATCGCGATCTGAAAATCAATGAGAAAAACCTAGAAATCTCTGCTCTGCGAAGGATTTGAACATTTTCCCACAACTGCTAGAGATCAGAAGGCTCTTTCAAAGGACCATAAGAATGAGATAGGACTTCTAAAGAAAGCCAATGGTAGGTTAAGTGGCTGCCAGCTAGGAGTCGCCAAAACACTTAGACCACGTGGACCATGGGAGAAAGTTTCTCTCTACCTACTCGTTAAAACCAATTTGAGCTTCTTATGAAGCGTAGGAGGCTCTTAATGTCAATATTCATCAGGTCGTCTATCTCGTTGTAATAGGGAGCTCCTAAGTGAAGCCTCCTTCTACGGGAGAGAGCTAGGCAGAAACACGGAAGGTGAGGGATAGTTTCCTCCTCTTCTTCATCCATGCAGCCTCTACAAAAGTCGTTCGCAAAGAGGCCTAGCCTTGTAGCATGCTTGCCTATTAGACAGTGTCCAGTGATGACACCTATTGTGGTGCCGATATGCATTCTATTGAACAAAATCAAGTTCTTAGAGCGTTTTAGATCCAGCTTTGGCCAAATCTGTTTTGTCGCTAGACATGTTGATCCACTTGTCCACCTAAGATTTGTTCTCTTGACAGCATCCCAGCCAATGGTAAATTTACAAGCAATTTTGGGGCAACTCTAGGGCTACTCCTACAAATCCACTTTCCTGGATCTCACAGAAACCATACTAAGGAGTTGCTGCCTGTAAGTACAATAGACCGTATATGGTGTGAATGGTTCTGGGATTTGGTTGCTCTTTTAAAAAAGAAATGAAACCGTTTAGAACAAGTTATGAATCCGCACTCATACCTTCCCATGTTCATGTCGTTTTCATTCCCAAAGCTGTAAATCGATGCCTATCGGATTCAAAATCCTTCAGGCCAATGACATCTTTCTTTCTAAAGGTAATGGACAAAATAACAGACGATTAGATCGGTTGGACATACTCAAGAATCACCCACTAAACAAACTTCAATTCTTCTATCAGGCTGGTAAATCGATTGTAACTGCACTTCATCATCTTGTCAGCAAAATAGAGGTATCTCTCAATGCCAAAGAAATTGCAGTACATATGCACCTTTCTAGACATTGCTGGAGCTTTTGATTACACCTTCCATGCGTCCATCGAAAGAGCTGCAGCTGCAAAAGGCATAAACATACCAACTATCAGATGGATTTGTGTTCTATGCTATCTACTGCGACTATGTGTGCCAAATTAGGTCACTCAATTGCTACAATCAGTACGATGTAAGGTTGTCCTCAAAGAGGCGTCCCCTCATCTTTACTATTGTCAATAGTTACTGACAGACTCTTGAATGAAATAAACAATAACAGGTACACAACCCAAGGATATGCAGATGACATAGTCATCAAAAAGCTACCATCCGTGACCATATGCAGATTGCCCTAGATACCGTATAATGTGGGAATGGTGTCGACTTTAGGGGCTCCATGTCAACACTCACAAAACGATCACCATCTCTCTAGCAAGAAAGAGATGGGCCAGACATAGAGCAAGACATAGAGCATCGGTATTCTTTTCAAATGATCAGCTGTGGCTGATTTCATAGTAGCTCTCCTGTAAACCACGAATAGGTTGATGAATGTTTTCCTTAAGTGCGTCAGTTGTTTGTGGATCATTGAAGTAATCCTTAACACTTTCCCATAGAGAAACGCACGGCGTAACCATGACAAGTCTCCAAATCGGCAAAACCATTCTGCTAGAACTATGGTCCATCCAAGCCGAAATGGTCCAATTGAGGTCGCAAAACATCAGTTGGCATATCCCTGTAGAGCAATGTCTAGTTTTGGCATTCCTGCCAAACTCGTTCGTCTGTGCAGGATGACGATGGAGAACGCTCGGTGTTTAATCAAGGTCGGTAATGACCTCACCGAGACCTTCGATATCAAAAAAGGACTTAGACAAGGTCATGTCATGCGCTGTCATGTGACTTCTTCAATATCATCCTTGAATGAATTGTGCGAAACTCACCAGCCAACACCGGAGGCACAATCTTTCAAAAGTCTGTGCAACTACTAGCTTACGCCAATGACATCGACATAATTGCCAGAACACAGCGGACTGTCACCGGTACATTCGCTGGTATCGAAACAGAAGCCGCCAAAATGGGTTTAACTGTAAATGAGGGCATAACCAAATATATGCTGACAACAAGAAGGGACACACAACATCGACAAATAGGACCGAACGTCACAGTCGACATCTATAACTTCGAGGTAGTAAGGGACTTTGTCTACCTACCTTGGCTCTGCTATTAATTCTGACAACAACATCTCGGCGAAAATTAATCGAAGAATAACTCTTGCCAATCGCTGTTTCTTTGGACTGAGAAGGCAATTGAGTAGTAAGGCCCTGTCTCGAAAGATTGAGGGGGCTCTTTATAAGACCTTAGTCATCCCAGTCCTGCTTTATGGCGCTGAAGCGTGGACTCTTTCGAAAACGGATGAAAATATCCTTAGTCGCCTCGAGAGAAAAATTCTTCGTAAGATATACGGTCCCGTTTGCGTTAACGGGCTTTGGAGGAGAAGATTCAACGACGAAATTTACGAGCTGTACAGCGACATCGACCTAATCAAAAAAGTGCGCATCAGTCGCCTAAGATGGCTAGGACATGTAGAGTGAATGGACACCAATGCTCCGGTCCGCAGAGTCTTCGAATTTAACCCGGATGGACAACGCAGTAGAGGATGACCTCGCCTAAGGTGGCGTGCGCAAGTAGAAGGGGACCTCAACCAACTTGGAGTGCGCAACTGGAGGCAGTTAGCTAAGGACCGGGCTAACTGGAGAGGCATGTTGGTTGAAGCCCAGGTTCACCCCGAACTGTAGCGTCGCCTAAGTAAGTAAGTAAGTATATCCCTGTAGCGAAATCGTTCACCGTAACGTTGTTGCCAGTTTCATTTTCTAAAAAAGAAGGCACCACTTCGAAAAAGAACACTAAGCAGTCACTTTTGAGAATGTTTGACTTCGCCTAACTTTTTTTTTAGATTTCTCAGGATTCACTTTGGACTGCGTAGCATTGTCGACGAATAAAGCGATCTACGAAGGTTTGGCACTACATATCTGTCAATACTTCAAGTGCGTCAATGCTGCCGATTCTTTTTGGATCGAAAGGCGGTCCGCCAATGATTCATGAATTCCGCCTGGAAATCTCAATTTCGAATCCCCTGCCTGCCCCCTGATTTCGGCATAAAATCGGAAACCATGCTGTAAATTTATATATCGGGAAAGTCGATTATCAGTTCCATGAGATCGAGGAGTATCTCATCGGTCTTTCGGAGACGGACTACACTGCGGTATTTTTGACAAATACATGCAGAGGGTCACACGGATAATAGCATCGAAGTAAGTCAGATATTTATTGTACCTACGGTACCGAGGCATCCTAGGCTTTGTATACTTCTATAGGTTCTGTGTGAATGCGAAGTAGGAGGTTGAAGTGGAAGGGTTTTTTTTTTCCAGTAACCCAGGGGAAGGAGATTTTAACTAATCAAAATATTTACATAAATTCCTTCTGAAAAGCAAATGATTTGGGCGATGCACTTTTTCTGTTTTTTGTGAGGACCCTCTAGGGATGGTCGCATTGTATTTTATGCAAACCTCTATCTAGTTATCGCTGTCGCTCTCATCGGCTTTGTCACTGCAAATCCGGGTTATTTAATTTTAAATAATGAAAATGAAAGTCAGACAAAGCTCCCATTTGATTGACTCCTAGATTCGATTTGGTTTTCCTTGTTCTCTTCTATTTTTGCGTGTTTTTCTTGTAATTTTCACTTTGACTCAACGTGAATGTCTCCTAAATTTCATTCGACGGTGCATGATGATCTCGAGCATGTTGCCTCCTTACCTTACCGCTCGTTTGCCTTCATCCATTTACATGTCACATTGATTATGTTCATCGGCTTTTGTTGCCTTTTATTCCCCATCCTAGCAATTTTCCACTATCTTCCTTCTGTCATCTGCCGCGGGCACGTGAATGGGCTTCAAAGTGGCACGGTGGGTGGTTTGCGTGGTAAGACTGCCTGCTTCCTTGCCGGGAAAAATGTCAATACACTGTAGAATAAAATTTGCATAATGCGAAATAAAATCATGAAGAATGTTTAACTAAAGCAAAGAAGGATACACCACGAGAAGGGATATGCCACCCACATACGCCACATATTATGTTTGCATAAGCTTAGAGCATTGGCGTTAACAGGTGGTCTCATTGTATTACCCCCAGCTTGGTAGGGCGTTATCAGGTTAACAATGCTGAAATTTCAAGACGCTGTAACGATATTGGCACTTGAGACCATGATTTCTGTCAAGCTTAGCTGGAAATTAAACCAATTAAGATGGCAAAGCGCTTGCCAAGTACCGGAGGCCATTCAGGAGCTCAACGACAGCACAAGAAAACCTTTGTTAAACAGAGATCACACACGGAGATACTAAATTGCACTGTTGATGGGATTTTATACAACTTTCACTGTGGAGCATGTGGATACAATATTAGTTCGCCTTAAAGGATACGTGAACGTTTCACAGGAATGAAGCCATTTTGAGCAGTGGGGGCATTATTTGTTTCACTATAAATTTTATTAATTTCCCCAATTGCCATGTGTATCTGTGACGATTGCATCGATTTTTTTAGGGTAATTTTGTTAAAGGACTCTTTAAGTGTCCTCTTCAGAGAGGAGGAAGTCCTTCTTGAATTTTTTAGGTTTAAATTTAATGGAAAATGCGAGGCATACATTTTTAATGTGAAATGCTGTTGTGTATAATAACGTTTTCAGACAATGTTACGTCCTAACTGAGGTGTAAGCGGAAGGGCGCTTCCGACTTTTGTTATTCACACAATGTGGGGATTTGAGGCTACGTGGAAAATTGGGTGAGAAATTCATGAGCTTACGCAAAATTTCAGTAAATTTGCAAAAAATTTATGAAACGTACATATTTACTAGGAAAAGCAATTTACGAAATTAAATGTCGGAGTGAAGTTAACTTTTTAAACAGGTTTTAGAAAGGCCCGTTCGCAGTACGATTCTGATTGAATATTTTAGCAACTGAATTGCGGGAGTGTAGTGTAGAGCTACATATATGTAGGCATGTGAAAAATTTCCTGAAAGGTTAATAAAAAGGTAGGTAGAGCGTGCTCATAATAGTGGGACATTTTTATTCACTAATAGCAGCTCTTTTGTTTTTTTTTTATGCTCTGGAGGAACAGGAGCAGGCATCTTTTCAGACGCGCTGTAGATGTCAGGGATTACCTTAAGGCATTTAGGAGCAGAATTACTGGTTTCTGGACACATTGGGGTGCAGGGGAACGAAAGGCAGACGATGTAGTCAGAAAAGATATTTTTAGCCTACAGGTCTACAGAGCAAAAACCCTCACAGACTGCCGCTCTGTAACATAAGTCGATGAACGGTAGTAATAGGTCGAAGGTTGTGTTATAACTCACAGTGTGTGACCAGGGTTCGACTTGTAACAACCAACCTCAGGAGATGCTTAAAGTTTTCGCAAATAACTTCTGTAGGAGTGGTAGAGATATTTGCGAAAGTACAATCGATAGAATACATACTTTGCTACTCACCAGCAGCGGTCCAAGAGTGGCGACTCGGTGTCAGGTTCTTCGATGAGAACAATAAAGCTTGTCGTCATGTCCAATCCTATGGAGCTAGATTCTAAAGCACCCAAGGCCAGCAAGCATCTGCTTTCTGTTGATTCAAGCGTCTGTATTCGGCATCAAACGTGCCTCAGAGTGACACCATTTTTCCTGCCATTCGTTCTACCTTTTCGTAGGTGGTACCCCAGTATAATTTCGATTCATCGTTGTTGATGGTGTTATTCTACTGCCAAGGTATGTCTCGTGTGTTTTTTACACAAGAAGGTCTATTGTTACCATGCAAGCTACTACACATTCCGTTTCGTAGGTAGTTGTTCCAAAGGGGCGGAGCTGCCTCCGTCTTCTTCTTGCATAACTTCGTCCTTATGATACCAGTCGTAGCGCATTATCGATGCTGAAACTCTTGCTAAGAGGAGTCTCTTTTTGTGGCGATATTTTACATGATGCTTGTGAAGCTTGCCGCCGTCTTAGCTGCGTGCTGCAGATGTTGCTTAAAAGTTAGTTAGCTTGAAAGTAAGTTACGGAACTTCAACTCCGGTTTGAAAACTACAACTTGATCATCGACGGTTACTTTTATGGTTTCATGATTCGCCTGCTGTTGATGAGCACAACTTCTGTCTTTTCTTCTGCAAGTTGTAGGCCCATGCTTATTACCATCCCATATCCATATCAGTAGGGAAACCAATTATTTTGGAAGACCTCGAGATTCTTATTCTACGGATGCAATCAAGCGTTACGTTTCATAGTAGCAGACCTAGTACGGAGCCTTGGGGATTATTGCTTGTGACGTTATACTGCCATATTTCCTCTTCGGTGTCCTAGACCAGTATCCTATTTCTAAAAGAGTTCATCATTATCTTCTGCAGGTAGTCTGCGACTCATTTCGCTGTAAGTGCTCACAGAATATTTCTCCAGTTTTCGGCCTGGAAGGCGTTTTTGACGTCCAGCATACTGTTTACTCCGCCCTTCCATCGTCTTCATTTGATGGCTTATTTTCCCATACTATGACTTCGTCGATCGTAGAACATGCCTTACGGAAACAATATTGGCGATTTGAGAGGTGTTCTGCCCTTCGATTGCAATCTCCAGTCTGTCGTTTATGATACGCTCCAGTGTCCAACTGTGTCCAACATGCCTATACGATGGGGATCCTGTGGTGGCGTATATCGTTTTTGTGGGAGGATTAGTATTTGTTTCTTCTAGTTGTCGGGGAATACTCCTTCCTTGTGAACGATGTGCTTTGAATCAAAGAATCTCAGAAGGGAACTGTAAGTAAAAAGGCAACGTTACGTACGATTTTCCTGACAGATATATATAGTAGTTAATAAAACTCTTCTCCTCCTGCAAGTCTTCCAAAATACTAGGCATTTTAATTACAAAACAGAAATAAAAATCGTTAACAAACACAAATATTTAATAATAATTAGTAAGGAAACACGTCAAAGGGCTCTGGTAACTCGAAAACCTTTCAGCATTCCCATCAAATTTTCGAGTAGGACGATTTATTTTTAATTAAATGTCTTGCTCTCTTCTCAGGTGATATCGGTTCACCGTTTAACATTTTCATTAGAGGCATTACCCTTTCCAAAGTCTTTTAAGGAAATTAATTTTCATCAGAAATGAAAATATGTTCCCCCCAGGGGGGAATGGGGGAGGGGAACTCAAGGTTGAAACATGACCAAGGAGTATACTTCATTAATCTTCACCACTACACTTCCACTCCTTCATCAATAAATCATTAATATTTTAAAGTTCATCTATCAAATATCGATCCAATTTGCTTCAAAAATATGTATCCATGGAAACATATTTAAAATTTTTTTTTTGAAAAAGAACGAATGGCAAAAAGGAAAAGATATCCTTACCAAGCAATTTAGTTCGCCCTCTCAAAATGTAATGGGATGTGTGAGTACTTGGCCTACTCCCTGCCTTGACCCATTTTTTGCTATTCATTCTCATGTCCCTTTTCTTCCCACCGGTAGAGCGCAAGGATGTGACTGAGGACTATTATGTTCAGTGACCAGCGGAGGGCAAAGATGAATGCACATTTGAATAGGGTGACAATTAACATTGGTATGGTATGGAATGGTAGGATATGGTATGATATGAGCGAATTGCACCTTAGGGGATGCTTGCACGGGAGCCTTTTGGTTCATTGTGATTCCCTGTAGAATGTGGAAGGTGGGCTGCTAGAGATTGTGCACCTCACATAAAGCAGGTACCATCCTTCAAACTGCCATAACCTTTGGATAGCGCAGGATATCTTCGAATCGAGCAAGATAAAAAGCTAAACTTGAAGCTCATCATACGGAAGAAAAGTCTGAAAGGCATGAAACCACCAATGCTACACTGGCTGTATTTTTATGGTTGTCAAACCCATCCTGACGTATGGTGCTCTTAAATGGTGGAAGGCAACGACTAAGAAGAATACGAGGAATATTTTAAGGTACAAGGTACAAAGATCAGACTGTATTGCCATCACCCTTGACTTGGACACACCATACGAATGTGTTGACTGGCAAAGGAAGGCAGTTCCATCCCAAAATAAAATTGCAATCTCAACACATGGTTCCAAAACCAGTGAGGGTTCGGGGTTGGATATAAACATGACATCCATGCAGTGTGTTCCAAGCAGAAGTTGTAGCTGTGTTAAAAGCTACGGAATTACTGAAGGTGATATTAATGTTCAAGAAAAATATTGCCATCTACATAGGTACATCGACAGTCAGGAGTTGTCGCACAAAGCTCACGGTATTGCAAAGGTAAAGTCGTTGCAGTGACCTAAACGCCTTAGGGGAGGTAACACATCTCCTTTGTGAACACCAAGGCGTTGCCCGGAGCAGACTAAAACAGCTTACATCCTCGATGGTTAGAAGAGGTTGGGTCTTTGACACAAAAGAATTATTTATTCAAATTCTGTAGGGAAATTGCGTGCAGAAGTGAAACCGTTTAGGTTTCGTACCTTGAAGGCTTCCTAGAGATCGAGATGGGCCTTCTTTTTTGTTTAGTATCTTAGGATTATCTCATCACCCTACGGACGTCGCTGTTGGTCTTAAATCAAAACAAACCTGTACGCTTAACGAAACCTATCTTATTCTAGAGTGGAACTTGCGCCAGATCCGCTAGCTCTTTAAAAAGTCTATTTCCCATTCAGCAGTAGCGACGAATTTGAAGAGTGGGATGGATAATCGCACATCAAGTGTTTGATAGTTTCGATCTCCTCCGTATCATGATTGCTTCTGCTGTAATCAGGTGAGTTGAGTTCGGCAGCTATTGCACATAGCGGGCCATGACCATTGTTCAGTGTTGACCATAAGCTGCGAGATATGACACTGTCGCCTATGACTGCCAAGAAGTGTTTATCTTACTCTTTCTTTTCCTTTTTAGTACATCAATAGGGACAGCTGCGGATGCATGCGTAAACACATAATGCTGATCCTGTCCGTGCTAGTTTACCTGCTTCGTTCCCTTCTACATTACTATATCCGGGAACCCAGCCGGGTTCTGTTTATAGTTTGGTGGCATGCGGAGACTGTTTTCAATTTCATTTTCTCGCTGTCTAGTGCCTAGACTGCATCTAGACTATTCACGAAGATTGTAACTCTGGATGAACTCAATTTCTTTGCCTGTATAGTCAGTGCTGCTCTTCTAATGACGAAGATTTCAGCTCGGAAGACACTACAGTCACCCGGGAGTTTGTTTGATGTCGATTGGTTCACAGAACCAATTAACCACGCACTGGTTAATGCGTTGGATTCCCACTCCTGTCTTCCTGGCAAAAGAATGGATTATTATTTGTTAAAGTCTATGTAATGCACGACATAGTCTGTTGATCTATCGGGATCAATTGATTTCTATGTTTGAAGTGTAGATCAGTGTCCTTAAGAACTTGGCTTCTACGTGCTTGAATGTCTAAGACGAATAGCGCTCTTGACAACCGTGCTTCTGTCTGAGGTGTTGATCTTCGTGCTCCTGTTATGTTAACGTGTGATAATTTTCCCACCATACGTTCACATATGTATGTAGCATGCATCCATGGCGGTAGCAAGCCCCATCATTTACCGACGCTTTTCTTGCGCGTTTAGGGAGAACATGTATGTATTAGTAAATTGAACTAGTTCTTGGGCTTAATCTCAGACCCTTTTAGCTCTGCCCGTAAGGATAATGCCTTCAGCATTGCTGTTTGTAGAAAGATGACGCTCATAGACCATGATTGCGACGTCGTCTGCCTATGCCTCTGTTTTCATTTTCTTTGATTTGACTAGACTTGAATCCACAGCAAAAGAGAGATAACTCTCCCCTGTGGAGTTCCTCTCGTTACGATACTCTTACCGATCTCTCACTTGATTGACTCCGTTCTCACGTTGTTCAACGCTCCTCCTATGTCTAAAAAAGCCTCCAAAGTGAATAATTTATAGTGAAAGCTTTTTTCGATTTCTGATACTTCGTGTAGTCAGACTTCCCCTTAAGACAGGCGTGTTGTGTGCTACAAAGGTTGTCTTCACCAGAGAAAGAAAGACTCATTGGTTTAAAAATCTTTTTCGGCGGAGTTGGTAGGCTTTCCTGTTTTGGAAAGGAGAACCATTTTCACCAGTCTTCGGTTTTTGTTTTTTGATACAAATACGAGCTTCGAAAAATACCTTCAAGGCAGGGTGAGACTCTGGTCAGAGCATGTAGACGTATGGCAGGGACAATTAGCAAACATATGCATTTCTTTTGAAAATACTTTTAGGGAAATCTGTTTTGGAAATTAACGACAATGATGTGCATGCCATCATTCGTAATTTGTGGTACCTACTGGTCTAGAAGTTGCAATTAAATTTAAAATGAATCCTTACCACAGTAAGTATAGCGCCACCCTGCGCTCTCCAAACGTATGTATATCCTACTTCATCCTTTTCCTTCATGGTCATACCCAGCTGCTGTGTATCCTTCTTATCGAGAGGTCTCCCTTGACAGCCTAGATAAATCGAAAAAACTACCCATCTCATCATTGCGAAATGTTTTTTTTGGCAGAGTGTTACTGCTGCATTTACGAGGACGTGGTGTTGAATTTCCTGCTTAAATGGGTATTTGCTCCGTCGATGTATAAATCGGGTTAAGGGTTGCCCGTTGATTGGGAACCTATGTCTAACATCTATAGGTACCACGTCCATGCTTAATTCTGTGAGTACCTTTTTTTTTGTGGTGCCCTAGTTAAGTCCCTTGTGCTTGTGGATGGAATCCTTTTAACGTCCACATTCATATGAGTGTATCCATCATTGGGGGAGATAAAATGAACTATCAAACACCTTGGCAGTGGTGTTGATGATGTTCGGAATTGAAGCGGTGTGGTAGTTGTAATGTAAGAAGTAAGTGATTTTTTGAGTTTTCATTCACCGCAACTGAATTCATTTAATTTGCTCCTTTCTTTCCTTGCCTTGCCAAATTGAGGAAACTTCTATTTGCTTGAAAGGATTTGGGTAACCAAGAGAAAGAATCCTGAGTATGCAAGCAGTGGATATGGGGGTATTTATTGGATTTAGTGCTTAGTGTGCATTTGCAGTTCAACAAGCAGAACAAATCGTTTGCCCTGATTCTAGATTATCTGCCAGCAAGCTACATATGTAATTTTGAAGAGCAAAGGTGGGTATGATTTGGGGCTAGCAAGGTACGCATTTACATTTTATTTGATGGTGCTGTTCTTCTTTCGCACGGAGATGCTTGTAGCATTTGTTACGAATTAGGTTAATTGAATTAGATCGAGGAAGTGGGAATACGGATAAATGCCATTAAATCTAGTCAGACACCTTTATTGCGTTGTAAGCAATTTGCTTCATTAAATTTCGTGTTGCTTGGGTAATCGTGTTAGTAGACCAGTTATGAGAAGTAGGTCGTGCCGTAAGAAAAGCTGCCGTATGCTAAAGGCGAAATTAAATTTGGGTCAACGAATAATTTCGGGTTCAGGAGTAGGGAACAGTTACTAAGAGCGAATCTCTCCTTTGAAATGTAGTAATAAATGAGTACCTGTCCTGAGAAAGGAGGACAGTATGCAGAGTAGTTGCGTATGCAGATGACGTTGCTATTGCTGCCTCGGGTAAGCACTACAGATACTCTAAGAGAACTCCTTCAATACGCTCTTCTTTTGCTCTGAAAATGGGCCACAAGAAGTGGACTGGGAGTTGATTCATAACTGGATATCTAAAGTTCCTCACATATGTAGTCGTCCCTCTGAAGGTCGCGTTTTATATTTCAGGCCGGTTTTCTTTGGCTGTCATTTTGGTCTCACTATCACTTCTCATTCGATAATCAAGGACACGACCGCATAACAGCCTTAGTAAATAATTTGTGTTGTCCTTCCGCTAGCTGATGACGTGATGGCTTCTTCTAGATTGGAATCGAGTTTTCCGTACGCGGCGGTATGCTTCCGCCGACTACTTTGCCCTTTATCATTGCGCCTTCCCTCTAGGAGGAGAGCCAGGATCTTAGATTTGTTGTGATAAACTATATACATATGTACAGTACCTATACAATACACAGGATCATTCCAATAAGGAAATGCGTGAAGAAATCTGAACCAGATTCCACGAGGAATGGATCAGTTACTTGGTTTGTGTTGGTAAAGATATTGTGATCTATGATTTCCTGGCTGTTTTTCTGGTCGCCTTCATTGTCATCGAGATTGGCAAGCGAAGGACTATCAGGCTTTAGTTTCTCATCTCTCAAATCGAAGTCTGCATCCTCGTATTCCAGATTGATGTCTTCGTTGGCATTGACATCGTAATCATTTTCATTGGCCTGATCAATATTTGATTGCTGATTGTTGGTTCATTTTTATCTAGATTGGGTACCAGTAGTGTGGCTTCTTCCTGTGTGTCAGAGCCTAATGTTGGTAATGTCTCTTCTTGACCTTCTTTGGTGGATACTGGTTGTTTTTTTTCTTCTTTTAAAACAGGCACTGACTGCTACTCCCTGCTACTGTCACGACTCCTACGACAGAACCTTCTTTTGGCACTTTTTTGGCCACTCTTTAGATAGAAGTTGGGGTATAAAACGTCATACAGAGTTGTCGTACGCGTCCATGCACGATTTCAGATGGTTTCTAGTGCGACCACGTGTCTGAAAGTCTCCTTCCAACGGTTTAGGCTCCAAGCTGGCCATTCCTCGATCCACTGAGCTTTTTATCTTAGTCATATCCAGGGTAAAATAAGCCTTTGGAGCCGTTCTTTTTTATTTCAAAAACACTTTAGACTGCAATTCATCTCTAATTGAGATGGCAGAGCAGTTCAACATTCACCTATGCAAAGATATTCCCCACATCCGAGCCATATCGAAGATGGATAGTATCAGCAAGATCAATCGCAGATGAGAGGATGGCATGACATGTCAATTATTCAGGCAGATCTGGCCTAGACTGGATCAGAAGAGCTCAGATTATGAGCTTGCTAAAGTGATCGGATATCGGCTTCAGTATCGGATCTTCACAATACACTGCCCTATAGGCCTACATGTCAGAGGCTTAGGGGTCTATTGTCAAATGATTTCTGCACGAGCTGCAGGGAAAAAGGTGTGGAAGAAACCATGGTTTGGGTGGCCAGGTGCGTACCTGTAGGGTAAAGTCGTTGGACGATCCCTACAGGCAAGCGTTTCAAGAAGACTCACTGCCTCCTCGTGGCGGCCACCGGGCAACGGCCCTCATGCTGTAGCAGTCACCATCCGGCCGAGGAACTTGCTACTGTGCTTATGTGCCTCTCCTGTGCCCCGGTTGAACTGTTGCGGCAACGGCATGTAAGCCGGCTAAAGTGAGCGACGAGGGGAGTAAACCCCAATATTAAATCCCTAATCCAAGGTGGAACAGCATACGCTGAGGGATGCATGGCTAAGAGGGTGCTTAGTCGTTAGTATGCGAACTCCGAATACCTGGCTACCTTCGGTTTCAAGCCAGCCTTCCTGTGGCATGCCGGGCTCTGCCATGGGCGACCTCCTTTCCCGGAGACTCGTGGGTCCAAAATTAATCAAAATAAAATAAAAAACTTAAAGACCGATGCATCTATTATCGCATCAACCTCGGGTTCTGCTGTCGAGCAACCTGTTGTAGCTAGAGAAGCTTTAGTGCTCTCATCGGCCAACAATCCAACGGCCTCCAATTCTCGGCCCGCTGTTGAGCAGCCGAACAACGTCAGGTAGTCAGAAGGCGATGCCATATGGGCCCCATCTGAACCCTCCCAAGACCCCAGATCTGTAGAAGTGGAGTCGGCCACTTCAGATTCTGACGCATCTACCCTTGTTGATGCCTGTAGCGTCGTCTCGGAGAAATCCGGATGCTCTTCCATTGGGAAGATGCTAGACGGTCTACAGATCCAGCATCAGCAGAGTGGATTCGTCAAACTCAATTCAACAGAGAAGAGACGGTTTAAACATGCTTTACGCACAGGTAAAGATAGGGAGAGTGCTCTCATCTTTGCTAAAACCGCCCCTCCCGCCTCTTCTGCCCCCCCTGCTAAACGCGAAAATAAGCGGGTCAGATCAGAGGATCAGACCCCGCCGGCTTGGGCCGCCAAAAAGGTCAAGGCAGGACCTGCACCTGATGCTCCCACTTTTAGCCAAGTGGCTAGTGCTGTCAGGTTGGGTGTTGTCCCGGTTGACCTATCAACCCAGCCCCTCTCAAATGAGCAGATGGCTCTTTTCCAAGAGGCTGTTATAGACACCTCGATTGAGATGAGCAACAGTGGCGTGTGGCCATCCTTTTCAGGCTCGCATCTCAGATCGGGGTGGCTAACCTTCATCTGCGCAGACAGTTCTACTGCTGAGTGGATGCGCTCGAACTTTGAGTGGATTAGAGCTAAATGTGGACTGAACGTGACGCTGGTGGAAGAGGGGTCTTTCCCGAAATCACACATCGTCCGAGGGTTCTTTCCACAGAGTCTTGAGCTCTCCTCTGCGAAGATCCTAGCGACAATCGCTTCTCAGAACGCTGAGTTGCAGGCCAACACATGGAAGGTCGTACAGAGAGAGAAGGAAGGTGCGCTCCTTCATCTCGTGCTAGCGATAGATGACGCCTCCATGAAAAGGCTCAACTTCCTAAAAGGCAAAATCAACTACCGGTTTAATTATGTCAAGCTGATCCTTAAGAGCACCGACAAGGTTTCAGCGTCGGACAGCGGTACAGTTGAGACAGCGAAGGCTGTTCCACTACCTGCGGTGGAAACTATGTCCACCCTGCCCTTTAGTAGCAGTGCCGCAGGGCATGTTACTCCTGACGGTTCCGGATCAACTCCCATGGAACAGGCAGCAACACCAGCCACTTCCATCACCAGCGCCACTGGGCATGGTGATCAGAATGTTTCCGGAGCCGTCCCTAAAAAGCAGGCCCCAAGACCAACTTCCTCGACCAGCAGCGCCACTGGGCATGCTGGTCCCACTGTCTCTGGCAAAACATCTGCTAATTTGCCAGCCGGACCAATGGGTCACCGCAAAGAAAGCAGAAAAACATCAGCCCCTTCGACCGGTAAAGTGACCGGTTCACCTCATCCGTCAAGCGGCGCCACTGGGCACGCTTATCGGAAGGTTCCAGAGCCGACTAGAAGCAGACCACAGGGTCTCTCTACTCAGGTTGCTTGTCGTAGAGGAAAGGGTCCTAAAAAGGCCCAATTACTCCGGCAAGCCAGATCCTCGAAGGAGGATTAATGGGCACAATAAGAGTGCTACAGGCGAACCTGCATCATGCTAAGGGCGTGTCCGCTACCCTTAGTAAGCGGTTCGCCGAAGAAAACATAACCCTTGGTCTTATCCAAGAACCTTGGGTTATTTGCGGACAATTAAAAGGTCTACGGAATAGGTCAAGTAAGTTAATTTTTAAGTGTGGGGAGCCAGTGCCAAGGGCGGCCTGCTTAATAAGCACAAATATAAACTTTCTTCCTATTCCAGAATACATCACGAAGGACCTGGTGACACTACTGATAGAAGTCCCGACCGAGAGGGGAACACAAAACATCGTGTGTGCCTAGGCATATTTCCCCGGCGACGACGACATCATCCCGCCCACAGAGGTCCAAGGACTTATTCAGCACTGCCAAAAAAACAACCTACACTACATCATAGGTTGTGATGCAAATGCGCATCATGTTGTATGGGGCAGTAGTGGCATCAACAGAAGAGGTGAGTGTCTTTTAGAATACCTTACTAGTAGTTGTGTAGATATTTTAAATAGAGGCTCTAAACCTACCTTCATAAATGCGATTCGGGAAGAGGTACTTGATCTCACCCTTGCTAGTCCATTTATTTCTAATTTTATTGAAAATTGGCATGTCTCTGACGAAGCCTCGCTGTCGGACCATCAACACATCAGGTTCGACATTCAAGGCAAACTGTCACATGCTTCTAGTAGATATGATCCCAAGTCAACGGACTGGAATTTATATCGAGGACTTGTTCTCTCAAAATTGGATATGCTCGTTACACCTATCGAGTCCATAGGGGACCTAGATGAAGCGGCATACCAATTGAATGATGTGCTGCTTACTTCCTACCACGACAGCTGTATTCATAAAACCAGTTTGTGTAAACGAAAGGTTCCCTGGTGGAATGATCAGCTTGCCAAACTTAGGAAGCAAGTCAGAAAACTCTTCAACCATGTTAAACGCACGAAGAGCTGGGACGAATACAGGTCCGCTCTTACTAAATACAATCTAGAATTGAGGCGATCTAAACGTGCTACATGGAGAAAATGCTGCGAAAACATTGCTGACCTGCCAGTAGCAGCACGAATCCATAAGGCACTCGTTAAAGATCATACTAACTGTGTAGGCTTAATAAAAAAACCTGATGGCACTTACACGTCGGACCGTATGGACACTCTCAAAACCTTACTTGAGGTCCATTTTCCAGGTTCGTCCACCCATGTACAACACTTGTACTCTAACACAGCTGACCGTAGGGTCGGTATTGCTAATAGAGCAATTAGTTTATCCGGAAAAATTTTTAGTCCAGATAAGGTTAAATGGGCGGTGAGCTCCTTTAAACCATTCAAAGCCCCCGGCGGTGACGGTATCTTTCCAGCACTTTTGCAGAAAGTTATCGACCTCATCATGCCGGGTATCATAGCTTTATTTAGAGCCAGCTACTATTGGGGATACATCCCGACTACCTGGAGACAGGTAAACGTGATCTTTATTCCAAAACCGGGCAATAGGCCCAGTGAGCTGCCTAAATCTTACAGACCCATAAGTCTAACATCATTTGTTCTCAAAACGATGGAGAGACTCATCGATGTTCACATTAGAGGTCGGTTAGATTTGTCTACCCCTCTGCACTCAAGTCAATTTGCATATAGGAAGGGCAAATCCACAGAAGGGGCTCTTCACTATCTTGTGAAGAAAATTGAACGAACTCTTGGTTCTAAGGAAATAGCCCTATGTGCCTTCCTTGACATTGAGGGCGCTTTCGATAACACTGGCTACAGCTCAATAGAGAGAGCAATCAGTAGCAGAGGCATCGAAGATTCGACCAGCAAATGGATAAGAGCCATGCTCGAAAGTCGAATTATGACTTCCTCCTCGGGAGGAGTTTCTGTGTCTGTGACCGCAGCTAGGGGTTGTCCCCAAGGTGGAGTTCTCTCCCCCCTTCTATGGTCACTAGTCATAGATAACCTTCTAGTCGATCTTCACAGATTAGGCTATACCGCCATTGGTTATGCGGATGACTTGGCGATACTTATTAGTGGCAAGCACAGCGCAACCATCTCCAGCGTCATGCAAGGTGCTTTACTACATGTTTTAGAATGGTGTAGCAGAGAAGGACTATCCATCAATCCCTGCAAAACTGTTCTAGTGTCTTTTACTAGGAAAAGACTGGTCAATCTAGGACCTATCATTATCAAAGGCACTACTCTAGCTTATTCCAGCGAAGTCAAATATCTCGGGGTTATCCTCGACAAACGGCTCAACTGGAATTCTCATATCAAGTTCGCCATCGAGAGTGCTAATAAGGCCATGTGGGCCTGTAGGCGCCTGTACGGCAGAACTTGGGGCCTAAATCCAAAAATGATACATTGGATGTATACAATGATGGTGAGGCCTATTATCACATACGCGGCCATCATCTGGTGGCCGAAAGTTCTTGAACGGACAACGGCAACTAAACTCCAGAAGTTACAAAGAGTTGCCTGTCTCGGCATCACAGGTGCTATGCGTACCTGCCCGACGGCAGCTTTAGAAGCAATCGTTGGGCTTTCACCCCTTCATATCTTCATTAAGAAGACAGCTGCTAGGTGTGCTATCAAGTTGCAGATAGAATACAAGTATAAATCAGGTGACCATGTGGGACATCTGGAAATTCTTGACTCAATCCCCAAAAGAGACATGTTTTGTACCATCCCAGACACCATGGTCAAGGAGTACTGTTTCGGTAGGCTATTTGAGGTAGAAATATTAGATCGTGCAAATTGGTCTTATGGTGTTCCGGTATTAGACCCTAGAGGTCTAGTTTGGTTCACAGACGGATCGAAAATGGAATCTGGAGTTGGAGCTGGTGTCTTTGGACCCAACACCAAAGTCTCGATACCTATGGGAATGTGTCCCACGGTATTTCAGGCTGAACTCCATGCCATTGAAATCTGCGCTAGGTTAAACCTTAGTAAGGGTATTAAAGGCGCTAGAATTTTTATATTTTCAGACAGTCAGGCAGCACTCAAAGCGCTGTCGTCCAATTTAGTGGACTCCATCTCAGTTAAAAACTGCTACGGTGCACTGCAATCCCTGGCGAGACTAAACAAGGTAAAACTTGGATGGGTTCCTGGCCATCAAGGGATTGCAGGTAATGAGCTAGCAGATGAACTAGCTAGGGCTGGCTCAGAATCTGCGTTCATAGGACCTGAACCTTACTGTGGCATTAACTGGTCATTCGCCACAGCGCTGATTAGTAACTGGGAACACAAGCTTCGTCTGGACCACTGGGAAAATGTCCCAGGGTTGAGACAATCCAAATTACTAATCAGACCCTACTCCTATAAGGATATACTTAACCTTAATAAGGAAAGTATCAGGAAGCTAGTGGGCTTTCTCACGGGCCATTGTGGCTTGAGATATCACCTTAACAAACTTAACCTGGGCTCAGAGACGGAATGTAGGTTCTGCTCGGAGGAGGACGAATCGTCCGAACATGTTCTCTGCAATTGCCCAGCATTACATTGGTTAAGGAGACGTATTTTCTATAAAGAAATATGTACGCCAGCAGAAATGAAAAACTCTGCTACTAAGGACCTACTATCCTTCATTAGGGAGGTAGACGGTCTCTTAGACTAAGAACACCCTTATGATACAATAGATCTTCTAGGTCGCAGTGTCTGCCACATGGGCAAGGGTTATATTTAAAAAAAAAAAAAAAACCATGGTTCATTTCCTCTGCATGATTTTTAAATCATTTTACATGTAGGCTAAGATCGCCAGTGCAGGCAAACTGGTGACTCAATTCTAGAATAGGTAACGTGGGCCAGCATCCTGCATTGCTGTAAATAACTCTGCTGTAGAAACAGATACCCTGTCCTGGGTAAGGATCAATTGTTGAAGACTTTTGGTTATCGTATCTGTACAAATATTGGTTTCAAGAAGGTGAAGACCCTTTTCCCTCCTAATGTTAGTTAGAAAATGATTTTGAGACCAAGCGAGATAACATGGGTTGACGGGGGTTAATTCGAGCTTCCAACGTGTAACACTGACTAACTGTATTCGGGAAAACCGCCAGGAAGAGGACGTGCGCCGAACAATAAGCAGGGCCATGTCATGCTAGGAGAATGGGCAATTGGACGGGACAAGCAAATAAGGAGGAGAACTACGAATGATTGCTGCTTATACCGAAAGCAGCGTTTGTTAGGATATACATTCGTTAGGAAAGGAGTCTTGAGTTTCCGGCATGAGAACGAGTATCTCATTGAAATTTCAATTCAACAGGGCATAAAGCTGCTGATTCCAAGGACAAATTCCAATTGAAGGAATAGTGTTCTCTCCTATTCGCCTGATCTGGCCTCGTGGGACTTTCAAATATTTGGGAGGCCAGCTACTAGTTTCACTGAGCTACGGCGCCCCAAAATGCTTGGAGGAAATTTTCGCTTTAACAGCTGAATAGAGACCAAAGGTTAAAGAAGACGTTGAAATATAAAGCTTCTACGATTGTTTTTTTTTTATATAAGCCCTAGCGTTTATCTTCTACAAGTTTTTCCTACATTGTCCTCAAGCGTAAATGAAATTCAATTTTTTGGTTAATTGCAGTTGCCAGTTAAATATTGATTTTCCATTCCCCAGGTAGACTCAGCAGAACTGAATGAATCCACTGCACCGTAAAACTTTGAAGTCTAAATCCAATTATTTCGTTACCTCTCTCTATACGGCTGCCACGACCTGGTTATTGTAATCTTTATGTGAAAAGATTTGCGGAATTTTTTAATTAAATTAAAAAAAAATGATTTTATAGACCACTCGCACTCAAAAGGATTCCCCATTGACAATGCATAGTCCCTGTGGCAAAAGCAACAAGGCTTTTTTGTGCTTCAAAAATTCAATTGTTATCCCCAAATTGCAAAGCAAAAAAAATCAATCACCTCAACCTCTATAAACTCCAACGCCTGGTTCATCATCATCCACCGTCTGGTCCTGCTGGAATTCTCTTGTTTCAATCCTGTTGCACCCAACCTAACCCCTGCACAGTTTGCGACATGTATTAAGGGAAGAACGCGTGCAGTGCTGCTAGGTGACAGCGATAGTAGATGACCCGCAATAGCTGCAGTGGCGACCACCCATGCCAATAAATCCTTTTATGATTTGTGTTGGTCAGCATTTGTCCACTTTATTGTTGTTTTATAGACTTCCGGACAATAAGAGAGACTAATACCCAAAAACTCTGCTGGATGACCGATGGCATACTCGCAACAGCGCACTAATACCGGGGAGCAACAGCAGCTCCAGCTATATCTCAGCATTCAGGTGAATATATCCGGCATCCTTTGTCATTGTATGTTAGTTCTATGCAACGTTCACAAATTTTAGTTCTCCTAAAAATGTGGGAGGCAGATAATAAACGACCGAAGTCTTCATCGTCATCGCCGCATTGTATGCAGGATAGTAGTATGAGTACGTGGTACGCGCCCTAGTTTATATCTGAGCCTAATGTGAAGTTTGTTCGGGGGCGATTGGGATTTGTGACCCACGGAGCCGCTTTTTGAAAATAACCGCTATTGCATGGTTTCGAGTTCATTGTTGATCATTATGATGCAACAGTAGGTTCAGAAAGAGAGGATTTGAAACCTGAAAAACTGAAGACTTGAACTGAAGGCAAAGAAATCGAGCAGAGTACTAAATTAAACGTCTCAGTGACTAGTTTGTGCAGCTTTTTTAGCACTGTCGCGAAGAGTGAATTTAGACGTTTTGCAAAATAAATTTGAGTCTATTATGAACCCTGCCGATCTCGAAGAGAGTGTCGAAAACCCTACAAAACCTGAGTTTAAAAACATTAAAAGACTGATGAACTGTTATTCGAATTGACGGTTGTATGTTTTAGATTACGCTGATCTGAATTGTGTAAGCGTACTGCGACCTTGCAGATATATTGTGCTTCCCCGACTTGGAGCTCTAGTCGGCGACACACTGGGCTTAGAGCACTTCCTCCAATCCAATTTCCTTGATGTACCGGAGTATCCGGAGTCAATTCAGCGATATAAGATCTTCTTCTTCTGATAACTGATATCTGCACGTTGCGCTATATTAAGTTTTCTCAGATGTTCCTTAAGTCTACGTTGACCCGTTAGCAAGCCAGTAAGAAAGCAAAATCAGTTTCCGTTAATGTTTATACATACCTAACTTCTTTTCTGGTCATTGCCGAGTAGCTCGTTGGCCTATATTCTTAGGGAGTTTCCTCCCAAAGTTTAGTTCTTTTACAATATACTTTATCTTCCGCTCTTCCCCGTATGCGGTTCCAACCAAGAGCTAACGTCCCAGCGAAAAGGGTGAACCGATTTTATGGTTCACTTCAGCGGGGCTATCCGAGGTCCTCTATAGCTTCCTGTACTGGACCTTGGTAAGCGCAGCGAAACAACTACTCCTGCGTTTGATCTCACCGACTAAGAGAAGCGGAATCAACAAACTCGACTGCAAAAATCAAATGTCGCATGATTTTGCAAACAGAGTCATTCCCAGATTTAAATCTTGTGTGGAAGCTGCAGACTTCCTAGACGAGGTACTAGAAAAGTGTAAATCTAAGCTTAAGATACCAGGCATGGATGTTGGGAAAGAAGAAATTCTCGGCTTCCTAAAATAATAAAACCCAGCGGTCCCTATGGATGACGGTACTATAAGTACAATGTACATCATTGATGATTTTCCAAGGTCGTTCCATTCGGTCTGTCGAGCTATAAATTAAACTAGTTCGCATGGCTTTTATACATATCAAGTACACCACGACTGCTGCTTTGCAAGCCCATTTATACCGGCGATTACAAATGTCCTTCTTCCAAGACCTTAATTAAGTCTTTCTGGAAGGAATATCATCAGTCGTTACTCTTCAAATTTGCAAAATATCGTCTACTACACGAAGCAATATGATTGGTATAAGGTGTTCCCTTGATGAATTTCCATCTACTACTTATTTTACGCGACTAGAGTATCTGCAAGAGTAAGTGCGGACTTACTGTATATTCTAAGCTTCATGAAGAAAGGACTAAAGCTTTGCCATGTATCCAAGGACTAACATATTTACTCACCATTATCATCAAAACAAAAGAAAATCTAAAGCCCTTCTGTCTACAAATCTCCGTCATAAGTCTTCTTGTTGGACAGACTTTAATTTGTGTACACTAAGGATTGCTGCATTGTGCTTTATATTTGACTTCATAGAGGAAGGAGGACTGTATAATATTCTGTAACTTTTAACCCAATGTGCCAAATACTGGTCATAAGAGGATTAAAACAGGATAAATGGCCTCAGTCGTTTATCATTTGTGATATTGTGCGCCGTACACATAGCGTGCTAGACTTCATTACTTTATGCACGTCAGTGGGGTAGATATACACTCTCTACCGCTTAATGCAGTGAAAATATTTTGCCAACATAATAATGGTCAATAAAGCATTATGTATCCTTTTTTGATCCTTGATGATGGCAAATCCCGGACAATGCTTTGCAAGTGAAGAAAGAAAAAAAAACACTTCCAAGGTAGAGGAAAAGAAATTATGTTGGACCATTAAAGTACGGCGTTGTGCTAAGCTTAGTCCCAGGTACAACACAGTTAATGCACCACCTGCATTCTCCATCTAACAAGGTTATAAAAATCCATTTGGGGGAAGGTCCTTGAAAGTTGAATTTTGTTTTGGGTTCATTTTCCCTTTTTGTTCATCTGAGTTTCGGGAGTAGGTAGTCTAAGGGGGCAGTTACGGTCCAAGAATTTGTTCTCAGAATCGAAAAGTAGTAATTGTGGCGTTTTTTTTAACCTCTTCCTTCGTCCTTTTCTGTATTTTTAGTGGAGAGGAAAAAAAAAACAAGTTTTCAATAAAAATATTTAGTCAAGCACATCCTGTAGAGCTCTTACGGGTTTCGTCCTTTCATTTCTTTTTTTCCCCTTTTTCGCTTTTGTGTTTTATATCCCATATAGTCTCGAGCGCTTCTTTTCAAATGTGCCAGTTATTATTGTTGTTGTTTTGTGTTTTTCTTACTCTTATTCTTGTTGCCGGATTCATTTCGGTTGGATGGTGAACTTTTCTTTCCAAAAAAAAGAAGAAAAACGATCCCAGAAACTCAGCTAAAAGTTTACTGTTAAAGTGTTTTCGATGCGGCTGGCTCTGTGTTTGTGAAGTGCGGTTGCTTAAGCATTTTTAAATGGGGATCCCCATGAAGTGGGTGAGATGGAACTCCGCTGCTTTCGTTGATTTTAACTTTATTTTGAAGTGACGACGATAAGGATAAGAAATGTCGATGTTATATACATATGTACATACTCATATAAGACAACAACAAATAAAAGAAAAGGTCACGACACGTAAAGCTAACGAACATCCGTACGGTAGAAGTTTCAAGTCTGTCCCAACAGCAATTAAGGACTCGTATGTGGAAGTTCACATCGTCATGTTGAGGATGGTTAGGAATTCGTAACAGTTAAACAGTCTGCATGATTGGAAAAAATAAAAATTGATATCTCGATGGATTATTGCTTTCTTTTTGTTGGTTTGCTGGTGGTGGATGAGGAAATTAAAACCTCATCCAGTATGGGTTTCCACTCCCCATCACCAAGAAAGATGATGAACAAAATTGATGAACAATTTCAGATTGAAAGCAAACAAAAGATTTGTAATTTAGTTCTGCTTGGATTCGTTATTATTTTTTTTATTTTTGAAATTTCGTTTTTATTGATTTTGAGTTCTCTGGCAGGAAACAATGTACCTATTCTTGATTGAAGAGCAAGCAACTGAAAAGACTAAAGAGTGAAGCAGGACAAAAGTTTTGTATGGATCCTGACATGGTAAGTTTGTTTCGAATTGGATTTGTGCTATTTGTCCCTAAAAAAATAAGACCGACACGTCACTTTTAAGCACCTTGTAAACGCAACAAAATGTCAGAACAAAAAAATTTTTTCGTACCGGCAACCGTCCACAGTCCTTACCATTTCGGATCAGTTTTGAGAGAATTGGTTTAAGAGAAGTTGTTTAAGCTCTAGCCTATTCAATAAAGGACGGTAAGTCAAAAAAAGGTGTCATCTATGTATGTATATCTAAGTTACAAGTTACTCAGTTACATAAATTCTCCAAACGCGAGCAAAGGCAGCAAGGCACTGCCGTTCCAAACAAGGATGGAATTGAAGTGTACCCGTATGGATCACACATCGATGGGAAGTCGGGAGCGGGGGTCTACAACCGAACCCCACCTCTCAACCACGCAATCCATCTGGAACATGGAACATAATGGCACTAGCAAACGCAAGAATCAACTAAAAATTGGTGAAGGAGTGCAAGAAAAACTTAATATCTTGGCAGTCTCCTTCCAGGTCTACCTGCTTTCACTGCAATATACCAGGTAATGAAAGCGCGGATGAACTGACGCGGAAGGGGGGCGAGAAAAATGGATAGGCTCAGGGTTAGAACCATAGGAGTAGCTTTACAGCTTACAGCCAACAACAGCTTGTTCACAAAACCCCACGGAAAGAATTGCAAACCTGCAAAGCTGACAAATCCATGCCTCAGCGTTATTCCCAAGGATCACAGTGCGACCTAGGATTCAGACAATAGTCGAAAAATTGAGAGAGACGGCACGGGCTCTGCTTGGGGCTTCTACGCCTTCATCTTCTTCTGCACATTATTTACAGAGAGCGTTATCTCGTCGTAGCCCTCTTTTTTGTCGGTAGTGTATCGGATTCGGGCTTAGACCTATGCTCCTTGGCCTTTCAAGATAGCGAAGGTACCAACAAAATACCGCCCCCTAAGTCCCATTCTAAATGGATCGTCTTTTCTTATAGATTGCTCTAGTGGCGATAGCGATAGATTAGCGCATTTTCTCTTGGTCGGAACTCCGCTAGATTGATAGGCTGTAGGAGTCCGAGCGGTGCTTGATTTTCTCGCCCCCATATCAATATTGGCAGTCTTATCCAAGAGTCGGCTGCAGCTTGGCACTCATCCTCCGTCGCGGCAGCTTCTGAATTTACTACTTCAGTCAGTTGGTTTTCTGAAGCGTCAGGATCATCTCTTGAGGTCGTAGCAACCATACGATCCTAGATAGAAGCGGTGTCTCCCCGCATTTGATGGCAAATCTTTATCACGGCGCACTATGCTTGACTTTTTTCTCTTCATACGGTATAGTGTCTCGAGTCCGCTCATATCCTCTACGGGAAATAACTACGCAGCATGGCTTCTTCGCTATCTTTTGAGCATTCCAATCCCGATATGGTGTTGTTGATAGCTTCCGCAATTGAACAATATGGTTCCTAAGTTGCAAAAGTACTTCGGAATTGTTTAGTCCTTGAAGTACCGTGTTATCATTTGTACGGATGGGTGCAGTTCGAAGGCGGACGCTTTATAACCCCTGTAACAAAGTTTGAGCAATATAACAATTTTCGGGTGATTTGACTTACAATCTTCACCAACTCTCAAGCATTTTTATGGTCTGCCACTTCCTTTCTTTTTGTGCCTTGTCCTGAGAATTCCACTAAAAAACATGCAAACTGTGGCATGCATGCATGCAGGAGTGGCGTTTTAAGAGACGAAATGTCTGGCCTTATCCTAAGTTCTAACAATATTTACGGTACAATCAGGTTTTATTTGACGTAAATACAAATCACATGACCAAAGACCATTACCAATATCTGTTAAGTTGAGTAAAACGGTGCCCTAACAATGTAGTAAGCTACACCAATACCTGACATGTAAATATGCTAGTATTCGTACATCATTGTAGCCTTTCTCCTTCAAATTGCCCCACAAAGCATTCGTAATAAAATAAAAATTACTTCAGTTTTGATAGTTCGCATTCATGTTGTGGTTAAATCCTGTGAGCTATAAATGCAAATTCACGATCATCGCATGAAATGTTCCCTGAGATTGTGTAAACCTGAAATGGCGAGGCAGTAAACGTTTATAACCTCAAAGTGAATTCCATAAAATTTGTTCGTATATGGAGATCAAAAGGAATAGTTTGCTTTTGTGTCTGCGAAGAAAATACTATCACTTACCTCATATTGTCTATGGTTGACTAAGTGTTTAGTTTAATACCCATAAAAAAGATATTCTAAGGTCTGTCTAAGGTATAGCCTCTCCGTAATCGTAAGATTACAGGAGATTTCCTATCGCACAGCTTGGCAGACAAACAAGCGCAACCAAAATGGAAACAAAATCATGACTCGAATCCCTGGGAAAATAGTTTCCAAAAGGTGAAGTCGTCCCAAAAGCAGCCTGCGGTGATTGAAACAACTTATCTTGCCAGGGAATAGATATCGTCGACATAGTCCAAATGACTTATGTCATGTCTCTCAGATGCATTGTCTATCGCCAGTAGAAAGAGGATTGGCCAAAGAATATCGCCTTGTTGCACAGGACAAAACACCTTGCGTTATTGTTGGACTCCTTTGTAATAGCAATAAAACGTTTAACAATCGTTTAAGAATAATTCACCAATCCATTACGAAGTACTAAATATTCTTATACGTGTGTTAGTATTCCTTGGGTGAGATGAAAGCCAAAGCATCATGTCCTGTTTATAACGAAATAATTTCGATTTAGTAAAGACCAAAGCACACAGTACTTATTGCTTCGGTTATCACTTCAATTTGCAAAGGATTACACGTACTTTGAAAACACAGTCCAACCACAGAGTATCCTTGCTGTTGCTTTGTAAAACGATATTCAAAGGAATTCAAGAGAATAGATACCACCTACGTCGTATGGCATTCCTCTGTAGCCAAGCCACCCACCTGAAGTATGCCTCTTAGATGTACAATTTATGAAGTTTCGCGAATCTGTTTAGTTTAACACTTCGAAGTTGTTAAGAGCTGATTTCCTTGTTGACTTGTTCAGGTGCAGTTTGGCGAAATAGGATTTTGTATGTGGTGGGGTTGGTATCTTAATTTAAGGGATTTTATTTTTTCACAGATGTTTGCGGATTGGTAGAAGGATGAGAAATTTGGGGTAAAATGGGCGCATATTTCCGATGCCAATGATATTCCGTTAAAAGGGACTTCAGCAATGAAGAGTTTAGGATAGGTTAAAGGGTGAAGCAGTGCTTTGAATGCAGCTTGGCTATCGCTGCAGACGAATATCATATCCGCCTTTTATTCACAATAAGGCACATGGCCCTTTCGTAGATCTTCGCTTGAAAGAGGCAGAACACCTAGAGCTGATCCAAAACCTATTTGTCTATATGCCAAGGAGAAGGTATAACATCGATGTTAGGCGACTTGGAGCCATCAAAGACAGCAAAGTCGATAGTTCCATTTTTCACCATGCGATGTGCACTGTACCAGCTGCGCCAAGTTGTGTGTGTCCGGAGCCAGAACTTTGAAGAACTGGTGGTGATTTGATTTCCTAGGAGGTGAGTCTTCAACTTTCGTCATAGTGCTTGGCCGGTTTCACCTTTCCAAATATTTACATATATCAGTCAACTGGTTGCACTTAGTGATTCGACCTCTTCCTAAAATTTTCTGCTTTTTGGCTTGCTTCGATTGGTAAAGAATGCAGTCCTGAGAGGCTTGCTCAGAAGTTTTCTAGTTTTTGTCAAGAGTACGCAGCAGTTCTGAACTCTATTATAGAACCGGGTTTCCCAGTGGCATTTAGTAAACAGACACGACAGTTCAAGACAAGTAGTAAGAGTGACATTTTGAGTTTGAAAAGCCGCCCCAACATTTTGTTTTGTTCTTGGTTCGACCGACTGGCCAAGCTTCTTCTTAAACCGGGTCCAGTCCTTTTTTCTCGGACTCATCCTCTCCTGCAAAGGTGCGATTTAGTACGTGGAATCCAATGTAGTTTTGGTTGCCTATGGTAGCAACTACCATACCTTAGCAATAGAACTGTCCAAGCTTGGTTGCTGAAACAGAGTTTGATACGATGACACAGGTCATAGTTGTAGCAGCAATTGTTGGGAGCTCTTTTTTTTGACTTGTTTTCTACAACACGAGGCACGTGTGGAAATGAATAAAAACTTTTATCCTAGGAGGTGGGACAAACGAAGGCAGCCTCATATTCTACCCCATGGAAACCATTACATGTGGCAACCTTATTCAGTACGCATCAAAACGTCCTTAAATTAAATTGTTTCACATATTCTGCTGGCCTTGAGAGATGAACCAAATTGTTGCATTAGCAACTTGGTGTTCTTATAAGTTTTAAAGAAGTACGCATAAGTTTGCCGCCCCTATAGAGTCATTCACGAACCCAAATTTCTTACTGTTATGACAAGACCACTATTGCCGTCAAAAATCAATCAAAGTCAAATAAACCCACATCAACAAATTTGACATTTTCCTAATCCGAAAAGTTTCTCCTTTGTCAACTTAAACATAATACATTCGTGTGGGTTCAATAAATATAAAGTTGCGCTTCTAAGTCGTGTGTACTATGAAATGTACACTCATTTGGTATCCAAACAATCAAAAGTGTGTTTCCCGAATGGTAAACTTCTTCGACATTCACATCCTATTTGTGAATTGAAAACCCATTAACGAGTTCTCAGCCCAAGGGGATTCATCGAAGTTAAGTTAAAGCTTTGCGAACCTCTCTCATACTCCCGGCAATAAATTTTTAAGCAAAAATTACTTCACCCTCTACCACCACCTATCTACCAGAGAGTAACAATCCCATGCGTCAGGCATTTTTGAAGGATTTTGCTTATTCCTACTCCATAAACTTGGAATATTACTTCACGTGTTTGCCACCTTGACAGAGTGTATATGACTTTGATGGAATTTTAATTAATAAATGCATGTGTACCGCATGTATTATGGTTTCTAGTACAAACAATCATGTGCGGTTGAAATGCTGTCTTTAAAATATAGCTTTAATGGGGTCACAACCATTTCGACTTGGTTAACATGGAATTCCTTTGTATTCCCCAGCTACCGGAACCACCATGTGAATATTAATCATATTATCACAAAAAATAAAATAACTGTAAAAAGTAACAATGTGCGCTTGTATTGGGTTAAATTTTAAAAGTTGTTAGGAAAAGGGTTCTGGTTCTGCATCAAACATTTCAATTTCAATAAATTAGGAATCTACCGACCCTGAACAATAGATTCAGGCGAAGGGGTTTTATGGTTCGAATAAGCGCATACACACGTGCACAATGGGAATGTTTTCATGTCTAAGGATGTAATGTTCAATTTTCTAGAATAATTCACAATAAGATGTCAGGCCAATGGAATGGAACTGTCAGAAAGGCTTTAAGTGGGGTCCTTTAGGGCGTTTTTCTGAATGTTCGCTTTTAATGTGAACGTTTGATATTGATTGACGGAGGGGAAGATTTGCTATTGGTTTTGTGGTTAAGATCTCATGACTGGTGAGACAGATTCGCTGATATGTAATTCTCATGCTACTATATAAGAAGACGACTTCCTCATGGATGGTTGGATGTTGTAGAAATAAAGTAGACTCTGACTGGTGTCTACCAGGCGATACCCATTACACATCAATTGAGCTTATTTTATATCCACGTGGTAGCCATCGGATACTGGTTGCTGTCCACCCGGACTAAGCTTGCTAAACTAGTGAGCGTGAGTGCTGACGAGAAGCCCGCATTATATAACTATAAACACGACAGCGGACGAATTTTCCAGATGAAACCAACAACAGCGGCATGACAAAGCGGATATAACACATTATCCGGGCTTCTTCGACATATTTGGAGCGGGAGAGTGCAACATGATTTCAATGGCGCTTTCGTGAGTATAGAGGCGGAAGCGGCGAAGATTTGTTTAACGGTCAATGAGGACAAGACCAAGTATATGCAACAGGAAAAGACAATCAACACCGACGTCTCGGACAGTACGTCACAGTAGACATACATATGTTTCCTTGAGCTGGTTAGTCTACGTAGGCTCCGCTACTTGTACAGGCAACGACTCCAGCGCTGAGATCAAATGAAGAATAATTCTTGCCAACTCCTGTAACCTGTAACCCTAACTAAAGTAGGCATGGAATTTGTGGATAAGTTTGTTCCTGGTTGTTTCGAGAGAGTGATTTTAGGTCCCATCTATTTAGACGTTAAGTGGAGGAGTTCCGGACCAGTAAAAGTAGTTTCTGAGCGTTTTCGTGCTAGTTCATCAGCTATTTCATTTCCGTTTACTCTCACGTGGCCTGGTACTTAGTAGATGGTTACGCTCATGTTCTCCCTCAGTCAGTTTATCTTGGCAAGCGATCCCGCACCAGAATATATCTGATTTCATGATAGCTTAGTGCGTTAATGGCAGTCTGGCTATCCTCCTATTGGAGTTATCTTATCATCTTTCGATCGCAGAGTTCTGCTTGGACAATCCTGAGGCATGTTCCATAGCTTCCGATTCAGATATGTGGTTCTGGGTTCATAGCACCTGCTGCAGTGGCTATGAATCTTCTGGATCCACCAGTGTTGGTTTGAGTTGGTACAACCCGCTCAGCTTTCAATTGAATAATTTCTCGAAGCAGTATCTCTTGACTTGGGCCAGTCAAAAAGCGGAATTGATTTGGAAAGTGATTCTCGCTGTCTGAGTGCGAAGTATTTTCCTTTCTCTACGCCTTCTTCGCTTATTCGTAGTACGATTTCCTTGATAATCCTTTTTAACACAAAGTGTAGACGGATGAGTTGCAATATCACTTCCAGTGTTGCTGTGGGACAGGTTCTCATAGCCCATGCTAAATCAAGCTAGCTTTTGTGATTTTCCAATGGATTTCCTAATTTAGCTCAGTCTAGTTCTTCTGGTCAAAGCTACTGCTTCGTACGTTATAATGGTCCCGACCAATGAAGTGTAAACCCATCTAAGTGTGGCTGTGTTATTTCCCCAGGTTTTCCAAAAATTTTTCTGCGCATTATTAGTGGTTTGGCTACCACAGCTTCTTCATGTTTCTTCCAGAGAAGTCTACTGCATAATATTGTACCTAGACACTTGACTTCTTGTTGTGGGTCCACTCTGATCCCATTTAGTATTTTGGGTTCGCACGTGTCTTAACTGTGGCTGGCTGCAACCCTGCCTTTTATCATCATTAAGCGCCTTCTTACATTGGTGATTTAATGGCTTTGTAAGCTTCAAAAATTTGCAGCTCTTTCCACTGATTCTCATGGAAATTCGTTCATTCTCTGATATTGCATGATAGCCACTTACTCAAAACCTATTGATCTGATAGGTGGTTAACAGGATATCAGGCTACTGGTCTCCTGCTTTATAGGATTTAAGCTGGTTTTTGGTTTGCAAGTACCTTTTCGGACGCTTGATTGTCGGAGCAGTAAGTCTGTCCAGATTTGTAAGATGCTGTGCAAAAGATTGAAAGAGATTCTAGCAGTGAACAAAGTTTTTGATTAACTTCCTTACTGGCCATTGTTCTCTCCAGAAAATTTGCACTAGCCAATCTAACACTTGTAGATTATGCCTTGGAGACACTGACACTGCCGAGCACAGTATGTGCGAAATATCGCTCCATCGCTCCATTTTTGGAAAGGGTTCACCCCTTCTTCTCATATATAATCTCCTCCTCAGCCCAAACAATAAGCACTATGATGGGTTCCTCTGAGCCCTACACCACCTCAATCTATCATTGAAAAAAGAGAGATCTGTGCACATTGAGGGAGTTCAGAGCTAAAGATTACTATAGTGCTTTCGCCACTGTATTGTAAACCGAGGGCGAAGCAAGCTACTCACGGAGATAGAGGATGTAATTCATTGTTATGATTCCAAAGGGTTCAGCAGGGCCAGAAATCGACTGTGTGATAAGCATAAGCAGTGCCTTAAGCAACGTTCATTAAGCAACGTTCATTGGTAACAGGAAGTAAATTTGATTTTTCGTACCTTAAGCCGGCAAGCAGTCACACTGCCACAAACAGTTTTTCGTAAAAACACTCAAAAGACTTTTCCGTGCTCACATCAGAAACCCATGTAGCAGCCGCAAGTTACTGCACATACTCAAATGCAAAGCAGTAAAAGGAAGTCTCCGTCATAGGGAATTTGTTGAAGCAGCTTTTAGGATTCACTTATATGTATAAGAAGCCGTTTCTGATGCAAGGGGTAGGACCATCAAATGCTCTCTTGAAAGCACGAATATGGAATACAGTGTATTCAATACAGAACAACCAAATGGTTACAATGTTTGCCACAAGAAATAACAATTCCACTCTCAGCTAAATAAGGATACTCCCCAAGGGGAGAAGTTACGTGTGAGTATATCCTCTGTGCTTCGGGTGCTGGTAATCCATGGAATAAATCGCTTAAGCAAACGACGTGGTTTTGATAGTCATTTTGGCTGCAGAAAATTCGGGGAATTCTTGATGAAAGTAAATATGTATGAAATAGCTGAAGATAGGTATCGTTAAAAAAAGTCTTTGTCTGAGCATGCCTGTCTATCGTGCAGCTTTCGACTATTGCGTGCGAATCCACTCCCTATGGTTAGTGTGGAGAGGGTTTCCCTCTTATGTCCTAGAAGTGCGTTAGATCTTCTTGGTCTAGTTTTGGCCGTAGTTGCTTAGCGATATGGCATTGGCCAAGCTGGCTCCAATCCAACTATGATTAGCTTTGTTTGGCGCATCGACTTCAAAAACACTCAAAAAATTTAGAGTGTGCGACTGGCATGAATAGTTTGCGCATACTTGCCTCCCAAAATGGGCATTAATCCGCTATTACCTGCCGACCTATGCGGATACTTGGATAAGCTTCAAAAATACAAATTCTTGGCGCAACAGACCGTATGTGGTCCAGGGCCTAGCTTCTCGCGACCATTCGTGTTGTGCGTGTTTTCACACAAATGGAAGGGACCTACTGTTTAGAGCCATATCCGAAAGGCAAATTGAGAAACTTTCTCTTGGCAGTTATTACTCTCGGACGTTTGTCAGACATTCGCGAGAGGTGGGACCGTGAAACATTTTTTGGTTTCGAACCTCGAACCTCACGCTCAGCGATCCAACGCACTAATCACTTGAGCCACGGCGCCCACGGATAAGCTTCTACGGCACTGAAAATCTGCATATAATGAACGAAGAGCCATTACATCCTCTCAAAGTCATTGTTTTGTGCGGCGTTTACAATGGTGATTGGCGTATATTTTTTTGAGGACGGCGTCGGCAATACTGATACTGTAGTTCACGAGCGCATCAGACCCATGATTACCGGCTGCGCAAATTGACGAATTTGGTTTGAAATATACATATGTGATTCGAGCGAGATGGAGCTACTGCACATACATCACGAGCGACAGTGGACTTTCTTCCTTAAGCGTTTTCCGGTTGCTAAATCTCCCTCGGCCCACAAGATCGACCGATTTGATCATTCCGAACTTCTTTCTTTGGGTTTTTTTTTAAGTCAATGGATCTAATCAAGTAAACCACATACATTCGCGGCCCTAAAGGAGAATATCCGACAAGAAGTAAAGAATTAATCACTACTTTGAGAAAAGTCGTGGAAAATGCCCTGCGACGAATGTGTATCAATTCTGGCTGCTGGCAGCTGACGGCCACTTGACAGATTCGCGTCAAGCGGGAGAAGATTAAAACGTGTGAATAAACATAGTAAGTAAACAGAACCAATTTCAATCACTGCCTTAGGAAATCGAGAGAGAACTCTCGCACCACATTGTATTTGTAGTCATACTCCTTCATTAAATGGTGAGGACATTGATTCTCTTGCATAGATAGATAGCTAAAACGGGGAAAATTCTAAATGAATTAAATGTATCTAAAAACTGCAACAAACACATTAAGAAATTCGGCACCTAACCAATGCCGATCTAGTTTTTTTGGCATAGGAGGGCCATTGGTGGGTAAGCAATCCATTTGTGAACATGAATTAAAGATGGATAGCACTAATATACTTAATTTATATACAAACGCAAATCTGATGCCAACTGGTTGCTGCGACAAATTGATAGATACTACGAAGCAACTGTCGAGTCGGTTATAATAGTCACTTCTGATAGCAACAGTTGTTAGTGGAATATGAAATAAGATCGTATTGCCTTCATGTAATGGATATAATGAAGCAGCAAGAAATACCGAACGGATGTGATTAATGGAATAGCCCCTCAGCAATTCCATCAGAATGTTGTTTTTGTTTCTCGTGTAGATCCAAACAAATTTTCTGACATCGGGATAATTTGAGCTTTAGGCACAACTCTTAACAACTACAGAACATGACTGGGAATAGAGAATCAAAAGTATTTTTACTCCCGTATTTACATAGAAAACAAAAGCTCTATTTAAAAGTAATAAGTCTTTAAGTCAACACTGAACAATATTTACGTAAGTACTTACCCTAGTTAAATGATGGGACAATGCATTGTCGGCATCGTTGCTGTAGCGAGGGAGTACATCAATATGAAGTGAATATTTAATGGAAAACAAAGTTGATGATTAAAAGTTTTCCCTGAAGTGGAGCACAGAAGGTAGAAAGGATAAAGGGATTGTCATCATTGTCATACGGGCAACAAAACAGAGTGGGCGAGAAGTTCATATAGTCAATTTCATTCAAGCATTTCGTAGTTATTTCACTACTTTGCCATTTAAAGATACAGAGAATGCAATTTCCTGGAAATGTATCTCAAAACGTTAATAAAACAATCTGAGTTCATGGAGCTGGAAGGAAAAGGTTTGGAACTACAGTGTTTTATTTTCAGTTGGTCGGTTGAAGTGGCTGCCAGATAATGCGAAAACACACTTGGACTAAAGATAAGTCCTTTAAGCCTCTGATGAAGCGTGACTATTGCAGAAGCTGTCATGACACAGAAGAAACAGAAACCATCAAACACCTGCTTTATGACTGCCGGCCTCCAAATCCGTCGCTTCCGCTATATGGGAAACAGACTATTTGAGGAACTAGATGACCTGGAGGAAGTCCCACTCTGGAACATTATGAGTTTCGTCAAGAGTACAGGCTGGTTCAACCAAACCAACCGATAGAACTCAGTTACGGTATCACTACTTAACAGGGAAACACAATGGACCAACTGGCCCCCGTGAAAGCACCTTAAAAAAAGGAGCGCGTCCCTCTAACCATAACCATAACATAACCATTTCTTCTTCTTCGTCCATATCGCTTCTACAAAAATCATCTACAATCAAAAAAAATCATTGGAAAGCCTCATCTGCACTGATGAATCCAAAAGCAATGAGCGTGCGAAGCCGGGTATATACTCACGGGATTCAAACCCAGAGGTGGCCCTGAGACTTCCGGACGTATGCAGTGTGTTTCAAGCAAAGGTTCTAGCTTTGCTTAAAGCTGTTGATAAAAATATCACCATCTACATCGAGGCTACTCTTAGGGCTACTATCAAGTCCTAGCTCAAAAAACTGAACTAGTTAGGAATTGCCGCACAATGTTCAAAGCATTATGTACACAGAACCGTGTCAGATTATGTTGGATACCTCGACACTGCGACAAAGAGGGTAAAGTGCCGGCGTAAGGAGCTGAGCTTACACAAAGTGACATAATTGAAGGCATAAGACCACGAATGTATGCGGCTAGAAGAGTTATTCTAACCTGCACCAAGTCTTGTTGCATGCTTGCCTATTAGGCAGTGCCCAGTGATGACACCTATCATAGCGCCAACATGCAATCTGTTGAGAGAAATTGAATTCTTACAGCGTTTTAGATCGAGATATTGCTAACCATGTTATACCACCTGACCACCTAGCACACGTTCTCTCGATGGCATCGAACTTATGTAAATGTAGGTTTTCAAGGGTCTTACGTACTTTCTCCGGAAGAATGTGTATAGTTGTTCAATATGTGGCGAGTTTGCAGGCCTTACAATTCTCTGGAATAACCCTGTGCTCCTGCACCCAACAGAGGTGTGCAGTGAACGATTCCGCTTTCTTTATGAGGGCCAATCGGGAGTCTATAGCTGTTACTGAATTTAGGAAAACGGTTTCGAAGGATTTGTTTGCCGCTTGGCTATCCGAAAGGATACGGATAACCCTACCTAATATCACGTTTTATGTGATTCTTAATCGCCATGAAAACGGATGAAAAGTTCCAACCCCGTCGTTGGGTTTTGAGCCGTGTCGGCGTCGGTGTAGATACAATATAATAAAAAATGAATTAAAACGTACGGTTTTGTGTATATTAAAAAAATTAACTACAAATTTTTATTTATTTTTTCTTTATTACATATTCGCATTTTAATTAAAATTATGTATGTCATCCTGGAAAACAAATTAAAACTTCTACAACTCAGCAATATTCACCATAACATCGCATTGAAGAATCTATAGAAGGTATCTATCTATAAATAAGGTCATTCCCCAGGGTGCATCATCTGTATACAGTCCCATAAGTAAACACAACAACATAAATTAACATAAAGGATTGGTAACATCGGCTTATGAGGGATATTTTACTGTACACAAATTCATTCGTATTCTTATATTTCGACATATACACATGCACATACAAACATATATCTCTATAGTGACTGGTCATGTTTATTTTTAAATATTTGATGTTAATAAATTGCATTTCCAGAAACTCGTAAAATCAATTACCCCCTAGCACGGATGGACAATTGATATGAAATGAATTTTTTTTTTAATTGTTTCATGTATTTTATATGAAAATTTATGCAAACTATGAACTTTGTACACGTGCTCAGAAATATTAAATTTACCTGAAAAGCAGGGAATTGCCTACAGTTGAATGTTGTTGTTATAACTCCACAGGCCATAAGTCCACAATGGACTTTTGACTCACTTGGGTGGGTCATAAGTCCACAATTCGTTTCTAATTGGCACAACAAGCCTTATGTGGTCCAGGGCCTTGCTTCTCGGAACCATTCCATTTATGCGTTTTATATTTTTTCGCACAAATGGAAGGAACGTACCAGTTTAGAGGCATATCAGAAAGGCCGAAAGGTCGTTACGGTGCTCACGACCACGCTTACCATCGGTAGATCGATTAAATAGCTGAAATCATTCGCATCTCAAAAGCAGGGTGGCACCTTGCTAAGAAGGGGCAGTCGATTGGTCCACCTATAAAAAAAGAGGAAAGCTGCTCAAGAAAGAAAATAAGATTTGCGAAATGAGCTTCTAGAGACACTTTCTATAAAATCTATGAAATAGACTAAAGAAGCGCTCCGTCCATAGTATAACCTGGTCAAGACACTAACACCGGCGTCCAACCTCATTGCGCAGAGTCACAAAAGAAATGTTGGACATTCTTTTGAACACCCCCTTATCCCAATGTACACAAATCTCCGAAGATTATAAACGCATTCTAGAGACGAAGTTGGGAATAAACGCGGACGAGGTTTAGACGAAGACAATATAGCCTGGAAAATCAAATCATTTGCTCCATACAAGGCATCGACCTGTGATGCTGCATGAGTCAGTCATGAGGGAAGAAACGTATGATATCCGCTGGGATATTCGCTTACTTTCAGATAGCCCAGTAAGAACCAAAGCCTTGCAATCGGTTTCTCTAAATTCATTATCAGCTCTGAACTGCCAATCATTTCTCATAGAGACGACGTAGCAGTTCAATATACACCTCTGTTGGGTGCAGACGCGCAGTGATATTCCGGGAAATTGTAAGGCTGACAAACTCGCCAGATATGGAACACTAGGCATACATATCGCTACTTGCAAACTCAAATTCAAACTGAATGCTTCCCGGAGAACAAAAAGATGGACAAGTGGTGCATGTAACATGTCTACCAACAAAGCAGATTTGGCCAAAGGTGGATCTAAACTGCTCTTAGAATTTGATTTCTAATAGGCAAGCATCCAACAAGGCTTGGATGGGTTATGTGACATAATTTTGTGTTGCCCGAAGCATTGTGCGGCAATTTCTGACAAGTTCAGATTTTGTGACGCCTGAAGCGCAGTCTGACTCGATGTAGATCCTGGAGTAATTCATCAGGTTTAAGCACACAATATGTGTCCGGATCTCTCAGGGCCACCCGTAGATTTGTAGACAAGGCTTGGAAGAGCATATATATATGAAAAAGAAGAAAAAACCATTCAACACCTTCTTAGTATCTGATTAAAGAAGGAAGCTTTACTTAGAAGTTTTCTATTGCAACGATCTGGGCGATCTGATAAATGCAATTATTGAGTGCCTCTTACGCGTCATCAGAAGCTCAAACTGGTTTAACGAGTAGGCAGGGATAATTCTCCCTTATCCATGTGGCATCACAATGCACCTTCCTTTGTTCTAAGTGTGTTTGCAATAGCTGGTAGCAATTTCACCTAAATTAACCTATTAACTGGCAATAAATGCGATATCTATACAGCTGCATGTACAATGATCACGAAGACACTTAAATTATTCCTTCCTGTGTTTAAAAGTTTACGCCTGCAGGCTCGATTTGATAATAACTGGAAGGACCTAGCCTCTGTTGGAGGGCATTTCTATTGACACTACAGAGAGTATCCCGAAACTTAATAAAATGGGGCGCAGAAGTCATTACCCTATCAGAAGACGCCCTCCTATTTGCAAACGGTGTCTTTTGTCATCACAACTTTGAGATTTGTAAGGTAAACAGAAGCAGAATAGACCTGAACAAACCATGGATTGCTATACTTTTCAAAACCGCGAAACCGTTGTGCAAATGAAACGGGTGGTGGTTTTGGCTCAGCGCGAGTAGCGTCGTTTATATTCGTCTATCCCCAGAAATTTTGAAAATTTTGATTCATGGAAAATGATCTGGAACGAACCAGATTGTGCGCCAACTTTGGCGGTGGAAACCTGACGATGTTATAATCAAGAATCGTTATCGCCGTGGTTCAGTGGTTAGTTGGACTTCTGTGCGGGAGGTTCGAAGCTCGAATCACAGAAAACCCCAAAAATGATTTTGCATGGTTCCACCACTCACGAAAATCTGGCAAACATCGGAAAATAATTACTGTCGTAAGCTTCTCCAAGAAAACACCAAAACAGTTTTTTCACGATCCCACCTCTCGCGAATGTCTGACAAACGTCCGAGAGTAATAACTGTCATGAAAAAGCTTCTCAATTTGCCTTTCGGATATGGCTCTAAACTGTAGGTCCCTTCCATTTGTGTGAAAAAATATAGTACACACAACATGAATGGTCGCGAGAAGCTACGCAGAAGTATGTATGTTGCGCCAAATATTTACTGCCTTAGGAAATCGATTGAGAGCTTTGTGCCACTTTGTAGTTTTCTCATTTTCCATGGGTGTAACGGTAATAATGTCAACTACATTATATCCCCCGCTATCGGTCCTGTATTAACTTTGAATCCCCAGCATTCAGCTCGCAGGCTGCAGCGCACGATACCGTACTTTGGGGATAGAACGTTTATTTAAAAGGCAGCATCTACTCGATCTGACAAAACAAATTTTATTAAGCTCATGTGGTTTTGCCGTCACTCTCTTCATTTTGGACTGCTTTCTGGTTAGGCCGTTCAGCTATGCACCACCTGCTGATCCCTGCATGACAGACTATGCAATGATCCTATATACCACTATTTCTGTACAAAATTTGCGTTCCCACTTGTATTCAAATATAGAATAAATTATATTCACAATATGGTACCTGCATTTCAATTTAATACCACCCGTTGTGTAAAATTGCGTAGTGCGTCATGGCAAAATGCATTCATTTCCATTTAATTAAATATTTTGAAAATTTCCAATTACCGAAGGTAGAGAGAATTCTGAAACAATACGATAAACCTTCAGAATTTTGCATATATTTCTCGTACATTCGAATAAATATACATTCTGGTGGTATACATAAGTATCGTAAACACTTTCAATACACTTTCTACATGAAATCACAAAACTAATCCGCAAAAGCCCCCCCAACAGTTATATCATAATTTAGTCCTGTCTCTCTGCTCGATTTGTGCCCGTAATGACAGACAGTTCCCTCTTCCCTTCTTTCCAAAATGAAAACTGATCTGTGTCAGTCGATGTGGTGAATGCTTCCACTGTGAAGTAAATCTGTAAAGGAGTTCTGTCCCTCAAAAAGATAAACGAGATCCGAACGGAAGTAAAGGAAGTTCGATTAATCAAACAAACTGATTTAGGATGTGGGAACATGTGTTGGTTATTACCCAATTTGTGGTCCGTGGAAGTACAAATATACGACGTGGGACAGTATCTGTATCACTCCAAAGGACATTAAAAATGAAATTTGAAAAACACGTCTCCCAGTCACACACACAAGCACACAGCTCCTGGAAGCAATTAAAAGGATTGATTAATTCTTATTTAGGTCTAATGTATAATAGATATCCAGCGCAGTGAGAGAATGCTAAAAATAGTTTCGAATCCATTTGTAGATATTAAGGACATTGCTGACATGTTCAGGCATGTGAAACGAGTTTCGGTGCTGTTGCTTGACGTTTCGAAACGTTCCTTCGTATATCTCCAGGTGTAATCAATGAGATGTCACAGTTTCATTTTACGAACGACAACCCAGAGTGTGTCCCCTTAACGGAGATTTGCGGATTTACCAGAGAATGCGAGCATGCAATTGTCCCTAATTCTTATTCTTGCTATAGGGCTGTGCTACTGATGTGTGCGCACTCTGCAGTAGGAAAGGAAGATGTCGAACGTGATGTGCATCGCGTTAACGTTGTTTGAAATATGAGTGCGCATATATCCATCCCAGCGAGCAGTGAATGGTGGAAAAGAGCTATTTTTGATTTCGACACAGATAGGATGACAAGATGTCGAACTAATGAGAATGTATTGGGAAAGACATTCATTTTAAATGAAATGCGCTCGGAATAGTTTAGAATGTTGATCTAATTCGTTAAAAGGATTACAACACATTTCCCTTTTTGGTAATCATTTAAAACAATCTGTAGAATAGAAGCAAGGAAAATGAGGACATATTATGGTTTCCTGCTTAAAGTATTCCACATTACATAAATAATCACCACTTCCCTTGCTTGAAGCCATTTAAACTATACTAAGTAAGTAAGTGGTTGCTTTGCGCCTCTATGCGAATAGAAACGTTGTTTTGCACATCTATCAGGATTGTGTTGCTTGTTTTCCACTAATTCTCATAAGTGGTTTATGAGTATCCTGGTTGTGAATCTGAAATAAACATATTTCATCCAAAATATCCGTAAGAGACAAGAAATCCTCATGTGGATATAGTAGCTGCGTAGGCAGATAAAAGGTGTGTTTCAACTTAAGATGGGATACAAGCAGACAGGTTGCCATATTAATACCAGGAAAATATGTTTACAATAACCACGTCTCCTGAAATTAAAATTGAAAAGCAGGCAGGAAGATGGAAAAATAACCAAGGGGGCCTACTTTGAGACGAGAATTCAATATCATTCCATATTTGGAAGAATTCGTGGGAGGGTGCTACCAAGAAATAGCTATCAACTTGAACCGAAAAGTTTATTATTAAAATCGTTTTGTTTGTTATTGCTTCGCGCTCCTCCCTCAATATAGACATTCCTGCTGCTGCATTTCACAAGCTAGACCCACCCCGACCGGATGAAAGTCAAAAGTTGAAAATTCCTCGAATTCTTAAACGAAATCTAATTTACCGGAAGCTAGCAACAAAACAACAAAGCTACCTATAACCTTTCATCGAAAGTATTTCACTTATATCTACACGACTGCTCGTGCTCGTATACCTATGCGCGATGCAAATCCTTTTACATTCGCTCCACTTTTCCTTATCCGCATTTATGATTGAATTCATGTCGCTTCGGCACTTATTGAAATTACTTTTCATAGAAATTCCAGAGACTGGAATAGAAAATAGCGCCCATAACGATCATCCGAGTTACCTCCCTTGACATGTAAGAAAAAAACTCTTTCTTTGGCAACTCGCAATCAATTCGCTTCAATTCGTAAATTCGCAGTCAGTCGGAGGGTGCTACTGCTCCGCAATCCGTGCCCCATCTCAAGTGCATAAACTAAATTCAATTCAATCACAATCGATTTACGAAATTTCAAAAAGTGCATCAGTGCGGTGCAGTAAGCGTACAGTATTATGGGGAACGTTTCCCATTTTGCCCGAGACGTACATACATATGTATATACTACTCGTATTCGTATCTAAACCCCGAAGGAAATGCAAATCGAAAGAACTCCTCTCGTCTCCTGGATTGGCTTTCTGTTTTTTTTTTTTTTTTGTCGTTGTACGAGTATGGAGGAGAACTATCCTTTGTTTTCAGCTTTTGTTGTGCTGTGCTGACTTTAGGGAATCCTTTGGGTTTGTTTGATAATCACATGAATGCAGGTAGAGATTTTCTTTGGAAAATCTGTACCCATATCCCAGAGATGGTTGTATGCACGTATTTTGCGATGTGCTTGCTTGAAATGAACTTCATGCAGGACGGATGAAGCTTATTGCATTCACGATGCCAATGTGGATAACCATGAAAAGTATCCAAACGTTTTAAGACAGCGCTAGGTTCGGCAGTAAGAAATACCAAGTCAGAAGGAGCTCGTTTTATGGATTTGACAGGATTCCTCCCATTTTTTTTTACCACTCCTTTTGCTGTGTATTCAAAAGTCTGGTAGTGTGCTTCATTAAGTTTGCTTCATTGTAAAATGCAAGGCTTTCATCGTCAGCAGTTTGTATACACCGAGTGGAAGTTTAAAGAAAAATAAAAATTTTAATCCGTTCAATAGCACTTCATCCGCTTAGGATATGTGGTGGAGGTGGTCTTTTGCAGGGACTCGATGAAAGTTTGAAGGAATAAAAGGACAATTTTGGTGACTTAACGTGAAACCGAACTCTGGCTATTCAGCTATCCGTCTTTAGGTTTGGATATCTTGGTAATTGGCGTCCCTTTTAAATTTCGTGGGCGTCCTTAGGTAAGCTTTTCTTTTTTTTTAATGATCAGCATCTATGCTGATAACTAAACCGCCATAAAGGGCACCGGCTCGTACTAAACGAGAAGTTAACAGGCAACAACAGTTTCTGCAAAAGGAAAAAGCTTATAAAGGTTGAATATTTTTTTTTTTTTTTTTTTTTTTTTATAATTTACCCGCACTCAAGGGGTTATGAATACCCTTTTACATGTTATTCACATGGTGCGGGCGTCGGAAATGTAGATAGAGAGAGAGAAAGAGATTGGTGCAGTGGTTTGAAACTCAGATGTGTTAGGTTTCACATTAGCTCCAGGGGTGGTGTCCAGAATAACTGGGGAGATTTGATGCTGTCATGTATTTTTTTGCCTTCGCTTCTGATTCACAGTACTTTTTTCCCGATCCACCTGATGTCATAAGCATATCAATTATCAACAGAGCGATCAATTTCTCCAGCCATATGACAAACCTACTGCCAGTGTTATGCCTTCGCAGTAGTGTTGTCACAAACTTTCGCAATTGATCGGACTGCCTCTTATCATATAATGCTTACTGACATCAGGGATTGAACCGTGAACCATCAGCTCGACGAACGATGACGCTACCACTACACCATTGCCACCCTTATATGCACCCTTTACATGCCCTAGATGAGGCCAGTATACCGCTTACAAAGAAAAATAGACGCAATGTCTCTCGAAAAAGCTTACAAACACTGGTGTCGATTAGAGGCATGCGCTGTGACTAGACCGTTGTAGCCAATGTACGATAAGAAATAGTTAAGAAATAGCTAAGCGGCAAGGACATTCGAACTAGTGTTGGTACTCTGACCACTACGTAATAGGCCACCATGCAGCTCGTCTAGGTCTACACTATAACGATTATAGTAGAAGCTGAAGGAACCTTCTCCTGCTATGTGACTGTATTGCATTGGCCTATAAGAGAAATGTTGCTGTTAGCAGGAAGTTCTTTTCAGAGCTTGATGAGCTATGGGACACTGCTATCTTTGTTATGATTTCAAAACAGCACCACCGACTACAAATCGAGGTCGGTTCTCACGACATTTGGGTCTTCGTCCCAGGATCGATCCAGGATTCTCCTGGCCAAAGAATGTCAACTCTCAACTACTACTACATTTGTATACTACCAAACGTGTTTTCTGGAGTGGAGCATATTACGCCGCCATCCGTGCTCCGCATACTACTATTACGAGCCGGCATTGTCCCCGGACTTGACTTGCTCCGTCTGTCACACAAGGATCTTCAGAAATATCACCTCAGTCAAATGCAACAATTGTGGCAACTGGTAACTTTCGACGGTGCTCAGGCCTGCCCAACATCAGAGATTGGAGTCCAAGTTTCATAGCGAATTGCTGCAGAATACGGGTTAAGACAACTAGTCCCGCTACCGCCTGGCACTGCTCGGTTTGTCAAAACCGCATACACGACAACGCCTCTTCCGTCAAATGCAATGGCTGTGAGAACTGGTGCCATTTTAGAGCCCGCTCCGGTCTGGAAAACTGTCGTCAATGGACCTCCAGCTTCTTAGCCCCATGCTGCTCTAACCAAACTCTACAGACAGCCTCGCAACCTTACACTTCATCCACTTCTCCAGCCTCTACTTGTCACAGCCCAACAGACAGTGTCACCATCGCTATCAACGCTCCGACTCAACCGCATCTGCAAACAACCAACGTCTCACACACAGGGACCACACACCTTTCGCAGTGATGCATCTGAACTGCAACGGCCTACGAGGGAAAGTAATCGAAATCAACAACTATATGGAGCGCCCCTCCTGCATGCTATACAGAAGCACCAATTACAATATTATACGTAAGGATCGAAACAGTAGAGGCGGTGGTGGTCTTTCGTTCATAGTGCGCAAGTCGGTTAACTACAGACTCTTTCCGACACCGACACTCGTCGTACCCGACCCACATCTCGAGACACCAAGCATTGCAGTTACGTCCAACGACACTCCCGGTTACCTACTCTCCATAGAAAATTTACTTACGGATGGTAACCGTCTAGTTGTAGGGGATTTCAACGCCCACCATGAATGCTGGCACTCTAAACTAGAGAACGATCGTCACGGTACGCACAATGCTGAGCAAATCGATAAGTCAAACTTCGGTACAATCAATGAAGAATCTCCTACCAGGATCTGTGCAACCTGCTTCAGGTCTCCAGAGATCAGCATCGTAAGCGCCACCCTACTAGCCTGTTCCTCTTGGAGATGTAGGACAGATATAGCCTTGAACTCCGACCATATCCCGATGATCATCACCGTGGATGAAGCCGATGACTTCGTTTCTGCTGACAAACGTACTTTTGTCAACTACGCCAAGGCGGACTGGCCAAGCTTCACCAGTTTTATCGACAGACAATTGGGACAGTTTCCACCCCCCATCAACGCGAACTTTGGAGAAAAGACCTTCCGCCGGATCGTCGTCAGACCATCTGCCCGATTCATTCCATCTGGAAGAACCCCTATACTAAGACCCAATTTCCCAGCCGAAGCAGTCCAGCTCGCCAACGAACGTGACCAGATTCGTACTAACAACCCAGCGAACACCAGATTCGCCCAACTCAATCGCCTAGTCAACCAACACCGACGAGCAAAATGGCTGGAGTACCTACAATCCTCTCCAATACCCTCAGACGTAGGGACCTAACAGCCATCGCCTTCAACAACACGCCACAAGACTGCCCCAAGAAGTGCTCCTCATTGTTCTGTAGCCAATTCACAGAACACCCGGCACACTGTAACAAAAATAAACGTGCCACCCTCAGGAAACTGCACAGCCTTGAGCACGCCAATACCCCACGTACTCAACTTCCCTCCGAAGTCGAAGCAGCCATAGACAGAGCAAAACCATCTAAAGCCACGGGACCGAACGGAATCGCTACGATTATGCTCAAACATCTAAGTTCAACAGGTATCACCAATCTCACCCAAGCTTTTAACCACTTCTCAAGCCAGGCAAACCGGCAGATCAAGGATCCTCGTATCGTCCAATTTCTCTCCTGTCTCCAATTGCGACAATACTTGAAGCTTTACTACTTCCTCATCTTCACTCCGAACTCCAGTTAGCCCAACATCAACACGGCTTCCGCAAGCACCGCAGCACCACCACAGCCCGGAGATTACAACTCACATCTCGCAAGGCCTTAACCAGCAGCGTCCTTCCGATCGCACTGAAGTTTTCCCCGAGGTGCCCTTTTTTGTTCTAGTCCTAATAATTGCAGCATAAAACTTGTCTAATGAACTGAAAATACCTACCCCTCTTATTTGAATAAACCAGATACTATAGGTTTCGTGCTTTTAACCTCTACATACAAGGCTACATACGTATGTAAATATTTTTAAGTGTATCTATAGTTTCCTTCATGAGGTGAAAGAAATTAACAATCTCATACGGACATACTGCCAATAGCTACCGATTTCGAGTTTAATCAAAATCTACTAGTATAATCGTACAACATTTGCACACACACACGTAATATAATACCTCTCCCCTTTCATATCCTTACAAATGAAACTCATCAATGTTGTTCCGAAGGTAAAGCAACAAATTTTCGCAAAGCAAACAAACAGGAAATTGCATCCCAAAAATCACAGAGCATAAAGGATAAATAATACACCCCCATCCATATAGCTACAGGAAAAGCCGAAAGATGAAAACACGAACCAAGAACAACGGATAAAGGAAACGTACCCCAAAAGTCACCTGTTGTTGACTTTTCCAATGTTATCAGGGACCGCTTTCTTGCTCTGTTGATATTTATTTTGCGGCTTTAACTGTTGTTTCCGCCATCGTCATCATATCATATCCGGTCCCGAATGAGATTCAGTTCCTCGGCACCGTCAGTATTCTTTCACTCCTTTGATGTCCTTTTGTTGCTTCATTTTTGTATTCCGCTTTTGAGGCAATAAAATATCCAGCTATACATCATCATCTGCTGACGCTGATACCAAAAAAAAAAACTCATCCGCCCATCAATTGCATCCGGAGGGTATAATCATACTCAACAGCCGCATCCCGAACCAAAACGAAGCGAGTTTCATCGTTGGTACGCTAGTTGTAGTTGTAGTAGCGCACCCGTCCATGCTATCACAGGGCGCGGTAAAGAAAAGGACGAACACAAGTAAAATGAGAAAAATCTCAATGAAAACCTGGAAAAATATTTTGAAATTTATTTTAGCAACATTGCACAGTACAGGCAAGTGGCCTTGAAGTTAGAAGGCACAACGACGCTTTAAGGAAATCGATACTGAAAAAAAGGGGATGAAGACATTCAACCGGAGTTGAATTTGGCCTTGAATGTATACTGGGTGTCAGAAGTTACAATTGAAAGTTGATGAAAGCTTACTCAAAGGATGTGTGAGTGTGTAGGTCAAGGGTTTTTAATTGTGGTGCGTCATCTCTGCTTTTATGTCGCAGTCAGCCCTTACAGAGGGGTTTTGTAGTCAGCAGGACATTGCGTCATTCATTTCGATGGGTATTTCTTTAACATATGTATGTATATACTGAAGGTAAATGCAAGAAAGAAGGTATCCAAACGGAAGATAAAGCTTTCCTACAGACGCAAGGAAAATGTTTAAATAATATCTGCAACATTAAGCTGTCACAAGTGTTGATATTGGGGCCTTCATCTTTAGAAAGAAAAAATAATTTAGTCAGAGCGTCCGCGTTGGTAATGATTTATGGATCGCAAATCTGAGGTTAAGAAGACACATATTTGGCACAACAGACCGTATGTGGCCCACGGCTTATTTTCCTATAGCTGAAGGGTCTTTCCTCATGGGCGGAACCAAATGGACTACAAGTTAAAACAGAAAAGACCGAACGGTCCTATTCACCAGAACGAGGAAAATAGATCATTTCAATCTACTTAAACTTAATGGAATACCTCTGAAACTATCCAATGAAGCTAAGTATCTTGGAACTATTCTTGACTCAAAGCTTACGTGGAGACGGAACCGAGAGGAACAGGAGCACTAAAATCAAGACAGGAGTGGGAGACCAACACATTAATAAATGAACAGGATATTCAGGTCTACACTCATGGGTCTAAGATGCACTTGCACTTGCTTTGCGAATTGGAACCGAAGCAGAAGTATTCTGCTAATGCTTACAGATTAAGGAGTCATTCAAACTCCCAAACGGATGCCATTGTCTTTCTAGCTGAGATCTTTGCCATCGACAAAGCAGCATCGACAATCCTCACAAAAGAAATAAATCGGATTACAATTTTCGTGGACAGTCAGGCAGCTATCAAGGCACTGAATAGTGAAATGTCGCAAAATCTTGAATATATGTACTTAGCAACATCAACGTGCTCAATCTGTGCTGGGTTCCTGCACATAGCGATATAGAAGGAAATGAGATAGCAGATGAACTAGCCAGGAAAGGATCAGCACTAGGTACAGAACATACCCACACACAGATGAACATTCTTATTGGTGTAGTGAAAGAAAGAATAAATATCAGAACCAGGGTACAAACCAAGACCGCTTGGTCATCAAGAGGAGGCTGTGTGATTACCCGAAGCCTATGGCCTCAACTAAACCAGAGAAGAACCAAATGCTTACTAGCCATGAGAAAAAAAGAGATCCGCATCTTGTTAGGTGTACTGACGGGACATTGCCCGATCGGCACTATGGCCAAAACGATGGGCATAAACTCCCCGGACTTCTGCAAGAGCTGTCAAGATGAGGAAGGGGCATCAAGCACTTGCCTTGCGAATGTCCAAGTCTCCAAAACCGTTGCCAGCTACATATGAAGAACAGATTCTTGGGAGAACTGGACGAATTGGAACAAGCACCGCTGATGGTGCTAACAAGATTCATGAAGTACGCGCTGGTTCGAGTAAGGAACAGCTAACTGATATAATGTTGGATGTAGTAACACAACCTAAGGGGTATCACAATGGAACAATAGGTCTCCGTGCAAGCACCTTTTTGGTGCATATGCCCCCTAACCTAACCTAACCTATAGCTGAAGCCTTAAAGCCATATCTGAGGGATTTTTAAGTATTCCAAAGCACTATCCGTTGAACACTGTGCCCACACGGTCTTCTATACCGACTGTTCTAAAATGGGCATTTACACGAGAGCCGGAGTTTACTGTGAGGCCCTCGTTGCTAAAACTTGCATTGCAGACTCTTTCTTTTGTAGCGACGCTTATTTTAAAAAAAAAATAGAAGATGAAACCACAGTTCTTGCAAACTGACGCCGGATTCCTCTAAACTCATGTGCAACAGCCAGGACCCTATGGCCGGCTTTAGTAAGAAGAGATTCATTTCTCTGTAGAAACTTACTCAGGTATTTAGGAAAGTTTTTGATTCTTTCATATTTTACCTGAGATCTCCTCAAGGAAGTTGAAGAAAGGTTTGTGTAGATCTTGGTTTCTGCCCCATATATGGATACTAAATAGGTTTTTTTTTAGTTTGCGCCATTGCCACTGCAGCAGTATCTGTCTCCTATCGTGTGGTCAAGTATTTTGCTTTTAGTGGTGAATAGCATCAGTTTAGATTTGCTAAGTTAAAGCTAAGACCATACTGTAGGTCCAGTTGCTTACCTTACCAGGAAACATATTCCTGAAATACGCAAGGACATGTTAGTACTAATGTATTTCTTAAAATTGTGACCACTTATTTCAGGCGCAGAAGCCTAATACATATGTATGTATATAATGCTGAGAGCGGCCCCAAAAAATGTAGGGTGACTGGTGGCGTACCACAGGGTTCTCTACTAGATACATTGCTTTGGAATATTATGTATGATGGAATCCTATGTCTCCCAGTCCCTGAAAGGTCAAAGATTGTAGGCCTTGCTGATGGTGGTACTGACAATAAGGATTCCTTGAGAGGGGCTAGCCTGACGCTGGAAAAAGACAAAACCGAGGCAGTACTCATAAGCAGTAGGAAAAAGATAGAAACGGTAAATTTCACAGAAGGCGCACATATCACAATATCTAAGTCACAAATAAAATACGTAGGCGTCATGATAGACACAAGACTTTCATTCAAACAGCACATGGGATATATCAGTGGTAAAGCAGGGAATAATGCAGCATCATGCCTAGCATAGGTGAGGCAGGACATAGTTGAATACTGCTCTCAGAGGAAGTAGTTACATCCACAATACATGTACACTGCACTAATCTGTGCCAGGGCAACGGGGATTAACTCAGCCAGATTAAAAATCGCGTTAGTATACCGAATCCGTGCGCTGAGGGAAAACTGTGCACTACTTCCAACTTTGCCACCTGCATGGTGGCAAGAATGCCTCCAATAGACATAATAACAGGCAAACAGCAATACAAGTGCTTCAGAAACTCTGCGATACAGTTCTTTAAGATGATGCTGCACGGACTAGAGTGGGGTGAGTTTAGGCTCATTTCTGTCTGGGAGAGATTCTCACCTTCCAGTGCAAAAAAGTCACTTTGCATTAGCCCCGTAATTGGCTCCTTTTTTGCCTGCTATTAGATTCCTTGAAATTGTTAAATTATCCGAATCGACTGTAGTTCAAGTTTTATCAAGCTCTCTGTATAGGATCGCCGTGGCTTAAGTGGTTAGTGCGTTGGATCGCTGAGCGGGAGGTTCGAGGTTCGAATCCCAGAGAACATCAAAAACTTTTTCACCCTTCCACCTCTCGCGGATGTCTGACAAACGTCTGAGAGTAATAACTGTAATGCGAAAGCTTCTCAATGGGCCTTTCGGATATGGCTCTAAACTGAAGGTCTCTCTTTTTTGAGTGAAGAAATATAACACGCACAACACGAACAGTCGCGAGGAGCTAGGCCATGGAACACATATGGTCCACTGCGCCAAGTATTTGTATTTGTATTTTGTCTGTTTAGTTCAGAAGTTTTAATGAAGGTAGTCCAATACTTTGTCCTTCTTATCGACTTTATATCTAAAAAATCGTCCGATCCTTGTGCATTTATATTCAATATTCATTTCTTTATCTACGGTGCATTACCAAGCAGAGGATGCATATGAATTTCGTCTATTAGTGTCAGATGTAACAATTGAAATAAGCTCTCAGGAGCTGTCTCATTAACCGACTTATTTGACACCGTTTCTCAAAATAGATACACAACTTCTAGATACAACTGAGGATCTATTTTAATTTTGTCACATCCTGCCCCAGTTACCTACTTAGAAAATGAGTCGGCTTCGTTTTCTGGAAATTATTTTTTGTTTAAAAATCTGCGGAACTGTCATCCTTTTTCTTTTTGGGGGTAGAGAAGGCAGGTGGTATTGTATGTATGTAACGTGCGGTCTTTACTGTCACTGCGATAGAAAGGATGTACTGAACGCCGCCCGATACCGTGTATTGTAGGACAAGCGTTAACGAATATGTTCCCATGATAAAATTAATTTTTTTTAAACGTGTATGTGTTTCTGTCGGCAAATATACTTTCAGTTCTGTGTGGTGCGTGGAAGAGTCCTCGTGGAGCTCGTTTTATCATTGCAACAGCTTCCTTCTTTTGTTGTGCAATATTTATTTAATTCTTTCGGAAGTGGATGTTCGGGAATGTACAGTCCCGAGTATAAAGGACTCGCCATACTTTTACAGCACTTGCAGAAAAAACGACATCGCCAAAGAGATGAATGTTTGCATTTATCTCTACGGGAGAGGCAGCGTATTTATTCCACATTCCCTCATTTCTTTGGAAAGTTTTGTTTGTTTTGCATCCCTCTAGGTTACAATACTTACACATGCATGCATACACTTAGCCAAGAACAGGCGCACACAATTTCGAACAACAGCCACAAATCAAACAAACTGGAAACGATTAAATTTCGTTAACAATAGGACATCACATCCTTGTGGGGATTTTCTCAATTTTTTTATGTTTTTTTTGGAAACATTTCCGAAAATTTTCAATGGAATCGAAATCGAACCGCAAGGATATGCCTTGTGGGTGGTTGGCAGACTTTTGTGTATGTGCCGCTCGCAAGGATTGTAAGCATAATGAAATTACCCGAGTTCTTTTTCGTGTGGTGGGGGAGGAGGCACATTGATTCTTCTTTATAAATGTGATTTGAATCGATGGCGATTGATCGCATCGTAACGGGTGTAAAAATCAATCAGAGAATGCGCATGCAAATCATGAGAATGTCGGTTTATGTACGCCTCGTTAGGCAAGATAGTGAAATAGATCCGTGTAGGGATACGATGATGGCGTTAAAAACCAAATACGGGCCACATCAATGCACAAGTAACGCTTGTTCACCGCAAATATTTGCATAATCCTCCCAGAAATCGCGTTGGAAAAAGGCTGCAGAAATACAAGGACCACAAAAAAGTGGAAACAAAAATGTTGAAAAGATTTATTGCTGCAAATAGGAGGCGGCGATGAGGGAATGGAGTTTTTCAGTTTTGCCTTGCTATTCGCTTCAAGGACTCATTGTATCTAGTGTGTGTGTGTGTCAGTTTAGATGTCGTTTTTTGGGGGAAGAAACAATTTTCGGTGCGACGAAGCCTGAAAAGTGCGGAGACACCGGGTGCCTTTCGATCCGACTTAAAGACTTTAAGACAAATATCGTTTGTGTTAACTGAAAATACTTTGCTAAGGGGACAAGTATTCTGGAAGCATTTAGTGAGGTTAGTTGGTGTGTTGTTTGTGTGTGGCTTGTACGGGTGCGACTGTCGTCAAACTAACTCTTCAATAAAAAAGTGATCACAGGTTTCGATTTTGTAGGCACCGAATAGAAAATTTTCACGTCAAATATGTAAATATTTCGCCAATAGATATGGATGAGAATAGGGGAGACGAATGTAGATGTGCTACATAGTTTGTGTGCAGGGGTGAGAATAGTCAGATTTGGAAGAACGTGGGCCGCGGATTGCAGCTGTTGGCTGCTGATTATACAACACATGGGTTAAAATTTATTTGGGAATTTGCCTTTAAAGTTCACTTTATGCATAAAAGAAAAGAAAGAATTTTGTTAAGGAAGTTTCATCCATCGGTACACTTTGAAAGTAATGTAATTTAGGACCCTTATGTCTATTGTTTATTAAGCTCATTAAGCTCATATGTACATGTGTATGTTCCGGCAACAACAAATCCATCCAGCTGCTGGGATACGCAGACGATATTGATATCATCGGTCGCTCCCAGCGTGCCGTCATGGAGGCTTTTACGGCAATTGAAGAACAGGCGAAACGAGTCGGTCTTGAAGTAAACGAGGACATGTTGTCGACAAACAAAGCAGCATCTGTCCACCGCCTAGGACAAAACGTCACTGTTGTCAGCAGTAACTTCGAAGTAGTTGAGAAGTAAACCTACCTCGAAGTAAACATCAACTCCACGAACGACACCTTAGTGGAAATCCGGCGAAGATTATCCCAAGCAAACGCTGCTACTTCAGTTTGGCGAAACAACTGGGTTCAAAACTCCTAACTCGGAAGACAAAATGCGTGCTCTACAAAACACTAATCCTGCCAGTTCTGCTCTACGGCCGAAAAACAGAGCAGATTTTGAATAGTTCGAGAGAAATATTCTTCGTCGATAATATTCGGTCCCATTTGCGAGGAGGGCGAATGGAGAAGAAGGTATAACCGCGAACTCTATGAGCTGTATCAATATGTGGATGTAGTCCACGTCAACTACACTCGGCCATATCGAGCGAATGGACAGTAATGCTCCAGCTAAGATGATCTTCGAGTCCCAGCACCCAGGTTTGAGACGACAAGAAAGACCGAACCTCCGTTTTAAGCACCAAGCTATTGCGGATGCCGGAGTGCTTGGTCTGGAAAACTGGAAGCAGCGTGCCCAGGATCAAAGAGGATGGAAGGCTATTGTGTCTCAGGCAGGAACCCTCAACAGGTTGGGAGCCCGTTAAGTAAGTAAGTAAATTTGTATATATTTATGTTAGGTTTGCTTAGGCTATGTAGAGTTATGAGATAATCATAAGATACTAGGCACCATAGTGGGTCCATTACGGTTCCTAGAGAACGTAAACGGTAGGAAACCTAAACCATTTCACCAACGCGCTTAAGACGTAACTCAAAAACCCAACCTCTTCCAAGCTATCAAAGAACTAACTTCAAAGTTGTTTTAGTCTGCTTCGAACAATGTCTTGGCCTTCACAGGGTAGATGCGTGACGTGAGACTGCCCCCATTCCCTGTCTGAATATGAGAAAATAAAAGAAGAAAACAGTTTTTTCATAAATAAATCTTGTGAAAGAAAACATTTTCAGTGAATTATCTACGAACGTACCCACAATATAATGTTGTGTTGCACTGTTATTGAGAAAAAACAAAACAAAATCCTTTCCAACAGCAAACAAAACCTTCCACCAGTCATAATCAACGTCCTCGACGGTACATCTGCATACACAGTTGATATGAAAATTTTAGTATCTGTAAAATATACCCTTACGAAAACAAGGCGAAAACCAAAAACAAACCTTTTATTATTTGTATCTTGCAGATATGAAAAGCACAGACACTAATTACTCTAAGCCACCCGGCACTCCCACCGTATTCCACCCATGTATGCCTACATGAAAATTGTTAGGACTTTGTAAGTCTGTTGCATGAACGACTTCTCGGTCCTTATTTTAAAATGAATGAAAACGTTCGTCTGCATGTTCAAGACTAGCATCATTCCAATTATGATGGAAGGCATCTGAATGAAGTTGCTCAGTCTAAAGCACAAAGAAATTTCAATATTCATCGGGCAGCCCTTCTACCAAAACACTTACCGTTTTAATGAACTCACTACCATTATAGCGGATGAAAGGAATGAAACACAAAAACATCAGCAAAGCAACCCAATTGAGTACCGGAACGTATTGAACAGACAGATTCCCATCATCAAGGAACAACCCATTAGACAGATTGCAATCGATGACGTAGCAAAGTTGACAAGGATTGAAATACTGAAGATGTGACTTATCTTCGGGGACATCCTGCACCCTAAAACGTACATATATGTAGATGCTGTCAATTGAATGGCATACTGTGCTTCGCCTACCTTTTGTACATGGCATGGTAATTAATCAAAAATTTCCGATGACCAACATCTAGGTTTTCTCCAAAGGCGTTGGTCAAAAAGTCTCTACTGTAACCACATCTGAGTCAGAAAGATGCACAACATAAATTTACCGACCAACGACCACCATAACCGACGCATACAACTCACAGCAATAAATCAGCGGATAGGCGAGTCCCATACGCTATTCCCATTCCCGTATTCGATTGATAGCTGGGTTCCATAAGCAATCGGAATAAGGACGACGGCAAAATAAAGATGATAGCAGTCGTCCTCATTAGTTTCCTGGAGAAATTAGCAAAATATTGAACCCAGTAATTGTCCCGCTGACAATAGGATCGTCGGGTCGTTTATGTGTCGAATGGGAAGTAGTCCTCCAAATCGACAGTTAAATCCACAATTTCGCTGCGATACCAGATGAGTACTTATTCTCCTTTCACCAACTGCTACCATTTTAAAGCCGTTTCCGATATCTGTGGAACAATGTCTGTCGGGTCGTTAGTGCCGGTGTTTATTAGTGCGATGTAGAATCCCAGGTTCTGGTATACTATATTGGCCGCTTCAATCACAAAGTAGATACACCCAGCGTGGGAGGAAGTACTCGTATTCAGGTTCGCTGGCCCGTCGGAACGGCTTAATTAGTGTTGATTTGAAAGCCAGGTCGGGGTATTCCATAAAATCATCTCGATGATAGATGCCAGACATTTTGTTTATTGTTTCGGGTCTTTAGGTACATAGCTGTTCTGTTGACTTCGTATATAGGTACATATGTATACGTACATATATAAGTGAATGAGGAAGTTATTTAGCGAAATTGAAATGCTGAAGGCCGGATGAAAGAGATTCAAAGCTGTTTCGCATGGCGTCTGAGATTATATCGAAAGCGTGCGTTTCGGTACTCCTTTGTTGGGAAATTTATGAAGTAAAAAATGCGGGTAATTATCCTGTTACTGCATGAGAGATAATGTGAATTAATTATGTAGGACGTCACAATGAACTCTTGACTGACAACGATTTTAATAAGTAATGATGTTTTCTTAGCAACTGACATGTTCGCACGGGAAAAGAAGCGAATGAGTAGGAAATTAGCAGGATGATGGAATACGCGTGGTTAACCGTGTAATTGGTCATTAGATGCGTAGATTACTTTCTTGCAGTTATCTTTAGTATCTGCGTGGAAAAGGGAACGATTGTTCCAATGGATCATTGTAGATTCTGCCTTGAAATGTTTCCTTTTAACGGATTTGTTTAGATGCGTGACACGTACTAATGTTATTGCACCTACTGTTTGCAATATTGATGGCTGCTTATACTCCAGTGGAACTTTATTTATTGAACAGGACCTAGCGGTCCCTCTCCATTTTCAGAAAAGTCACACTGAAAACCCTCTTTAGCTATCTCGTCTGGCTTGCAATTGCCCGGAACGTCCGTGAAACCAGCACAGGGATACGTTGCATCTGACAGCGGCTAACCGCTTGACTTGATCGGATTATTCGCGATTCCTATTTTAATTAAAGCCAGGCCTCGACTTCTCGGATTTCTGTAATTTCTGCTGAAATACACTGTAATAGTTCGGCAATCCTTTGGTGATACAAATGTCCGGCACTCTGGAGAAAAAAACGCCAAACATATTGAAGACATAAAGGCCCGTGGTCCCGACGAATAAGAATAGTTTGACTACGTCCCACTTTGACTGGTCAAACGCTAGCAGATTACAAAATTTAGGCGGTACTTATAACTCATAGAAAAGAGGTAAGACTAATTGGAAATCGCGCATAATGTATTTATGATTATGAGAGGCAATAGATATGAGGCTATCCTTTAAAAAGCACCTTATCGAAAACCGGAAATCCTTGTGCTTCCTTTACACGCATCATGCCTTAAAAGAACTAAAACGTTCTAATATGGCTTCCTGCAGTGGATAAGATCTTTGTGATGCAGAAGGATAATGGCATCAACGCTACGGCCTACGTTGACGTCGTAATCATCCTGGCTTCAGTCTGGGAGTCAAACACTCAAAGATGGAGTTAATTTTTTTCACTAAGAAAAATCACTGGCCGATTGGCCTTCAGACCCCTAAATACCTGTGTGTAATTTTAGATTCCACTCAGAAAGCAAATGCATCTTTCTGCTTTTGCAAAAAGGCGTTCAGAAATACATGGGGCTCCAAACCAGTTGTAAGACCCTTTTTTAAATAAAAACAGCGGCAATGAAAACCATGCTTAGCTTCGTTCCACTTGATTTGTACTGCAGCAGTGTGGCGGCTAAAACCACTGTAACGCTGTGGGAAGGGCGACTATGGTCGACAAAATTTTACAGTCATGCGTTCATACTATCCTGATGGGAGTTTTCAACTGATCGATGGAAACGGATCATATGAACCCGACGCTAGCATGTGAAGGAAAATTCGCTAAAAGGATTCCTAACAGAGTTTACAGGAAAAAAAATAAAACTATAACGACGACTATATAGCGTGAAGATAGTCAGGCAGCCTTTAAGGCCTCTGTGATAATTAGATGGACGCTGTAAATCGCTTTTACACGACATATCTAGAGCTAATGCGGTGACCCTCTACGGAGTATCAGGGCATATTGATATCCTAGGAAACGAAAGGGCTGATGAGCTTGCAAGAAAGGAAAGACCACTGCGTTCCATGCATCACCCGCTCTGCCTTTTGTAGCAATCCCAACTAGCTCTTCAAGAAAAAAATTAAGACTAAGCCACAGGTCTGGTAAAATAATTAGCCTTTAGCAAGAATGAATCTATTTTTCTGGTGAAAGTTAGTCGTCATAACACACCGGTCATCTCCGGCACAATTATTGGGCACTGTGCACAACGACTATTTCAGAAGTTGCAGGGTTGAGAAAGAAATTGAGTCTGTTCTTCATCTGGTTTTTAGTTGTCTCGCTTTATGCGTCAGAAAAATGACGGCTCTTGATAGTTGCTTCTTCTCATAACTGAATGACTTAAGTAATTTTGAGCTGATAGACCTCCTGTTATTCATATTACTTAATGGGCCGAATGAACTCAAACTCCAGGATTTCCTTGTATCTTCTTTGTTTAAGATTATATCGATAAATATGATGCCACCCACTCCATGGGAGCAAAGCATCCCCACACCATGATGGAATCAGCTCAAAGCTTTGCAGTTGGCACAACACGGTTCTGTAACATATTTCCTTAGTCCAATCATCTAACGTAGAACGGTCTCTTTGTACCGAAGATTTCGTATTTCGACTCGACAGTCCACAAGACTTTGTGCCAATTATCGACAAATTTCTATGCTCCACAGTAGTCTGTTAGCCCTATTTCGAGGTCCGAACAATGGTTTTCGTACAGCTATGCTACATCTTAGGGCACCCGCAGTCAAGTGCTTATGTACAGTACTGAGAGTCTCCATGCTCTTGTCCAGTTCTGGGTGTATTTGAGGAGCTGTTCGAGGTAGATTTCTTTTTGATTTTCTGAGGAGCTTTCTCTTTTCAATTTCAACGGTTAATTTAGGTCTCCCTGACCCTTTGCGATCCATCAAACTCCTGCGCTTAATGGTATACTGCACTTCCTTAAAAGAAATTTTAGCTTCCTAATGTATCGCCTTGCTTGTTGAAAGCTACAATCACAGATCTCTTCTCAGCTCGGTTTTAGTGTGAGTAAATTTACGTTTTGATAAAGAGTGACAATGCTCTGATTTTTGACTTAAATTTATATTTCTATAAAACCATGTATTTTTAAAAATACATCTAGCTAGTTTTCGCAAAAAGGCCATTTCTTTACAATAAACAATAAAATTCAGAAAATTAAAATCTGTGTGAAGCCAGAAGCTTATTCCGAACTTATGGCAGGCGGTGGACATACATACATACATATGTGCATATATCTCCCATTGCTGAGGATGCGAACCCCTTAAGTGGCAATAAGCAACTCAAATCGAAACCGCAAACTTTGATAACTGAAATGCGTGACCTGGTGTCTTTCGAAAGCACATCTTGTTTGACATCTACTGTATTCCACACACCTGGCTCATTATCTCAATGATAAGAGTGCTATTGAGACAGTGCTTCGTGCAAGCGTTTTACAAATGTCAGAGTTGTTCTAATACTTTTGCTGTTATTTTAAGGCCAACTGTTAAAATAATTTCTTTTTTAAGAGTGCTTTTTGTTTTTCTTATAAACACACTTCATTCAACGTCCTTCAACCATCAGACACAAAACCTGCTTTGATGGCAAAACTTGTGCCTGTTAATTAAAACATACCGCACGTTATTATGATGCAACGATTCACTTTCTGTCTCTCTGCTGCTTGGAATACCTACATATGTATGTACATAGATATCCTCATTCTCATTACGTACGTACATACACTCTTCGACGTACTGTTTGTCTTGCAAAACTTTATTTTTCTTTCGAATACACACGCAAATACACTGAACAGATTGAAACATGAAAACCATAAATCATCACTGAAGAAGATATAAATCCAGGCAACCATAAATTGGGTTTATAATAAAATCTCACACAAAGCTTCATTAACATATGCATGTACCACATCCACCTCCAGTACCCTCTGTTAAGAATATCGAAACAATAAGGAAAAGATCCAAACACCACATTAACCAAACTCTAGGATCTATTTATGTAGAGAAGAGAACCCCATCTGCTCACGAAAAATATCCACGTTGCCACTAAAACTTGTTACGAAAGTAATTTACAATTAACCCGAAAGAATATCGTTAACAAAACCCCACCGATCAATAGCATAGATTACCAACCAAAGCGCCCCACTTTGGTGGCGTACTTAATTTAATCTCTCCCCTCCAGCAGCGGCGAAAACTCACCGATTTCCTTACTCCTTCACCACCAACACCTTCCTATTCCCATTAACATGGCAGTGTTGCGAGAAAACTGAGGTGGCTTCTTACCGGTAGTTCTTCTGTTCTACATCCTTGCGAGTGGTGCTGAACTTTTCATTGCAAACACAACATTGTTACCGGGAAGAACGTCTAACAACATAGAAACAACTATCATCGTGTCTTTTGTGAGTCCTTTTACCTTCCGTGTGACTTTTTCGACGACGACATCGACGACTTTTCAACGTCCGTCCGTGATACCGCAAAACAATCTGATGAATGTCACTAGGGGTTGCTTCGTCCTTAGCAGAATCTGTCGCGCAAAAAAATGCACACAAACAAATTTTAAAAATCAACGACGAAAACAAAGATCAAGGAAGTGAATGAGCTGAGGAGATCTCTAAAGATACTCGTAGTTGATGGCACACACCACCTATCGTTGTACACAGAAATTCCTTGACACTTACTACTAGGAACTTCGTCATTCCGCCTTAGATTCACGTTCCGATAGAAACGCCATCTCCACACAATAAAAAGGGAGACAGTGCGACAGTAATTGATGGGATACGTGCTGACGCCCTGCCATTGTAGCAAACCAAAATCTGTAAGCACGACCCAAGCATCACCGTGGTGAAATGGTTAAAGGAGTGGATTTCACAATTGTAAGATGTTACGTTGCACCTTGCTTCCTATCTATATCCGGTTCTATAGCACAAAAACAGAACAAAAAGCATACAAAACAGGAACTCCACCTGTCTTAGATGTCTATAAGAGACAATCAACTACTTTAAGTGGTTTTCATCCTTGATCACCGCTACGTGTATCATATTAACACGTGAGACGGAGCATTTTTCTTGTTCGCTGTGTTTCGGTTGTAATTTCCGCAACGACGAAACGCTACCGAAGGGTGGTGGTGGTTGTCTGTGGCAAGTTCTCTTCGAACAGATGCCTGGTACGTGGCATTCACGCGGATGGATAGGTAACATTTGCGATAGGTACCCATCCGTTGCATAAGGGGATGTGTGTAAGAAACTGAACCGCTTAGTGCAATAAGCATGGAACGTGTCCTTTTTTTTCTTTCATAGTAAAAAACGTTTAACTACAGAAAGTTGAAAGTTTTATTCTGGGCGATAAATCTTCGGTTACAGCGTTTTTAGCGTCAAATAAAAGTGAGGACGATTAATTTTCGAAATTAATTTAAGTTTTCTAAGTTGCTTTATGGAGGCAGCGAGGATACTTACTGTTAACGTACATAAATACACATATGTAGTCATATGTGAACATATGTATGTGCAATTTGTTTTGAATGGTTATGACGGATACAAAGTTGCGGATACAAATAACTCAGTGGCACCCTATGCCACTGAAGTTTGGAAAAGAATGATTTTACAGTTGTGTAGATGGGTCAGGTGTCGTGGAATTTCGAGTTCTATAATGAAATGTGAACTACATATTGGTATTCGAAAGTGTGTATCTGTTGCTTTACGCTTCACTCATCACCTTGAATATTATGTACAGTGTACTCTCTTATAAGCGGACACCGACGGTTCCGAAAAATATGTCCGCTTATGAGAGGTGTCCGGTTATGAGAAAACAAACAAAAGGACCTTTAAAAGAAAGGTTCTTTGAAATCTGTCCGGTTATGAGATGTGTCCGTTATGAGAGAGTACACTGCATAACAATCTCAGGATTGGAAAGAAGTGAATGAAAAGTAATATTTCTTGTATGGACCAGTGCAGGATGGTCACTTGCAGCTTCTGCAATAGTCTTTGAATGGTAGATCTAGCCGCGCTGCATGGTTGCCTATTACGCAGTATGCGGTAAGGATGCCAATAGCAATTCGAAATTCCTAAAAAGAACTCTTCTTATCGTAGACGATCTAAGTAAGGTGCATGCATCTCATCGACCTAGCGTTTGTTAACTTTCTCGGGAGGAGAGTGCATATCCCACCCTTTCCTAGCTAGTTCATCCGCTTTCTCATTTGCGAAGACATTCACACGTCCCGGCATCTAGTTAAGGGTCAACTTATTGGCTTCCAATAACTCTTCTAGCCTTACTTTACATAGTTCTACGAGCTTGGATCGTGCCGATGTTGTTTGCAACGTTCGGCTGAAAACATATGTAGATGCTGATCATTTTCCCCGAATTGATGACCTTAACAATTATTTGGACAACTTGTTTTATTGCACTAAGTTCGGTGCGAAAGACGCTGCAAACATCTTTTAATCTAAAAGAGCGCTTTGAATCCCTAGCCTCGCAGTAGATGCCAGCCTATATTGCTATCTATTTCATATGACAGTGTAGATATGTAGCTAATTTACCCTTGGTACAGACTTTTCCATGATCTCACTCATCTCTGGTAGGAATTCTAATATTGAATCTCCGATTGCATTGAGAGAGATGGATGATGAAGACGTTTCCCTCCGTAGTTTCAAGATAGACCGCCGATTTAGAACAGGGGCGTGTCCATAGCGCCTCGCTGTCCAGAATGTAGCATCCTACATAAGTCTGAGGGCACTTTTAGTTACCGAGCTTCCGCAATATATGTTTTGTGGAAAAAAGACGGGGTCGTTTCCAGAGCGGCAGTAAATGTTAATTTCATCAACTCCGCCTGTTCTTTGGATCAAACTATAGAACCATATGGTAGAATTGAATTGATTCGTGCAGACCTGTGCTCGTATGTCAATTTTACAGTGCTCTGGTCCGCAGGGTTTTCGAATCCAACCCGGAGGTACAAGTAGAGTGAGGACGTCCTCGCCTAAGGTGGTGCGTACAAGTAGAAGAGGACTTCAACCAACATACAGGGCGCAACTGGATGCAGTTAGCTAAGGACCGGAATATATGGTGAGGATTGTTGGTTAAGGCCCAACCTTACGCCGAACTGTAGACTTAGAAACTGTGAGGCACTCACTGTCTTTAGCCTGCCATATAGACTACGAAGACTTTATGCACATAGATCTACTCCAGGTAATTTTTTTTAAAGGACACCGACTTGAATGCAGTGCTCTATTCAAGTGCTCTATTCAAGACTAGAACCAGACGGGGAGTAATAAATCTTCTATGACGCAATGCAACTACATCCCACTAATCTCAATTAATCAATCATCAAATTATTTACCTATCACCAACTGATCCTATTAGGAAGCTTAATCTTCTTTAAACGATGTTTGCTGCTACTCAATCCTCGTCTCCTTCCCTCGCTGACCATTTGATGAGCACCTCACGTTAGTTAAGGACACGTCCAAAACCGTGATATACAAAAAAATACTTTTTCCATAATTATAAATTATTTTCTGTTCCTGATTACCTGTTTGGCTTTAAATACTCCATTTAAGACGAAACTAATTCAAAGTACAAGTTGCAAGCAAATGTCACGAAACATTTCAAAGGACGTCTTCATTTCCACTTTTCATTTTGTCCAAATATTATACCCGCTTTTGCTAACAGTTTCCTTTTGAGAAATTCAGAAATTCCCAATTAAAAGTTTCACCTCCTCGAGCAGTTCCGTCCAAAGAAAATGGAAATTTCCTGGAATCCCTTCAATTGCAACATTAAATTTCCATGCACTTGAAAGGTAAGTACTTCCTCTCTTCGTTTCGTCGTCTTTATACCTTTTCGAAACAAAAGGAGAAAGCGAAACGGCAGAAAAAAATTTTAACTAAAAAAAAGAAAAAAAGAAAACAGAAACAACTGCAACAAAGGGAGAAAATGAAATCGCAAATCCTTTTAGTACAAAAAGGAAGTGGACTGTTTGTTACAGTCTAACCCCCTGCCATTGGTATGGCCGCAAAATTGATAGACTTTAACTCCGATCTCTTGCACACACACAAAACATTCGTTTCTTCTCTTCTAGTCTTTTCTACAAAAAAAAAAGAAGTCCTTGAGTATATTAAATAGTTTCATTCGTTCTCAACCTTTGCACATAGCTTAGCAGTGAGAGAAGAAGGATAAAAGGTGAAACAAAATACCCGAAAGTGCATACTAAAACCAAGTGCTCCATTTAAGGATCGCTGGGGTCGGGATTCGTCCTCGTCTACATAGTCATCGTGGTCGTCGTCGTTATCGTCTTTTAAGAGAAAGCGGAAACCGTAACAGGAAACAACACAGGCCAAGAAAGAAATGGAACAAACGAGGAAAATTCCTTTAAGGATAATTAATTTGTTCTTTGTTTAATTGTGTTTTTATTTGCAGGCAATTCAGAAAACTTCCCACATACCCAAGGGACCTGCTTGAGTTTTTTTTTCTTCGTTTTTTTTTTTTTTTTTTTTTTTTCTCATCCTCTTCTGTTGATGGGTATCTCTGGTGGCGGTTGCTATCCTTGTGTATTCAACTAACAATTCCCATCAGAGGCTTTTATCCTGCGTCGCATTGATTTTGGTTTTTATTGCCAAATCAGGTCAAATTAATGTCAGGTCCCAGGTTAGTAACCAACACAGACAGGCATGTCTTGTTTTTATGTGATTACTTAATATTTTCTGGTTGCGTGAGTATACTTGTTGAGCAACACACATATATGTACGCACACAGTTCTGTTTCTGTTTGTTGTTGGATCAAAAAGGATTAATCCAATATCGTCCTTTTATGGCTGAACACAAATTGCACACAAAATTGTTACAAAAAGTATAATAACTAATAACGGATAATAAAGAATCAATAATTCCTGCCTGCCATGCGTGTGGCTGTGTCTATTCAGAGGGACAATTTGATGGTTTTGGTGTCCTTTTTTTTGCAGGCACTTCAGTTGTGTCTTCATTGCTTTGCTGTGTTACAGTCCTATCGGGTGGTGCTTATCGTTCTTCGGTCCAGGAAGGAATCAATTCTGTTCCCGATTCGACAAATGACGAAGGAACAGTGCATGTGGTGTTAGACATTTCCGCACAATACACAAAAGTTTTCTTTCCTCTATTATTCTCTGGCTTCATATTAAGGATTCTACGAGTATGGGAGTGTGTCTGTATGTGTATCGTTCCACGAAAAGATTTCAATAACAGAGGGCGAGCGTTATCGCGATCGAAGATTAAAGTGATTCTCTTTAGAAGGATTCGCTGCTTTTACCGAATCGACGAAGAGTTTGAAAGAACTTTTTTTTTGTTCCTTCAGTTTTTTGTGCGGAAGTTTCGTGTCGTCTTCTTTGGTGAAACTTTGATGACTTTTTGAAGATACTAAGTTGGATTCGAATGTTTAGTGTGTGTCAAGTTTGAATGACACTCCTGGGTATATTGGCAAATATACACCATATAAATATAACGCTGAACGAAATGGAATGGTACAGGCACTCGAGCGAGAGTATGAAGGAGATCCTTTGAGAAAGCTCTTGAAGTTAGTTTGGACTGTCAAGGATATAATGAAATTTTACGGCTCTGCGATTATTATCAGTGTAGTAGTAGGAAGAGAAGAGCGAAACGAAGAATGAAATTATTTGCGAAACTTTACCGATTTGAATAAAATTTTTGAAATGCACACTAGTGACAAGTAAACAAGGATATCGAGCAAAGTTTTCACTTAGTTTCATTTTGACTTTCAATGCACTGAACGGTGTTTGAGTTTCGAAAGGGTTATACATATGAATGCATGTAGCTTTCGCAACGCTAAAGGGGAAGTATCCTAATTAATAGGTAGTTTTATTTTTTTTTTATTGTTGTTTTGACATTATGTTAACGAGATTGCTGGCATGAATAAAACAACAGCATAATCGGTTTTTGTATTTCCATAGGGATGGGACCGTCAATTTAGGTCCTACGTTATATTTTATATTAAATTATAACATGGCTTCATTAAAAGGGCGGGTAACTGTGATTATTGGATAATCATACATGAATGGAAGTTCTAAAGTCCAGCCGTACATATTCTGTCGATTTTATACCCCAGTAAGAATAAACTGTAAACACATTAAAACTTAAATTTGTATCTATCAGCCGCGACATTGAATTGATTTCGAACATTTCAGATGAATTTTCAGAGTAATAATTTATTCAAGAGCTTGTACGACATAGGAAAACAGCAGAGAATCAAACTGTCGTAAATAAAAGGGAGCAAAAAGTTTCATGAACTACCGTCATTGATGCTATTATTAGCGTGGTTTGAGATCTGACGGTTAGGGCCTCTGGCATCAGTACAACTGCAAAACAGTTCACCTGTATGTAAACGTGTCTTGCCGAAGCTATATAAAAGTTGCTTTTGTTTTTACTCGGATAGGGATAACTGTCGAAATGTGGAACGAATATAAGTCAAGGCAGTCTAAAGTCAATCTAAGAGATTAGGACATTGAGTCCCTTCCAGCCATAGCTCGTCTCTAATTTTCTGGAAAGAACGTTTCAATAGAGAGCTGGCAAAGCTGACAGTTTGTATGTAAAATCGTTTTCCTTAAAAATTATGCAAAGTCTACCAGACGTTTATATTAGATACTTTCTATCAACTTATGAGAGCTGCGGTCCTTGAAGTTTCTGACTGGTGCACTAAAGACGGTCTATCGATCGAACCCAGCAACGCAGTCGTTGTGCATTCCGCAAAGAAAAGGAATGTATGAAAAAGGATTGGTCTATATCTTACTGGTTATATACCCATCCTGACTCATGAAACATCTGGCGGACGAAAGCGAAGGAAGTTACAACCAGCAATAAACCTAAATGGCTTGCCTCGGTATCACAGCTGCAATGCACAAATGTCCTACGTCTGCCTTCGAGGCTATTAACGGACTCACATTCCTGCACACATGTACATATGTATTTGTCAAAAAAATGGGAATTCGCCGTGCGGGCAGTCTCCGAAAGACGAATGAAAACACTCCTTGTGATCATATATTATTCGATTCTCCCGATCTATAAATTCTCAGCACGATTTCCGACTTTATGCCCAAATTACTGAGCTTCGAGATTGAGATTCTTAGCCGGGATTCATGGACCACTGCGGGATCGTTGCTCTATCCAAACGGTAACGGGTGGTATATCTTCTCGTGGACCCAATGGCCTATTTTCGAAATCATTTCTCAGTGTTTTTTATGCCGAGGATCGTGCCGCAGAAATATTCGCCGGCATTACCTTGAACTGAGCCATTAAGGTCGACACCACCTATGTACACACTGACAGTCAAGCGGAACTCAAACTTTTGACCTTCCATTTGAGAAATTCTAAATCAGTCTGCGGTTTTGATAATCTTCAAGGTCCTACGTAAGTAAGGCTTTGGTGGGTAATGAGCCCTGTAGGCGTGACGGCAAATGGTCTTCTGTTTAGTTTCTTGGACCCGAACCGTTTTGCGGAATTTCTGATTCTGTTTTCAAATATGCGCAATACAATTGGGAAAGCAACATGTGCATATTCAACAAGATGTTCTGATTTACTTCGTCGCGTCGTATGTCCGCAGCAATTGGAGCTCTGTCCTTCCACTAAATATTTTCTGCGATAATCTGTGTGTACACTTGTGCAAGATCCAGCTGTTGCAACAGATTAAATTGGAAATCACTGAGCTATGCTGGAAAGCGTACAACAAAGAAAGCTTGAAAGCTAGTATTTTTCGTGTTATTCGTGATATTCGGCCAGAATTGCTCAGGAATTTACCAAAAATTTTACGATCAGAATGGGCTTCTTAAAGAACAGTCTCGGTTGCATGCAGTAATACCAGAACTTCTACTACACAAATTTAAGGTTGAATTTTCTCCCCTCATAATTCGCTCTAAACAAAGTCTGAGCTAGGAAGAAATTGCAGTTCAATTTTCTTGTATTCTCCTTAAGACAGTCCATTTTTTTGGTGGATTCTCATCAGGCAAACATGCATCTGCATATCAAGCTGGGTCTTATGCTGCCCAAATATTTATGCACCGGTACCTTGTGCGTATTTTTTGTATGCACTGAAGGTTTGATGATGAATCCGAAAGACGGTTTTTCCTGACTCACGGAGTCCTCACTCACTCACTCAATCTTTAGCTACATATACTTGCAAATTAGACCAAGCACGCAAGTAATCTCTCATTTCGACAGGAAAACTTAATTCAAAGAGTCTTGTTTGAGTCCCAGGTCACAATCCGATTGTTGGAAACATTTTTACTGTCTCACGCAGAAAAAAATACAGGAGGATGTATTAGCGTCACCTTCAATGAGTCTTGTTATGATCTTGGTTCACAATGGGACTTCTTTCTGTCGCATGGTAGAAAAGGCTACATGACAGTGGATTAGCCACATCCATGCGTCCCATAAGAGAATAAATGCCTTACAGTTTAGCTCTTAATATCGGTTGTTGGCAGTCATCTACTATATCCCGATGAGTTTTAATCAAGCTCAAAACAATGGCTATGGAGTTGCACAAGGCGTCGCGTTAACCATTCGACACGCATTTTCTTCTTTGTGCAGTTCCTGAACAAATATTGCATTCATCTATGCAAGCGTAACACATATTCATGAAAAAACTGAGTCTACAGACTAATGTGACCCCCTAATGCATTATCACGAAGCACATCTAACGGTTTCCTCTCTATAAAAGCGTTTTCTATTAAATTCACTCTACGCAGTCTGTATTCTTTTTAATCTTTTATTTTATTGAATTATTTGTCTTTTAACTCAGAAAGTCACAGTTTCACACTTCCATTCTGGGAGCAATAATAAACAAACAAGACCTCTCCAGAAGTCTCAAGGTTTGCTAACGCGCTCCTAAACCAGCAGCACACAACATTTCTGAAAAAACAACTCGACAAACAATGCACGACAAAGGACATCTTCGAAAGCATTCATCGCTCAAAGTGCTCACGATCCGTGATGATGATGAAGAAGGCGATGCGACAACAACTGGAATATCAAACGTTCGACAACAACTAACCCGACAGCGAAGACGATGAGGACGACGAAGGATTCAACTTATTAGTATGCAGCTTTCCTTCACTTGACGTTTCTTACATTTCATTTTCTCAGAGAATCACCTGAAATCATATATACATATATACACCCACACACATAGACGCATCCAACGAGCATACATATGAGTATGCATAACGTCTTGTACAAATATAACTACATACAATCCCTCAATGCGAAAAGAATCCTTTATCCTTTTGGTGTGTGGTGGGCGAGAGATATCCCACAAGTAGCAGGGTAACGAGTCAGGTTTGTTTTGTTTTATTTTGTCCTTGCACAGTGGAAATGGAAAAGTTACAAAAAAAATAAAAAAAAAACTGACATCTTGCGCTCCTTGAAATTGAATGCACCTTCTTCGTACACCGCAAGTAAATGGCAGGTGAGTCCCTACCATACAACCAGCAGCAACAAACACATGAATATATTTAAAAAAAGAAAATTATAGCAGCGCTTAGAGATCCTCGAAGTTAGAAGACTCCATCTTTAGCCAACACCTAGTGCATAGTGTCTACTAAATTATATTCTGTTTTCCTTGCAAATATTCCTTCTCTATGTGTATGGGATTCTTCTCGAATAAGTCTCCAAATTCATCGTCGTTTGATGTCCTGAATGATGCTGCATCCTTTGCATAGGTAAATCAATAAAATCTGCATAACCGCTGTGTGACACAGATTTTTCGTTTGTCCCCCAACTTGTCGGATTCCACACAGCAAACTCAGAATCTTTTTCATCCTCAGCATCAACATCAACGTTTTTGACGTTGACAAGCAGCGTTTAAGGGGGTGGTCGTGGCGTAGAGTATGCGAATGGATGCCACTGAACGAACGGTGCACATGATGTACGCTAAGAGCATTTGTCCTTGTGCTCTATGCTTTTTTTATACAAATACGTAAAAATTATTCATTCAGCAGGATCTGAAGCGGTTGTACACATATACATACATTGCATTGTGAATGCTGTGCGGGCGAGAGGCGACAGTTATTAATGCTTGTGCACTGATGGGGTATTTACGCACCCTCGTCGTTATTGTTGTGGTCCCATTCACTAACAAAAGCAGCATTTAGAAGCCGTTTTAGGAAAATAACTGTCTACGGACGAGTATTAGCACCACCAAGTCCTAGAGCCACAAATTATTGTCGGTTCATAACCGAACTAGATGAGCTAAACGCTAGAATGGAATGTACAACGCTTATGCTTAGAGGAAACTATGATGCCATTCATGGCTCAGAACCGATCAGACCATGATGAGGACGATGATGGCAGAGATACTTATGCCATTACTCGTGCAGCTGATGATGATGAGGACAAACATTAAACTCCATCTTTGTGCTGACACATTCCTACCTACCGCTAAGGATGCGCTACCGCAGCCACCTCATGTGTCTTGACTCAAATTGAAATTCATAACATGTTGGACGCATTTTCAGCACTTTAGCGTCGAGAGTTCCTCATATATATGTATGTACATGTGTGTTGGGATGATTTTCCAAAACATCATCGTATACGCTAGCATCCCATTCAATCAGATTCTTTAGAAAAATTTAGGGAGTACAACAAAATTTGGAATGCATGGAACTGCCTGGGAGCGTACGCTGTTTGTGTGCCAATGTAGTGTTCCGCAGTGAGCTTTGGCAGCATGAGACTCCTATCCGTCCTCCTTTGTGTATCTTTTATTCGAAGGAATTTCGTGAAGGAACTGCTTCCACCTACATACTATGTAGGAACATTATTTACATATGTATGCATAGGCAAAGGAGTACCCATAACTATGGGTAAATCTTGTCAACTGGGTGAGAAATGTCGTCTTGTTTGCTTGAGGATGGGAAAAGTATTATGTTAATGTACCAGAGTGACATTCCATCAAAAACATCAAAATGCAAAGGATGCTTAGGCAAGCCGTCTACTACGGCTTCAAGGAGCCTGCAATTATATCTCATCACATTTTTCGAGCACCGTAAAAAAAACCTCACAACAATTTCAGCGTATTCAAAAGTGGAACCAACATGCAAACACATTAAAAGCAAAGTTTACATTCTATGAGTATACAGGACAGATTTTATTATACCGTTATCATTTATACTGTGAACTCCATGGAAGTGCTATATAATGAACTGGGATAACATTTTATTCAAATTTTTTATGCAATTTGATACGAAAAAGAAAATTTAAAGGCCTTCATCTAAACCAATTGAAGAACGTTTCAGATACACAGAAAAAGAAGGATGATAACTGCTCGTCCTCGGATTCAGGATACATAATTTTTCACCAAATCAAAAAGTTTTGGAGCGGGGTAGCACAAGATATGCACACGTCTCTGTATTCTCATTATTATCAAACCGTGAACCAGATTTCTTACATCGCCCTAAGCACGTGGGCGCCGCGTCTCAGTAGTAAGGGCGTTAGATAGGTAAATCCATCTCGCTTTTGGACTGTACGCTTTTGGACTGGAATGATATGGTCTAGAGATCCTGCTTCAAGAGGAAATTCAACTGGAAGATGAGTAGCAAAAACACCATAAAGTGGTACAATGATGCAAAATATCCACAGCAACTTGAACAGGTGTATATGGGCCCAAAATCATACTCAGAAGTCATGGGAACATACCACAGTATTTTGCAAGGAAAGGCGTACACGATCGAAAGGTGCGTCCAATTTAATCCCAATAATGGACATAATTCGGAGTAATCTCAATTTCGAACATCCTGCCAAAGCAAAGTGATTAAACCGTGCTGGGCATTTCTAGATCCGGGAAGTCAGATAGGAGTTTCAAGTGATCCATTTGATCACAAGGAATATTTTCATCTGCCTTTGGGACTGATTGCAAGGGGTCAACCCAATACTAGTATCGATCGCTGCCATGGGGCAGGTGTATTTCACTTCGTCGGAAGAAAAAATAACTGGCCCATTGAGGGCTACTGAACTAAGGTTCTTTTCCTTTGCGAAAGATAGATTAACTGCTTTGCTAGGGTTGCTGGAGGGACCCTAGATTAGGTAAGGTTGAAGTGGCTGCCTAGGAGTCGCCAGCACACTTAGACCAATGGTAGGTCCATTGTGATACCACTGGATCACGGAAGAAAGTTTCTCTCTACATACCGTTTAAAACCAATTTGAGTTTCTTATGAAGCGTAGGAGGCTCTTAATGTCAATATTTATCAGGTCGCCTATATCGTTGTAATAGGGAGCTCCCAAGTGAAGTTTCCCTCTACGAGAAAGAGCTGGGCAGAAAGGTCAGGGATAGTTTCCTCCTCTTCTTCATCCATACAGCTTCTACAAAAGTCGTTCGCAAAGAGGCCTAGCATTGTAGCACGCTTGCCTATTAGACAGTGTCCAGTGATGACACCTAGTGTGGTGCCGATATGCAGTAGAGATTTGAGAGAAATCTTAGAACGTTTTAGATCCAGCTTTGAGAAATCATGTTGATACACTTGTCCATCTAAGATTTGTACTCTCAACAGCATCCAGCTTCAGTATAAGTTTGCGAGTAGCGATTGGAATACCTAAGCTGCCTTTGTCCGGCAAGACGGGTATAGTTGTTCCTATTCTGGCGAGTTCATCGGCCTTATAATTCCCTGGAATGTTTCTATGCCCCGGCACCCAACACAGGTGAATATTGAACTGCTCAGCCATCTCCACAGAGACGAACGGCAGTCTAGTGCTACTAATGAATTTATGAGGTCGATTTCAGAGATTTGATTGCTGCTTGGCTGTCTGAAAAGATGCGGATATCTCTAACAGATATCACGTTTTTCTTAAGCCAAGGTAGGGCTTCTTTGATCGCCATTATTTCCGCCTGGAACACGCTACAATGATTTGGAAGACGGAAAGAGAGCTCAAGATTAAGCCTATCAGAGAAAACACCTGCACCAACTCCGTCTTTGGTTTTTGACCCATCAGTGTACAAGTGAATTGATTCATCTACTAAACATGCATCGTTCTCCCAGAGTTATCTGGAAGGGATGGTGACTGTGAAGTTCTTCTCAAAATTTAGACGTGAGATAGTGTAGTCCGTGCTTTCGGAAGAGATTTTGAGTTTATTCAGAATAGAGGTGTGCCCGAATTCTTTTCTTGACCACTGTTGGGTAGCTTCAAGGCGAACGGCTCCATTCGCTGCCATTTGCTTGCTGAATATAACGAGGGGTATCAGATGGCACAGAATGTCCAGTGCCGCGGAAGGAGTTGTACGAAGTGCTCCGCTTATGCACAGACAAGCTGTACATTGGACCTTGCTTAGAAAGTCGCGATTTATAGCTTTATCTAAGCCTGTCCACCTGACAATCACCCCGTATGTGAGTATCGGTCTAGTGACCGAGATGTAGAGCCAGTGAGTTATTCGAGGTTGTAGGCCCCATTTATTACCAATGGCTTTTTTGCATGAAATAAGTGCTACAGTAGCCTCCTTAACTTGAATGTTAGGTTTCCAGCTTAGCTTCCTATCAAGGATAAGACCCAAATATTTAGCTTTTTCAGAGGAGAGAGACTTATTCTAGCGCATTCGTTAGATATTTCAAGAAACGCAGCTTATATAAGTTTACTCAAATTATATTCGTGCTTGCTCTTAATTATAATCACTATATCAGCCTGTAGCACTAAAGCCTAGGTTAATTAGTCTTACCAGTAAGTCATCCACAACCTTGGCGGTGGCCGTTTGCTGCAGGAAGAATAACAATAACAATATTTTTGGCATAAAATTTATGGTTCCAAAACCTTTTACATACGGACGGACTCAACCTATAAAATGTTGCCTGTCGCCAAATCCAATTCAAACTTAAATTTGAGGAAAATCATGGAAATTACTTGACTCAAAGGACGTCTCTCAGATCACTTACTCTACACGACTTCCATCGTTTTACAAATTTACACTCCATCGGCAATCTCCTTCTACCGTGTGGAGTATTCTAAAGAGGCGAGCACATTGTGTGAACAATTTGCATTTCCTTTCAGCAGTTCACATTCAGCCTTAGAATCGATACTGAAATATTCATCTCCGTCGTAACTCGTGTTTCCATTGTTTTCAGTAGTTGTGTATCTACTATATATGTGTGTTGTATCCTTTCACTGACGTGCATGTTTTCATTTCTTATTTTCCTGACAAGCACAGCGAACTGCAGCGTCGCTTCAATTTATCGAAATTCCAATCGAATGCACTTTCTCAGTTTGAAGCCTTTCAAGGAGCTACCAGGACCAGTATACCGTAGAAAGGTGTTTGCTTACAGTGTTTTATGGAAATTGCGATGCGTTGCTCGCATTGCAATCTGAAGTAATATGAAAGAGAAGGATATTAATGGGAGATGATATTTCTAAAGGCTTTGAAATGTCATAAGTTGAGTGAGCGCTGTGTGCAAAATTAAATGCAATACATAAACTTAATATTAAGTTACAAAAAATTTAATAGGATTAAGTAGGTAGCCGTTGATCAATACCTACATACATATACCTATATATCTGTTTTGTAAGGAATAAAGGAAACTTGATGAATACAATAATGGCTTACAGATGCAAAGGATATAACGAGGATTTGTATGTATTTGTGGGGCTTTTAATTGAGTTCACATGTGGAACATTAAAAGGATTTCTAGGTAATGTATTCCACTGTCTTTCAAACAGAAGAGCAACATCGACCGCAACACCGCAAACATCCTCCAAAGACACAAAGGCTGGAATGGAAAACAAAAGGGTAGAAGCCGAAATGCTCGAGTATATACTAAGCAGAATGGACATAGGAGCACGACAAAAGAACAAGCCATTGGAATCTTAAGGTCCTTTTCCCGGCGATGCAGCTATGCCACTCAACGAAATGTAAACGGGATGGCACCTGTGTACTGGTAAAATGACAATATCTCCAATCTTCAAACAGACTGTCTTAGAATGAGAAGACGACAGCAAAGAGCCGGAAGCTGAGGTGCAAAGAATAGTTTCAGAGGAAGAGTCACAATATTCTGACAAAGAAGACTAAATGTGAGTCCTTTGAGGCACTCAGGGAGGAGCGAAAAAGTAAAGAATGGCACATTAACCGCACCGACATCCTAGGACATCATGTACTCGATTGTTAGCGCAGCGAGTATGGCTACGCGAATCAGGCTTTGAACTGGCAGACCATACAACGTATGCTGTGCTAATAAGCAGCAAGACAAAGGTAGAATTTCGTACTGTGCGGGTCGGCCAGCAAACCACCGAGTTGAGTGCATTCATTTATTCAGGGCGAAAGAGTCTCTCTGATCGTATCGGCACTATCGTGACTAATACTAATAGTCGGACGACCCAGGCATCCAATTAGGAATCTTCTGGCAATGGTGGGAAAATCGATCCCTTCGTACGTGTCAGCCATATGGTCACCAGCGACGGATCGAAAATTAGGCGGAAATCAGGAGAACCACTACCGAAGCTTTAGAAACAGAACGGCGATACAGTAAGGATGATGGACAAATACGCTTATCCCCAACCATCAGAAAACTTCTACCTGACGTAAGTTTATATCGGGCCATGAATGCTTCCGGAAGTACCTCCACAAATGCAAGCACGTTTATGACTCGCACTGCTCGCACTGAGAAGGCAAAGTTCAGAATGCGAGGCATGCCTTGGTCGAATGCCGGATAAACGTGACGGCCAAGAATCTTCTAGAAAGAATATTTGATGGCATAATGCCTCAACTGCCCCTGAGGACGAGGAGAATACACATAAAAGTCGGCAATTGAGAATGTGAACACAAACGCCAATCAAAAAACACACACACGCAGAACATATAAAGAATAAACCGCCACACAATGAAAAAAAAACATACAAACTCACAGAGTCACAACACACCTTCGTGCATCCTGGACATATGTATGTACGTTCCCAAACTGACCGAGCTGAAGATAACTCGTAACTACTTCATTAGCAGAAAGTTGAGGTACCAGACAGATAATGGCGTTTAACATTATAATGTGTTTGCGAGTGTCCCACAGGAGTCAAGTTAGTTAGACTAAATGTAACGTATGACAGAGTTCTGCGGTTTACCACAAGGAGCTTAAGTCATCGACTTTGCTGACGATTTTGCTGTTTCTAATGTGGCCAAACACAACCACGGGGTAGAATCCGCAATAGATGAAATGGTCACCAGCATCAAAGAGTGTTAGTCTGCCGGCTCAGAACTAGCAGGCTCTGCGTAATAAGAACAATACCCGGTTTCAAAACAGTTTCGAACGAAGCAGGCTGTGTTATAGTGGGTATGGTCCCCATCGACGCTCTCGCTAAAGAGATTCAAAGGGTTTACTTTAGGTGAACTGCGAATCGAAGGGATATTAACGTTACCCGCAGGGTTAAAACGGGGAAAATAACAACATCTATAGCACTGTGGCAAGCTAGATTGATCCACAAGCTGACTTCCCCAGTGGAGGCCTGGACAAAGAGCTTCTGGTAAGCCATATCACAGGATCAGGCGAGGACTGGTTGGAGGTTTGTTCCTTCATAACGAGCGTGTGGAAGGAGTTAAAAAGGCTCGAATTAAAAAGAACCGAAATGGCAGATAGAGAGAACATAGCATACTCGTAAGTGGCTAAATAGCCCCGCGAAGTATGTAATACCTAACACATCCATTGATGCACATAAAGGTGCAGACAGATAGGCAGCTAAACCTGAAACCCCACATATGAAATGCTTAGCGGCCGGCGGTACATTGGAGGCAGACGAGGTTTTTGGGTTCCACCGTGTGGAACGTGTTCATAAATTAATTTCAAATTTCATATTGATCCTGATGACATATTTCTATTCTCATTGACAGAGTTAACAGTATTATTACCATAATAATCTCTAGGCTTCATGAAAATCTTCTACTCATATGACATCTTCAATTACGAAAATATCTTACATTTGAGTCTGATGTTCAGATTCTAGGAACATAATTTCTTCTTACCACATCCTCGTCCATCATGATTAACTCGATGTACATTATGACACATTATTATTGTGTAGACGGACGTTAACTTGCCGCTTATTAAGGCTTAGTACACTTTTGGTTGGACGTGCAATGAATCCTGTAAATACTCGTATCTATGTTGTTAAATTCGGTCTATCAGTAACTATCAAATCATGTGTATGACAGCAGCTAATATATCACAAACGATTTTTATTCCCTAAGTACCAGCGAGGACCTCCAGTGCTTTAATCAATGATTAGAACTAAGTACATACTCGTAATGTCTGGAAAATGGCGATGGGATGCGATATGACATAGAAATGCATACTTAACTGTAATTTATGTAAATGGTTGTTGTTCATAGAGTGGCGTAGCACTGTGTGAGGAAAAAGAGCACAACCCTCTCATATTTTTTGAAAACAAGAAAATTGAGAAGAATTATTGCTCGAAAGATGCTGAAACAAATTTTGAACTCATAAGATCCTGTGAACCTGATTTGAAGGGGAAGCGTCTCAGAACTCTTGCCAGAGCCCTTAGCAGGTTGCAGTGAAATAATTACCTCGATAGGGTGAACAGCTATGTTTTTTTTTCAAAGGGAGGTGAATGCTTTTAAAACACAGAACTGAGCTCGTACTCAATACATCACAGGATTCTTATCCAAATAAAACACGGTTTTAGCTTCATCGTTGGGGAAAGAGTTCTACATGCTTGCAATCTTATTGATAATTCATTGCCTCTCTCGTTCGAGGTGTCGTAGTTGTGTTGTAATATGCTTTCAGAACTAGTATGGGACTGCTGGCAACAGCTCGCAACGGAAATGAAAAGGCTGACCTGATGGCTGGAATAGGAGCGGCATAATTTTACTATGCCAAGACAATTACAAGTCAGTACGGCAAAGAGCTGTATAAAAAATAAAAGAAAGACAAAGTGCATCATTGTTGGATGGAAACTGAAAAGCCAAAATCTTTCTGCCAAATACCTCTCACAAAAGAAACTCAACAACTCCTACAGCTAACTAGGAGTCAGATACGTATTACCACAGGGTTCTGTGCAGATCTCTGTAAAAAAACATCTCATGGCTTTGGGGATAGCACAAGATAACACATGCAGAATGTGCAACGAAGATTAGGAATCAGCAGAGGATATGAAGAATGAAAACACATCGTCGTTACCTAGATAAATTATGCCTTGAGGCAGAAGACATACATAACTGCTAGCTCACTCAAGAACTCAAGAACAAAGGTGGCTTCCTCATCAACTCGGACATCATAAGTGAACTTTAATATTAGAGGATATCATAATAGGCCTAACTTGGGCCTGTTCCTACCTCATCCGATAATATACCTTTACATAGAGGCTGATACCTCATCTGAAAAGTACTCGCATTAGTAGAAGACCTCACCTAAGGTAGAATTACTTTATACGACCTATTTATACTATTCTGGAGTACAAAATTGAACTGTCCAACGGATAGCTTCCAAAACTCTTCAGTATCCACATCATGTCCATTTCTGCTGATCTTCGCATTCGCGTCAACGCATTTCTCGAATTCGAGATCATTAATTCAGCAAGTCTGGATGCAATGCATTCCCTATTATCGGGTTGCGTCTAGGATTGTGGGTTATTCTTGGAAATGGATATGGAACTCGTGCGAACAGTTAAAAAATGACCTCAAGCAAGTTGGCGTACAGTGACTAGATATAGCCTTGGTAGGCGAGGCTTTTCGGCCCCATTCCTCCCGAACTGCAATGCCGTCTAAAGTTAAGTAAGTAGGAAGTTTCTCTTTAAGTGATCCCATAGAGCAGCGTTCTTTTGAAAGTTTTGACGTCAAATGCTGAAACAAAGGAATTCACCACATTACGGACAAATTTTATTTTCGTCCTATTTAAGCTTCCAAATGTTCCATTCCATCTTCCAGTTTTAACCTTCACACCTCGCTGTGTACGGAATTCCTCTTTCATTGTCAGTGTGTCTGCTGCGTGCCAAGGCAACTTTATTGATTCGCATTCTGCTCCAGTGCACTTTGACCTTTGAATAAACAAAATGCAATATTGTTTCGCTCTTGTTTTGCTAGTCTGCTTTTAGGTACACATGAGAACACCATGTACACGCTATCACATACCCGTTTTGCAGAAGTCGACAGACTAACAAAACTCTTCAGTCAATACGCTTGCCGATGAAACTTAACTGAATAACTATCCAAAAGAAGGATAATAAATAGGAAGCCCTGCTATAGCATTGCTCATCTAATTAAATCGACTCACCCACCCGTTAATTTACGCTTTCAATGAACCATAATAATTAATTACTGAAATCCGCAAATAGAAGGAGCAGAAAACACCCAAAGCTCTACGCTTTGTATTGACTTTCAAATCAGAAATGCAGTGAACAAAAAACAACAGCCAACACAATGTGCTAATTAGTCGTGGAGTATTGTATCCTTGAGCGCATAAACAAGATTGTAACTCGTCGGTCGTGTAGAACCGGATTAATTGGGCACAAAAGCGATTTCAACGAATAACACCGAAAATGACGAAATACAAAAGATACTCTTTACGCCGCCTCCTGTGCGGTAGAATGTTGATAAGCACTTCAGCACCACCTCTCACATTTTTCTAAGACTAAGATGGAAAAGTCGAACGCACATCCCCCTTAGGGCTATAAATTAAGCAGCTCACGAAAGAGTTTTAGAAACTGACAGCAAAGTGTTGTACGAAAAATTATCCCCGAGGTCATGCTTCCTCTGCTGCCTCTGCTATTTCCACTGTTTACAGACGGTTTTTGGCGCTCATCGTATGTTGTAGAGGCAAAGTCCAAGCAATGTTCCGGCTGCCTGCAGTCCCCCAACCGCCAACGTAGAGTAGTAAATAATCCTGCGTTTTCTACAAAATAGAATACATTTAAAATAATTTACTAGCTTTCTTCAAACATGTATCTGTCTGTGTGCGTGTGTTTCTGCAGAGCGTAATCCTTCTTGTTGAACAGTAGAAAACAACTTTTGGCACACACAGCTGTTTTGCAATCAAGTTTGCTCCTTACTCAGGGCAAACAAAAGTGCCATAAATACAAAGCGAACGCTATGTTTGGTGGGGTATTCTGCTATTCTTTGTTCCCTTGTTGGGGCTGTTCGGTGTTCTCCTTTGTATTCGTACATTATCCTTAATCCTTTTTTTTTTTCTTCTTTTTCTTGGGCCTAATATGTCATGAGGAGGTTGCCATGATGAAAGAAGTACAACAATACAATAGGTTACCGACCGAAATCAGCCCTTCTCACTTTCTCTCTTTCGGTTTAGTTTGTGATGTGGGGAAATTGAAAAAATTTCAAGTCTTTTTTACTGTTTTTGGCATCACTTTGTTGCCACAGAGAATAAATCAAAAGCCAAATGTAATAAATCGTTTCAAGGACATTGAGTGTGTTTGTGGGCGGAATGAGCCGAAAATGGATAGGAGATAGGATGAGGCATCCTAAGAACATGTACGGGTGCGCTCTATTGGTTTCAAGCCTATTTTTCGGTTTCTATAGAGTGTGTAATCTTAAAGAAAATTCAATGTGACATGAGCATTATATAGTGGTTTTGAGAAGGTTGATAGCATCATTCGCCATTGTGTTGTGAGGACTAAATAGCTCGTTGATGGATTGATGTTTGATATATGGTCGTCGGAACTGAGAATAAGGAGCAAAAACATTTTAAGTGACATAAAAACACAAAATAGTTTACAAAGCTATTTTGCGTATGTGGATGCGACTACGGTTGCAGGACGATTCGAAGAATCTGACAAAAATAATCGAATCTTAAAAAAAATAGGTAATTGACTGAAACAACAAATTGCTAATTGAGAGCCTTAAATGGGTGGACACAATTTCTTTTCTTTTTACGACTAATTGCAGTCTGCTATATTAGTGTCAATTAGGCCACATACGCAACCGAACTGGAGCCTGCAAAGACGATCAAGGGAACATCGTAGTAAAAACGAAGTCGATGCTGAATGAACCATTCAACCTGGACGAATTATCGTTCAAAGCGAGGGGCGATAACTTGGTAAAGAGCGTGCACCAAATCAACTGTAAAATATGGTCGGATGAAAATACTCGCACACCCGATGAATGGATGCTCAGTATTGTTTGCCCAATCCTCAGAAAAGCTCAGATCAATGCGGGTAAGATCTGGTATATGCTGTCAACAAGAAAGGACAACCAACACCGTCAATGTATGTAACCTTGAGCTAGTTAGTCTACATAGGCTCCGCTATTAATACGGACAACGACACCAGCGCTGAGATCAAACGAAAAATAACTCTTGCCAACGAGTAGCAAAGCCCCTCTCGAACAACTCAAGTGACCTTTAATAAAATCTTAATCATCCAAGTCCTACTCGATGGCGCAGAGGCATATTAAAAGTGGATGACGTTGCTCTTGGTTGTTTCGAGAGCAAAATTCTTCGAGTGATTCTCGGTCTCGTCTGCTTAGACTGTGAGTGGAGGAGGAGATACAACGACGAACTGTATGGGCTATACAGCGACATTGACTCAGCCAGATGAGTGAAAGTGTAACGACTGATATGGCTGGGTCATGTAGAGCTTTTGCACACCAATGCTGCGTCCCGGAAAATCCCCGTCTAGTCTTAATTTTTCGATTCTTCTTAGCTCGTTCTGCATGCTCGTTATTAAGGAATAGATCTCCAACCAGTCCTCCAACGACCTTCTCATAGGGCTTACTAGATTGGCAAGCGTGGGCATTTTCCTCTTCTTCTGGACATTCTGTGTAGAAGGGCTAGCTATCGTACCCAAATCTGTGGAGGTACTACCGATGGCCGCCGTAACCAGGCAGAAATTGAGTATAATGCTAGATACAGTTCCAATGTGCTCTCTTTGTGCAGGCTTCGATCGTGGGAATCAGCTTGTGGGTCAATTTGCTGACTTGTCGCAGTGCTATAAATGTTGCTCTTTCTTCTACTTTTACCCTCTTGGTAACGCTGTTCTCTTTTTGGTTCGCTGTTTTCCTAAGGCAAACTTTTTGCATCCAGTAAGCGAGAATATCGATGTGGGCCATACCCGCTATAAGACAGGCTGCTTCGACCGAAATTGTTCTGAAATTGCATATCTTTCTTATTGCACAGGACCTGTATGCAGACGAGAACTTTCTTCTTGTCTCTTTCGTTGTAATGCTTCCGCTCAGCCCGAGGCAGCTGGCTTGAATTTTCCTGGCGCATCTAGGCCCACCGAAGTTTGGCAGCATCCGAGAAAGCGATGCCTGCATTTTTGATGTCTTGATGGCACTCGACGTGGTTTTCAAAGTTCAGTCTCTTGTCGAGCATTACACCCAAGTATCAAGCGTTACTACTATGCAGTATTTCTCTGTCGCCATCTTTATCCGTACATATGTATGTATGTAGTACATACACCAATCTCCTGATTTGGGTATGTAACGTATTTCTGCATGTATCAAGGTACATATGTACATATGTATATCAGATCTGATACTTAAAATATACTGGGAGGATTTGATTGCATGTTTTTCTTTTAAAGTTGTCTTTTCGATGTGAATGTTGTCATTACTTCTGACCACAATAAGGGAATACTTACTTACTAATTTAGGTGGCGCTACAGTTCGGGGTGAAAATGGGCCTCAACCAACAAGCCTGTGCAGTTAGCCCGGTCCTTGGCTAACTGCCTCCAGTTGCGCACTCCAAGTTGGTTGAGGTCCCCTTCTACTTGTGCGCGCCACCTTAGGCGAGGTCTTCCTCTACTGAGTGGTCCCTCCGGGTTCGATTCGAAGACTCTGCGGGCCGGAGCATTGGCAACCATTCGCGCTACATGTCTAAGCCATCTTAGGCGACTGATGCAGAGTTTTTTGACTAGGTCGATGTCGCTGTACAGCTCGTAAATTTCGTCATTGAATCTTCTCCTCCAAAGCTCGTCAACGCAAACGGGACCGTATATCTTCCGAAGAATTTTTCTCCCGAAGCGACCAAGGATATCTTCATCCGCTTTCGAAAGAGTCCATGCTTCAGCGCCATAAAGCAAGACTGGAATGATTAAAGTCTTATAAAGAGTCTCCTCAATCTTTCGAGATAGAGCCTTACTACTCAATTGCCTTCTCAGTCCAAAGAAACAGCGATTAGCAAGAGTTATTCTTCGATCAATTTCCGTCGAGATGATGTTGTCAGAATCAATAGCAGGGCCAAGGTAGACAAAGTCCCTTACTGCCTCGAAGTTATAGCTTTCGACTGTGACGTTCTGTCCAATTCGTCGATGTTGTGTGTCCCTTCTTGTCGACAGCATATACTTGGTTTTGCCCTCATTTACAGCTTAACCCATTTTGGCGGCTTCTGTTTCGATACTAGCGAACGCACCGCACCAGTGACAGCCCGCTGTGTTCTGCCAATTATGTCGATGTCATCCGCGTAAGCTAGTTGTTGCACAGACTTTTGAAAGATTGTGCCTCCGGTGTTGGCTTGTGAGTTTCTTTCAAGAATGATATTGAAGGAGTCACAAGACATCGAAGGTCTCGGTGAGGTCATAATAAGGGAATGAATGTGCACTAAATCCAGTCATCCACTATCTAGACATATGCATGAGCTTTGGAAATAACGTATAATTTAAAATCTTTTTTCAAATTGGCTCTAAACCAAACTTTCTCCAACTACGGAACAAAACTGATTGATGTTGAACTAATTTTCCTTAATCCTTATCCCGAACACCTTGAATTTTTTTAAACTGAAGTTCTTTGCATAGGGTTTGCATCATTCTTTCCAGGTCAAGATATATCTATATGTACATATTTTACCAGTCTTCCAAATATTTCTGAATCTGAATTAATAGTCCTCCGCTGGAATCGATATTTTCACCAAGCACCAAGAAAAAGGATGGACAAATCCTGTTGAAAAGTAATCGTAATTTATGTCATCCTATACCAGAGGTGTGTGGAGTGGTTGGACGAGAAAGTTAAGAGGGACGCCGCTATCGTGTGCCTTCTCTTAACCATTTCTCTTCTTGTTACGCTAGGCAGGCCAGCAATTTAACCACAAGCCGATTTCTTTTTTTCGTATTCCTTTTGTCTCCTATTTCGCCTCATTCGTCTTTTTTGGCAATGTTACTGCCGGATGCCAGCAAATTGATAGACAATTGGATAATCCTTAAATTTTATTTTATTTTCTACGAGTTGATGTTGTCGCTGTTGTACATACATATGTAGTAGTTGTGGCGAATGGTCAAATGTGATGGTCAACCATTGCGGTTTTATCTGGCGCAAACGGACCGAAAATGCTCATTCTGTTTTCCTATATCTGACAGCGGGCTTATCCTTTTTATGGATTTAAATTGTAAATAGAACAAAGGAAGCATATTCTATGGTTCGTTAATTTTTCCCGTCGTCGGGCTCTGCTAAGAAAATAAAGATTTTTTAATGGTCGTTTGCTTTTTGACTTTTTTTTTTTATCTGCTCCTACTTTGGTATACTATCGGTTGTTGGGGTTCAGTTTTGAGGGAAAAAGAAAAAGCTGATTTAATTTTAATATAAAAATCTATTTACAGCGTTTCCTAAAGTGGGGGTAATCCTTTTATCATATGCTTCCTTTTATTAATTTTTCGAAAGTCGGATAGAGGCTTTATATTTATCGTTAATTTTGTGGTAGGAAAAGGGTATATAGGTATACAGCTTATGTATGTATAGCAAGATACGATATCTATTAAATTATGAGGCCTTATGATAGGCCACCAAAGAATTTTTTTTATTAAAGAGTAACAAAGGAACACTCTTTGATTAAAAATCCTGTCATCACACTAGGGGAATATCGGAAGCCTCAAACGCGTTTCAGTTCTCTCCAACTGATTCCCTGAATTCCTGCATTCCTTCCTGTCTGTTCAACGCCAGGCTTGCTTCTGTTCGTTTGGGTGAGTGAAATCCATTTGCAATGGAGTAACATTGCGCTGGTTGAGACCTATCCATTGCCAATACTAAACTGCTCTTTTATCCACTCTTGAACTATCTTTACCATGGGCAATTTCATCCTTAAGTATGAGGATCTGGATACTCTTAACCTTGTTGATCTATGTCATTTTTCAAAGCGCACTGGTAGGATTGGAGTGCAGACAATACAAACCACAATCCGTTATCGGCTCTACGTTCGTCAAGGATGAAATTACTGAAGATTCGGTTTCAAACAAAGTGTCTCTGAAAACTATAATAGATTCACATTGGAGGAGTCAAACAATTTCTTTTTGGGCATAGAAGTTCCATTACATATTTGCACTATCACGTGCAGGAAAATGACCCAACCAGCCTAACATAAATCCGAATGACAGTTAAGCCAGAAAACCCGCCTACGATGAAATGCTAAGAAGGCGGTATCGCGGGGAAAAAAGCGTGAGGAGAAAAAGAGAGATGGGGTTAGTGAGTAAAAACCCCATACTGTTACTGGGTACGGGCTCAGTTTCGTCTTTTGAAGATTACCACCTCCTAGATCCTGTTGCTATCAAGAAATTTCTCCAATGGCATCGGGTAAAGCCGTTGACCAGGGTTTATAAAGAGTAAACGACGATCAATATCGTTGAATTGGGAGTTGGAAACAAATTCAATTATGCCAATAAATATTCGTGGGTTTTCTTTAGTTCCTTCCTTACCAAAGAAAATCTACATTGTTTTTCTAAATGACAAATAATACCCCTACCTATACATATGAGCAATGCCAATGCTGATATCTTAATTGCTACTCTTTTTCCAAAACGATTTTATAGACTGTTACAGAACATTCAAAAGATGAATACGTTCTCACAGGAAAATGTTCCAGTCAAGTCCAAAATATGCCCTTATGAGTAAATTATTGTGTGCACTTGTTCCTGTCTGCTTTTGGAACTGATCCTTTTTTCAATTAGAGCTCTGTAGTTCTTTTGATAACACAAACTCTCTATATTTCATCTACAAAATGAGAATCAGTAAGGATACCTTCTGTGGCCTCTGTCTAAGGATGAAACCTCTGAACACATACAATGTAAGTGTGTGGCTCTGTGCAGCATTGGCAGTAGCATTTTTCAAAGAGAAATCATCTCTAAAATTGATCTGAGGAACTTCTTCTGCTCTATCACAAGAAGTGCATACCCCATAATATGCATGGATTTGCTTCCTGTCATTATTGCAGTATCATATGCATGACCAACTGTGTGAATGCGAATTTCCTCAAGTCCATCAGATTCAACTGTTAGGATCCACAGAGTGGGTTGTAGTAGCACCACCCTGGAGTTCTCCCATGCTGACTTTACCCTAAGTCGAGGGATTTTCGTCTGAATATTTATACTGTCGTTTTCATGATATTGTCCGCTTAGCCAACAATAAGTGGGTTAACACTATGTATCTCCAAATGGTTTTTCAGATTCTCGAAGCATATTTTGTTGAAGGCACTTGCAATGTCCATGATAGAGGTCATCCTATTTCGCAACGTGTGCAATTTGGTGTAATGCCATATCAGTAAACATACCCATTCTGGAAGCATGTTGCCTACGATTGTGATGATACATTTTCCAATTGGTTCACCATTATCCTTTTCATATGATAGTTTCCAATAAAAATTATGTCAGGTTGGCCGGTGTGAAGAACGCCTAGTCCTTTTCCCCCGTTTTGGTAGAATTACAAGATTTGTTTTCTTTCATGCAAATGATATTTAGTCGTATCCTGTTGCCAACTATCGGAAAGTGAGTCTGCAGAGGAACCTCCCGAAGCGGAGTTCTCTCTCCCCTAAAGGGCATGGTGAAAGGTACTTGAGAAGCAATACTAGCTTTCAAACATCACTGAAATCCAGAGGATAGCTTGCATCGAACAAGAACTACATTGACAGCGGCAATAGAAATCATGTTAAGTCCCATTCCGCTTGATCTATAATGAAGCAGTCTAGTGGCCAATGAATTTAAATCTGTTCGTCACCTTAAATGTGATTTCACTCACACTAACTGTCAGAAGAATACGGATTCTTGATGGGTACTTCGTCTCGGAACTGAAGTACTTACGTACTAACAGAGCGGATATGTCTTGTACTGCAGTCCAGTGTTAAATAAATGGGAACAATGATCCCAAACTGTTGGTAAGCAGTGACTGTGTTGGTCACATGGCACATACATACACACAATTCTGTTGCCAAATAGGTAATGCTTGGTTGTTAAGTAATAGTTTCAATGCCTCATTCCATCAGAACTGGAAATACACCGCCTGGAAACACGTTTTGGAAACTCATTTGTTGTTTCCAATGATTCAGCCATCTTCCCTGTCCTGTCACAGATAAGTCAGTCAGTTCAGAGAACCTTCTGAAGTCTACTGATCTCAGAGATATTTCTTATTCTGGAGCAACACTCCCTGCACTACTCCCTTTTTGTCGTCTCAAGCCTTTCTTCTACTCTTTCTATTTCCATTTAGATGTCAACCACTTTCATGTCTTTTCTTCCACAGTTGGCAGATGTTAGTCTGTTAGTCGACAGCAAATATTTGGTTTTAAACTTCAAATCAATGTCCCTAGCTTTTGTTTCAATTACCTTGGACAGCTCTACAATCTTTGGGAACCCCCAGTATCGTCGATATCATCTGTGTATCCCAGTTGTTTGGTTGACTTATGAAAGGTAGTACCTTTCGTGTTGTCATCAGCCCTTTATGCTATCTGCTCCAGCACTAAATTGAAGAAATCCGGCGCATTTCTGTTATGATTTCAAAGTGAAATGTCCAAACTGCTCTAGACACCACGTATTCTAAGTGATGAATGCTGAATACGCAGCCTTAAAGTCGATAAACAGATGCTTTCGGCTTGGAATTTATTCATCGATCTTTTTCAGGATTTGTCTTAGCGTAAATACATATGCATGTGGTCTATTTGTCGGGCAAGAAGCCATATTGGCACATGTCGACAAATGTGGTGCAAAACGGCTTAAGTGGACGACGTGATTCAGTGATAAGTACGTTGGATCACTGATTAGGAGGTTCGAGGTACGAATCCCAGAAAACACCAAAAGTTTTTGACGATCCCACATTTGGCGAATGTCGGACAAACAACAAACGTCGACAAAGCTCATAAAAAAAAACTTTTTGGTTATGGCTCTAAACTGTAGGTCCCTTCCATCTTGTATGAAAAAAATATAACACACACAGCACGAATGATAGCAAGAAGCTAGACCCTGGACCACATGTGGTCTGTCGTGCCAAGTATTTATTTGTTACTTGTTTAGAACAGCAAGACGTTCACACAGTACGCGGGATAGTATCTTATATGCGACACTTAGCAGGGATAAGCATAAGGCTATTGTTAGATTAATTGCTACTCAGTAACATAAATTTCGTTTGCCTGACATCCGATGCCGCCATGCTATGATGAAAATTATATTGCTAGGGCCATACTCTGTCGTAGATTCTAAATAATTAACGAAGGCTTGAAGGCAGGACTAAAAAATAAAAACTATCGCCGCTAGAAATAAAATTTCACATAGATGCGAGTATGAAGTGCAACACATACATACGTACGCTCGGAAATAATAGTTTCTATATTGGCACCGCCAGGAGCAAATCGCATTTTTTCATCATGTAGAATGCTTTTTTTTAAAAGGTATTAAATAAAATCCTTAAAAATGTCTGCCTCTCGTATTTAAATTGATTGCACAAAAAGTACTTAAAAAAAATCTGAAAAATAGCCATACACACACACACAGATCGATACAACACACAAAGCTCTTCATTCATTGAAAGTTCCGCTAGGATATACATATGTAGGTATGTATATTAGAATGTCTACACCCTAAGGCAAGGGTTATAAATAAAACTCCCTTCGGAGAAAAAAAAGGAAAGGAAAATATTTATGAATTCAAATAAAACTCCCTGGTCAGCAACAAGTTTGACTTTCCTACCTTTGACCATCTAAAGCCTTCACACACGCATGTACGCAAAACTAATTCAATTTATATTCATTGACGGGAGACTCATATAAATAACATGAAATGTGGAGCACACTACAGGAATCTGCCACTCATTTAGCTGCGGATATATAAAGGTACAGGCTGCCGAACTACAAGCAGCCCCAGAGCTGAAGGACATACATATACGATGTGCATATATAAATATTGTGACAGGCTATCATTTCATCTCCTGGCAAGGAGGCAGAGAAAAAAAAAACATGGACAAACCTAATTAATTTTAACTAATTCTCGGCGTGTCGTAATTTCGTACTTGGTAAATAGATTGTTGGGTGTCCTTGCCCAGAGCTTCACCTCCCTATCATAGTTAGGTTACTATGAGATTTTTTTTATTAATGCTTTATAAATTTTTCTTTTCTATGCGGAAGGAGAAAGTAATGCACGGATGGGGGGACGGATGTTGATGTATGAGTATACATATGTGTTCATTATCGTGCCCTATGGAATAGGGCAACGGCAGCGCTCGACACGTTCTTAAATACTACAATATTGACCTCGACAAGATCTTAAGTTATGCCGATAACAGTACTTTAACTTGGCTCAAATGACATTGTTTTCAAATCCCAGACCATAATCAATTTTAGTCCAATTTAGACAGGAGAAAAGGAAAGTCCTGCATGGAAAGAACTCGGTCTACGCAGCCACCCAACTCAAGCATATTGTGATCCCAGACATGCACCGGATATCGGAAGTGCTATACGATTTCTTAAATTTTGTGTTGGAGTACGAAGTATGGGGGTGGTGTTACCACGGGAGGTACTATCTCTTATAAGCCTATTGGGATGCGCAGACGATATTGACGTCATCGAGCCTTCCTGGCGAGCTGTTGTAGGGGCATTCACCGTAATTGAAACAAAAGCTGGAAATATTTGTCAGAGGATCAACGAGGATAAAATAAAATATTTGCTGCCGACAAACAAACCAATATCTGCCCGTCAATTAGGTTCGAGACGACGAGGAAGACCGAACCTACGTTATAAAAGTCTAACCATAGAAAATGCCCGGATTCTTGTTCTTGAACTGGCAGCGGCATGAATGGAAACGAAAGGAATGGAAGGCCACAGTGTCTCAAGCAGAAAACTTCACAGTGAGAGGAGAGGAGAGGTGAAGTAACATTGATTCGTGCAACCATACGAGGGAAATGTGGCCTTTGCAAAGTCGATGCAGAACCAATAGCCTGTTTACAATCAGCAGAGCTCACATCGGTACCCTAATAGGGGTATTTACAGGCACTCCTCCTCGCGGGCAAGCACTTGTTGTGTTAACCTTATTTATTCCAAGCTACGCCTGAGTCTCTACTCATATTTTCTCTGCAACAAGTTCATTTATTTCGATGCCGTTCTGCTAACTCCAGTGTTCATTAAATGTCTTCATGTAAGGTATTACTGCGCCCTCTTTCTTCTCAAGAGCTCTATTTTCGCCAGCTGAAATAGAGCCGTCTCAGTAGATCTGTCCGCTGTGAATGCTTGCAGACGGTAGTGAAGGGGGCATGCATTCAATAAATCCTCTCTCAAATAGTCTCCAACAGCTTTTCTATTATTTTTAGCAGAAACGATTTCGGCCGATTTGCCTGTGTGGCTTCCCCACTTTTGGTATGAACACAACCTTCACCCGACTCCACTGGTTAAGTAAGTTACTTTTTGTTATTCTTACTATGCAGGTATGGTAGCAATTTTTCCTGTACCATCTGTGGTAGGGCTGGGGTCATACCGTCCGCACCTGGTGACTTGTAAGGTTGTAAAAAGCCCTGTAGCATATACGAGAGTAGTCAACATAGAGCTCCTTTAATTTTCAATGAACGTCCGCAAAATTAAAAAAAATTTATTAGCTTGAAAAAAAAAATAAAACTTGTCGAAGGTTTCTCTTGAAAAAAAGTGCAACCAAATCCCAGAAGCACCCAGACTCTATACATTCCATTGTGCTACCAGGAAGCAACTTATTTTTATGTGTAGTAGTTGGAGAAACTCAGATTTTATTCGTTTCTCTGCTGTGCTTGGTGGCTGTGAGCTTACACCGGCCATATCACAAGCAAACACACTATCTAGTACTCCCTGGCAACCTTGCTAGAGAGAGTCATTAAGCTCATTTTAAAATCATTTTTTCTCCAAATGCAACCTTCTGCCGAAAAGCAGCCTTCGCGGGAAATCCATTTGAAACATTAATTTCTCAGTAAAAAGTAAATCAAAGCCAACAAATTTCTCACGCCAAATATACTACCACACGTTAACTCCAAAATGTATCCATACCTCCTCAAGCCAACCTATTTATAGGGGATGCATACATTTTCAATAAAAGCAATCAATTTTTCAACATTATTAGATAAGACTCTCATATCGAGAACCACTGCAAATATTTACCTCAAAACAATTCATTTTGGATTCAAATGCTAAATTATATCCGGCCACTCCGCCTCCACCTGTCCAAGTTCAAGAAAGTATGTTAATTGAAGACAATAAACCTTCTTTAGATAAATATTTGTGAATTAAATTGTTCAATGCATTTGACTGCACCCGCACATATACCTAAGTGATGAACAGAAAAACAGGAACTCCCATTCGACCCCTTGAAAGCCAATGAATTGTAAGGACCAGTGAATGGGAACAATGTGGCTGCTGCCCTCACCCACATTTAGGCCCTTTGCATGGCTTCCAGTCTTATTTAAATACCAAGTTACTAGGTAGCTCTTGGATCAATTCATTCTCAAAATCGAATTACAAAAGCAAACTATTTGCCCGATTTAAATTCGAATTGATATAGGACAATTGGAATCTTATACCACCCACTTTTGGGGGGCCCATAGTATGGAAGGAAGTGAAGCGGTAAGCAAAAGTGAATAGAGAACGCTCCTCTCTTTGCTTTATTAGGTGGTCAGGTAGCGCAAGAATTGTAATTTTCTTTTCATTCCATTCTATGGCACTAAGGACACTGGGTTCTGCATTTTGATTTCGCTTCCTTTCAGGTCGGGCTATAGCTGTTCTATCGAAGTATTTGCAAACAAGCCATTTGAAAAGAGTCTCCTTTGGATTTCCATTTTAGATTCGGATATAAAATCGTGGCAAATCTGCAATGGATTGTAGATTGAGTGGGTCTACTTAAAGTGTGGCATGGTATCGGTTTGTCTGCATAAGCGACAACCCATAAGCCTGAAGGAGCGTTTGGGGGAATTTTAGTTTGGTTGATCTCAAATAAGGACTGCAACAGGGAAATTATCTTAAATCTTTCGTTTGGGTCATTTTGATTTGGGTATGACCAAGGATCACAGTGGCTATCCATGAAAGTTCACAGTTTTATCAGACAATGAGGTAGATAAGCTCTGTTCTGCTGTGGAGTTTCCATTTCGAACGGGCACGCACATGATTTTGAAATCGGAATGATTGCTTTTGTTTGGGTCATAATCGAATTGGTATCTGCAATAGACTGTACTATGGAATCAATAATTAGTGTACGAAACCCTTTGAAATACGAAGGAATGAGCTGCACTAGCAATTATTTATGTAAGGGGGTTTATGTGCAAGAATTCAGGAGGAATCCATTGACTTATTTCAGTGAGAGCACAGAAGCCGAAATTATAGGTCGGTCAGTTAAGGCGCAACTCGAAGCTCTTAACAAGGGATTGGAATTATGAACAATGATATACATACGTAGTCGTATTGAGAGCTTACTTTGTAATCTGTAATCTGAGTAAGTAAATGACTTGTTAGTTAGTTCGAGTGTAGCCCAGAGTTGTTTCGTATTACGTGGTGCATGGGGATCCACTCAGTTGTCGCCAAGTAAGACAGACTTTGTTGAGCACCTTGACATAGCCATGATTACGTAGGGTGGGAGAAAAAGTTGTCATTTCCTGAGATAAGATATTTTGGAGGCAAATTCTTCTGCCCTCTTAATACATACTAGAAGTAAAACTCTACAGCGAATACTAGGACGTTATTGGAAGGCTTGGAAAAGCAAAGATCGCAGGATTCTGTTATACGCTGTTTCCAACTCAGCACAGAGTTGATGTTAAAAAATTCAAGCTGTATGAATGGATTAAAATGTGCATATACTGCAGGTGGCAGTCGCGCCAGCTGGAATCCACTTGTAGTCTTATCAACAGCGTCTGAGATAATCATGCTTGAGTCGGATTCAGCACATAGTCTCCGATTGTAGCCGTAAGCCATCAAAAATTTTCATAGTAATTTTTAGTTTCTGCAATATTCGGGATACTCTAAGTATCGGTAAGCTAGTGATCCGAGTTAATGTTGCATTCTGATGAAGATCGGACATACATCACACATGGAGAGTATATTGCGTGATCCGCATGTCTTTTTGTGAATATCGAGGCGTGAGTACAACAATGTTTCGTCCCGTTTCGCCTATTAGCTTAAATCCGTTATCAAAGTTGGTGTCGTGCACAACTTTTCAACAGTATTCCTCTCTTATAAGTTTGGCGTTAAAATCGCCCAGGATAGTTTTAACTAAGGCACTGTTTAACGTTGAGCCCTTGCGCTCATAGAATCTATCTCTAACATCTTATTTTCTGGTCCTACAAGAAGTGGGTCGACCTAACTGGAATCAAAGACGCTGCCGTTGATTCTTTCTCAATAATTCTCCTGGAGCGATATCTCTTGGATCCAAAGAAGGGTCGCTTAGTCTAAAAGCCTTCCGAAAGGATTGGAACCCAAACTTCATTCAAGGTACTATGCATGTAGAGGTGAAAGTAGTAGTTCGTAGATAGGGCTTGAGAATGATATTTACCATTTGAATAACCTAGAAGCAGTTACTTCTTTTGCGGTTGAAAGTCTCGAGAAGATTATTGACCTTCTAGGAGTTCCTTCCAAAGTTTGATTCATTTGCAAAATTCCTTCTTCCAGTACCGTACGTGCTTCCAGCCCGCAGAATAGTTCCGGGCCGGTGAGACTTTTCGTGCTAAATCATCAGCTGCTTCATTGCTCTACTCTCACGTGGCCTGGTACGTAGTAGGGGGTGACTCTGTTATTTACACTCAGTTGGTTTATCTTGTCAAGACACCCCCACACCAGTGTAAACCTGATTTCATGAGACCTTAGTGCCTTGATGGCGACCTGGCTATCCGACAGGTATCCGATACTTCCTTTTGGAGTAAAATTGGGCGCGTCTTTTGATCGCGTACACCTCTGCTTGGAACATCCTGTTTCATGTTCCCATGTCTTGCGTACACCCCGAATTCGCTGCTCCATTATCTTTTGCCACTCAACTTCCAGTCGAACTTTCTCTTGAAGTAGTATATCTTTCCTCGCATTCTGTATGCAATGGATTTTCGTTTCCCCACGCCGCGCCGCGCTGTCTATGATTGTTCGTAGTGTAGTTTCTTTTGCAATCGTGTGGAGATTCAACTCCCGAAACCACATCCAATGCTGCTGAGGGAGAGGTTCTCATAGCTCCTGTTATGCACACGCAAACTAGCCTTTGTACGGTAAGGATTTCCTTGTTGTGTTCAGCCTAGTTCGTCTGACTCAAGCTACTGCTCCGTAAATTATAATAGGCCTGACTATCATGGTGTACATCCATCTCAGTGCGGCCGGATTGCATCTCCTTATTTTACCAGAAATGTTTCTGCATACTATTAGTGCTCCCGTTGCTTTGGCTACCAAAGCTTCCTCATGTTTCTTGAGAAGTTTACAATCTAGCGTTATACCTAGATACGCGACCTGGTGTTGTGGGTCCACTTTGATCCTATGTAGTATTATGGGTTGCATGTGTTAAGGCAATTAAACCTTTCCCTGGTGAAAGTTGCCACTGTGGTCTTGGTCGTTTTCATATTTATTCCTACCGTTAAGCAGCACTCCTGCGTGTGGCTCTCAGCCCCCTTTGTACGAGTATTATCTCACAGAGTGTCTCCTCGAATTTTTCTCTCGCAATTAGTACTACATATGTATGTGGTCGACAAATAATATTCATAATACGCCTCTGGAAATGCGAAGATGACAATTAATAAAAAAAAAAGAATTCCTGTGACTTTCTGTACTTCTAAAACCTAAAAGACTCCACAAGCAGACGACCACTTTTGTTTGATTCCATTGTGTGCTGAATTCTGACATTAGACCAAGTCCATAATAGTATTTGTCTAAGTTTAAAGAAATCTTCTTCACACGAAGCGGCTTGATGTTCACTCATGCTTTTGGCTTTCTGTGAAAGGTTCCGGTTCGATGACAATTTCTGAGGGGCGGCAGGAAGTAAAGATAGAAATAAACGTATAAATTTAACGAACTCGGACAAGCAAGGTCAAGAGATCGACTTCAATTTCCTGCATGTCTTCCATAATGAATGGACTTTCAATATCCACTGTCGTCTCCGCCCTATTGCCGTAAGGATATATATGTGTGTGCGGTTGGCGGACCAAGCAGGAGTAACATTATGCTGCGAAGGATGAAGTTGGATAACTTGTAGAAATGAAATGAATAATCTCCTTCTTTCATTCGATGCTTGGTGGTTTCTCTCTCTCTCACTGTCAGAATGGCATAGACAAATACATTTAAAGTTGAAAATGTCAGGACCTTTCAATAGGGTTCCTCTTTCATTGTCGTCGTCGTCCGTTTCTTTTTCCTTTCATTTTTTCTTTCCTATTTTCTGAGAAATTTTTCTTTTCAGAGAATAAAATTTAATTGAAACTGAAAATTGACGACGACAGCAACGTGCTCCGGAAGTGGTGGTGCTGCTATAAATGATATATCGCAGTTTGAGGATACTAATAATAATCAGCTTTTTAACTACAGTCTTCCCATTGAACACCGTTAGCCATTAATTGCATCTGCACCTAGAAGGGGCATTTCTTTTTTGAGTCTCATTTTGTTCTGTGTCCAAGCCTTGGGTAAAGATTTAATGAGCTCGGTTCGGGAGGGCAAAGGTTAAACGGGGCTGACTCTGGCGTTTTGTTCTTCTTTTGTGTTATTTATGCTGCTTTGTGTGTACAATATGGGGGCGTGTTGAAGTACGTGTCAAAGGACATGTACACATGTCATTCACTCACTAAGCATTTTTATGCTGTTCTCGTCGAAATGGGTAAACAACATATTTAGTTACATCACCGGGGGTTGACAACACTGGAATCCGCATAACGATTTATTGATGGAGACAGACTGTTTACCGCACGGGGGTGGGTGTTGTGCTGCCTGGATAAACCTGCTTGAAAAGTGAAATATAAGTGCTGGAAGGGATTTTGTATTTTTTTTTTTTTTGTTTATTTTTTTGTGCGTCGTCCTTTTGTTTTATGTTGCCTTGAATTGGAGTACTTGTGTCTGTGTAGTGTTTTGTCATTGCACTGATTCAAGGAGAGGCAAGTAGCATTTCAATTGGCTTGTGGAGATGGGATGATTGATGGCACAGTAACGATTCAGATGTGTTTTCTGTTAAAGTTTCGCAATGACATGTGAAAGGATTCTTTTCCGAAAAGATTGAAATTTAAATATTTAATAGCTGAAGTGATGTGTACACATCGGGTTGAGAAGTGTTTTACATGACATTTCTGAAACAATAAATAAACCCGAGGCAGTGTAGGTGGATTTTAAGATTTCTGTGTATATTCAGGTCGATCGTTGTATAAATAAATATGCCATGAATGCGTTAGGTTTTGGAATTTTTTGTTTAAGGAAGGAGGTTTCACATTTTCATTAAAGATTCCCATGCGCTTTGGCTTTGGATGTTTTGATTATTTAGTGCTTAAGTTAGTGGGAGTTAGTGGGAGTTTTTGTGAAGAAATTTCATATTCCTTTATTAGAGGTAATAAGTGAAGATGTTCCTCTTAACGAGCGTTAAGTTTCTGTCCAAGCAATGGAGGAAAACTATTGGTTAAAGCACTTTAAAAAAAGGAACAGCAATCTGTCAACTTTGGCATAACAAGACGTTTTGACATAACTTCGACTTTGCATTACACCTGTCATATTTTCAGGCTGATCCACTGCTGCTACTGTGAGCTGTTTAATCTCTTGTGAACGTATGGACACTATGAACACCAGTGAAACTGATCTGATGTTCGAGCTGTATCACTCTTAGTAGCTTCAATTTAATTTTCAGTCAAATCTAAGGACTCTTTTCAATTTCAGGTCAGGGGCTACTTACTAAGGACGACGCAGCCAATGCTTGTATAGAAACCATTACCAAAATTCCCACAAGATGTCAAAGCTCAACTATTAAGATCGTAAAAATAAGGAGTACCAGCAGCTGAGGTAGTACCAGTCCTACATAATTACTTCGGTGGGACTTTATAGTGTACCATGGCTTCAATTAACTTACTTACTTACTTAATTAGGTACCCTCGAATGAAAGGTATCGATCTGATACCTCAGAAAACTGCTAAATATCTCGGCGTTATATTGGATTCCAAACTAAATTGGAAAGCCAACATTGACAATCGAATCAAGAAGACCTTTGTGGCATTATTGCATATAGAAGAGCCTTCGGTAAAACATGGGGATTCAAGTCTAAAGTGGCTATATACAGCGGAAGTAAGACCCATATAATCCCACGGCTCGGCAGTCTGGTGGAAAAAGCTCGAGAAGAAATACTAACTTGAAAGCGTTACAAAGATTCAACGGGCAGGCTGTCTGGGGGTGACGGGATCGATGAGATCAACACTACAGCAGCTCTGGAAACAATCCTGAATCTGCTTCAATTTGACATATACTGTGCATATTTGGCAGCTAAAACTGCACTAAGACTAAGGGAATCCGGTCTATGGATAGCTAAACCTTATGGTCATGCCTCAGTTCTAAGTCGATGGAATGCATCGAGAATCCGGACGGAAACGGACTACATCATCCCACTGCCAAACTGCAAGCGGAGATTAGAATTCCTAGCAGAGAACTGGCCATCTTCACCGAAGGATCGGAAATGATCGCTGGTACGGGTGCCGGTGTATACTGTGAGTCTCGAAACACATTTCGCTCGTTTAGACTTGAGGACAGGTGCAGTGTTTTCCAAGCTGAAGTTACTGCAATAAAACAAGCTGCGGACATGAATATTGAGGAAAATATTTCAGAAAAAATAATCAGCATCTATGTCGACAGTCAAGCAGCCATTAAGGCTTTGCAGTCCACATCGATAAGGTCCAAGCTCGTAAAAAGCGACTGGATGACATCTCAGCGGCCAATACGGTGAACCTGTGTTGGGTACTTGGCCACATGGAAAAAGCGAACGAACTGGCCAGAGAATGGTCGCTTATGAACTCGTCACGGGGCCTCTCTGAGGTCAGTATACCGCCCAGTACACTGCAAAGGGAGATAGAAATCGAGGCCATTGAGGAAGCCAATAAATGCTGGTACGGATTAAATACATGCGCAACAGCCAAATCATCATCGCCAGTCTACGACAAAAAGAGATCTATCAACTTATGGAACTAAGTCGAAGGGATATCCGAATAGTTATTGGCGTCGTGACAGGACACTGTGTGATAGGTATTCACGCAGCATGGCTAGGATTACCGCACAACGGCTACTGTAGCAGCTGCAGGAACGAAGAGGCAATTCAATCCTTTCGTCGCCTCCTTTGTGACTATCCAGCGCTGGCCACTGAAAGAAGACGTGCTCTTGGCAGTTACTTCTTTTCAGAATTGGAGGTGCTAGGTAACATTGAGCTAAGCAAACTCCTGAGATTCATACATTTATCTGGGTGGTTTAACTTAACGGCCGAAGATTGATATTTATGTTCTCAGGGTTTTTAAATATTGAGCACAATGGACTCTTAGTGGTCTAAGTGAGCCATTGACAATCCTGTCAACAAGGGCACCCATTTACTTAACCTAGCCTACTTACTTAGGTGGCGCTACAATTCTAATAAACCTGCTGCCTCAAGAAAGTCTGAATATAAAAAAAACATTTTACAGCAAAACTAGCAGAAGCGAAACTAGTACATAATATGTATAACAACTCGATTGTCGGGATTAGGTGTACGAATTGTACATACATACATGCCAATAGCACGAGCTATGTCATTCAACCTCCAGGCGCAACCAGGAAAAAAACAGGCCATGTAGATCGCGAAAGATGACTCCATACCAGTATCTCCGATATGCAGGTGCGTCGATATGTTTCGAGGCGTCGATGGTTTCTAGGGCAAAAAGAGTGGCAGGAGGTCGCTCTCATGGCTTATCCTTGGGTGATCCCACGTTAGAATTTATTGCACTTTTAATGAGTCAATACATTATTCGCATAAAATTTATTGGCGAAAATTATTGAATCGATTTTTTTAAAGAAACTGCAGTTTCAACCGCATTGATGCTGAGTAAAACATATTTTTTGTCCCGATAAGGGTGCTGCAACAAAAAAAAAAAGAGAGAATATCATTTTCAAATAGCGCAAAACTTAAGTAGCAGGGGTCATGAACAAATGAAAATTCAGCACTAGCAGTTCCATATATGTATACGTACCTATGTATTTAGGGATAATTGGATTCCCAAAGCTTCTTGAGTAGATAGGGAAACTAAAGTGATTTCTGCAGTTCCAACAGCATCTATACTATCAACTACTTGCTCCAAAACTTTTAAGCTACCTTCGTATCAAATTTTGTTTTTCGACACACTATTCCCATGACATTTGCACCATCAGCATTATATTGCCGTTTCACGTCGCTCCTTAAAAGTATGTGGCTCCAATAGTTATAAGTTTAATTCCCAAACGGATATCCGTACCTACATACATATATCCTCAGAAAGAACCCCAAAATTCTACGTGATCCATGCATTGAATTTGGACGAAAAAATAAAACTCCCTGCGGTACCGAACATATTGCCTGCCTTCAAAATTCACAGTTTTCATTTGGAATCCTAAAAAAAGGGAAAAAATATAATTCAAGTGTGATTCCTTCATCACATCAAGTGACATGTAATCGCTTGGGATCATCCTTAAACCTACGAACGTCATTAGAAGTGCGAATCGTGACATAACTGGAGCGGTATACTTCTACCTTAGCAGTCAAAAAAAATAAGAAATTAAAGAAATTCGTTTATGAATGGATTCAAGTGATTGCTATTCTAATTTTGCAACATTATGAACGTCTTCAATTAATTTTACCGTAATCCATCATAAAGCAATTATAAATCCCATCAACGCCGGAATATTACTTTTACAGCATCACCATCGTCGGAGTTTGCTCTCGAAGAGAACTACTGTCGTCGTCGTCGTCATCTTCGTCATCATCATCGTTGTTAGACTTCGAACTCCTTGTCTCTATGCTTCTTTTATCTAAAGGAGATTAAATATCACCATCTAAATGGAATCACTTCCTCTCTAGAGGTAGGCCAAATATAGGTAGGTACGTATACAAACGAATGCCTGTGTACGTATTCGTTACAAAAGCCTTTAGTCTTATGACGATTGTGGCGATGACGATAACGATGAGGATGATGATGATGATGATGATGATAGTGTTGGTGTGGCATCAGTACATGTAAGTGCGATGGTCCTAAGGACAACAAAAAATCCATTTCATTTGCATATTTCATCCTTTGCGTCCGGTTCTCAAGATTCTGCCAAAAGTGTTTTGTCTTAGCGTAGGGAAAGAGACACTCTTCTACTGGGATAACGAGAACCACTCAAACCAAATCCAATCGTAGCTTTGAAGAGAAGAATTTTCTGAAGAACTTGTGCGTATTCCTTTGCTATTGTAGTACCTACTCTAGTAATTTCTGGTTCCTTGTACCTTTTGAAAATTGTCAATAATTTCATTGTGTTCTGTCAGAGCAAGTTGAATGGAGTTTAAAAATTTCCATTCGTCATAAAAGAATTAAAGCTTCTTAAAGAATTTTTTGTGTTTAGCGTTGCGGAGAGTACCTCTTTTGGTTATCAACCTGAAGATGGAAAATGTACGATTAGACCTTCTACATAATGTAAGCCTACCTTCGTGTAATGTGAAGCCAACAGGACCCGTACAGAACATTGTAGAGATGGAGAAGGAAATCTTGGATTAGAATCAAGTACTGAATCACAATCAGTACTAGGAATATGGAAAAACTTTTTCTATAGACTTTTTAATAGCGACGAAGGCCAACATACCACTGTCAGGCAGAATGAATTTTTCAGCATAGCCAGCATAGATGATAGCCAAAACTTTCACCAGCTTAAACCCCACGTATTGAGGATAGCGATATACAACAAAGTTCTTGGATCTGACGGCATACTGGCCGAGCTATCCAAAGAAGCTGGAGACGACTTGGTAAAGTACACAATTACTCAATTTAAAATTTTGCCACATTGTGTGAACGCCTGAAACCCTTCGTCAAAAACCTGATTGGCCTCTATCAGTGTGGTTTCAAGCCAGGAAAGTCCACTGTCAATCAAATTTTCACACTTTGGTAGATCCTGGAGAAAAACAAAGGAGTCCAAATCGATACCCGCGCCGACAACATTGACATAATTGGCGGAACATAGCGGGCTATCACTGATGCATTCGCTAGTATTGAAATGGAACCTGCCAAAATGAGTTTAGATGTAAATGAGGGCAAAACCTATATGCTCTCAACAAGAAGGTACACACAACATCTCGGAATTAAACAGAATGTCACAGTCGACAGATATAATTTTGAGGTAGCAAGGGACCTTGAGTAAGGGACCTTGAGTGCTATGGTTCTGCTCTTCATCTCAGCTGTCGATAATTTCTCATACTTTTTGTACATTGTCCAGCATTGCGAACCGTATGTGAGTGCCGGGTGAACAATTGAGGTGTAGAGCCTCCCTTTTAGCTTATGGGGCATTTTTCGGTCACAGAAGAGAGCAGAAATTTCCTGCTACTTCATCCATCCTACGCTTACGCGATGATTGATATCGTCATCTTCGGTATTGATCAATGATCCCAAACACTTGAACTTTTCGTAATTGGATGTCTAAACCGGCTCAGCTATCTTCATGGTGTGTGAAATCAGCTTAATCGAATGGTAATTATCACAGTTTCTCGTATCACCCTTTCCTTTGTGCAAAGGAAAAAGATAGCTTGCCCTCCACTGATTAGGCATTGGATCTTCTCTCATGAGTTTGGAGATATCGACTGTTATGTCGAGTACTTCTCCATAGTAAGGAACGGCTCTTGGAAAGTATAGCCCGGGAAACTGTTCGTTTAAATGCTCCTCACAATACTATCGCCACCTCTGTGGAATTTTTTCCAACTCCACAACTCCACAACTCGGGTGGCAATGGTGTAGTGGTAGCGTCATCGTTCGTCGAGCTGATGGTTCACGGTTCAATCCCTATTGTCAATAAGCATTATATGATAAGAGGCAGTCCGATCAATTGAGAAAGTTTGTGACAACACTACTGCGAAGGCATAACACTGGCAGTAGGTTTGTCATATGGCTGGAGAAATTGATCGCTCTGTTGATAATTGATATGCTTATGACATCAGGTGGATCGGGAAAAGAATACTGTGAATCAGAAGCGAAGGCAAAAAAATACATGACAGCATCAAATCTCCCCAGTTATTCTGGACACCACCCCTGGAGCTAATGTGAAACCTAACACATCTGAGTTTCAAACCACTGCACCAATCTCTTTCTCTCTCTCTATCTACATTTCCGACGCCCGCACCATGTGAACAACATGTAAAAGGGTATTCATAACCCCTTGAGTGCGGGTAAATTATAAAAAAAAAAAAAAAAAAGGAGTTGGCCTTGAGCATTGTTTATGAACTTCGGCGAACGAATCTCCTGAGCATTTCTTCTTTTCTGGGCGGCTATCTTGAAGATGGTTGTACCCTTGTTCGTGTTGGTTGGCGCAGCTCGTCGATAGCCTGGTTCGTATCGACAGGAGAAGAAGATATTTTCTCCAACTCCTATGCTATACTATTTGCTTGAATTTGGGCGCACTTCTTCGCCGCGATATATTTGCAACGTTTGTATTCCAGTTCGAGGCGAGCTTTATCATTTCTGTTATTAGAGGGGTACCTTGACCGAGCTTTGTCGCTTTTTTTTCATTTATCACTGATTAAGCTTCTTCAGTCCACCACAATGTTTCTTTGTCGTGTTTCTAGTGTCCCTTGGAAACACCGAGTAGTGATTTAGCTCCCTTGTCCCTTGGAAACACCGAGTAGTGATTTAGCTCTTTCTAAGCAAGACCGCTGGAGGGAATCCCACATATGTATCTTTTGCTCTGCACTTTTCAACCTTAACTTCCTCGATGTTGTTACGGAGGTAATTTTTCATGTTGGCAATAAATGCTTCGCCTTTTTGCTTATCCTGATTGTACCATTTGATTTTCTCAGAAACCTTTTTTTTTCAGTCAATCTGGGGCTCATTTCTGCCACTGCTGTAAGTGATCAGGTGTCGGCTTTGGTATGGTATTTAGCACGATTAGACCGTATGACTTGCTTATGCTTAGGATGTCTTCTCCAGAAAGGTCCTTGGTGCCATATCCCAGTCCTCCTTGGCAGTCATCATAGTCTTCGTTTGACTTTCCAACATGTCCGCTCAAATCTTCGCCAACAAACAAAAGCTCTTCCTTTGGCATATCTTTGATGAAGTTATGAAAACCTAACCAGAATGCATCTTTTTTTCCCTGCTCGCACCCGACTTGGGGAACGTATGCACTGACAATATTCCACACTTCATCCTGTATCACCAGTTTGAGACACAGAAAAGGGTCGTTTGACTTCGAAATGGTCAATACGTTGCTAAGTAGCTCTGCTGCAAGGATGATGCCGATTCCGTTTTTACCCTGTTCGGTTCCGTAGTAAAACATCTTGTAAGCTTTTGTCCTAACGTCCAAGAAACGCGCCCGATTTCCCGTGTTTCGCCATTTCGTTTCCTGAACGCACAAAAGGTCCACTCGCCCACTCTACCCATCATCTCCTAAAGCTCGTAGCTGCGACGACTCATGCTTCCAACGATAAACTCCCTACCCTAGGTTTCGATTAAGCCGTTGCATTATTTTGCTATTCCTCGGAAACCGAATAGCTTTGACCCGAGTATTTCTACTCGTCCCAGAATCAGAACCATGCGTAGCATAAGTAGTGCCTGCGGGGTAGTGCCGTGAGTCACTTCTGTAAGATTTACGTAAGTCGTATGTAAGACTTACAAGTGTAATGCTAGGCTAACAACGCGATTTTGCTTTTGTCACCCAGATTTTTAACACAATCTTTAATTTTAAGGGCTCCAGGTGCTGAATCAACCCTTGCTTAATCTGGTAACATTTATAGAGAAATTCTGGTCTCCCATTCCCTTCTTTGTGGTTGTGATGCGATAGCGCTGAATACACATTTCTGCAAGCTCTGCTCTGGAGTTACATTTCAAAAATTTCAAATACTTTTTTTTTTGTAATAAATTTAATTTTTCCTGTCAACTGATTTAATTACCTTTTCATGCAATTAAACAATCATTTCGAGAATTTAAACATGCCAATCAGCGGACTAATTACCATAAATATACGAGCACATATGTATGTAAGTAGGTACATGAGTACATTTATAAGGTTTGAGTACCATAATAGTACAAATCAGTAGTATAATGTCAGTTAAGAGTTAAATACACACATTAGTACAATACATACATATGTATGCACATGCAGTGGCCGAAATAAATACACAGATACACACTCTCCAACTGCTCAGTTTGATGCAGCAACGTTATGCTAACATGATAGACGAATTCACGGGTCGTTACTATATGCATTAAAAAAATAAGCTTCTGCAGAGAAGCCTCTTAAGCCTCTAATTGTAAATATGTAATGTAATAGGTTAGTTTGAAGTGGTTGCCAGCTAGGAGTTGCTAACACTCTTAGACCAATGGTAGGTCCATTGTGATACAGTTTCTGAGAGAGAAAGTTTCTCTCTCTTGTTTAAAACCAATTTGAGCTTCCTATGAAGCGTAGGAGGCTCTTAATGTCAATATTCATCAGGTCGCCTATATCGTTGTAATAGGGAGCTCCCAAGCGAAGTTTCCCTCTACGAGAGAGAGCTAGGCAGAAACAAAGAAGGTGAGGGATAGATTCCTCCTCTTCTTCATCCATGCAGCTTCTACAAAAGTCGTTCGCAAAGAGGCCTAGCCTTGTAGCATGCTTGCCTATTAGACAGTGTCCAGTGATGACATCTATTGTGGTGCCGATATGCAGTCTATTGAAAGAAATCAAATACTTAGGGCGTTATAGATCCAGCTTCGGCCAAATCTGTTTTGTCGCTAGGCATGGATCAACTTGTCCACCTAAGATTTGTAGTCTCGGCAGCATCCCGCTTAAGTTTAAGTTTGCGAGATGCTATTGGTATACCCAAGGTGCCTTTGTCCGGCAAGGTGGGTACAGTTGTTCTTATTCTGGCGAGTTCATCGGTATTACAATTCCCTGGAATGTCTCCATGCGCCGGCACCCAACACAGGTGAATATTGAACTGCTCAGCCATCTCCACAAAAGACGAACGGCAATCTAGAGCAACCAAAAAATTTTTAGAGGCCGATTCCAGGAATACTTCAGTATGTCGATGCTATTTGAAGCCCGATTAACCAAATCCATTCCGTTCTTGTAGATAAATAGGTAGATTGGTAATAGCGGTTAAGGCGCACATCTCCCTTTGTAGATCTATTATGCTTCCCCGACTTGGATCTCATATAGTCGACGAGATGACTTACAGCACCTCTTCCAGTCCAATTTCCTGAATGAATCGGAGTATCTGGCGTGAATCTAAAAATGGGAGATCTTCGATCGGTATGCATTCAAGTGTTTACTTCGTATGTGGATCAGTGCTCCATATTTCGTCTAGCAGTTGCCTTAGGGTTTCCTCAACATCTCCGCATAAACTGCAGTCTCTACGTTTCTCTATACCCAGTTACCTGAGCTGCTCCTTAAGTCTACAGTGACTCGCTGGGAAGCATGTAACGATGTGCAGCCGGTTCTTATTGATGCTTACATCGACCTTTCTTCTTTTCAGTTATAGTTCCCCAGAATATTTTTGAACTGTCTTAGAGCTAAGAGGTTCTTCCTTCAATAGTCCTTTCCGTATCGTATGTGGTCCCAGCCCACAAAATGGTCTTTTAACGCAATATGCAGATGTGTTGGTTTTCATATTTCAAGAGAGACATTGCTTCAAGTTTGTTTACAAATTAATTTCTATTCTTAGCTTGAATTTCAATATTATCATCATTCATTTAAAACATAACTTTTGCGCTTAACTTTGTTCATTTGTATCTCCTTTTTTTTATTCTTTGCTTTAAATATTATTATTTCGTAATCTGTAAAGCTAAGCTTGTTGATGAACTAAATAAACGAAAACAGCACGTCATCAATAATCCCTGACGGCCTACGCTTCACTAGGTATGACAAAACATAAGTAAGTAATAAGTTAGTATCGACAAATTGCCAACTACATAAGAAAATTATAGGGATACATTTTGGGAAAATAACAGAGAGGGAGTAAGTAATTCTTAGAACTCCATTCTAGGAAAAATAATAAGCCTATAAATTAGTTTTCTAATTTGTGCACAAACTTTTTCACGGCGGCATCCATAAAATAGACGGCTAAAGCTTTAGACTAGATGTTAATGACTTCCGTTAATGAGCCATAAAAACAAACAAAATCGATACACTAGCAAAGTAAACAAAACTGCCAAAACTGTGATTGATCAATCAATTTGTTCAATTTTATATTATATTTATCTCTCTATCAGAAGATAGAAACTAGAAAAATTACATAGCACGTTTACAAAAGAAGATTTTAGAACATAGCATAAAAACAGTGCCGGCGGTCAAGAATTTACATTTTTCGCAATTTCAGTTTGTGAAAGGTGTAATTAGAAAGTAAATTAGAGCTTCTTAATAAAAGTTAAGAGTTAATGAAGCTATGTATACTGATCAATAAGGGGATGGCCATATGCGAAAAGAAGAACGCCTTCCAAGCGTGGACCAAATGCGATCCCAACAACGAAGCCGAAAAAGAACGACTTGGGCTTGAATATAATATGATCGATGCAAAAAGGCTGCCAAGCAGGTGGTAGCCAGAGCGCGGTCAAAAGCGACGGAGAATCTTTACCAAGAACTCGAGGAAGTTGCCCAACCTATCGATCGACGTCAAGCGGCACGGGAGTTACAACGTAAAAGAAGGAACGACGCACAGCGCGAATATTTTTAAAATCGCAGCGCAGCGAAAGAAAAACGCGACCGATATCCACGCACCTAAATACATCGATGACGTAACGGGTTGTCTACTAACGGACGGAAATCCTGGGCAGGTGGGAAGTATATTTCAACACACTTCTAAACGAAGAATTTCCGCCTGTAAATATACTTACTGCGACACCGCTCGAGGTAGACACCTCGGATTTCACAGCGAGGTGAAAGTTCGAGTTCGATGCCAAACCAGTAGAGGAAAGCTTTTTTATACCGCTATATAAAAACAAAGGCGACACGCGAAACTGCAATAACTACCGTTCAGTCAAACTTATGTCGCACACGATAAAAATTTACGAACGTATATTAGATAGCCGACTACGCAAAATAATAAAATTCAACGGAAACCAGTGTGGTTTTGTTGAAGGCAAATCTATATGACGCAATCCAAAGTCTTCGAATATTGATGGAAAAGCATCGGGACGCCGTGAAAGATCTACATGCTATCTTCATAGATCTCGAAAAGGCCTTCTATAGAGTACCTTGAGATCTTATATGGACAGCATTAAGAACTCAGAAAGTGCCGGAGACGTACGTAACAATGATGCAAGACATGTATGATGGAGCAACAACAAAAGTTAAATGTTCTTCGGGAATATCGGAAGCATTTTCAGTGAAGGTTGGCGTCCACCAGGGAAGTTGTATTTAACGCCTTTCAAGACTTTCTTTCTTTACAAACACGCCGAAGAACTCGGAATTTTGTGATCGAAAAATGCCATTAAAGCTTAAGGGCAGATTATTCACAACAGTCCTGCGTCCGGCTTTAATGTACGGATCCCAATGTTGGACGATGTACGAAACATACGAAAGCAAAATAAATACGACAGAGATGAAAATGTTACGGATGTTGGTCGGGTTACAAAGCTAGACAAAATATGAAACAAGGGTATACGGGAAAGCCTAAACACGCCGAAAAGCTCGAAGCTGACCGACTAAGTTGGTACTGCCGTGTGCATAGAAGACCTGCGGACAACCCGGAAAAAATGGCAATGACAACTCACGTTCCGGCAGAAGTACGAAAAACGGGCTTGAAAGAACAAGAATTGGATTACTCAATTACAAAAAGACTACCGCTCTTCGGCCTGAGCGATGAAGAGCTATCCGAAACCGAAAATCCTGCAGACGGAGACTCAGGTCCACAAACTTAGCTAACCCCATGAGCGGCGCAGTAGCAAGGCAGTAAAAATGGGAAAACTATATAGCATTTGATGTGCTTGTACGCGCTTATAAGTTAAAAGCTATAATCGTAAAAGAAGAAGAAGAAGGGCATGGGTAGAGTTAATTTCGACCGTGAGTTCCATTGAGGTTGGATTTAGCCTCTGCTAATGATGGAGTATAGCTTACGTATTTCTAACAAGATTGGTACACTGATATGAATTGAAATATATTTTCAACTTCTTTTTAGTTTGAGTGTGAATTTTGTCCATATGGAATATAGTTGAGGCTTGTTACCCCCGTTAGCGCCCTAAATGCCGGGTCAAGTGAGTGACTTAGATTTTTATAGGTAAGCCGAGATGATGACGACTAAAAAAACTTCAAGGTTGACCACACCGACTTAATCAACTAGATAATGAGCATGCTAGAAGTAATACACATTAAAACGGGTCCAAGAGGAATCCATGTAGAAGTATACGCATCCAGAGATTCACTTACACTAACGGCAGGACTAGAGGCGATCTTCAGCCTTCATCCACTTGACCTGATTACACCAGAATTTGAGGCTATAAGCGGCCTAAAGATCATCCAATCTGACAGCTGGTGGCCGAACACATCAGGCCATACTATGATCCTGCAAGAATATCTGAGTAGAGAAGAAAGGATAAATAGAGAAATATAAGCGAACGGGCTGTAGAAGTTTACACTGATGGGGTCCAAGATGCACATTGGTGTAGACACAGATACCTTTTTAGATTTGCTAGGCATGTCAAAATCAGTCAGACTCCCAAACCATAAAAGTGTTTTCCAAGTGGAGGTGCTAGCAGTGACAATAGTCAGTCGTAAGATTCATTGACAAGAGGTGGACGTAAGGACATTTCATTCCTTAAAAAAAGTTAAAGTACATTGAAATACAAATTGCATTCTTGCTCTTAAAAAGTGTCGTACGATTTCTACAACACCTTAATCTGCATTTGCCACACGCCTTTTTAGATATGTCTGTGGTAAACCGGACTCCACGTGAATAGCGTATGTTGGAGCTGTCATGCGTTGTACGGGCTCTAAAAAAAGCGCTTAATCATTTCCAATTCCTCGATGTATTTGAAACTAAAGACTTGGATAGCTTAACACACGTAATTTAGATACCATGCCAATTCGTTTGTTTACGAAGAGCGGCGTCAAATTGGGCTTAGCGTAGGTTTTGCCACCACCGACTTTTCCTTATCATGAAGCTGCATGTCGAGGGTTCAACTAATAAGTAATATCGAATATATTTAAAATGTTTTACTATTTCAATAGATTCGCAATCCAGGGAACAGTTCTCCTGTGCAGATGAACTTCGTTTTAATGATCTGAAAATTATAATTTTAGATTTTGTTTTAACCTATTTTACCTATAGCTCTATTCGTAAGTCCCTGAGATCAGAGAAGGTTTTATATGTTTGCTTATTTGCAGTTGGAAGGGTTGCGGATTGTCAACGTGTGTGACAATATCACTGGAATACAAAATAACTTTTACCTCGGTCTGATTCAACATGACGCCACATGGCAGGGCTTAGGGCACATCATCGTTGTACAGAGAAAATGGACTTGGACTCAATGTACAACCGTGTGGTACACCCGTTTATGTCTCAAAGTTTTCGGACAGAACGCTTCTATTCGACATTTTAGCTGAGACTTTCGAGATTTCTCTATATCCTGACGAACTTAGCTGAAAGCCCTTATTTATACAGTAAGGAGTCCTTTTTGACAGTATCACAAGCAGCCCTGAAATCTACAAAAAAGCATTTAATCCTTTTTCCTGCATATACCTTTGCGACATACTTGTTAGAACCAAAATGTTCTGAGACGAGAAACCAGTGCTAATCTCTGCCTGAAAATTACTGAGGCGGTTGTTTGCTTATGTAGGTACACCCGTCTTATTAACCTGAGGTATAGTGGAGTGAATGTATTCCGTAAGGAGCAAGGAATTATGATGCCCTTATAATTTTGGCCGCAGGTTTCTGTCCCCTTTCTGTGGATTGCCAAAATTGCTGACTTTAAAAAACTTCAGTTGCCGTTTCTTCGCTTAGTAATTTATTTTAATATTACTAGTAGGTGTTCTAGTGTAGGTGTTAGATGGTGTCTAATTGTGAGATTTTTTGAAACTCAACTGGTATTCCATCTTGTTTTTCATGCCTTTTAGACATTATTGTTTGGTCATCTAACTCGGCATCAGAAGCATCAGGTAGTGCATAATGAATCCAGTACAGTTGGGCGATTAACTGAGAACGCTTCTAAAGCAGTTGGCATTAAATTTTATGTTGTGATCCAAGAAAGTTACCCGAAATTGAAAACAAAACTATTTGTACTTTAAATTCCATCTAGAAAAGTTAAACCGACTCAGCGTCATAGAACTGAATACAAAAAGTAATAACTCTCTTCGCATTCAGTTTTCTGTATTTAATTTTGTGATTTTTATGAAATACTAGCTGTACCCTGCGTGCGTTGCAACGCCACCAACTAAAATAAATTTGAAGGAAAGACATTACACAAATATTCAATTCATTTTGAGTCATTTTATTGATTTTGTTCATTTCGAAAAAATTGTGACATTTTCATTCGATATTTATTGAAGTGCTGTGGGATACACAATATTTCTTGTTTTTCCATCTGGTGCGTAAACGAATAAATCAGAAGGTTTTCCGACGCGTGAGCAGGCCACATAGAGCTGCCCATGTGAGAAGCATGGATTCTCCAAATTTAATCTACACACTTGCAACGATTGTCCTTGTGCTTTGTTGATAGTCATTGCGAAAGCGAGTCGCACCGGGAACTGTAAACGTTTGAATTCGAATGGCATATCTGTCGGGATCATTGGGATACGCGGCAACAGTACGTCTTCACCTTTGAATTTTCCAGTCAAAATTGTTGCCTCGATAACATTGTTCATCGTTTTCTTGACTGAGAGTCTGGTTCCGTTGCAAAGTCGTGGTGGATTTATGTTTCGAGAAGAATGATGGGTACGCCAATTTTCAATGTAAGAACGTGCGGTGGCATGCCTGGCAAATCAAGCGAATTCAAGAATTCAGTTGGATAGTTGACAACTTCGTCTTGATTCACCACAGTATCGATGGACTTATATGTTGTCGTTTCGCCGGGTATTCCATTCTGAATGGTGAAGTTGATGGTATTGACATCGATGTTTTTGGCCGCTAATATAGCACGCGTACTGAGCCACTGATGATTTTGGTAGTTCTGTGCAATGTTTGGGAAAACTTTTTGCACCAATTCGTCTATGCTTTCTGTGATCTTACAGAAGTTTGCTGGCAAGGTGATACATTGCGTAGATTCATCAATTTGCATTCGCCCATTTCCAATATCCATTAATTGTTTTGCAAAATTTCCAGCCGATGCATCCCGTTGTAGTTGTACACGCATGTTGGTTTTCAAAGTCAATTTCTGTAAATGACGCCATAAAACTGATGATTTGAGACATGCATTAAGTTCATCAGCGGGTGTTGAACGTGGTATAACCGGCAGTGTTTGTCGAAAATCACCAGACAATAAAATGAGTGCGCCACCGAAGATCCGTGCGTTTCCTCTCAAATCTCGCAGTGTACGATCAAGCGCTTCCAATGCTTTCTTGTGCAAAATTGTACATTCATCCCATATGATAATTTGACACGTTTGGAGTACTTTGCCCATTCCAGAGTTTTTGCTGATGTTGCATGTTGGTGCCTCAGTGTTTTGCAAATTCAGCGGCAGTTTCAATGCTGAATGCGCTGTTCGGCCACCATCCAAAAGAGTTGCCGCAATTCCAGATGATGCAATGGCCAGTGCAATATGATTTTGTGATCGTATGGTTGCCAAAATGAGCGAAAGAAGAAAAGTCTTGCCTGTACCACCGGGCGCATCTATGAAAAATAGTCCACCGCTTTGTTCTGTGATTGCACGCATAATTCGGTCATACGCAATATGGCAATAAGTGGCACACAGCTGACCGTTGACTGTTCTTAAATCTTGGAAGGATGTCGGTCCACGTACATTGATTAACAGCAATCGCAGATAGAAGCATTCTGTATTGTTCGGGTGAACAGTGTACAGACGACCCAATGCGTCACTGGAATACAAATTGGGATTTCCTTCAACTGCTTTAACTTGTTTTCGACGTTGAAACTTTTTAGCCGATGCATTCCATGTGTAGAATTTCGGCACCTCAGAATAAAGTAGAGTCTTTGCAAAAAGATCATCTTGGCACAATGAGTAAAATCAGTTAAAGTTGTTGCCGGTGTAACCAATGCTCTTGCACGTACATTATCTGCGTACACGCGCTGTCCATTCTCGAGATGCACCGCCAAGTGTACTACTGTTAGATATCGTTCATGGATTGGAAATGATAAGATGCGCCATACTGCTTCATTGCTGCTAATGTAGCGTCCAAGTTGGTATTGGTTAATTTCATCAAGCGGTGCGGCCACATTCCCTACTCCGAAGACTGCCATGTCGCTTCCTTTGTTGACATATTTGCAAATGTATTTGATCGACTTCACTGAATTGCAATACTCAACATTAATGTGTGCTTTGACGGTCTTTGAGAGCAACGGTGAATATGGCACAACCCAACGATTATCGACTTCGACATCAACGTTTCGTACTTTCAGAACGATGGATTTGCCGCCATCCTCAACTGATCGTCGACGATACAGTGGGTATCCGTCATTGCCAGTGATGGTATCAGAAACCAAGTTTCTTGGGTATCGTTTCGTGCATTTCCCACCAGACATGCATGGTGAATTGTTGTTGAATGCGCCACATGGACCATGAATCATATTTTTGGTAACGACGTCGAATAAGTCTGGATCAGTGTCCTTATCTGGTATTTCTGCTGAGATGATTTGGTCAATTTGATCTGGCGTAATTTTGTTGATTAACCAAACCAAAATATGTGCATGTGGCAATCCTCTTTTCTGCCATTCAATGGAATACATCCAGCAGCGTGTCTCTCCAAAAACGTGATGCCTGATAATAAAATCCATCAAAGATTTCAATTTTTGTTTAAATACGCGTGCGGTTAATGTCATGGCGGTCCAAAGATGATTGTCCAGCTAACAGAAGTTCTTTAATTTCATCCCATGTTGGATTGCATGTAAATGTGATGAACAAATCTGGACGACCGTATGCGCGAACGTATGTCATCGCATCTTGTGCGTATTCATGCATGTGCCGTGGACTCCCCGTGAATGTAGACGTAATATGACCATTCTTCCCAATTCGTTTGGATTCACGTTACCATCATTAACGATTGCGTCTCGTAAATAGATGTACTCTTCAGAACGCAACTCGGTTTGATTCAATCGAATATATAGGAGTCGTTCGGTTTCAATCTTCGCGTACATGTTGACGATGTATTGATGGAACAATTGTCGACATTTCAGAATGTGGTTCTCAGCGTCTTGACGAATCATCAATCGATAGGAATAATAATTCATGGCACTGACTTTCTTATTCGTTTCCTCGTCTGTTTGTGGATTTCTCATTTTGATGTTGAAATGATATCCATCTTCTCCTCGCCACAACAGAATCGGATACTGCAATCCGTCGTATGAGCGATGAGTTTCGGAGACTCGCTGAACGTCACCACTTCTGCGATGAAGAATTATGTCGCGCGATTCGAATTCTTCGCCAACTATCACGATCGCCACTTCATTGATTGTGAAGGACATACAGACAAACATTCATTTTTATATATATAGAAAGAAGAAAGATAGCTGGTTGTACCCGCTTTGCTGGGTTTTTTTCTTTTTACAGAACGTGGGGATCTGAAAAAGATACTATTAAAATAATAGGTTCCGGATTTCTACCGACTAAAACCACCTCCCTTCTTCTCCCCTGTTCAATGCAATACCGCCATTAAGCATTTCTTCACAGGGGAAGATTCAGCTTTCCTTGCCTATCATTTTGTTTTGGCTGAGTGCCCACATTCTTGTAGCGTTTTCTTCACTCTGACCGCTTGGTTGAGTCTCGTAATAGATGCGTACACATGCGTGTATGTAGTACGCATGTTATGTACTAAAATATTGGTCAGAAAAGGACATAATGTTAGAACAACAACCTATTATTTCTCTTACCGGTTCTCTTAGTACAACCCAAATTCACAGAACGAAAAACACTTAAAACAAAATACTTCTTATAATTGGACAAATTCCTATTACGCCAAAATTCATTTCAGAAGTGCAATCATACTCTAGAGTTTGGAAATTCATAGGAAAACAAAACAGCAAACAGAGAAAAACAAAAAAGGATCCGTTAAGTACAAATGTACATGCAAACAGAAGCAACCCCTCATCACCAGGTGTACTATTGACAGCGAAACAGAACTAAGTTAGCTCCAAACCGTTTTTTTTTTGTAAAGAAATTGCTTACTTGTGTTCCTTCGAAACAATTGCATATACATATACATATATATATATACATACATACATATATACATACATATACTTAAGACAATGCATAATTACATAAGAAACCTACAGTAGTGCATAGAAAGAAAAAGGTTTGTTTGATGAACATGAATATGCACGCACTCCACTGGTGAGCCATTGATTGCAATGACCTACGCATCTGTGATATCTTTGTATCTTGAATAATTATATTTTTGCTTATTACTTCCGTTATAAGAATCGCAGAATAATGATTTATACCTCAATCTCTTCAGCAAGAAATGTACTAATCGAGGAATCAAGTCATATTCAAATCGGTTCAGCCATTTTGTAGTCATTAGTGTGTAAAGCATAGGAAAATGGTTTTTCTCAGTAAAAAAAACATATAAAAGGGGTTTAAAAGCCCAATAAGGGATTCAGTATACTAAAATTAGTCCTAAAGCATAACCCATCTCACGACAAATCGATTGATATATATATTGTTGGGGTATTGTTACGCACTTACTCCCTATTCGCGGAAATACAGAAAAAATGTGTTCTCTTTTATAGATGTAGAGAATAATTGGAATGGCAGTGGCGCCATCTGTCGAAAATTGGTCGTACCAACTTAAAACCTTCGCGGGTTCATGCACAACAACTTTGCTGAAGATCATCACATGATCAAATGCATAGTTTACGAGTCTATAAAGGACATACAGACAAACATTCATTTTTATATATATAGAAAGAATAGTGAATCTATGCATACAAAAGCCAATTGAAACCGTTAGAAGCGACCATTGTAACTCGTACAACTTCAAATATTGCATCGACAGCTTAAATCGTTTTTAAGGTTTGGTAAAATTCTAAATAAAATAACCAAATCGGATTTTGCGTTGAATGATGTTTTAATAAAATGAATAAAAACATTTTAGTGCACGTATCCGTTGATTTTAAAGTGGTTATATTCCCAAACTGACGTATAAGCATGCATGTCAGACCCTCTTCTCTGTCATCATATATTTAAGAGTCATTGGTGTTATTTTTACTTGAATAAGGATATACAATATTATTTCCATAATTTGTATTATATTTTTTCATGTGTAATATTCTCTGCAAACTCTGCTTTTTTCAGCTACTTGTTGGATATTGATTTTATATAGATACGATACGAGTGTGTGCGTGTTTTGCTTGATATATACTCGTACAGTAAGTGGACTTAAGTAAATGTAAATAAATTTTGAAATACAAAGGTGGATATACATAAATAGTCTTCATTCAGTATAAGCAAATATGTTGCTAATAAGGTTTTTCGGATGAGAAGAGACTTGAATTATCTAATTTTTTTTATATTATTATTTTTCGAAATGTATAAAATAAAAATTTTGTGCAACAAACCTTATGTGGTTCAAGGCGACCATTTTCTTTTTTTTTTTATAATACGTGCGCTCCAGAGGAGATATGAATACCCTTATGCTGATATTTCAGGGTGGTACCGGTGCACGTTGGCTTTAAATGCTGGAAGGTTGTAATGATGAGGAAACAAGAAGCCTGGAAGATCATTCCATATACAAATGTACGTGTCGTTCGGCTTATGAACGTATCCCTGTATTTGACAGTACACGTCCAAAGTTGAACTGATGTGCATTCGAGGCATGACGCGTATTGCGGCTGAAATTTCGAAGAGGAGGAATGCAAGTGGCTATTTCGCTGAACCATTTTTCGTAAAAGAAGCGATAAAGTAGGGAAAGACAAGACTTTTCTGCGATGTTCTAGTGAGACTATGGAGCTCACAATGTTTCTTTCTATCACCTATAAGTTTTATCGCGCGGTTCTGGACCATACCTTAAATGTGCAAAAAGGTCTTGGGTGCACCAGGCCAGATGTGGGCGTTGTATTCCATCTTTGGGCGGATGAATGCCATATATATTGAGGCCAGATGGTGCCAAACTCTGTCAAATACCTTTGAAATATCAAGCGCAACTATCTTTGATTAACCGAAGTGATGGAGAGATAGATTCCACTTCTCGGTGAGATATGATATCAAATCACCAGTGGACCTGTTGCTATGCAAACCATACAGCTGATAGCTGGAATGTCATTGTAAATGAGCGTTTGGATGGCAGATGAGGCAGAGTTTTTGATGTGTTTGACGAATGACTTAAAATGGGACATTGTAGTATTTTTTGCCCCAATTTTTGGTCGTATAGGTCGTGTGCACGTTGCATATGGGCATTGCTGTCACTTCTGGCTTGTTTAAACTTTTTTCGGTTTTCCTCAGATTTGTTGGCTTAATGAGACCGAAAACTTACTTCTTCCAACCTGATAGCCTCTTTACAGCTCTGATCGAACCATGAGTTTTCCTCAGGTTTAATTCTCTTTATTCTGTTACGAATAAAGTCATTCATAAGAGAATCCTGTCGGTGATCTTATCAGCGGCGGCGTCCACGTCACTGTTGAGGAAGCATAGCGACCATCTACACATCTACATATGTATATACATTTGTGTGAGTTAATTTTTCGATATTGACATAGGTAGCTATATTAGACGCTCAATTCTGTATTTATTTTATTCGCGTTCAGCCAAAACATTTGCCAGGCAACTTCTTGATACTGTCAACGGCAAACTTTCTATCGATGAATTTATCCCACATCAGACACTTGAATAAAAACAATTGAAGGATCACTCGCCTCTAGTCACTCAAGTACTATAGGATTGTGCTTATTTATTCGTTTTAAACTATTAGTAATCTCCTTGCATGAAACTGTAAATATAAATGCATTAAAATGTTTTTAACTATTTTTAACTGGGATTTAAAAAACTGAAAAAAAAAAATATTGCGCAAAAGGTTTTGCCTAATATCACTAACTATGACGTCATCAAAATAAATCATCAAATACAATTGAAAATTCCCGGCGAACCAATGAAATACAAATCAATTGACACAAATCTGGAAGAGGATAAGCCGTCTATTACCCAATCAAATTTCTGAACTCATTAAAGCCACCCGGTATGCCGCCACACGAATTAGCACTGGAAGTTGGCTCACCGTTGATGCTCATCCGCAATTTGCAACCACCGAGGCTGTGAAACGGAACCAGACTTGGCGTGAAAAAACTCTCACCAAATTTGATCGAGGCCATAATCATCACCGGCAAGAGTTGCTCATAAATGCTAATTACACGCCTAAAGTGCTATTTTTTTGATCGCAGATAGTACTGATGTGCTAAATTATATTTAAATATTTGTCCTTCAATAGCCCCCGCACCATGGACATACATATGTTCATATTATATACGAAAGGCTGTCAACATCTCAAACACACGTGTGTCTTATTAGAGCCTTCGTATCTTTTACTATGCAGCCCTATTTTATTAATGTAATTCAGTTTCCGTGAGGGCCGCGGTTCAAGTGGTTAGTTTGTTGGATCGCTGAGCGGGAGGTTCGACGCTCGAATCCCGGAAAACCAAAACGTTTCTTCACGGTTTCTCACGAATATCTGACAAAACGTCCGAGAGTAATAACTACCTTGAAAAAGCTACTCAATTTGCCTTTCGGATATGGCTCTAAACTGTAGGTCCTTCCTACTGTGTGAAAAAATATGACACACACAACATGAATGGTCGCGAGAAGCTAAGCTCTGGAGTACATACGGTCCGTTGCGCCAAGTATTTGTGTTTTGTATATACATATGTACATATGTAGTTTCCGCATCCAAAATTGTATGTAAAAGTAATTATTTTTAAGTAAATTATCATTATAATCAATTACTTTAATGGTCGATCTTAACGTATTCATCCTGGTGCAAGCTTATGTTGACATAATATGCCCAAGGACATTAATTTTATCATATCTGCTGAAAAACAAGAACAAATCTCTTAATATTAATGAATATGTCCTCCAATTGCAAACTTTTTTAACACAAACCACATGCCCAACTCTTACTTCCACCTACCGTACCGTGCTATGGCCTGTCTTTCCTAATTAATAGTATGGTTAATCATACTAATTAATAAAATTTAACTTAAAGCGATATGTACAGTAAGGCACATGGTGTCTACACTCCAAGTAAATTCTTAATCACTTTCCATTTCACTGGCTCGTTAAAGCTATGTATGTATGTACGTCTTTTGCCAATGCATGGTAATAAATAGCTTCCATCTCATCACAATTTGGGAATACGCCCCAATCTACACGTTATGACGCTTCGGAAATTTATTTTCATTAGCATTCCAAATTGCTCGAGTGAAAGTATTCTCTGTCGGTGCGGCTACACACATACAAACGAATTTATGTATCTGCAAATGGTGTACACCAATTCAATTGGGTTATAAAGTGAATTGGGAATAATTAATTCCCAACAAAGCGTATGTATTTCACCTTGAAAGCTCTCCGCCGAATGGATTCACATTAATTCAAGGAGCAGATATAAAACGCAGATGCGGATGATTTCCTTTAATACCTATCGGTTGAATCCCGTATTGACCCCATTCTTTAGGGTTTAGTTCGATCAATTTAAAGCCTCAATAACCTATGTACATATGTATGTCGCTGTCGTCTGTAATGAATGCCTTTTATAGCTAAATCTTCGAAATCCGCAAACGAGAGCTATTTATAATATTTTTATTTTATGGGAGACATAGAGAAAATGAAAAAAAAGAAGAACATAAAAATAAGGATGAGGTTGAGGATATTTTGAAAGATGAGAAGAGTCGAAGATAAGCAGCAGTCTTCTTGTAAACAAAACGCATTGGGTGGCAATGGCTTTAAACTGAAATTGTGAAATTGAGATGTCTGTGACCTTGGGCAATGTAAGAGTGTGTACGAGGCATTTAAGGGCTATTTTGGAAAGGGAAATAAATAGAATTAGGAATTTAATAGCTTGGAATGAAAGCGATATGTTTTTTTGGATAATAACTTGACTTTATTATTATACCGTAATAATTAAGCCAACAAAAAAAAGAAAACAATCTTTCTATATGAGAATAACGTCAGAGTTTTTGTTATGTCCCCTCCGTGTCCCCTCCATATGTCGAAAAGTGGTCTAACCAACAATCTGTGGTATTATGTGATCCACCAGCTCATATTACCCAGAACATCGGGTTCAATGCAAAAGCTTGCAAGGAGAACCAGCTAATCATTGACCATACCATATGGAGCAGCAGTCCTCGCTTGATGACTGCTAGTGCGAACAAATTTAGTGATGGAACAACTGTGCCTCGGGAGACTACCGTTGAACATCCCCGTAAACGAAATAATTTACATTACCAAATCCAATCCAAATTTTCTAGCTCCAATAGTCTAGGAAGACTTAACCTCTATTTTAAAGACCAAGCGATAGTAGATAATTTCCAGTCTTGTCTAGACAACTAGAAACAATTGTATCAGAGTATGAAAGACTGGTGAGTAATTGGTGGAGACTCGTAAGGGGTTTTAAATACTGCCTTAGCCAATTGTATTAGGGAGCCCTTTCTACGTTCTTTACGTTTTTCTTGGCGTCAAGGATATCAGTTCCTTCTTGCTCCTCTCAGACGTCAGGGACGTTACACTTCCCATAGGTTGTTTCTGACGTCGACGATTGCTAACTTCACGGCGACGCAAGGAAGCACTTCTTACATGTCCATCGTTCGAAGTCAAGGTACTAATCATGCGCCCTTTGGGCCACATATTCCTTAGATGATTCGGGTCCACTATTGGGACTATATCACCCACTTCGATTCGTGCTTAAGCGTGTAAGAGTTGACGATTTTCCTGAATCTTTAAATCGAAATTTAACGCAAGATTATTGTGGAGATAACGCATAAGTTCAGTCGAAGAACAGCATGACTTTGACAGTCTACAGCGAATATTTTAGTTGAAAATCCTTACAAAACCATTTATGGGAACGATATTGAAGTCACGGACTATTCTCTTTTTCTGATATGGAGTTTACCTAGATGTGTTAATCGATAAGAACGATAGCACCTAGCTAATGCATATAAAAATCCAGCTCCATCAATTCTCCGAAATGGCTTTATTCACTCCATAAATTCGGTACTGATTATTTCCAATTATCTATAATCCATTGTGTAGACAGGCATCCTAATAAAATTTCCCGACACGATATCATCTCGGCACATTGGCATTTCCCCTACTCATTTGCTTAGGAACAATCCATTAGTGTGGAGTCTCTGAATGTATTACCACCATCCAGAAATTCTGGCGGTCCTTTATGGTACATGCCTACTACTTTTCATGTTTCATGCTGCTCTCCATCCCTTTGCTATTTGGATTTATGTATTTTTTTTTTCTTTATCGATTTTGCTCAAATCCACCCGAACCATTTGTTTCCACAGCCGCACGAATTTAATCATCCATCTACTAAGTGGATAATCAAAGCCGTTGTCCTTGATCTCGACACGTTGGCTGTTCAACAAATAAACGTGTAATCGTACACCAACTGATAATGTCTTCTTTTTTTCTGTTGCCTCATGGTTTTTGTGTTATTCTTTGAAAGGACGATGATGGTACAAGTTTTTTTTTTTTTTTTCGTTGAATGATTACAAGCCGTGTTCATGGTAATTTCATCAATTTCATCCTGACAGGACTAGTGTCAGTCAATATTTTATTACACTTTGCATAGCAGTTGATTTTTCTTTCTTTCTTTCTTCTTTTTGCCGCTATCCTTTTATCCTATTTGTGTGCTGCCCAGTGAATGCATATTGACCATGTGTGTATGAGATTGCGAAATCCATTTGGCTAGACATAGAATTTCCATGCCACAGGAATCGGATGTACAGTTGTTGGATTAGCATGTCATGCCAGTTGTGTGTAGATGTGATGTCGATAGTGAATCAGGACAGAAGATAGGATACTGGCTAAATTGACTGATTTCAAGTTGTGCTTTGGGAATACGTCCTTAGAAGACGGATGTGCACAGGCAACACTTTATAACTGATGATTTGTAAGGAAAAGAGCAATTGCCAAACAGGAAAGACGAGTAATTTCATATGGGTGGATACACTTTTCAAGTGCGTTACTTGTACAATTGGAATATTTACATATGTATATTAAAATTTAACTGACAATAGCAAATATCTTTATATTGATAGAACATGAAATTGAAAAGCTTTGAATTAGGTTCATGAGAGAAATACTCGTAGTACTCTTTGGTCCTAGTAATGTGATCAACCAAAGGGAGTTATTTGTAGAACGAAACAAGAACAAAATTGAGTTCTACCATTCAAAACAAATGAACATCGACATCTATTAAAATGCAGAACAAATTCAGATTTGATCTAATGGTCCATAAAAACAACAGTCAACTCTCTCAAATGATTTCTTATAAAGGGACAAAGTATTTGAAGTATCAAATAATTATTTCTTTTGCCATAGTTTTCTCGGAACGTTAATTACTTTAGATTTACTTAAACTTTGATTTTGTTGCAAAGTAAATGCTAAACAACTAGCATTATGTCTTAATGTCATAGCGTGCTATGAATTTGACTCCTCCAGGGGACATTCCTTATTAGTATGGGCTTTCTTCAAATTCAGCTGACAATTACGGCAAAACAAATTCAAGTTATTTACAAATAACAACAAAGGGCGCACATTGTTCATACAACAACGATTGTCTCACTACGTACATAAGATTTCTTTTACAGAGCGGCTGAAACAACAAAACAAATGCAAATACATACATATGTACACACATACATACATATGTATGTCTGGATCACATGTACTCGACAGAAAAAGGACAAGAAAGCGATAAGGCGGTTAAAATGAATGAGGATGTTTGATTAGCATGTGGTCTATTTGATTGGCGGCTCGACCATCTGAGGAGCGCTATGTGGATTCGTAGTCTTGGAAACGTAGTGCTACTTATCACCGTATAACGTGCCCCTGCAAAGTCGATTAGTCGGAAGCCGTTATCTGTTGTCGTATCGTGGAGGCTGTGCTTGCCAACTAACCCGCCGAAGATGTTTTCCTTACCGATTTTGGCGCTGAAATCCCCGAGTACTATTTTCGTATCATACTTCGGACAAGCTCCGCAGGCTCCGTCCAGGAGGTCGTAAAATTTCTCGTTGATGGGATCCTCAACCTCATCGGTAGAGGCGTGTGCACATATTAGGTTGATGTTGTAAAATGCGCCTCTGATGCGGATCGCATCTTAACATGTACAATCTTTTGTGACAGCTGTAATAGATGTCGCAGTTTTGTCATTGTCGTATACCTACCTGATCCTATCTATCGTATCTCCTGGATCGCGGTAATGTCTGCCTTATACCGCTCTAGGACAGATTCAAGTTTTTGAGCAGCGCCGGGGGTAAACAGTGTACGTACGTTCCAGGTGTATACTCTTAATTCATAGTACTTTAACGTTCCGGGTCGTGTTGCCATATGACGTCCATTATCCGAGGCATGTTGTGTCTTTCTCATAACTATAGTTTTTTTTTCCGTGGTAGGGAAGTTACCCCGACGGCACAACCCCCAACATGGAGGGCCAAATCTACTGTTGAGACCCGTAGGACGGGGGGCCGGTTAAACCGATGAGAGTAACCCATTTCGGAGATGTGAGCGCTGCCGTTTGCCCATAAAGGGCTCAACTGCCACCATCTTTTTTCCAGGACCCTGACTAGTACCTGGAGAGTCCTTATCGACCTGAGCTTCGAACCCAGATAAGGTGTTGTTTCCGTTGTGGAAAATAAGACGCTGCCGTTGATTCCATCGAGGGGATTCGTCCGCTGTGGTGCTGATATTTTCTCTTTATCAGCACTCGTGCTTATTAGTTTGGCAAGCCGGATCCGGATGGACAACGGCCAGTATCCGATGGCTACTACTTGGAGGTAATATAAGCACAGTTGAAGTGTAGTAACAGTTACAACACTGGGCTTTGCCGAGTTAAAACCAGTCCACCCAGCCATCTGCACTTAAATATTAGCGTTTTTCCAATCCTGTATTAGATCCTCATAACAATAATTCAAGCAGTTCAAGTTTTCCTTCTTTAAATAATGATACCATGAATTGTTTTTGTACTGATTATCCTTACTTGAAATATTTTTTCAGGATTATCAGTTATTCACCAAAATATTAGAAGCTTACGAAAGAATTTTGATTTTTTCGTGCTCATCTCGCATGCCTAGATCATTTAATGTTCGTAACTGAAATTTACGAGTATATCTATGAATTTAAAATTTCTAACTTCTGTATTCCTAATTTTGCATTGTGTGCGGACGTTTGGGACATACACGTCGGTTAATCCAGATTAAAAACCAAATGGTCTAACACACGCTGGTCAAAGAGCTGACTGCCTTCTTTAATATGATCCTAGATTCTCAAGTCGCACCATCAGTCTGGAAAGACAGCATAAAGATCCCCATTTTTAAAAATGGAAGCAGAAAAGTTCTCGACAACTACAGGGAAATAAGCTTTCTAAGTGTAGTTCAAAAATTATTCACAAAAATCATTGCAGCAAACATTGCATTTACGCTTACGGGCATTTCCGAAGAGTAACAAGACAAATCAGAAGCCTTTAACCATCTCCATGCAGCCTCTCAGATGCAAATTGGCGATGTACAACAAAACGTCGAACACGTAATGGACTTCAATTACCTGGGCGCAAAAATCGCATCACCAAAGAACCTCACCAGCAAAGTCAACGCACAAGCGATCAAAGCAGCACCCATCGCAGGATGCAGAAGTATCATCACCTGGCGAAATAAACATCTAAGCGTAGATGGCAAGGTTCACATCTACAAAAACCTGTGTGCGTCCTGTGTGTGCGTTGATATATGCCACCAAAACAGGTGCCGACAAAACAGTCACTGAGAGAATCACAGGATTTACTCTCAGAGACTTAATGCGCAACGAGGACATCAGGCAAATATGCAACATCCAGGATATTGTCAAGTGGAGCAGACGAAGGCGAAAAGTGTGGAGCCGCCACGTGCCAAGGATGCCCGACCTACACATCCCGAAATCAGTGATGCTGGGAAGACCCTCTACTGGACGGCTACCTGATCAACCCCCGAAGACATGGCACGAATGCTGGCCATCTGGCTCAACCTATATACAAGACACAATACATATGTACAAACAAAAATGAATTTAAAAAAATTAAATCTTACATACATACATATGTATGTATATTAACAAAAGCTAACCCATATTCTTCAAAATCTGTTGTAAAAACAGGATCTTATATCCTAAAAGAAGAAGAAGGTAGTCAATTCGAGGGGTCGAGTCAGGTCATGTACATTTGCTCCAGTTCCTATCGATATTTTCGATCCGCCCATACTGTTTTGATAGAGTTATTACTCAGCTTCCAGTTAAATTTCTTCTCGAAGCAATATCTCTCGAGTTATATTCAAGGGGCCATTCCAGAAGTGGGACTGATTTGGATATTGTTTCTCAATGTCAAATGTGGGACGCATTTTCTTTTCCCGACGCCCTCTTTGATAGCTCCTAATATGGTTTCTTTGGCGATTCTTTCCAGCAATAAATGTAGGTGGGTGAGATCCAATATCACTTCCAGTGCTGCTATGCGACAAGTTCTCATAGTCCCTGCTATGCAGATGAAAGCTAGCCTCTGTACTTTTCCGCGGGTTTTCCTCGTTGTACTCTGCCTGGTTCTTCTAGCCCAAGCTACCGTTTCGTCCAATTTAATAGGCCTGAGAATGATGGTGTACATTCATCATGATCATGACATATCCACTTTTCTGCGATTATCTATTGGCACGTGCATTTAGAACAAATTTACCCAAAACTAAAGTAAAAAATAAAACCAGAGGGTAATCCAATCTCCAGCTTTCATGCACTAAAGCGTTTCTATACTACCCTCTCAAATAACCTCAAAGAACAATTTAAACACACTGAACAGCAGTAACATATCTTCTGGCCCAACCAGCATAGAAAGCTTGTTGATTTAGGTCTATCTACAGCAAATTGTAACGCAATCTATATAAGTTATCTTTTTCCTTCATCTTTAAAACCTACATATTGGCTGTAAGTACTTTATCCAGGCTTAACTTAATCCTTGCGAATAACAGAAAATTGAAACATTTTGTTACGGACAAACCGAACAATAGTTCCATTATTCTCACTCATCACTGTGTCTGTGTGTATCCTTTTCATGAGATACTACACGTACACACATTAAACATGGCCTGATAAATGGAAATTGTCGTCCCTTGCGACAGTAATCATCCTTTTTATTTTTATCTGCATACTTGCGGAACTAATGGTATTCTCATGTATATATAGGAACTTTGAGGAAAATCGATAATCAACTTGAATTACTTATTCAATGTTTGTTGATGTTTTCCATTTTTGCCGGTTGAGTAGCTGAAGTTCCGCGATTACTCAAAAGAAATATAAAACACGTGTCTCCTTGTACTGCTATACATACATATGTACAGTTGACGGAGTACATAGCCTCAATTTCTTCCTGCTTTGATGAAATGTAGAACAGTGTTTACCCTTCCACAAGAGTACCGCAACGGTTATGAGTAACAATCCTAGGTATCTAGCTACTTGTGTTAGGCATTTGACTTCTCGCCTTGAATTTCAAGGATGTCGTTTCATTATCATAGATGCTTTATGGAAGTTTCTTCCATTTTCGGCAATTTTAGGAGGAAAATTTGTTGCTCTATTCTCAGCAATATTCCCTACGGCAATAGAGCATCCCACACGATAGCTGAATGTCATTCTTGAGAATTACAATTTATTTCCTTTGTAAATTGAACATGTCATTATCCTATGTAAATTTTAAATTATAGAATGTACATAATTTTAATCTCAATAGGCCCTTTGGATATGACATGTGCCTGGCACGAGGATGCATAGAGCGCTGTTAATGTCAACTTATATTGCCTGGGGCAGTAGACCCTCTCTTTTATCAGTGAATATTATCGTATTTGTATGAACCTATGAAAATATTGAGTTTTCAATATTTGATTGGATATAGTAATGGTTTGTTGTTTTTCTTTCAATCAAACAATGTATACGGATGTCCTCAACTAACTTCGGGGCATTGGCTGCTATTGGTCGTATAGTTAAATGTTAATAAACAGCCTCATATAAGCCTCGTTTTTATTTTATTTCTCCAATACAGTTCTATGAGGGGCCAGGAGCTGCAGTTAATATCCGGCAATTCACTTCATAGCACCAACAGAAAGTGCTGAATCTCTCACGTAAACCGCATACTGATCACTATGAATCTTTCTTTCTGAATCTGGACTCCAGATGTAGGTCCATCGTGTCACATTTTAGACATAGTACTTTTGCAACGGAGAAACTTAGGAGCATGCAGAGACAAATGGGATCAAAAGTATTAAAGTTAAAACAGGATGTTCCCGCACGATGGAATTCTTCGTTGATAATGCTGGAACGGATGCTTTTAGTAAAGGAGCCATTGTCAGCAATTATTACATCTTTACCAAATTCTCCAGAGTTCTTGACTATTACAGAGTGGGGCATAATACCTGATTGTATAGCAATTCTAAAGCCAGTAGAAACTATGACCACGGAATTATCTGCGGAAAAATATTCCACCATATCGATGTTAATACCATTGATAAGAGGACTACAGTACATGATCACGCATATAAATGAGGAAACTTCCTGCGGACTGCACCTCAAAACAACTTCACACTAAGGAATGCCCTGAATGCCGACCATCTTATCAGGCAACTCGGCATCTCAACGTGGTCGAGTCTGCTTTCCAAAATATTGACTAATCCAGCAGTAGACTTAGTTGTCAATTTTCAGGTAATTCCGTGTGCTGATCAATACGAGCGGCTGTGATCCTTTTCAGTACGTTATATGAGCCCTGCCGCTAGCCTTTTTAGAGTCTACGCGGTCTTGAAATCCTTACTGACCCATTAAAAACATGTAAGAACAGCTTGTGTGAGGTACCCATTGACCGGCTGCTGAAGCCACCGTTGGTAACGTCCGGAGATTTCTTCCTCTACAGGCCTCGTTCTGAGGGTGCTTGCTAACCTTCCAAGACAAATGTTTAAGTCTATCATATCAACGAGAGATGATTTACATAGTTTTACGAATGTTAGCTGCGGTTGACCCATAAATGCCTGTGCAGATCCAAGCTTCATCTGTGCAATTAAACTCAATATACGTTCATCAGCCGTGACCACCACTGTATATGTATGCTAATGGATAAACCCAACAACAAACAATGCCGGATTAGATTTTCGGTCCTTATTAAGTACATAACATCTACCGCTAGTCTTTATAAAGAAGCGCCACGTGGTACAATTTGAGCAGTTTAGTTTTTCCCGCGGAATAATCATAAATGACAATGCATTGCTGATAATATTCACTGAAATAACGTTCCCCTCTGATTCAATTAATCTAGTAGTTTTCCTCCAGCCAGCCTGCTATATTCCCAAGAGTAAAACCTTTGCACGCGTGTATATATGCCCTCTAAATCCTTATCAACCCAGCTTTACTGATTCACTATATTTACTCTGTTACTTCATCACGTGGTATTGTAGGATGTTCAGCAATTCACTTCCCTGCGGGCACTCCGCGCTCAATCAACCCTTGACAGTATAATAGAATTGTTTGATCCCAGGAGAAATCACAAAATCCTACATCACAAAAATAAACACAACGGTTCATTAAAGTAGGTAAATCAATTTCGTTCTGTAATTTCGCAGTTTTCTCATCGAATTTCAATTAATTTTTGCATCAAACTACTGCGTCCAAGTGGAACGTATTCCATTCATCGAACGTCGAATTTCGAATGATGTGATGAGCAACGGACATGCAGGACTTAAATGCATTCACTAACACTGTATGGTGTATCCTTAACCCAGTTGTATCTTTGTTTGTGTATGTGAAAAATACGCAAACAAATTTCGACGAGTACCTCTAAATTATTTATAGTTGAAATGCAGAACTGTCCCGATTGCTTCAGCATTTACTGCAACTCTTTCAGTAGGTATGCACATACTTGTATATGAAATGGTAATTATGATGAAGTTCCATCGACATGGCTATCGAGTACCATGGGCAACATCATCATGTCAGATTCACAGGACAGCATTCGCTCTCAACCATTTCGAAATGCAATGATTTTCTGCTTTTGGATATTTTTTCCCTGATGTACCAGTATGCCTATACGAAACCCCAATTGAACTCACCTTTTGAGTATCACATTAGTGTCACTCACTGAATGCCAATGCCATTCACTTTTCAGTATTAGTCAAAGCGATGTCTACGAACCGAAGTACTGATAATATTTTTTTTTAGTTCTAAATTTTTAATATGAGTGTAACGTGATAGGAATAAGATCGCGTTACAATCGTATAATTGTGTTCCAATTACATCTAGCATTGTGAATGCCAACATGAAGAAGGATCATTTCACTCAGGCCTGCTCCGGATTCTGATCACGAATTTGTACTGTTATCGATGCTGAAAGTTGTTTTATTGCATAACTATGGGCTTCAGATGTATACATACCTACATATGTATTTATGCGCCGAATTATGGTATAATATACGTATTTTGTAATAAGCTAAGAAATTTTTTTCGAATTTTTTCTTAAATAGCCTCTGCACATTCCCCTTTACTTGAGAGGCTCGTGCAGTGCAGAGTGCAGAGCACTTCAAAATTCATCTATGCTGGTTAAAAGGCCACAGGGGCATTCCAGGTAACTGCAAAGCCGACGAACTCAACAGGCTTGACACCAACTAAATATCTTACCGAAAAGGCAGGTTGTGGGGGTCCTTCTCGCTACGTGTTAGTTTCTACTCAAGCTGGACGTTGTCAGCTAGGCAAATCGCAAATGGGTAAATGCCACGAAGTGTCCAATATCCAGACATATCTGGCCTAGGCTGAACCAGAAACGGAAGAAGCTACATCGGAAAATGGAAGAAACTATCCTTCATTTCTTGTGCACCTGTCCAGCTCTATCCAAAAGTAGATGACTCCAGTTTGAGGCTATTCTCTTCGATAAACTTGACGACGCACGTAGCGAAGACAGACGTCAGAAGCATCCTTCGCTTTAAAAAAAAACCTCCAGTTAACCTAAGTGTGCTTGTATACCCTATTGCGTATATTTAATGCCTACTTGGCACATATGTATATAGATAGGTTTGGTTTGTAAGGTTTTTCCACGTAATGCATCAGAAAATGGGTTATTACCTGGTAGTTCAGCAAACCAAAAAGAAAGTCTGAGTGCTATTAAGCCTTGACTTATGGGTGGAAGCATCAAGGCTCAATGATGTTATTTTTGCATTTTTTGACTTAAGATCTCAAAAAAATCAAGGGTTTTTCATTTATCGCAGCCTCTTCTAACCATGACTGATTAGGTTTTGTCTCCAGTTAACAATCGCACTGAGTTCTAGTGCCATACAACTTATCCTCGGAGAACAGGGACTACTATCAACTACTCTCAATTGTAAGCTTTTATTAGCAGCTGTAAAGTCAGCATTATGGCAAAGGCAAAGTTCGTCTTTTACTTTTATGTCTGTCTGGATACGTTGTCTGATGATATTTCAAATTTTAGTAGTGCCAACAGGTGGTATCTTACAATTTTCTTCATTTAAATGACCTTATTTATGGAATTGCTTATTGACATCGGATATGGTTTCTCTAGCTATCCGGCTCACGTGAAAGGACGCAGAGTTACTTACAGTTGTCCGTTGATCTGCTATAGATTAGCTATGGAGTGCAAGCCTCTGCAAGGATATCTTCGAATAGTTAGTTCCAAATTTTGCTTACAAATAGAGTTTTAAGTTCAAGATGTTCAGGCACACGTTGTGGCATATTTGGTGCAACGTCGCCGGCCGCTACCCTCATCGAAAGAGTGTATCTGACCCATTTTGTCAACTCAAGAAATTTGCAGCCTCGAGTGCTTAAAACTCACTACTTCTTCTCAAATTACATGCTAAAGCAGCCGAACATCTCTAGGTTACCTATCCACACTCACTTAAATTGAGAATTTTAGTTCATAATTCATCTATGCTCCGGACAAGTTTAGTATCTAATAAGCTACAGAGAGACAAAAGATAAATAGTTTAGCCAACATCTAAAACGTCTTAGACACGAGAAGGTAAAGCAAACCTAATGGTCGTTCCATTACTAACTGAATGCTTAGTTCCCATCCAATCACAATTCAGGTCCTACCTAATTACAGGCCCAAACTCAAAGACTTTACTTACGGCTCGCACCACACATGTTTTGCAACCATGACGCAGGTTCGTGGTAGAGGTCAAACTTTCTAGGCGAAATGAGCGCAATTTTAAATTATAAATGATTCGTTTCGGCAAAAGTGACGTTGAACCCCAATTTCAACGGATGTGGAAGAACACTCCTAGAGCATCTAAAGGGACACACGCCCTTAGGCTTACCATCCCTATTTAGGAGACAGTATTAACGGGCAAAACAAAAGAAACCTCATTCGATGGTACTCTCTTACACTGACAATCGAAAAGATATACTCAACAACAGAGGACGACTTTATCGTGATCAACATCATCATTGCTATCCTCATCAGATGTGCATATATTATCCTTAAAGTACACACCGCATACGTGTGCTTATATGCCTACGTGTGTGCACATTGCGCAATCTAACGTGGCCCCAGTGGGAACTTAATAGGTACAAGTATCTATGAAAACTGAAATTCTATACTCACTACGGGACTTGATATATAGTACTTCCTGCATTCGGGGGCAATATCGTCGGTGTCTGAGTCATCCAATTTTGGTTTTGCCCTCAGGCGCTCTATTTTACCGATTTGTTCAGTCCAACTAACGCACACAAGTCTATAGCGCCCACTCGCCATCACGTCCCTGGATTCAGATAGAAATTTCCAACAATTGGTGCTTTATTCAGCAAACACACGAGCGTAATACCTTAATTTGGTTCCAATTTGAAATTGGACTCATTTGGTATGCTGCCTCTTTAGGGACGAGCGATAAACTTACGCACACACACATGCATGCCGTGCTTAGTCCCATTTGTAAAACAGTACTTGGAGGATTGGGGCGCTCGCGAATGGTGGTTATGCGGCTGAAAATTAGAACTAAGGTGTGATACCTAAGCTCTCGACATGGATACAAATGTCAAGTTTTTTGAAGTAGGTCCGTATCTGATGGAGATTAATTCGTTTGAAAGTTTTAGAGAACTCTGCGCGGCAAGATAGTGTTACGGGATTGATAGTGTTATAATATGAGGAAAGGATGTGGATACGGGTTTCATTGGCTTCTGGGGTTATTTAAATAGAGTTGAGGAAATTAGATTGTGTTGTATGTGTTTGAAATGTTACCAAGAAAGTTTCTTTTGGAATTTGATATGTGAGCTAATTACATTTAGCAGGAACACCAGGTATGCAAAGGATGAGTAGAAACACACATTATGTGTGGGAGAAAGCAAATGGACCCAAGGGATTTGAGGTTTAGCAAGTTTTCGTGGAACTTTTGCCGAACCAATGGCAATAAGTTAGCCACCTGGGGTTGGTGGTTTTGTTTGCTGGAAATTGGTTTTAATTTGGAAGGAATTTGTAGTGAGTGTGAAAATTTACACTTCGATTAAAGTTTTATTCTCCTGAAAGTGTAGCAGAGAACTAAAAACAAACATGGCGCACATAGAAAAGTTTTAGGTGACGGCACTGAATAGCTAAATGCTGAACTGCATTCCTTTTGTTTAAAAGAAAAAAATTATTGGACGTAGTAGTTAGTGACTTGATGTTTACTTCTATTTGATTTCACAAGTTCATTTAGCTATTTCAAAAAACCCCTGACAAACGTCCAAGAGTAATAACTGTCATGAGTAAGCCCCTCAATTAAAAAGAAAACTTTCGGATATGGCTCTAAACTATAGGTCCCATACATTTGAGCAATAAAATATAAGACAGACATCACGAATGGTCGCGAAAAGCTAGGCTCCACTACTGTCAGGTATTACTTCGCTGGGAGAAACGCATAGCTGAAACAAATCGGAAACATATCGATGAACGCATTATAAAAGCTGGGAAATCTCCTGAAAATACTAACAGTTATAGACCAATAAGTCTCCTTAGTAATCTCAGTAAGATATTTGAGAAAGTTCTCAAAGAAAAAATTTTAAAGCATGTCTGTGATAATAATATCTATCCATATGAACAATTTGGATTTAGATCTCACCACAGCTCAACGCATCAGGTACTAAGGTTACGTAATCATATTAAAACAAATCGTGCAACAGGCAAATCAACTGGATTGATTCTGCTTGACATCGAAAAAGCGTTCGATACTGTATGGCATGATGGTCTCTTGTACAAATTAATATATTTTCGTTTTCCGGCGTACATTTGTAAAATTGTCCAAAGTTTCTTAGACCGTCGTCGTTTCGTTGTCCAAGTGAATAATGCCGTCTCTGAACAAATTTTTGTAAATTCTGGTGTCCCACAAGGTTCAGTCCTTGCGCCTATTTTGTTCAATATTTATTTATCGGATTTCCCAATCTTCATACCGCAATATTTGCGGATGACACAGCCATTATTTCTTCACATGAATTTGCTCCCATTATTGAGAGAAATCTAGTCAATGTGATCGGAATAGTGGAAAAGTATTTTAGCAAATTTTTTTTTTTTTTTTTTTTTGTTGATGAAGGTGAAAATCTCGAAAGACACAATGGGGTTAGAAACCCAAAGTAGTGTGGGACTCTAACCGCACTAAAAACACCTCCTTGATCATAACCAATCAACTAGTGATCGACAAAGATTTTATTTTCAACGTTTAGTTGGGTTTGAGAAGGTATTATAATTTAAATACGGGCTCTCATAATTGTCAAAAAAGTTCATGGGGCTTGGTTCTTCTTAACCTACGAATATTATTTCGTACATTTAAGACATCGTCTATCTCAGGATTGATATGCATCTGCAAACGCTCGTTGTGACGCATTGCGTACTTTTTAATTGTATCTTCTACGAGGTCAATCTGCAAATCTCGATGCAAGTCACTATTTCTAATGTACCATGGGGCATTCACTATTCCCCGAAGGACCTTATTTTGAAATGTTTGCAACATTTGTACATTTGTTTTCTTTGTGCAACCCCATAATTGGATACCATATGTCCAAACGGGTTTTAATATCTGATTGTATAATAGGATTTTATTCTCAATGGACAGTTCTGAGTTATATCCTAACAACCAATAGAGTTTTCTATATCTAATATTTAGATCTTCTACTTTCTTTTTCACATGTTCCTTCCATTTCAGTTTAGCATCCAGATTCATACCGAGATACTTAGCTGTGTTAGAGTAAGGAACTACTTGATTATTAATAACCACTGCAAGATTCGTTATTTTTTTATTTGTAAAATTGATATGGATGGACTTTGACTCATTAAGTTTAATTCGCCATCGCTGCGTCCAATCACATATCTCGTTAATTGAATTTTGTAGCTTTTCTGTAGCTTTAGCCACACATCCATCTGTTGATAGAAGAGCAGTGTCGTCTGCAAATGTGGCTATCATGGTATCACTCGCATGCGGTATATCACTCGTATATAATAAATACAGGGTGGGTCCTAGAACACTTCCCTGTGGAACACCTGCTTGTATTTCTTTAAGTTCAGAATACACTGAGCCATAACGAACTCTAAAGAATCTATTACCTATATAAGATTTAAGGATCTCATAGTACTGTCTAGGTAGATCCCTATGAAGTTTAAACTCTAAACCCTTATGCCAAACTTTATCAAAAGCCTGTGCAACGTCCAAGAATATTGCAGAACAAATTTGCTTTTCTTCCAGTGCCTTTTCTATAACATTAGTTATACGATGCACCTGGTCTATCGTCGAGTGTTTATTCCTAAACCCGAATTGATGGGTAGGGATAAGCTTTCTTTGCTCTATATTTGGATCTAACCTTTTAAGAAGGAGTTTCTCGAAAAGTTTTGAAAATAACGGTAAAAGTGAGATCGGCCTATATGAGGTAACTTCTGATAAAGGCTTACCTTGTTTAGGAATAACAATAATTTCTGCTATCTTCCAGTGATGTGGGACATACCTTTGTTTAAAGCAAGCATTAATTATAAGCTTGAGTTTCAACAAAGCAGTTGGAGGAAGTTCCTTCAAAATTTGAGCAGTTATAAGATCATAACCTGGTGATTTTCTATTATTTAGATTATGAATACATGTCTCGATCTCTCTTAATGAAACATAAGGAATTTCCTTTTCGTCTACTCTGTTATAGAAATCAAGATCTTCATTTGCTACCCTAGGTGGAAACGGTTTGAAAACATTTGAAAGGTGCTGACAAAAGAGTTTAACCTTTTCCTTTGGATCGCCGATCCATTTCCCATCAGATGTTTTCAACGGGGGATCTTGCGCTTGAGGTCTCTTTAAACGTTTAGCAGCCTTCCAAAGGGAGTAGTCTGTGACTTTGTCAGCTGTTAGATTACAAAGGTATTTAGTTAGAGAATCATTTTTGAATTCAGTAATAGTTTTTTTAAGCCTATTATTGAGTCTATTAAAAATGGTTTTATCGCCAGGATATCTTGTCGCTTGCCATTTTCTACGAGCTCTTCTCTTTTCAAGTATAAGTTGCTTGATTTCTGCGGGGTATTTCACCGAAGCCTGTTTTTTTTGTTGATTAGTCGGTGTACTATCTTCTGCTGCCTGTTGCACATCGGCAATGAATTGTTCTGTTTCAATGTCAATATGTTTTGTTGTGACTAGTGGGGACCTAAGGTTAATGAAACCTTCGATGAGTTCTCTGAATTTACACCAGTTCGTTCTTTTGTTTGTTAGTCGTGGGTTTTTTATCTGTTCTATCGATAAACCATTGACTGTTAGGATTATAGGTGTATGATCCGATGACAGATCATCACTGCTTTTAACTTTAACTTCTTTTCTATTAATACCTTTCGTTATGAAGAAGTCGATAACATCTGGTATTTTCGCTGGGTCAGATGGCCAATTAGTTGGTGATCCAGTCGAAATAAATTCACAGTTAAAATTTCGCCCTGATTTGTAGAGCTTCCTGCCTTTTGTTGTTATTAGTCTTGACCCCCAATATGTATGTTTTGCATTAAAATCACCACCGATGATGAAGTTGTTACCTAACATTTGAAAGAGATCAATTAGGTCTTCCTCTGTAGGCGAGTGCTTGGGTGGGCAGTATATCGCAGCTATTTTAAACTCCTTGCCTTTAGTTTCTATATTTATTGTCGCTACTTGCATTGTTTGTTTTGCTATTTTTGGCAATTCGTAATGATCCAAAGTACTTTTCACGATCACAGCACTCCCTCCCCTGGCACTGTCAGCTGGATGAGGAGAGTGAAAACAAAGGTACCCAGGAATTTTAATCTTAGTTCCCTGTTTGAAATGAGTTTCAGAAATCAGGCAAACATCAATATCTTCGTTACATAGAAAAACCTGAAATTCAGGGATGTGTTGGAGTAAACCATTTGCATTCCACGTTGCGACATTTAGATTATTTTTAATCATTAATATTTTGTTGTTTTTTTCCTGCTTCTTTGCTTAGCAGTTTAATAATTTTATCCTGATTATCCAATCTTTGGATAATAGTAATAAGCATTTCCTTTATCGATATTTCCTCTTCCTTTCGTGTATTTTTCACAATTTGGAAGTATGATTTACTTTCTACAGGTATGTTCGTTTTAGCAGCAATTGGCACTTTGTCTAGTTTCTTGTTTTCAGCGTTTACTTGTTGCTTGCTTTTATTATTGGATGTATTTCGTTGGTTGATTTTAGTAGCTTTACTTTTCCTTTCTTGATATTCTTTTGCCATCGGACAGCCTCTATAATTTGCTGGGTGATCACCATGACAGTTGATGCATTTTGCTTTCTCGTCCTTCTTTAGAGGACAATTATTTGTGGGATGTTTTCCTTCACATTTAACGCAAGCAAAATCTCTTTTACAGTAACTTTGCGTATGCCCGAAGGCTTGGCATCGTTTGCATTGGGGTATTGAGTTTGAATTCTTTCGAAGTGGCTCGATCTTAACAACAATACCCATTATTGATTTTATGTTATATATCTTTTCGACTTCTTCTTGATTATGAAAAGAGAGCATAAAAAGAGATAATTTTCTGTTTATTGTCATTGGTCGCCCATCACTACCTCGTGTGGTTTCTTTTTTAATTAGGTTTTTGGCTTCCAAAATCCTAAATTTTTTATTACTTAAGTCTTCGACGATATCGTGTTCATCACACGAGAAGTGAAGGCCTCTGGCTACTACTTTAACTGGTCTAGTAGCTTTATTTTCATATGAGTGCCACTGGAACTTTGTTTTTGTCAATTCCTCAGTGATTTCTCTATATGTGTCACTGTCATCAACATTTATTTTCCATTTATTGTTATTATATGATGTGAATTTACAAGACTTTTTCGTTTTTTTTTCTATTACTTTTTTTAACTCACCAAATCTGTCCACTCCCGAGATCATTATTGGTGGTGGTAATGGCTGTTTTTTCAAACCAGTGGTTAACTTTCCAAGCCTTTTATCACTTGTCTTACCTTGTAAATTTGCTTGTTTAGCATCCTGTCTTCTTGCAGATAATTCAGGACTGTCTTCTGCCTTGCGTTTTTTCGTAGGCCTTTTGTTTTTCTTTAGATGGCTGCCTATTTCCGGTGCGAGCTCCTCTTCATCTGTGAGGTATTCCTTTTCTCTACCCTGCTGGGCAGGTTGGGCCGGACAATTGTTAGAGCAGTCCAGAATGGTGACCCTTTTTTCCAGCTCTCTTATTTGGTTTTGCAAACTTGCAACTATTGCTTCAAGATTTTTCCTTGCTTTAAGTTCAGCTTGCCATTCATTGTAATAGTTGTTTGTTTTTATTTTCGCTTGTGAATCTGTTTTAGGTTCACTTTCAATTATACTGGTTTCAGTTCCAGATCTCTGTTTTTGTATTTTCGGAATACTTACAATTACAGCGCTATCTTCGGCTCTAAGGCTTTTTGACGCTATCATTTTTGGTGGAGTTCTCGGCGTTAGTGAACTCCTTCTTGAGTTTTGATTATGTAGCAATAAATGGTCCCCCCCAGAATCCATGGGACCGACCTCCAAGGAGGGTGGATTTTCCAGTTTACCTGGTCTGCCACCTGGGGTATTTCTATCGTTTGTTTTGTTCATTGCCATATTTGTTCTGGTAACCGTATTTGTTTTATTGGGTAGTACAGTCATTTCTACACACAAACCCCCTGCCAGGAGGACCGGGTCATTTGTTTTTTTTTTTTTTATTTCCAAGTTTTGCGAAGTTTTCGTCTCCGCTTTGTGGATTTTAGCAAATGGAAAATAAAACTTAATGAGGAAAAAACTCAGGCTATCTTTTTCACGCGAAAAAGAAAGTCCTGCTTTCTTCCGAGTGGACATTTGCAGCTTAATAGAACAGCTTTAAATTGGGAGTCCTCAATTCGGTATTTAGGTATACATCTCGATACGAAATGAAGATATCAGTCGTACGATAAAAAGATTGGGATTGCGACTAAAATGCTCTACCCATTTATAAATAGAAAATCATTACTCTCTGCAGAAAATAAGATAATTATCTATAAGGTTATCTTTCAAGCAATTATGCTATTTGGTTGCCAAGTTTGGGGAGACTGTGCCCAATGTCATATTAAAAGATTGCAGGTATCCCAAAATAAAATACTTAAAATGATGTTGAATTTACCATGGCATCACTCAACCAAAGATATTCACAGAAAAGCGAATGTTGAATTGATCTCTGAAAGAATACAAAAACTGAAAATAAAATTTCAAGAACGCTGTAGTTTTGCTGATAACCCCCTCATTCAAAACTTAAATGATACATAATCTCTGTTATTTGTTCTGTATTAAATTATCTGATTATATTTATTTATTTACTAATTCATTTATTTGTTTATTTATTTATTTATTTATTTATTTATTTATTCATTTGTTTACTTATTTATTTAGTCATTCTTTTATTTATTTATGTACTTATTTACTTATTTATTTACTTATTTATTTATTTATTTAATTATTTATTTATTTGTTTATTTATTTATTTATTTATTCATTTGTTTACTTATTTATTTATTCATTCTTTTATTTATTTATGTACTTATTTATTTATTTATTTACTTATTTATTTATTTATTTATTTAATTATTTATTTATTTATTTATTTATTTATTTATTTATTTATTTATTTACTTATTTATTTATTTATTTATTTATTTATTTGTATATCTTTATATCTATTTAACTATTTGTTTTTCCTTTCATGGAGGTTTTTCCTCGTATTTTCCTCCAAATTAATTACTGTAATTACTTAAATTGTTTTTTTCTTTTTTTTCACCTGTAACAATGTTTTAGAAGAAAGATATTCTAATATCACATCTCTAAATTATACTGTGCGGTAACAATTACCTTTGTACATACAATTATACGAAATAAAAACAAAAAAAATATCGATGAACGTATTGAATTCAAAGCAAGGATTGTAGCGGCATCAACTGTAGAGCCCTCGAACGAAGCATGAAAAGAAAACAGGTATACCGTTATGTAAGAACAGACAGGCGAAACTATATCAACGCACTAATCATTAAGGCAGAAGGAGCAGCAAATAGGTGCAACAGCAAGTGAGTTTATAGTATTACTACGAAACTCCCTGCTGGTTAAAGATCCAAACCTCGTACATTTAGCAAAAGGACTAGGCAGAAATCTGCTGACTTCGGATGAGGAACAGGTTGCCAGATGGCGGGAACATTTTGCAGCAGTACATAACCACTTAGACAACAGTGTCTTGGACCCAAGCCTAGGTGAGACTTTCACAGCAAGAAATACTCTTATCTGACCGCACCTAACTCCAACAGTAACGCTGAAAAAAAAAGTTTTGATTTCGCCACCCTACTTTCCCTTCCTATTCTCCTCCTCTAATGTATTTAATAATTTTTCCTCCCTTCTCTCCCTAGCTTTTAAGTTTTTTGTCTGTAGTCTTAAGCTTATGTTTTAAGTTTAAGTTCTGTTTGTATTAAGCTAGATAAAATGCCGGTAAAACCGCAAATTTTAAAAGAGACACTAGATATTCAAACTAATGCTGACTAATTGACACCAATTCTTAGATTATCTTACAAAGTATGAGTAAGATGATTCACGTAATTTTGCCAGCCCCAATCAAGCCTTTTGAAACTGGCATTCAGAATAACGAGTATAAAGTAAAATGAAAAAATCACTTGAATTTTTGATTACCGGGAATGTTTGTCTATACCCATCAGCAAACTCTTCAAAACAGTTCCATCGCAGAGCACAGGGTCAAGTACTGTTCAATTGAATTTAAATCTTCTCCATGAAATTCAACCTAAAGCAGCAGTGTAGGTAGAACTTCAAAGAAAAAAACATTTTTAAGGACGTTCATACATATTTAATAAATATTATTAAAGTCCTTTGAAGCACAGCACACTGAACAAAGTAAAGACAAACAAATGCACACAAAAATAAAAACATAAACACAATCGATTTCGATTACGAAAGTCAAGATGAGTGTTACGCTTCACCACAAGTCGTCAACAATAAGACACTTCAAACTTATAACTGGTATTATATATCAAATTGTATTGATTTTCATACTCTCCTGGACTTGTCTAAACAATATGATAACGCAACATAATAGGATCAACTTCTTATGTTTCGCAATGAAACAGAATACACATCCGTGTGTATATGAAATAGAGTTCATTGTCTTAATGACAGTTATATTTCCTGAAATTCCATCATTAGTGAAGCGATTGTGTGACAACAATAGTGCTTTACACATAATAAATGTATAGATATCGATGGTCATTAAGAGCATACTATTGAATCAGTCAGATATTATATCTTCTTTGAGGGTTGGAGCAAACAACTTTGTTATTAAAAGTATCTTGATGGGATACTCAAGGAGCAAGCAAAAGGCTTTTAAGGTACTAAGTACTAACAGGTGCAAGAATAAAATGGGCAACATTGTAGCTGAAGGAAGTCAAATATTTTCCACGACCTTTATAACGTAGGAGCGCAACAGTCAATAGCTGAAGATACATAGAATTGAATTAGGTGATGATGATGAAGTGGATTCCTGTTCCGATGAAAAACAATAAATCACTACGAGAAGACAATTCGACTACAGAGCTAATTAAAAATTTGAATGCTATTACGTTGGAAACGATACGCCGTCTGATACTACTTTATTTATTTTCTTATTTATTTATGCTTGATACAAGCTGCTAGGAACTTACAAGCTAGCTTAAATTAATCCTTTTTGTTTTTTTTCATTTAATAACTTGATTGCAATCCTTAAACTAAGAAAGGGACGGGTAGGTTGAATAAAAGGAATTTCTCAGTGCCAATCTGCTGCAATGAGAAATAAAGGACCATTGCGTTGGCTCCGCCATGCGTAGCATTCTTAACATAGACATGTTGTTTTTTTTCTTTTTTTTTCAAAAGAAAGAACAGCCAAATCCCAGCAGCACTCAGACTCTATACGTAACTCTTTTTTCGTGTAGTAGTTGAAGGAACTCAGATTTCATTCATTTCTGTGTTATGTTTGGTGGCTGTGATTACTGTTAGGTTAGTTTAGGTTGAAGTGGCTACCAGCTAGGAGACGCCACCACACTTAGACCAATGGCAGGTCCATTGTGATACCACGTGGATCATGGGAGAAAGTTTCTCTCTACCTATTCGTTTAAAACCAATTTTAACTTCTTATGAAGCGTAGAAGGCTCTTAATGTCAATATTCATCAGGTCGCCTACATACATATATCGTTGTAATAGGGAGTTCCCAAATGAAGTTACTCTCTACGAGAGAGAGCTGGGCAGAAACAAAGAAGGTCAAGGATAGTTTCCTCCTCTTCTTCATCCATGCAGCTTCTACAGAAATCGTTCGCAAAGAGGCCTAGCCTTGTAGCACGCTTGCCTATTAGACAGTGTCCAGCGATGACACCTAGTGTGGTGCGATATGCAGTCTATTGAGAGAAATCTTAGAACGTTTTAGATCCAGCTTTGAGAAATCATGTTGATCCACTTGTCCATCTAAGATTTGTACTCTCAACAGCATCCAGCTTTAGTTTAAGTTTGCGAGTAGCGATTGGTATACCTAAGGGGCCTTTGTCCGCAAGATGGATATACTTGTTCCTATTCTGGCGAGTTCATCGGCCTTACAATTCCCTGCCTCTATGCCCCGGCACCCAACACAGGTGAATATTGAACTCCTCAGCCATCCCAACAAGAGACGAACGGTAGTCTAGAGCTACTAAAGAATTTATAGAGGTCGATTCCAGGGATTTGATTGCTGCTTGGCTGTCTGAAAGATGCGGATCTCTAACAGATATCACGTTAGTTTTAAGCCAAGGTAGGGCTTCTTTGATCGCCATTATTTATTTCCGCCTGGAACACGCTACAATGATTTGGAAGACGGAAAGAGGGCTTAAGATTAAGCTCTTCGAGTACCTTATGATACGGTCAACGTCACGCGCTGACAGAGCTCATGGTATCTTTAGAAGCTTTATCCTTTACTTTGCACATATATCAGTTAAATTTTCAAAAAGGTTTTCGCCGCTGAAACTGAAGTATTTCGTATAAAGCTGTAGAAAGGTTAAGAAATTATTTCAAATAAAAAAAATAAATTTCCACGCGACAACTTTATCAAGTAAAGAAAACACCAAAGTTTTCATTTCTTCTAGAAAGAAAATGCAAAACAAAGAGTACAGCAAGAGTGCTACCAGCCATAAAGTACGAAAGATTAAATTTCACTACAAACCTTGATGCGAATAAGGAACTAGTTGGTGATTTTCGAAAACAACACAGCAAACTCAAAGCGATTTTGTCCTTAAGGTGTTACGTACTAAGAGATCTCTTGTAGTACCTGAAGTACATACTCATATTCATCTAATTTTCAAAACAGCCATCATGCCCATCTTGTAAATACAAATTAATTTCCTGACTCAAGTGCGCAAAGTATCAATTTCAAAGTACTGCTCCCTTGAAACCCAAGCCCAGCAATTACTTTGACATCAGCTGCCTGGTTCTAATAACCCTTCAATACAAGAATCAAGGACATCCTTTGCTTATGGCATAAGGAACACCTACAGCATCTGGCACAAGGTTATGTCTATTAACCGAAACCGAGAATTTCACAATATCCTCCTTATTGTACACAGACCTGTAAGATCATAGAAATAAATTTTCAAATTTAAAATTACGAACTCTGCTCTACGTGCAGATACTTTTACCTTTGGCCTTGGCTGTAAGTAATAATTGTGCTGATGTATGCGAGAATGTAATTTTTTTTTTTTCGCTTCTCGGTGTAGAGATAACGTCGATGATCCTATTTGTATTCCAGGACTCACATCGTCATTATAAACCGTACCCCGTAAACATTATTATGAAAAGGACTTGGCACACCAAGTCATTCAGAACTCAGCCACGCAACCCCAACCCAAACACCATGTCTACCAGCCCCAGTGGTGTTTGGGGATGTGGTAGGTAGCACAAAAGTCATGCGGCGGTATTTAAATAATATTCGCCAAGGCTTTACGGTCTTATGCTGTGTGTGATGCTATGCCTACACTTGAGGGAATAGCAATGTATTGTACTCAAACACTGTGAGAACATTAAAAGAAGTCACACAAGGTTTTATTTGACTTTGAGTAAGTATTTACAAAAAAGTTCACATTTAACAAAGAAATACGCGAAATAGGATGCAGAATCTGGAAATGCATACCTAATTTTTGTACCTTTCGTTACAAGGAAACTGTTTTTTATGTTTCCGCATGAGAAAGCAGAAAACGTGAATCGTACACAAGTAAGAAAATCAAAACTAACTGAAGGCTTTGTGACATTTCTTGCCAAATATCACGTTAAATTAAAAGGCAAACAAGTTGGGCCTTGGACAATGAATGTAAGTCAAGCGAATGCCTTTAGTCGGTAGCTCCAATTGGAAGTCTTAATCGCCTTTCAGGTGCGTTTTAAAGAAATTCTTACCAAAGGGTTATTCAGAAATTGTGTCGTAGACCTCCGAAACAAATGTGGAGACGACATAGGACGCGAACAAAATCGCTATCACCTTCGTACTGCATCCGATAGCAACCGCTCAAACTTGCTCAGCAGGCTTAAGGGTCTCCAAGGGCGCCAACTATTCAGATACTATTTTGCCTTTGAAGCAGAAACAATCAGCAGTACAATGCAGGAGAGTGTGGATGACCACTGCAATGCTACGAAAAGTATTTTTGCAACTGGGGCACGCATATTGGTCGGTAAAAGGCAAAAGAGTCACCAAACATTACTATCGGCCGGAACCTGGAGACCGATCGATGAGTGTACATCAGTCAAGGCTCTGATTGCACCATCCTCAGCAGTAGAGAGATCGTCTTGACAAATTTCGAGTAAAAAAGAAGGAAGTGTGAGACGTGGCAAACGTTAGTATATTGACAGTACGAACTCGACAAGGAGCTAATTGGTGGTCGGAACCCCAAACAACATCCAGTGATAACGTTATTACTACGGATGAGGATAGGCTCAGATTGAGAGAACAAATTCGCTGCAGTCTTTAAATACTTAGCCAAGATAATAGCTAAGATCAGATTAAAACGGATAAAGGAACATTTAGATTCAAATCTCTACATCATACAAGGGTATTAAGTGTCACGTCTTACACCATGTTAAGGTGCCGGAGGATTTCGAAGACCACAGAATGGTGTTCGTAAGGGATGCATACTGTCACCGCTGCTGTTCTTGGTGGTCAGCAGAGCTGTACTTCGTGCAGCATTGACGGAAGGTAACCAAAGAAACAAGGAAACAAAGTGGGTAACAAAGTGGGGCTTAAAGTAAACTAAAGTCCTGATTGGTTTCAACACCAGCGCCGAAGTCGAGAAAGTATAAAACTTTCTATATCTTTCTATATCTAGCGTGGTTGGGACATCAAAAGGCGCCACAGCGTATTTGAAGCCTCATCCATTCCCACATTCTATGCAGTATACCAGTGGGCTACTGGTGATCTGCAGAGATTTTTTTTTATCACTAAGCATATCACTTCAAACCGTTTAGTCAGAGAATCATTTTGTCTCATTGTCCTTCGTGGAAAGCCATTATGTGGAGTCTTATGAACGCAATGAAAAGTCCGCTACTTCGAGAGCTGATAGAAGCTTTGGAATGCGGCAGTTTAATCTATATAAATTTTGTTGATAGATTTGAATCTTTTCAAGGTGAAACTAAAGTTGCATATTAAACATTGACCTAATCACACAAGCAAACCTAAAATATGAGAAGAGCCTTCCTCATTTTCGCAGTTCATACTCTTAATGTGGGAGTGAAGAACTCATTCGCTAGCATCAAGCTCAAGATTCTGGGACAGACAGCAACACTTCAGCCCTTTTTCTAAGATTTCCCGGAATCAAGCGGAAATCGCGCTTTCTATTAAGATTTGTGTAGCACAAGTGGCCCCCACGTGCAAAAGTTTCGGCACTTTGTGTATCCATTTAACGGCTTGCTGTTAAGATCACTTCACCTCAAAGGTTAAGCACTTAATTACAAGCATTTACAGCCGAAGCCGTGCGGCAGCTGGTTGATCTTAATGGTTTTGCTTTCTGCGACTGTAATTTTCCGATGCGTATCACCAAAGAAGAAAAAGCCAATTTCTTGACAGAAACTGGTATGGTATGGTATGGAATGTATGGTACGGTATAGTAAAAGAGATGCTCAAGGTGCTTTCACGGGGCCAATTGGTCCATTGAGTTTCCCTTCTATGTAGTGGTACTATAACTAAATTTTATCAGTTGACGAAACTCATCATGTTCCAGAGTAGGACTTCCACCTGGTCCATAAACTGCGAGATATGACACAGTCTTCTCTGGTTGTCCAGGAGGAGTTGTTTTAAGGTCTATTCTTCTATTCAGTACACCAATAGGGATGGCTATTGATGTTTAGGTGAAATCCTCAATTAATGCTGACCCTTTCCGTGCAAGTTCATCTGCTGCTTCCTTTCCTTCTATATTCCTATGTCCGGGAACCCAACAGAGAGTGACTTCGTGAGTGTTGCATATTCTGTTTATAGTTTGTGGGCATGTCGCGACTGTTTTTGATCTAACTGTGCTTCTTGATCAGCGTTCCCAGATTTTCTAAACGAATTCCCCTTTTTGCGTCGCATTTTGCCATTTTTCCCGTTTTCTTCAGTCTATTTTTCCCGCAATATTCCCCCTTTTCTAACGAAGAAAAAACACTTATTGAGCCATACATATTCAGCCTTATCGAGGTATCCGCTCCGAAAAACTTCCAAAATGTTAAAAAATCCGATCGGAATGCGTATCACCTTCCTAGTATCCGTCTTCGAACAGAAATTATCAACGTGTATTAACGCAGTGGACGCCGTCTCTTAAGTGGTTAGTGCGTTGGGTCACTGGGCAGAAGATTTGACGTTCGAATCTCAGAAAACACCAAAAAAGTTTTTTCACGGTCCCACCTCTCGCGAATCTCTGACAAACGTCCGAGAGTAAAAACTGTCAAGACAAGGCCTCACAATTTGCCTTTTGGATACGGCTTTAAACAGTAGGTCCCTTGGTTTTGGTGGTAAAGAGTTAAAGTTCAGTTTTGTCGAATTGACCCAGGTGCTTATCTTACTGAGAGTATTTTCCATGATTTCGCTTATCACAGAGAGAATTATTTCTGATACTAATATCACCATGATATCCGCATACGCGACTACATTGATTTTTTCTCTATATAATCTACCTACGCATGTAAATATTTAAAAAAAAAGAATAACACCTTTGAAAAACTATTTTTCTTGATAACCATTCCGAAATGGATGCATATTTTTTCTAATAAAATGTTTAAGCATCCATGGATGTTGTTTTAAGTGAACAATAAACCAAATTCAGTAAAAACATAAACAATGCACCAGCAGCAAGCTTTCTGAGGCACTGAAAATCCGCCTGTGATGCACGAAGAGCCATTACATCCGCTCAAAGCCACTGTGTGGTGCGGCGTTCACGCGGAAGGAACGCGGCACTGATCCGAGCAGATGGCCAATAAACCAAATTCAGTGGTTTATTGACCATCCTTGACTAGGCTGGTCAAGGCTTTTACCGATAACAAGGCCTCCTCGCGAACCCTACAAGCAAAAGAGACGGGGCAAACAAAGGACTCTCGAAAAGAAGAAGTACGAATAGAATAAGTGTGCGATCCATGTTTTTGAGAGAGTATTCTAAAGGAACACTATGCGAAGTTTTACAAAAAGGCAAAAAGAACGTTTCAAGGAACAACAAGATCCGTACACTCAGAAATGAAAGACGAAACCTTGCAGTAGAGTTACAGTCGGTGTTGAGAATATGGGAAAACTTCTTCTCCAGACTGTATAACGGTCACGTAGACCATCATACCGCTGTCCAACAGAATAAACCATTCAGCATAGACGGTAATAGCTTAAACTTGTGTCTACATGGCCAAAACAAAGTGAGGTTAGAAATATCCAAGTCTGATGGTCTACCGGGCAAACTGTTCAAAGCCGCTGGAAATGACTTCGTATTGAGCATACACCAACTCATTTCCAAGCTTTGGTCAGACGAGTGTATGAATCTCAGCTTTGTTGCCCGATCAACAACCTAATTCCGTTTAAAAATAAGTGGTCTCTGGCACAACTCGCACTGGGGTTTTGATGACCTTGCGCGACGGCTGTCCTATGACCCTTGTCTAATGGATATGCCATCTGATGCAATGACACCAGAATGACGGCTGCGATACAAATTTAAAGTCGACTTCCCTCATGTTCAGGACTGGCTTTGGCTAGAGTCTGAACCAGGAGAGGAATGTAGTCCCAGTTTTAGGGACGGCTCCAAAACTTAGGGGACCAGCGCTGGTGTTTTCGTGGAATGCGTCAACATTAGGCTTCATTACTCATTGGGATCAACATTAGGCTTCATTACTCCAATGCCAAGGAGCGAAGTGTCTGCATATGTTGCGGCTGAACTCATTGAATCTCGTCTGAGTCACAGGACACAACGGGATATCAGGGAATGAGATCTCCGATGAGCTTGCTAGCAAGGTTCAGAAGAGGCTTTCTCAGGATCTGAACCCACGTTAGGTTTGCCAGCGTCCTTGCTCAGCATCAGCGCCATTAACGATTGGGTTTTTTATGAGCACAATCCAAGGTGGCATAGCTCTCCTGGATGTAGGCAGACTAAATGAATGGCCCCTGACGTCTGTAAGAAATCGGCGGTTTTCTTGCTATCCCTTAGCAGGAAGGACTGTAAACAACTTACTGGCGTTCTTACGGGTCATTACACCTTAGTGTGCTAGGTTGGAACGCGATGGAACATTTCCTATGTGATTGTCCTGCTCTTGCTCGGATCAGGTGGCGGATTTTCGGTGCTGATGTGGTGAGTGCTGATGGTGTAAGCTCCCCATCACTGAAGCTCCTTCTCGACTCGGGATTCTCTACCTAGTAGTACATTGGAAAAGCCTCTGTTCCGAGCTTGAAATGTGCAGCTATTTCGTGGCTTTGCTTGTAAAATTTCCATATCATGTTTCTGCTACGAGGCTTTTCGATATCCTGGAGGTGGAGGGCTGCGTAGGCCATCATCTTTTTACGCAGGGCTTTGTTTCCTTCAGTCTATTAGCTCTGGACTCTTCCCGTGCTGCTCCTGTAGATTTATCTGTTCTGTTACCTTTTCGGATGCGTGGACCCATTATCGGTGCTATTTCGGTGGTGCTTTGTAACCTAGGGTAGTTTCGGCTACCTTTTAGTAATGGTGCGACAATGAAGTCACTAGTAACTGGTGTTTATGGCAGGTGATAGCCCGGTGGAGAGTTTCTCGCTTTCTCCTGGTGTTCTTAGGCTCTCGATGATGAATTTACTCTCCAGGGCGGACCGAGTTTTCTTTTCATTTGATAGTCGAGCTCTGTAATTGGCGATGACCAGAAAACCAAATTTATCCATTCGATCGCAGTAAATATGGTTGTTCGGACCATTACGTGAGAAATTTTGCTCAAACATTTTACCCTTCACCCCTATAAGATGTAGCTAGTACGGGAATTAAAGCCATCATCATTTGCGTCGTTCTTTCTCTGGTTTGGCCGTTTTGACATTGCTAGGTTATCCGTTCTTTAATCGGAAGAAGGGTTTTATTAATGTATAAAACTCTTGCATACGAAGCCAAACTATTTTAGAAGAACCCTATAGTGGTTCTGTGGCATCACCGGGCCTTATTTCTTTAAATATGCGGCCGAAGCTGCAGTTACGGACAATGGAGATCATTATAGAACGATGACCACTAATTGTTTGTTTGAAGATTTGAAGTCAATGGACCTTGAAGGTATATTATTAAAAGAGGATGGTGCCACGTGCCTTATTGTAGCTCTATAAATATTTTTTACTGAACACTGTTTTGGAAATAAATTTTCACAACTTTAAACGTTGCTCGGGCATATGGAAGTCAGCACGATGATTTGCCAAACAACACTATTCACTGTCAGATTATCTATCAGCTGTGAAATTAAATCGAAGCTTGTGATATACTGTAGCGAAGAGCTTAAGGTTCTTGGAATACAGCACAAGGTATGGCTGTGCTTCACAGAGGCTGTGTGGACGACGGAGTTTTTGAGAACACCACTCACTTCCCCTGCCATTGTCCTGGACTCCAACATTCCAGTAATAAATTCCTCGGTTAGAGTAGATTAGACACTTACAGGGTTTCAATGAGCGGGGGAACACCTTTCCCCCCTATGGATAACACAATGGGTCAACACTGACCTGAGGGCGGCACGAGTCTTTTCTCTCTCTGCCAGCCCGCTTGTCTAACCTAACCTATCTATCAGCTGTCTGAGTGTTACGATATTGAAAAAAACCATCTAAAATTCTCTATTAATACATATGTACTATAAATCATTTTTAGAATTTCGATGTTTTACGTATAAAGCAACCACATCAGAAGTACCATTTAAGAGAGCGATCCTACCGACGTCAAATATGTGGTCATTTTAACGGAGTTTTTTTTACTAACCAGCGCGCCGAGGACGACAATTCCTTCGGTTTCGGTAGAAGCTAAATTTAGCACAATTTAGAACTTATTGTCTAGTATCTAAAATTTGGGGAATTATGTGTATCTTTCCCTCTTCCACGAGAATAGTCAGCCATAGAGCACCCTTTCGGGACGAGTTTCTCTGAGAAATCTGCTAATGCGAATCAGATCTATGGGCGTTTTTGTTCAAACTGATGCATGCTTTGAATTTCTTCGTAGAATTTATTAGCCGATCTAAATCGTTGAAGGTTTTTTTTAGTTCTTGGTCCTGTTATTTTTTTTTTCATTCTCAAGAATTGTTATTTTACGGTATAATGCCTTATCCCGCAGAAGGCTTCAGGTCCTGGGAAGAATTCTTGTTCTCCTGGTTTTGCCAGGGTATCCACCTCTTCATTATCTACAGTACCGACATCGCTGGATACCCAGCAGATTGTAACCATACTCGTATTGCTACTGCCAAGCTCATAAGTAATTCCCGTACAGTTTTGGACGTAATTACCCTGGCGTTTCTGCGTGCCTCTCTGACATTATTGCTGTGTCGCTATTGCCCTATTTCCTGTGAAGTGATAAATGCCCGATGACTTTAGAGAATTAGAGAAAAGTAGAAAAATGTTGTGTCCTAACTCACCCATCAGTGGACACAAAGTGGCAGTGGTAATATGAAACGTTACTTTACTGTAATCCTAGATAAAGGAATCGCTTTCTGTTTAGCCCTCGACAGGTGAATTTGCAACATTCGCCCAACTGTATTTTTTTTTTCTTTTTTGATTGAATAACAAAAATAACACCAAAATGAAAAATGGAAAAAGGACGAGCACAGGACTCTCTGTCAATGCGAAGAAGACAAAAATAATACACAAGTATCTCTATATCGCAGAAAAAGAAACAACCAAAGCGAAAGAAATCACTCCGACGCGCGTCCCTAATGCTGTTAAAGAGGAAAATTTTACAGAATGGCAGAGAGTGCCCTTAATGGCGGTACTGTGAATAGGGAATTTTCTTTCTGTGAATGTGTGTGTGTGTGCCTGTCTGGCATCTATCTATCTACGTACATTTCGTACTCTACCCGGTATCTGTTTGTTACCCTCTATATGCGCACCCACAAAGAGAAGCTCTATAGTATTGATAATAGCCCGGGATGAGTTGTTTTTATTATACTACTCAAAACCGGGTAAGGTATGAGCGATGGGTGTGGGTTGAAAAAAAAAAAAACAAAAGATGGAAATAAGCACGAATAAAAGTAAAGAAGCAAACAGGAACATCACAAAGAGCAGAAAAACATGAGTACTGTGAGAAACTGAGAAAAAAAAGGATAAAGAAACAAAAAGAAGATAAACCGGAATCTCCATAAACACAAATATATGGATGTGTGCTGTATTCTGTATTCGCATGTTAAGATAAATTGTATACGTATGTATGTACGTACATACGTACGGATAGGTAGTGACTATGAAAGTTTTATGCAAGCAACAAATAAAACGAACGAGAAATGGATTAAATATTAAAGTAGACACTTGAGCCCTTTAACGGGAGGGAAGCAAGTGGGAATTCAACTACCTGGTGGGCTCCTGGGAGAGTAACGAATCCCCAAGTATTAAGTCAAGAGTCGAACGACAACGAAATGAAAGGATAAGCATTTGGAAGCCTATTAAGAAAATACCTATGGGAGAGTGGTAAGATGCTCATTCAACGGACATTTCATCTCCCCTCGCAAGCTTTGCCACCACTTGTACGGTCAAAGTATTTCACAGATACATTCTTGTATAACAAATTTTTCTCTAAATTTATTTATGGTTCGGTTTCATTTGGTTGGATATATATTTTCATGAGGGCCGGAGAAAGCTAAAAGGTTTAACATGACTCTAATGGGATGTAATGTGAATTATACAGACAAATATAGGGGGCTTGTGTGTAATACGATTCAAATTTCGCATTGTCTTTATTTATGACAACACGATGATGTGGGTTCGTTGTTGGTTCACAGCCACCTGGGTATATAAATTAATTTTATCCTTTTTTTGGGTAGTAGAAGACTGATAGGTGGAATGTATATTAATGAAGGTACTAATGTCCTGTGTGATTTCGTAAACTGTAATTAAAAAAAAGTCACACCTTTGTGTGATTTGTTTAATCTAAATGGCAGCATAAAATGTATCCATGGGATATGGGTACACATATTCGTAGTGTGCTTAATGTGTATCCCGTGTATTGATAAGGAATAGGATAAGCCTCGAGAAATTATTTATTACAGGCTTGCGTCAGTTCCTGCAGGAAAGATAACATATTTGCGTTGTTTTTTTTTTTTTTTTAGAGAATTTGAGAGGTTGAGTGAAATATATGGTGAATATATAAAATTTTTGGTTACAAAGCAATAGATTTGGCTTTAGTTCGTTGATCCTAACGGCAGTGTGGTTCGCTTCAATGGCTCTCGGATAGGGCATCTTTTGGTTTATTTTTCAAACTGGTAGTAAAACTTCACCGTTTAATGTTTGTCAATGATTGTTGCTTTATTATAGAGAGCACATCTTCCAATTACTTGATTTAAATGACTGCCAGTGATCCGTCTTGTCAATACATTGATGATTGTTTGTGGCTCTACTTCGCAAATTGTTCGATGGATGATTTCACATTTACATTAATCGACTCCAAAATAGCTCATAACATGGTAACAGAACTTAATGCACAAAGTATACGGCTGGTGTTGTACGTCGTGCCATCCTGCTGGAACCATATCATATCATGCAATTCTGGGCGCAAGCAATCTTTTATCATACCTCTGCTAGCAGACTGTGATCCATGCTAGCAGACGAGGCTTTCAAATGTGCTGTGGCTCTTGATAGCATTACATCGACTGGCGCCGATGGACTGTACCTTGCCTTGCTGCAATAGGGTATAAGCCATTTGCTATCAACTCGAAAGAGAATCTTCACTTTTCTAGTTTGGGGGAGGGGGCTCTCGTGTAAGTATGTGACTGCCTTCTGCACTTCACTTCAAAGAACAGCCCGTCTCGACTGCGTGGGAACTTTTTCGTGCATTCCCGACTCTTCTCTAGATGCTCTGCTTGATTTATCTCCCCTTGATACGTATATCATGGGTTGAACTATCAAAGCAATCTACCGATTTAGACAAGGCGGCTTTTGGTATCTTCCGTACTGGAGTTTCGATGACTTTGTGCGACAATTATCTTACAACCCTGGTTTCATGGGTACACCGTCTGATTAAAATGACAGTCGGACTTCGATTGCTGTGCAAATTTAGAGTCGAATTTCCTTGCGTTCAGGTCTGCCTTTGCCTGAAATGGGCTGTAGTCGAATCTTCACGGATGGTTCCAAAACGAGTCAGAAGTGTGGGGCGGCTGACTTCCTGTACTCGTTAGGTAAACATGTCACTGTTTTTGAAGCGTATGCTGTCAATCCTCGTAGCTACCGGTCGGAGTATTTGCGTCTGTAGTCAGACTGCGCTTAAGGCCTTGCTCAACCCATTAAGAAGTTCAAAAATATTTGGAGAATTCAAAAACTCCCTGAATTTGGTCGCAAGACTCAACTGTCTGACTTTTGTCTGGATCTCAGGACACAATGGGTTTCAGGAAATGAGATCTCAAATGAGATTGCTAGGTAGGGTTCAGAGAATGTTTTCTCAGGATCTGAACCTGCGTTGTGTCTTCTCGCGTCCTTGATTGGGACTTCCATTGATGATTGAGTTTCTCACGAACACAACTGTGTATGGCACGGCTCTCCAAGATGCAGACACTCTCCTTGTTCTATGCGTCTTGTGTACTAGGCTAACGAAACGTCTTTGTCTACGACGCTTGTGGAGAGGGTGTCCATCACTTTCTTTGTTATTGCCCTGCTTTTGTTCAGATCAGATGGCAGATCTTCGGTGCAGATGTGGTGAGTGCTGATATTGTTAGCTCTCAACTGCCTCCGAAGTCGAAAAATTCCAGTAAAATGGGTAATTCTAGATCTTGCTTCCTAAAAGTAGAATGGTCCACTTGCGTCTGAGTGCTTATTATCCGCATCTTATCGGAGTTAAGTCATTGAAATCAGTCTCACTAAATTTACTAGCAGCTCTGGATTGCCGATAGTCTCTCATAAGGATGGCGGAGCAGTTCAACATTCATTTGTATTGAGTTTGATGCCATAGACACATTCAATTTAATTGTGAGGCTGACCAACTCGCGAAATATAGGAAAACTATACCAATGTCGTTATCGCCAAGGCCATCAATTGGAAGCCACAATAGGCATGGAATTGTTTTCCAATATCAATCGGAATAAGCTCCCTCCATAATAAAGCAAAATATGTATTAATAAGTGGTGAAGTTTTTGTATCAATTTTAAAAAGAAACAAACTGATGGCTTATCCCTTACTCTCAAATACCTGAGAGTAATCCTAAACCAAAGACTTACTTGGAATCCACAACTTGACAAAACCCTAGCCAAGGCCACGTTAGCGTTATGGGTTTGCTCAAGACTTTTCGGGAAGAAGTGGGGTCTAAAACCAAAAATTATATACTGGACCTACCTCACTATCATAGTCCCTATTATAACTTAAGCTTTACTAGTGTGGTAGGAAAAGGCTGAACAAACCTTCACCCAAAAAGCACTCCAAAAGTTCCAAAGGCTCGCCTGCACTGGCATCACTGGCCCTATGCGCTCGTGCCCTATAGCAGCTCTGGAAGCTCTTTTAGATCTTCCTCCCTTGCACACAAGTACCAAGAAGTCGGCCGCAGCCACAGCCATACAGCTTCATCTTTCGTGCAACTTCAAACTGGCGCGCCATGGCGATCTAGTTCGGTATCTAAAAATACTAAATACAATTCCTTTGATTTTCAGTCCGTCGCTTTGTATTACGGACGTTATGCCCTCTCGGATGAACTTCACCAGCCCCTTCAAAGCCATTTTTCCGAAACGCAGTGTGTGGAGTTATGGGGTTCCAATCTCCTTTAGTTCCCATTCGGTATGGTACAACGGAATTGGTGCAGGCAAAAACGGCCCCAACTTCAAAGAAGCAGTTTCTCTCGGCTGCTCCACATCTGTCTTTCAAGCCGAGTTTTTTTTTGAAATTGAGCTATGTGCTTGAGAGTGCATTAGACGCAACCTCCGTAGAAAACAGATTGTCATCTTTTCCGACAGTCAGGCGGCGATAAAGGCTCTGAACTCCTTTTGTTTTAAGTCCAGCTCGTCTGGAACTGCCTGGACGCTCTAAAGCAGCTCGCTGCTCTTAATCGAATTACAAATCATTGGGTTCCAGGACATAAGGAAATAGAGGGCAATGAAATTGCTGATAAGCTAGCCAGACTAGGATCGCAATCTTCATTCATTGGCACGTCTCTGTTTTGCGGCTTACCCACCAGCCACATAAAAATGGAGCTCAACTCATGGGATCATCAGGAGAGATTCTCTAAATGGAACTCAACAACTGGGCTACGTCAAACCAAGAGATTAATCAATGCTTTCGATAAAATAATTGCGATCGTACTGCCTCATTCCTTGAATAAAAGTGCTTCATAAGAAGCACTCAATTATGCAGATGTCAACGCAAATGGCTGCTTTCCGCTGAACAACATTTGTAAGCATTTGTATAACAAATTTTCAACATGCAAGGAAAAATAACATTAAAAAATTATCTCATTTAAAGCTACTATCAAATGGCACTTTAGTCAACGATTTACTGATTATTTCTTCATAGAATACTTCAAGTCTACATTGTGTACCATTGTTGCATCCTTAATTCTATAAGACTTGACTGAAAAAAAAGAACGCAATTCATTAGGTCAGTGTTCCTGTTTCAATACTCGTACCATCGAAATCTATAAATGGTTTGAGTATTTTTCAAGAAGCACTGTACTATGTAAATCAAGAATCTTGAAAGAAATCCTAGAAGTCCTTTGAATGAGTCTTTAAGAGTCATTCAATAAACTGTTTGAAATACTATTTGAAAAATCTGAAGACACCGTACTTTAAACAGGAGTGTATTCTTGATGAAATTCATGTTCATTCAGTGAAATACAAATTATTTGCTACTTGAAAACACATTTACAAAGGCATTCTTAGAATTTAACAAATTGGATGCCATTGGATGTAATTCAGCTCAGGGGGCCAAAATGATGTCAACGCACACTCTTTCTGACTGGTTAATTGAAGTTCACATATTTGATGTATCTTAGACATGTTTTGTGCATCTCACGCATGGATTTACACCTAATCATACTTGAAAAAAAGATTGCATGTATGTACATGTACATACATATGTTTAGAATGTGGGCCATGAGTTGGTTCCTTTTTGATACTGCTATTAAAACTACGCCGTTCAATATTGTTCCAAATTTGTTACGATTTAGACCAACAATTCCACCCACCCGACCTGAACGAAGTGAGGATAGCTGTACCCAAACTTAAGTCCAACAAAGCTGCTGAAGCTGACGGCCTAACTGCCAAGCTACTCAAAGCGGTAGGCGATGACTTTGTAAGAAGCTTGCACTAACTCATCTTGTAAACAAAAATATACCCGTTGAATTGAACCTCCGCATTGTTTGCCTGATCCTCGAAAAAGGAGACCCTCTGAACTGTGCCACCTACAGAGTCGTCTTCTAAACATCGCATACAAGATCTTATCTACCGTGTTGCGTGCACGTCAAAAAAAAAAAAAAAATATAAATACTTGACGCAACAGACCGTATGTGGTCCAGGGCCTAGCTTCTCGCGACCATTCGTGTTGTGTGTGTTACATTTTTTTACACAAATGGAAGGGACCTACAGTTTAGAGCCATATCCGTAAGGCAAATTGAGAAGCTTTCTCTTGACAGTTATTACACTCGGACGTTTTTCAGACATTCGAGAGAAGTGGGACCGTAATAAAACTTTTTTGTGTTTTCTGGGACTCAAGCCTCAAACCTACCGCTCAGCAGCGGTAAAACGCAACGCACTAACTACTTGAGAAACGGCGCCGTTCGTCAATACCTGATCAAATATTCACACTACGAAAAAAAAACCCCAGGAGCTTCAAATCCACACCCACCACCTTTTCATCGTTTACGGTCAATGATGTCATCAAGAACGGACAATCTACATCGATGTCTTGGACAGAACATCTCAGTAGACACATATGCGTATGTAACTTTGAGGTAGTTAGGGACTTTGTCCACCTAGGCTCCGCTATTAATTCAGGCAACTACATCAGCGGCTGTTTCTTTGGGATAAGAAGGCACTTGAGTAGTAAAGCGCTCTCTTGAACAACTAAAGTGACCCTTTTTAAGACATTAACTATCCCAGTCCTGCTATATGATTCAGAGGCATGAACTTTGTCAAAATTAGAAGTTGCTCTTGGTTGTTTCGAGAGGAACATTTTTCGAGTGATTTTCGGTCCCATCTGCATAGACGGTGACCTTTGACGTCAAAAGGTGGCTGTACAGCGACATCGAACAGTCAGAAGAGTAAAGGCCCAACGATAGAGGTGGCTGGGTTATGTAGAGTGTATGGACACCAATTCTTCGGCCCAGAATATCTTCAACTCCACTCCCAAGGGACGGCGAAGTAAAGGAGGACCGCGGTTCAGGTGGCGTACGCAAGTGGAAGGGGATCAGAACCAACTTGGCGTGCGAAACCGGAGACATCTTGCTAAAGATCAGGCTTTCTGCAAACGCTTGTTAGTTGAGGCCCAGGTTCACCCCAGATTGTACCACCACCTTAAGTAAGTAAGTAAGTAATGAAAAAAAATAACTTAAGTAGCATCCTACGTGTGTATGTACTTTATGCCGAAGCAAGATACTAAAATCTATTCAATCACTACCGCATTCAAAACAAAACCTTTCTATTGAATCATACATTACCTTAAATTAATAAGGTTCACCGCACAAATCCACATAAATTTAATTCCTGCCATCAAGTCCCTTCCCACATTTTCTAATAAAGAGCTTAACAGCGTTGTTTATCTCAAACAACTATGATAAGCCGGACGATAAATCTTATCGGCAATATTAATAAATATCAGACCGTATACTGTACAATTAGACACTCAGCTGAGCGCGTAATTTTCCCATACAATTCGCATCAAAATTGTAAGCACCACCCTGGCGCTGCCACCACCCCATTGACAATGAACCACAGCCATACATAAGTACATACAGCATATTTATATATGTGGTGTGGGTATTCTTGAAATACAAAGCATTTCATCCACAATAACGTTGTTTTTTTTGTAACTGATATTTTCTTCTTTTTTTCAGTCATGGAATAAATACCACTGATTCAACCGGAGGTCTCCAGAGTGATGTGCCTCCGAGCACACTGTTATGTGGATTGTACAATGTGTTCACTCACATGTTCCTTTTCCACCGTCAAAAATGTAATTGTTAGAAAGTTCGATTCAGTATTGAAATGGAAACCGCCACGAGATAGATAGCCGTTGTTGTTTTTGTGTACCCCGTGCAGCGTTGTATCGATATTCAAATCTAGAAAATTGGTACTGCAGTTATACACAGCATACATTCCAGGTGTATCAGTACGCTCCATTAGGTATGCACTGGCAAAAGGGCATTTTCCGATGAACAGTAACAAAGAAAATATCGAAAAACGGAAGGAAAGTTTGAAAAGAAAAAAATTCAACAAAGGTTCGATCGTCCCCGGGGGTTGAGATAGTGGTGTTGGGAAGACAGTTGGGCGACAGCGACTGTCAACGTGGAAACCTATCGCGGTGAAATGTCACAGTGGGGTGGCTAGAAGCGAATTTTAATGGACGCCTTAACTTTAGCTGAGCTAATAAAGGAGTTGAGTATTCAAGACAATTCAATTCAAGACAGGTAAGCCGAACAGAATTGTTTTGCAAATTCCATAAACTCATACACGCGCCAATTTTAAGGAACTCAATTTGATGCGTTCCCGCTTTTAAACAGTTAACAGATGCGTTAAGGTGCATAGGACCTCCTAAGGGGTCTTGCGTTCCCGAAAGAAAAATTTTCATATCAAATGTGCAATGAAAGCATGAAGTCAGACGATCTTGAAGACGTCCGAACAGATTTTTTTAACGTAATTTCAACATTTCATAGGTAGGCTAGGTTAGGTTATCATGGCAGGATGCAGTAGATCCATTGTGTTACCACAGGATCAACATTTCCAAAGAGCTCCCCATTGAACCAGGAAAAGCTACCGTTAAAGCGTCGGATGCTACAAATGCTTGCATTGGCCAGTTCGCCGAGGTTGATAAATTATGCTCATAAATGCAGTTTTCTACGAGCGGAGAGAGTTTCGCATGTGCAACGAAGATGTGGTGCGGTGTCTCCCTTTACCCATGCAGCAAGGAGGCCCGGCCTAGCGGCGTGCCTAACGATAAAGCGGTGCCCTGTCATGACACCCATTATGTTTGAAATGAGCAATATTTTCTGTCTAACGTGCCCCGGCAAACAAATGAGATGAACATTGAATAGTTTGACTATTGCGTTAAGTGACAGGCGACAATGTAGTTCACAGATTTCAGAGATTTAACCGCGGCTTGGCTAGCAGTAAAAATGATGATATTCCACCTAGATATTACATTCTACTTTATCCACGACAAGGCTTCCTTCATCGCCATGATCCCCATCTGGAAGACGCTGCAGTGTTTGGGGAAGACAGTCCCACTCACTCTTGATTCTGTTTTAAATCCATAAGTGTAAAGGTGCACGAATATCTTTTGTAACCCAAGATCCTTTGCCAGTGCAGTCTTGAGGGTATTCGGATTAAAAAGCTTTTGTTAAACAGAATTTGTGGAAATGTATAGACAATGTCTTCCGGAAGGAAATTAAGATCGTTAAAAATAGAGGACTCTCTAGTACGTAGACTAGACCACTGAGATATGCCCTTCATGCGAGTGGCTGCACACCCTGCCACCTGTTAACTGTAGAGATCTAAGAGTGAAAGTGGAGCAGCATTTTTCATAGGTAGAAATGAAATCAGATTTGAATGAGTGGCGAAAGGTATATTACTATCCCAAGCACTCAAAAACAGAGAGATCCATAGTACTTCTAACTTACGTAGTTTACTTTAGCTGACGATAACAGACCGGAATGGTTCATGACCTCAACCAATATGCCCAGATCGATCCCTGGCTAGTTGCCTTCAATTTAGCATACCGATTTGGTTAAAGTCAGTCTCAAATTTTGCACGCCACCTAAGGCAGTGTCTGTCTCTGCTGCTTTGTCCCTAGTTTCAAATACTGCACGGACCGGCGCGCTGATTTCCATGCACTCTACGTTTCGCAATCATCTCAACCGCTCAACTCGCAACTTGTTGACCAAGTCGACGTCGCTGCATAACCAGTAAAGTTTGCCTTTGAATATTCTTCTTCACACTCCATTGATACAAACTAGACCGACTTTTAATTGGCTTTATAAAGCCAAAGAAATCCTTCTTTCCGATTTTGGCATTAGGTTAGGTATCGCGAAGAATGATTTTAACATCGTTCTTCGGGAACTGCTCCTACATTTTTTCGATGAGATCATAAAAGCTTTCTTTGGTCACGTCATAAGCACCTCATAAGCACGTAATAACATATCAGCGTTACATTTTTTAATGATCTTGATGGGGATTGTAACCAGCCGTTTGCTTACATTTCTGAGGCTCATAACTTTTTAATTAAGTCATCCTCTAGTCAGAAATCCGCATCCAAATAACCGCTGATTTTGCTCTCTGCTGTAATGTCCACATCATAGCATTCCACGATTTCTGCAAGTTGTTCGGGTGCACGTGATCTGTTAAGGGACCGGATATCCTACGTACATGTCCGAATAGTCCCTATTTCGTGTACTTGGGTCGTCGACCTAGAAATAATTCATATCCGAAGCTTTTTGTTGTTTCGAAACCAGTTTAGTATATAGTTGGGAACCATTCGACATTGACAATGGGCTGTGAACACTCAAGGAGAGAACCGTTGATTCAGAACCCCACATATAAAAAGGCGAATTTGAATGAATACCTGTGGCGACCAGTGATAGTGTAAGAAAGTATGTACTCCGACTAAGCCTAAGCAAGGGATCTCTTCTTGTCATAAATAGACCATAATGTCCTAGTGATTGTTCAAATATCTTCGATAATCCAAAGCCTTTTGAGTTTAATAGTGGCGTCTTCGTCACCGAACTTATGTACATACAGACCTAATGGGAACGTACACGATAGAGAGGACCAGAGATATATCCCACACCAATCCCTTCCCAGCATAAAGTCCTTCATTTTTGGGATATCAACATGCCCAGTACCCTTGATAGGGTTCCCGTATTGGTTGCTAGTATCTCATTCAGTTCCCACTTTCAGATTCATTTCGGCTTATCAAACACTAGTTCGAAATATCGACTGAACACAGTCTTTTGAATGAATTTTGGAACTGTAGGTATAGATGCCAATTTGTTTTAAGTGGTGACCTCTCGAATATTCTTCTCATCAGAAATTCTAATGGTGATTTTCCTGTCGAATGCAGGAAGTCTAGTAAGTCTAAGGGTTTTACTTATAGGGTAAAATGGAACTACTACCCTATGCCTATAGTGCTAACTCCCACAAAGAGGATAAAAAAACAGATGAAGAACAAATTGCCGCAGTACAGTCGTAAAGGAATCTAACTACTGAGCAAATCGGATCCAAGATACTCTAACATCATCCGCAGTACATAGCGTGTGTGCCTCAGTGCTCTAAGACCCTTAAAACAGCAGAGGACTTAAGCAAGTAGCAATCTGATTTCATAAGGCAAATGAACAACAAAATGACCAAACATCAAGTTGGTGACCTTAGATAAACCATTGGGCGGAAGCATTAGATTAAGCTCTAGAGGTTACAGCTCTTCGAGGAAGAAATGTAGGCTCGAATGCCAGCAAAAAACCTTGTAAAAGCGGCCATTACAAATACAAATTCTTGACGCAACGGACCGTATGGGGTCCAGGGCCTAGCTTCTCGCGACCATTCGTGTTGTGCGTGTCATATTTTTCAGACAAATGGAAGGGACCTACAGTTTAGAGCCATATCCGAAAGGCAATTTGAGAAGCTTTCTCTTGACACATCAAAAACTACCTTAAAACCCTTTCCCTTATTGGTATTCATTCTCCCGCTGCATACTTTTCCCTCATTTCCCTTGAATTTTCAGGAATGAGAGGTCATTTATATCTGCAGTAATTTCCTAGAGAATACCAGCAGTTGGTCTGCAATCGTTTTACTTATCCATCCGATTCTCTAATTCCTCGCCTGCTCAATGATGATGCTCAATTGACCGTCGACGCTTAAGTCCCCTTGTTCCAGCGCTTGGTCCCACAGCGCACTTAACTTCACTTCCAGTTGACGAAAGTGCTGCAACCAGTACCATGCATTGATACTTGCAGTAGACTGAGCCAGCACGAGCAGTGGACATTTGGAGGTGTACGCTTCAAGTAATTTATCCCCGGGCCGATGTTGGTTAAAAGCAATGATATCGTTTTATTCTACAACTCTTTTTTTGCCATTTATGAGAACTGTTAGGAGTATTCTGTGCACAAGGCATCTAGGGTGTGCAGTGAGATAGAGTGCGGTAGTCCACAATGATTTAAATTTCAAATCCGTGCATAGATATTGCAAACAATCCGATGATGTGGTCTGAAATTCAAAATGCATGCGACCAGAGAAGCTTTGGATCCTTTATCATGAATTCTTTTTTCTCGTTTTCTTACATTCACTCTGAGACTACATAGAGGAATCAGCAGACGAACAGAATCGTCATTCGTTTCGTCTGTAAATGCTGAATGAATGAGTTGTACTGTTTCTGTGGACCATGGTGACGGTAATGTGGGCAGGAAAACACGACTGGTTAGGAACATTTGTTGGTAGGTATATCCTTTATGGTAGAGAACGATTCAGATCATAAGAGGAGGACTATGATGACGGCAAGTGCAGCATAAATACAAGAGTAATTGCACACACGTTTTGGGATACTTCCGAACAAGCATGTAATTCAACTTGGAAAACGAGACGAGCTGCAGAGAAATGTGCACAGTTATGCAATGAATTTTGTCCCAGACTTACCTCCTCAGACGAAAAGCAAAAACTCTTCGCAGACTTGTCTTTTGTGACCGTTTTCTCGTCTGTGATTTTTTTCAACATGAAATGTGATATATTTTCACAGAAGGAGCGAGATATTTTGTCCAATTATGCTGTACCTGGAGGAGATGTGTGGATGTTGCAGAACACAAAGAACCAAGAATTTGGATTTTAGAATTTTCGGTGTTGGTGGTAGTATCTGATTTTGAATTCTGTAGCACGTAATCCGGAACAGCTTTTGAAAAATTTTGCATTTAGCATTCGGGATTTACATATTTTAGAGTTTTTCCTATGCCAGTTAGCAATGTGTGTTAAACAGAGTTGTGCTAGATACATACATATGTAGATAACCTAAGAATAATGGTTAGTATCCCACAGTGAGAAGCTTTTATTCGGTCTCGTTTTTGTAAAGAATTGTTCATCTTTCTCCCTTTTGTTTGAATACAGATACATGCATTGGCTGGGAGTTAGTCTTTGTAAATCTTTACTCTTTTCTAGCCATCAGAGTGAGAATTTAGTTTAATTTATCCAGGATACCATAAAACGTGTGCAACAAACTGACTAGGAAAACCCATATTAGTTGGTTTCCATTGTTCAGTTTGGTAACCAGCTCCTATTAATTTAGTAGGAGGGGTGGAGTGGAGATTCAATAAACAAGCCTCTCCAGCCAGCACGCTTTAATTTCGCTCGGCGTCTTCTGGGTGTAGGAGCACTGGCGTTCATTTGGTTTAACTGATTCCAACCTTTGTCGTGAAATTTGACAGTACCAGAGCTTCGACAGACAAATTCCTTTGCTACCCCTTGTATCTGTTAAAGGTGACGTTCTGTCTAAGATGTCGATGTTGAGTGCCTTTTTTTGCCGCATTTACTTTGTTGAGGGTATGCAAACAATTTTATGGACCTTTTGATGGATTGTGCCTGTGATGTTGGCGTATTAACTCTGTCAAAGAAGTCACAGAAGAGTCCATAACTTCGATCTCGTGTGAGATTGAGAAAAAACCGACTGAAAAATGCGTATGCAGCCGACTGACTTCCCCACAGTATTTCCTTATCTTTCCGGGTTTCGGAATGTCCGCACATTACCTTGGATACGTGTTGGTTCCCTGGAGAGTTCATCATAGTAGAAGAATACCTTGCATCAATCGCAATGTGATCAATCTGGTTGACGGTTAATTGATCAGGAGATTCCATTTTTTTTTTCTAAACCAATGAATATTAATTATATCGTACATTTAAGGCGTCGTTTATTAACTTCCCAATGGGAAGTTGTTGTAATGGGGCCGATTTTGTGAATCGCGAATTTTGACATATCTCCACGTTTTAAGATCACCTGAATCCAAATCCAACGTTTTTACAGAGATGTCTGTGTGTGTGTATGTATGTACGTATGTTCGTATGTGCGTTCGGAATTATCTTTCGCCTCGATTATCTCGAGAACCAAAGATGATATGGACATGGGACCGGGTTCATTTGACGCGTAATTACGTAGCTACGAACTGATTAAGTTTCCAGAAAAATCGGTCCAGTAGTTTTTTGTTAGTAATTAAATAACTAAAATAAAGGCAAACCAGCTGAATTTTGAAATTGATGATTTGTACTATTCATTCGTGCAGAATCTAAATACCTTCGTAGTGATTTTTTTTTTAATATTATTATTGTATGTTTTAGCAAAATTTTCATGAATGTCGTAGCAATTATTTTAAAAAAAATATTATTAAAAAAAAATACTTATGAACAAAAACTAGATGAATGTGTAGAATTTTAAATTTATATTATCAGAATATAAATGAGAATGAGAAATGAGAATAATGAGATTTCGAACTAGCCAACTCGTAACAATTAGTTATAATAAAAAAAATGACGTTGATAACAATAATAATAATAAAAAATGGGATGTGAATATATTCTTCGATATAAAAAAATCAACAATCTTTTTGCAATTCAAGGTTGCTTTATTAATATGCAATTAATACAAGAATATTATGTTTGAGAAAACATTTGGAGGTAATAGTATGATGTACATTTAACATTTAAAAAATAAATTATGGCGTGGAACATGATTGTAAGTAGAAGTTATTAACCGTAAAAGTTATTTTCGATGAAACAATGCTTTTTTTCATTTCTATAAGTACATATAAATAGTATTTATGAAAAAATATTGTTATTTCATATTTTGATAAGTCTTATGTAAAGTCGATTTCTTCCATTTTAAATCCGATTTAATTGCATATGTTGTGTATGGGCTGATTGATGTTATGAGAGCTTCATCAATTTCTGCTAGTTATTATTTTTTTGTGACAAGCCAATATGGAAATGTTTGTTGAAGATGATAAAATTCTTGAGGATATGGTTAATAATCTCCTACTGATGATTTTTGAACGGTTCATGGTGAAAAGCAGTAGTTTTGTGATGCAGTCTTGAACAATTCATGAAGAAAGTAAGTTGTATTGTGCTGTCAGCTGCGAAGTCTGTTATCAATATTGTTGTTTAGTTACTTGTAAGTAAAGAAATGTTAATTCAGCATTCTTAGTTGATGAGTGGTAATTGTAGAAGCAAGTGTTTATTTGTAGGCCATTAGTGTTTGGGATTGAGCTTCATTAAACCTTTTCGTATGCGCAGAGATCTTGATCATGTGAAAAAAATAATACTTATTAATTAAAAAATTAATATGGTTTTTTTTTTTCTTCCCACTGGGAAGTTAGTCGTGTGGACCTTGCGGGTCGCACCCAGACCACATTTTTTCAGGATTAATATGCATCTGCAGACGCTCGTTGTGACTTTTTAATCACCTTTGTTTCGAGGTCAATCTCCAAATCTCGATACAAGTCACTATTTCTAATATACATATACATACCATGGGAATTCACTACCATGGGCATTCACTTTGTCTTATTATCTTTTTCTTTGGATACCACATGTCCAAACGGGTTTTAGTGTCTGATAATGTAGTAGGATTTTATTCTCAATGGACAGTTCTGAATTATATCCTAACCACCAATAAAGTTTTCTATATCTTATATTTAGCTCTTCTACTTCTTTTTCACATGTTCCTTCCATTTCAGTTTAGCTTCCAGATTCATATCCAGATACTTAGCTGTGTTAGAGTATGGAGCTATTCAATTCTTAATAACCACGGGCTTCGTTATTTTTTTATTTTTAAAATTGATATGGATGGACGTTGACTCATTAAGTTTAATTCGTCATCGTTGCGTCCAATCACATATCTCGTTCATTGAATTTCGTATCTTTTCTTTTGCTTTAGCCAACGTGGCTATTATGGTATCAATCTCAGGTGGTATATCACTCGTATGTAATAAAAATATGGTGGGGCGTAGAACACTTCCCTGTGGAACACCTGTTTGTATTTCTTTAAGTTCAGAATATGGTTCTTGCTTTATAATTTTGTCTAGTCTTTTAAGAAGAAGTTTCTCGAAAAGTTTCGACAATACCGGTAAAAGTGATATTGGATTATATGACATAACTTCTGATATAGGCTTACCTTGTTTAGGTATAACAATAATTTCTGCTATCTTCAAGTGATATACATATAAACATATGTACCTTTGTTGAAAGCAAGCATTTATTATAAGATTGAGTTTCAACAATGCATTGAAGGGCAGTTCTTTCAAGATTTGAGCAGTTATGAGATCATAACCTGGTGACTTTCTATTATTTAGTTTATGCTTACATGTCTTGATCTCACATAAGGAATTTAATTTTCATCTACTCTGTTATAGAAATCAAGACTTTCGTTTGCTACGCCAGATGGAAAAGGTTTGAAAACAATTTCTGTGCTGACAAAAGAGTTCACCGATCCATTTTCCATCAGATGTTTTCAACAGGGCATCTTGCGCTTGAGCTCTCTTTAAGCGTTTAGCAGACTTCCAAAGGGAGTAGTTCGTCGCCTTGTCAGTCGTTACATTGCAAATGTATATAGCGATAGACTCATTTTTTAATTCAGTGATACTTTGTTTAAGTCTGTTATTGAGTCTATTAAATATAGTTCTATAGCCGGGATATCTTCTCGTTTGCCATTTTCTACGAGCTGTTCTCTTTTCGAGTATCGCCCTGCTTGATTTCCGTGTGGTATTTCACCCAAGCCTGTTTTTTTTGTTGACAGATCATCACTGCCTTTAACTTTAACTTATTTTCTATTAAGTCCTTTCGTTATGAAGAGAAGGAGACCTCCATGTAAATATTAAAATGCAGGATGACGCGCGTTAGCTACGATACCGCTTCGTCCACGGCAAAGTCGACTTGCTCGAATATGTTATCGGATTTGGTGTCATGCAGGCAGGAGAATTTTAATGTTACAGCAAAGCACTGTTTACATGTTTGGCACATGAGTTCGTTAAATCTATCCATGGTTTCGTCATCTTTCGCCTCTGCGACCTTTAATATATCCTACTGAATCATTTAATGCTACTTATAACTTGCGTTGGGACGAACTAACATTACAGTATACAACATGAGCGTATGTTATTAAGGGTAAGATGAGACTTATAACAAGCTTACGTCTGGTGTCGACGGGAGTAAAACTTGTATTTACCCACAACTTTCGAAGGCATCCATTGATTCTTCTGATAACATAGTTTAATGGTCGTATCCTGGTAAGTTCGAACTAGTAAAAAATCCTAAATTAGTTTCTCGTTTCCCACACTGGGAGGTACCACTCTTGATCTTTCAAACAGCGATAGCTATTTAGGATTGAAGTAAAACCGGAAGCTCCACTGGAGAGAAAACGTCAACGAATGTGTCAAAAAAGTGGTTGCCCTGCTGTCATGTAAAAGAGCGGTGGGTCCCACGTGTTCTACATATGTATAACGTAATGGCTGTACACTTCGGTGGTAAGGGCGATTCTCTTGTACGGCACAATGGTGTGGTGGACCACCTTGAGGAGGAATACTAACTTGAATCAAATGGAAAAAGCTCAACAAGTGACATGCCTCAGCATTACGGGTGCGCTGAGAACCTCTCCAGTATCGGCGCTTTAAGCCAAGCTTCACCTTTTTCCGATAGAGATCGTTGGCAAGCAAATGCCTACCAGATCTGCTCTTTGACTAAGAAACTCTCAGGAAACACCGACGGCTTGCCTACTGAAACTGACTTTAGCTTGACTTCACTCGATACATGATAAATCAGAGTGGTGGATACACGCTATGTCCTTTAACACAGTTCGCTGTCAATTTTTACGGATGGGTTCAAAATCCAGAACAGAGTCAACCAGTAAGACTTAAGCATGCGCCACGAATATCAAATCCATTACGTCTCTACGGCTAATATAAACAGCTCCAAAAAAATTTGTTCCAGGAGCGGACAGTGTGACCCTCCTGCCCCTACTTAGTGGCAGCGCAATGGACCTGTCTCGGTCTAAGTGTACCTAATCGGGGGCCACATCAACCAACCAACCATCTGTCTTCCCAAGTTTCCGATATTTTGCATGAGATACAAAAGTTTAACAATTAAAATAAACAAAAGCGGCATAAAAATTTAATAATAATGATATACAACGGTTTGGTATCTGTGCTCATCTGATAGCAAAACACACTTCATAGCAATTTAAAATCGATAGTACAACATTGAAACTACAGGTTGATTCAATAAAGTTTCCCGATAAAATAGAGAAAACCCCACCTTAGCCCAAGAGACGTACATATGTATGTGTAGGTTATCAAATGCTTGACACAGAAAAGAAAGAAAAGCAAACACAGAGAAAAACACCCCCAAAGAGATTAAAACTGCATTTTCCAAGTGCTTTCAATCATCTTAACTAAAATATGTTTCACTTGTTTCAATACGGTTCTCCAAATGAAACTAAATTTCAATAAAACGACCTCACAGATGCCGAAAGCAATCATCCCTTCTACCATGCTCCTTCTAATGGGTCACCCGTAAGCTAGATCTTCATGCTTCCTCTGCCCTCTCTTTCTACGTGCATTTAATTTCGAAAACCTGTGTTTATCGCAGCCTTGAATTAATGAAATTGCTGTTTGAGTTCTTTTTTTGAGTTTTTTTTTCTTCCCACCCAGCATGGCGCACAAGGAACAACAAAAAAAAAAACAAGGACTCTCTCAAAAGAATCTGATATTCCATGCAATTCAATTTCAATATCAAATACTGAATATATTGATTTTCATTTCAATAAGCATATTATGCTAGGCGGGCCCGTCGCCGTCCCGTATTCCTTTTTACAAATTATGGTTTCTTCCGCAGACCAGTGACCATGAATTCACACATTCCATTCAAATTTGTAGTATTCCAGTATGCGAAAGTTATAATTTATTCAATGCGAGCAGAAAGAATCTATCACAATACGATGAAAAATGTATCTACGCACATTACGGGGCTGGGGGAGGGCATAACCTTTGGCAAGAAAAACTAAGAAAGAAACGGGAAAAATAACGATAAACTCGTTTCCGGGTTAATGCCGACTTGCCGAAGTGTCTCCCAGCAAACTGGGTCTAGGTTTTGCCAATAGCCTTCTTCAAGTAGTCTGGTTCATTCGAAAGGTAAATTGAGTGTTTTATCCGATTTTGCGCAGATAAGAGCTCTCTTTATTCAGAAGGTTCGCAGCGAACATAATTGTGTGGGGTGTGGATTGAGTTAACTTTTTCGGAGTTGTTCAACCGCTGAAAACTTTCCCCGGAATGGAACCGGATAAAGAGAATTCTGTATGACTGACAGGCGGTTGGTTGAATATTGTGTAAGATCGGGCACATCGCGATAGTCCTAGGGTATACTTGTACGATACCACTATAACAGTGTTTGCGGTGATTAAAGAGGGGATGTGTTACCGAAGTGAATGGAATTGCTGCCATAAATATAAGGGGCTAATCATGGATATTTATTATACGGTTAAAAATTGACCATAAACCACTAGTTGCCGTTAATCTCTAGGAAGAAGAAAAATCAACTTAATTCAGAGATTAAGAGGATTTGATATAAAAATGATGTTTATTATATGCGCTATTACGTGAGTAATGGGGCTACACTCAGAAGTGACGGATGTTGGCTTTGGCTGTAATCTCTGCTTGGTTGTGTATGGTAATATGTCTAAAAGCTTAAACAAAACGAGTATGTGGAGTTGAATGAAAAGAATGTGTGACTTCTTCATGGCTTCTGAGCATCTTAGAAGTAGGTACATAGCTACAAGTAGGTGTACCTGGTTATTACTTTGCTTCGCACGCAATTCAGCATTTAATACTTCATTTTATACAAACCATGGGATCTAGAATGCAATATTTTATCGAGGCGTGCGAATAAACATTGATAAATTGCATATGTCATTAATTTTTAAATATAATTACCTTCGTTAAAAAAAAAAGTTTTAGTTGGTAATGTAAGTAGTAACGTAAGGAAACGTTAGTGCGGTCTACAGAAACAGAAACTCCTATCCAAAATTGAGATAAAGTGCAGCACAAAAATACAAATACTACAAGTATCTGGTACAACAGACTGTATGTGGTCTAGGGCCCAGTTTAGGGAAGGGACCTACAGTTTAAAACCATATTTGAAAGGCGAATTGAGAAGGCTTTGTTATGGCAGTTATTCAGCTCGGATGTTTATCAGATCTTTGCGAGAGGTCGGACGTTAGGTATATGGGTGCTCCTGCACCCTTATTGAAAAAAAGGCTGGGATTTTAGAAATACAAATTTGGTATTCATAATTACTCGTTTAACTAAACCACCCAGATAGGTAAATACATACAAAATGTTAGAAGTTTATTTGGTTGAATGTCTTTGCAGCCTACCTTCAGAAGATTGATAGAACTCTTCTTATCATAGACAGGCTACAATGGTCTACTTATAGCACACGCATCTAATAGACACTAGCATTTGTTAGGTGCGACTTTGAATGGCGCACTAATCACAACGAACCGGCACCCACTATCCCACTCAGTAAATAAAGCTCAAGGCGGGTGAACTGACTGAAAGTTTAAAACTCGTTTGACGGAGTGACGCAAGAATGCCATCGTTGTATACAAATCACCAGATATTTTGTCTCATTAAGGTTAACAGACTGGTTCCATTTAGTCCAGTAATTTACAATCACTAAATATTCTCTAATATATTTGAAAGGACTATATCACAATAGCGCTGGAATTTTGGTTCATATTAGTTAAATTCCACGCCATGCAACTTAATCAGTCTTTTTACTAAGAGTACAATTTTTTGGGCTATATGGTGCTTCAAACCCTTTAAATTTGCAGGATCAGATGGCCAGGGAGTAGGCTTTCCCTGCTAATGTATTTGCTATTTGTTTGTTTTTATTGCTCGAAACAGGTTCTTTCCGTGTTTAATGGTTGACCAGCTTAGGTCACACTGCCCTTCTCCCAGAATGCAATACACCAATACCTCACTTTGCGTCGTAGTTACGTTCCAAAAAAACACGACGCAAATTGAAACGACGCAAAGTGAATTATGATTTTCTATAGCAAACCATGTATGTAAAGATCGAAGATAGGTTCCAGGGTTACGAAAATACTACTTTTTAAAAAGAAAAAAACAACGCAACTTCGAAAATCTAACAACGCACAGTGAAAATTTGTACTAATTCAGCAGCGACGCAACTTCGAAAAAAAGCAAAACGAAACGACGCAAAGCGAGGTATTGGTGTATATGTATGTACCTAAATGGAGCTTTTTAGGTGAGCTTGGACTTTTAACTAGGACAACCACCCAAATTTGATAGCTAAGTTCTTCCATCCAGGTTAAATGTACATATATGCCTGTTTTACTTCCTTTAACCTTTCTTGTAGGCAGTTTTTAAAGCAACTGGACTGTTACAATTATTCTGACCCTTAAGCGCCACCGTACGAATTCATTTTGAAATACAATTTTCTTTTTTCAACTTGCGATAGGTAGGTATGGAGGTTTTCCCATAAGTATATCTAACGATCAAACTAGTTTGAACATTTTTTAAGCTTATAGAAACCAGTAATATATCGATGCAAGTAGCTTCAAACGAGATTTCTCTAAAAAAAAATCAGTTCTAGCCCTACACATTCAACTTTTTCTCGAAAACCTGCAAAAACAACATAAATCTCTGTGATCCTTCTTGTTAAACTCAGTTATACCAAGAACTCACAAATGTGAATTATAAATATAGTGTGTATGTACCATGGAACAATCTTGAGTGACTTCTGTTTGAAATTCGAGGAAGAACTTCTTGTTCTGAATGGGTAATCAGTAATTCTGTTCAAAATTACGATGTATCTAGAAACGATATGGGAAACCTACAATTTCAAATATGTACAGTAAGTCACAGTGAAAATCATACGCCCACTATATGTCCCTTCCAGACTAAATTAGAAAAAATTGTGGCTCGAAATTGTCATTCTCTTTTTATTATGGAAATTGGTCAATCCTTAGAAAAAAATAAAATACATGCGAAATTAAAGTCTAATTTCGAAATACAATTAATTTTTTAAGTAGGATTAAAAAAATCGTCTCACAGTAAATTAGAGGCGCCTATTTGAAGCGACTGCGAACATTACGGCAGCAGAAATAAAATATCTCAGAACGTATAAGGCGTAGCTCACGGGCAGCTACATTTCTAGAATCTGTATCCGAATACGCTTCAGTGGAGTGCATCGAAATCGGTGCAGAATTAAGGAAGTTGAGGTTTCCGACTTATAGTTTTCGAGAAAATGGGATTTTTGTATCGCTCTTCGAGGTAGCCAGGAATTCCACTGCAACCCCTGTAAAAATTTGAAAATTTTTTTTTCATACCCGATTTGAAAATTGTTTATGTAGAATTAAGCTCGCATCTCTCCTCAATTCAAATCTGCTTTTGGAGTTGAGCTGCGAGTTATAGTTTTCGAGAAAATGGGATTTTTGTAAGGCTCTTCGAGGTGGCCAGGAATTCCAATGCAACCAATGTAAAAATTTGAAATTCTTTTTTTCATCCCCGATTTGAAAATTGTTTATTTAGAATTAAGCTCGCACCTTCCCTGAATTCAAATCTGCTTTTGGAGTTGAGCTGCGAGTTAAAGTTTTCGAGAAAATGGGATTTTTGTATCGCTCTTCGAGGTAGCCAGGAATTCCAATGCAACACCTGTAAAAATTTGAAATTTTTTTTTTCATCCCCGATTTGAAAATTGTTTATGAAGAATTAAGCTCGCACCTTTCCTGAATTCAAATCTGCTTTTGGAGTTGAGCTGCGAGTTATAGTTTTCGAGAAAATGGGATTTTTGTATGGCTCTTCGAGGTAGCCAGGAATTCCAATGCAACCCCTGTAAAAATTTGAACATTTTTTTTTCATCCCCGATTTGAAAATTGTTTATGTAGAATTAAGCTCCCACCTTTCCTGAATTCAAATCTGCTTTTGGAGTTGAGCTGCGAGTTATAGTTTCGAGAAAATGGGATTTTTGTATCGGTCTTCGAGGTAGCCAGGAATTCCAATGCAACCCCTGTAAAAATTTGAACATTTTTTTTTCATCCCCGATTTGAAAATTGTTTATGTAGAATTAAGCTCCCACCTTTCCTGAATTCAAATCTGCTTTTGGAGTTGAGCTGCGAGTTACAGTTTTCGAGAAAATGGGATTTTTGTATGGCTCTTCGAGGTAGCCAGGAATTTAAAATGCAACCCCTGTAAAAATTTGAAAATTTTTTTTTCATCCCCGATTTGAAAATTGCTTATGTAGAATTAAGCTCGCACCTTTCCTGAATTCAAATCTGCTTTTGAAGTTGAGTTGCGAGTTATAGTTTTCGAGAAAATGGGATTTTTGTATGGCTCTTCGAGGTAGCCAGGAATTCCAATGCAACCCCTGTAAAAATTTGAAAATTTTTTTTTCATCCCCGATTTGAAAATTGTTTATGTAGAATTAAGGTCGCATCTCTCCTCAATTCAAATCTGCTTTTGGAGTTGAGCTGCGAGTTATAGTTTTCGAGAAAATGGGATTTTTGTATCGCTCTTCGAGGTAGCCAGGAATTCCAATGCAACACCTGTAAAAATTTGAAATTTTTTTTTTCATCCCCGATTTGAAAATTGTTTATGAAGAATTAAGCTCGCACCTTTCCTGAATTCAAATCTGCTTTTGGAGTTGAGCTGCGAGTTATAGTTTTCGAGAAAATGGGATTTTTGTATGGCTCTTCGAGGTAGCCAGGAATTCCAATGCAACCCCTGTAAAAATTTGAACATTTTTTTTTCATCCCCGATTTGAAAATTGTTTATGTAGAATTAAGCTCCCACCTTTCCTGAATTCAAATCTGCTTTTGGAGTTGAGCTGCGAGTTATAATTTTCGAGAAAATGGGATTTTTGTATCGCTCTTCGAGGTAGCCAGGAATTCCAATGCAACCCCTGTAAAAATTTGAAAATTTTTTTTTCATCCCCGATTTGAAAATTGTTTATGTAGAATTAAGCTCCCACCTTTCCTGAATTCAAATCTGCTTTTGGAGTTGAGCTGGGAGTTACAGTTTTCGAGAAAATGGGATTTTTGTATGGCTCTTCGAGGTAGCCAGGAATTTAAAATGCAACCCCTGTAAAAATTTGAAAATTTTTTTTTCATCCCCGATTTGAAAATTGTTTATGTAGAATTAAGCTCCCACCTTTCCTGAATTCAAATCTGCTTTTGAAGTTGAGTTGCGAGTTATAGTTTTCGAGAAAATAGGATTTTTGTATGGCTCTTCGAGGTAGCCAGGAATTCCAATGCAACCCCTGTAAAAATTTGAAAATTTTTTTTTCATCCCCGATTTGAAAATTGTTTATGTAGAATTAAGCTCCCACCTTTCCTGAATTCAAATCTGCTTTTGGAGTTGAGCTGCGAGTTATAGTTTTCGAGAAAATGGGATTTTTGTATGGCTCTTCGAGGTAGCCAGGAATTCCAATGCAAGCCCTGTAAAAATTTGAAATTTTTTTTTCATCCCCGATTTGAAAATTGTTTATGTAGAATTAAGCTCCCACCTTTCCTGAATTCAAATCTGCTTTTGGAGTTGAGCTGCGAGTTATAGTTTTCGAGAAAATGGGATTTTTGTATCGCTCTTCGAGCTAGCCAGGAATTTCAATGCAACCCCTGTAAAAATTTGAAAATTTGTTTTTCATCCCGATTTGAAAATTCCTTATGTAGAATTAAGCACGCACCTTTCCTGAATTCAAATCTGCTTTTGGAGTTGAGCTGCGAGTTATAGTTTTCGAGAAATGGGATTTTTGTATCGCTCTTCGAGGTAGCCAGGAATTCCAATGCAACCCCTGTAAAATTTTGATAATTTTTTTTTTCATCACCGATTTGAAAATTGTTTATGTAGAATTAAGCTCCCACCTTTCCTGAATTCAAATCTGCTTTTGGAGTTGAGCTGCGAGTTACAGTTTTCGAGAAAATGGGATTTTTGTATGGCTCTTCGAGGTAGCCAGGAATTCCAATGCAACCCCTGTAAAAATTTGAAATTTTTTTTTCATCCCCGATTTGAAAATTGTTTATGTAGAATTAAGCTCCCACCTTTCCTGAATTCAAATCTGCTTTTGAAGTTGAGTTGCGAGTTATAGTTTTCGAGAAAATAGGATTTTTGTATGGCTCTTCGAGGTAGCCAGGAATTCCAATGCAACCCCTGTAAAAATTTGAAAATTTTTTTTTTATCCCCGATTTGAAAATTGTTTATGTAGAATTAAGCTCCCACCTTTCCTGAATTCAAATCTGCTTTTGGAGTTGAGCTGCGAGTTATAGTTTTCGAGAAAATGGGATTTTTGTATGGCTCTTCGAGGTAGCCAGGAATTCCAATGCAACCCCTGTAAAAATTTGAAATTTTTTTTTCATCCCCGATTTGAAAATTGTTTATGTAGAATTAAGCTCGCACCTTTCCTGAATTCAAATCTGCTTTTGGAATTGAGCTGCGAGTTATAGTTTTCGAGAAAATGGGATTTTTGTATCGCTCTTCGAGGTAGCCAGGAATTCCAATGCAACGCCTGTAAGAATTTGAAAAAATTTTTTTCATCCCCGATTTGAAAATTGTTTATTTAGAATTAAGCTCCCACCTTTCGTGAATTCAAATCTGCTTTTGGAGTTGAGCTGCGAGTTATAGTTTTCGAGAAAATGGGATTTTTGTATCGCTCTTCGAGGTAGCCAGGTATTTTCAATGCAACCCCTGTAAAAATTTGAAATTTTTTTTTTCATCCCCCTTTTGAAAATTGTTTATGTAGAATTAAGCTCGCACCTATCCTGAATTCAAATCTGCTTTTGGAGTTGAGCTGCGAGTTATAGTTTTCGAGAAAATGGGATTTTTGTATCGCTCTTCGAGGTAGCCAGGAATTCCAATGCAACGCCTGTAAGAATTTGAAAATTTTTTTTTTATCCCCGATTTGAAAATTGTTTATGTAGGATTAAGCTCCCACCTTTCGTGAATTCAAATCTGCTTTTGGAGTTTAAATTTTTGTATGGCTCTTCGAGGTAGCCATTAATTCCAATGCAACGAATGTAAGAATTTGAAAAATTTTTTTTCATCCCCGATTTGAAAATTGTTTATGTAGAATTAAGCTCCCACCTTTCGTGAATTCAAATCTGCTTTTGGAGTTGAGCTGCGAGTTATAGTTTCGAGAAAATGGGATTTTTGTATCGCTCTTCGAGGTAGCCAGGAATTCCAATGCAACGCCTGTAAGAATTTGAAAATTTTTTTTTCATCCCCGAATTGAAAATTGTTTATTTAGAGTTAAGCTCCCACCTTTCGTGAATTCAAACCTGCTCTCGGAGTTGAGCTGCGAGTTATAGTTTTCGAGAAAATGGGATTTTTGTATCGCTCTTCGAGGTAGCAAGGAATTCCAATGCAACCCCTGTAAAAATTTGTAAATTTTTTTTCATACCCGATTTGAAAATTGCTTGTGTAGAATTAAGCTCGCACCTTTCCTGAATTCAAATCTGCTTTTGGAGTTGAGCTGCGAGTTATAGTTTTCGAGAAAATTGGATTTTTGTATCGCTCTTCGAGGTAGCCAGGAATTCCAATGCAACCCCTGTAAAAATTCGAAAAATTTTTTTTCATCCCCGATTTGAAAATTGCTTATGTAGAATTAAGCTCGCACCTTTCCTGAATTCAAATCTGCTTTTGGAGTTGAGCTGCGAGTTATAGTTTTCGAGAAAATTGGATTTTTGTATGGCTCTTCGAGTTAGCCAGGAATTCCAATGCAACCCCTGTAAAAATTTGTAAATTTTTTTTTCATCTCCGATTTGAAAATTGCTTATGTAGAATTAAGCTCGCACCTTTCCTGAATTCAAATCTGCTTTTGGAGTTGAGCTGCGAGTTATAGTTTTCGAGAAAATGGGATTTTTGTATGGCTCTTCGAGGTAGCCAGGAATTCCAATGCAACCCTGTAAAAATTTGAAAATTTTTTTTTCATCCCCGATTTGAAAATTGCTTATGTAGAATTAAGCTCGCACCTATCCTGAATTCAAATCTGCTTTTGGAGTTGAGTTGCGAGTTATAGTTTTCGAGAAAATGGGATTTTTGTATCGCTCCTCGAGGTAGCCAGGAATTCCAATGCAACCAATGTAAGAATTTGAAAATTTTTTTTTCATCCCCGATTTGAAAATTGCTTATGTAGAATTAAGCTCTCACCTTTCCTGAATTCAAATCTGCTTTTGGAGTTGAGTTGCGAGTTATAGTTTTCGAGAAAATGGGATTTTTGTATGGCTCTTCGAGGTAGCCAGGAATTCCAATGCAACCCCTGTAAAAATTTGAAAATTTTTTTTTCATCCCCGATTTGAAAATTGTTTATGTAGCATAAAGCTTTCACCTTTCCTGAATTCAAATCTGCTTTTGGAGTTGAGCTGCGAGTTATAGTTTTCGAGAAAATGGGATTTTTGTATCGCTCTTCGAGGTAGCCAGGAATTCCAATGCAAAACCTGTAAAAATTCGAAAATTTTTTTTTCATCCCCGATTTGAAAATTGTTTATGTAGAATTAAGCTCGCACCTTTCCTGAATTCAAATCTGCTTTTGGAGTTGAGCTGCGAGTTATAGTTTTCGAGAAAATGGGATTTTTGTATGGCTCTTCGAGGTAGCCAGGAATTCCAATGCAACCCCTGTAAAAATTCGAAAATTTTTTTTTCATCCCCGATTTGAAAATTGTTTATATAGAATTAAGCTCGCACCTTTCCTGAATTCAAATCTGCTTTTGGAGTTGAGCTGCGAGTTATAGTTTTCGAGAAAATTGGATTTTTGTATGGCTCTTCGAGTTAGCCAGGAATTCCAATGCAACCCCTGTAAAAATTTGAAAATTTTTTTTTCATCCCCGATTTGAAAATTGTTTATGTAGCGTAAAGCTTTCACCTTTCCTGAATTCAAATCTGCTTTTGGAGTTGAGCTGCGAGTTATACTTTTCGAGAAAATGGGATTTTTGTATCGCTCTTCGAGGTAGCCAGGAATTCCAATGCAACCCCTGTAAAAATTTGAAATTTTTTTTTTCATCCCCGATTTGAAAATTGCTTGTGTAGAATTAAGCTCGCACCTTTCCTGAATTCAAATCTGCTTTTGGAGTTGAGCTGCGAGTTATAGTTTTCGAGAAAATTGGATTTTTGTATCGCTCTTCGAGGTAGCCAGGAATTCCAATGCAACCCCTGTAAAAATTCGAAAATTTTTTTTTCATCCCCGATTTGAAAATTGCTTATGTAGAATTAAGCTCGCACCTTTCCTGAATTCAAATCTGCTTTTGGAGTTGAGCTGCGAGTTATAGTTTTCGAGAAAATTGGATTTTTGTATGGCTCTTCGAGTTAGCCAGGAATTCCAATGCAACCCCTGTAAAAATTTGAAATTTTTTTTTTCATCCCCGATTTGAAAATTGTTTATGTAGCAGTAAGCTTTCACCTTTCCTGAATTCAAATCTGCTTTTGGAGTTGAGCTGCGAGTTATAGTTTTCGAGAAAATGGGATTTTTGTATCGCTCTTCGAGGTAGCCAGGAATTCCAATGCAACCCCTGTAAAAATTTGAAATTTTTTTTTTCATCCCCGATTTGAAAATTACTTGTGTAGAATTAAGCTCGCACCTTTCCTGAATTCAAATCTGCTTTTGGAGTTGAGCTGCGAGTTATACTTTTCGAGAAAATTGGATTTTTGTATCGCTCTTCGAGGTAGCCAGGAATTCCAATGCAACCCCTGTAAAAATTTGAAAATTTTTTTTTCATCCCCGATTTGAAAATTGCTTATGTAGAATTAAGCTCGCACCTTTCCTGAATTCAAATCTGCTTTTGGAGTTGAGCTGCGAGTTATAGTTTTCGAGAAAATTGGATTTTTGTATGGCTCTTCGAGTTAGCCAGGAATTCCAATGCAACCCCTGTAAAAATTTGAAAATTTTTTTTTCATCTCCGATTTGAAAATTGCTTATGTAGAATTAAGCTCGCACCTTTCCTGAATTCAAATCTGCTTTTGGAGTTGAGCTGCGAGTTATAGTTTTCGAGAAAATGGGATTTTTGTATGGCTCTTCGAGGTAGCCAGGAATTCCAATGCAACCCTGTAAAAATTTGAAAATTTTTTTTTCATCCCCGATTTGAAAATTGCTTATGTAGAATTAAGCTCGCACCTTTCCTGAATTCAAATCTGCTTTTGGAGTTGAGTTGCGAGTTATAGTTTTCGAGAAAATGGGATTTTTGTATGGCTCTTCGAGGTAGCCAGGAATTCCAATGCAACCCCTGTAAAAATTTGAAATTTTTTTTTTCATCCCCGATTTGAAAATTGCTTATGTAGAATTAAGCTCGCACCTTTCCTGAATTCAAATCTGCTTTTGGAGTTGAGCTGCGAGTTATAGTTTTCGAGAAAATGGGATTTTTGTATTGCTCTTCGAGGTAGCCAGGAATTCCAATGCAACCCCTGTTAAAATTTTAAAATTTTTTTTCATCCCCGATTTGAAAATTGTTTATGTAGAATTAAGCTCGCACCTTTCCTGAATTCAAATCTGCTTTTGGAGTTGAGTTGCGAGTTATAGTTTTCGAGAAAATGGGATTTTTGTATGGCTCTTCGAGGTAGCCAGGAATTCCAATGCAACCCCTGTAAAAATTTGAAAATTTTTTTTTCATCCCCGATTTGAAAATTGTTTATGTAGCATTAAGCTTTCACCTTTCCTGAATTCAAATCTGCTTTTGGAGTTGAGCTGCGAGTTATAGTTTTCGAGAAAATGGGATTTTTGTATCGCTCTTCGAGGTAGCCAGGAATTCCAATGCAACCCCTGTAAAAATTTGAAATTTTTTTTTCATCCCCGATTTGAAAATTGCTTGTGTAGAATTAAGCTCGCACCTTTCCTGAATTCAAATCTGCTTTTGGAGTTGAGCTGCGAGTTATAGTTTTCGAGAAAATTGGATTTTTGTATCGCTCTTCGAGGTAGCCAGGAATTCCAATGCAACCCCTGTAAAAATTCGAAAATTTTTTTTTCATCCCCGATTTGAAAATTGGTTATGTAGAATTAAGCTCGCACCTTTCCTGAATTCAAATCTGCTTTTGGAGTTGAGCTGCGAGTTATAGTTTTCGAGAAAATTGGATTTTTGTATGGCTCTTCGAGTTAGCCAGGAATTCCAATGCAACCCCTGTAAAAATTTGAATTTTTTTTTTTCATCTCCGATTTGAAAATTGCTTATGTAGAATTAAGCTCGCACCTTTCCTGAATTCAAATCTGCTTTTGGAGTTGAGCTGCGAGTTATAGTTTTCGAGAAAATGGGATTTTTGTATCGCTCTTCGAGGTAGCCAGGAATTCCAATGCAACCCCTGTTAAAATTTTAAAATTTTTTTTCATCCCCGATTTGAAAATTGTTTATGTAGAATTAAGCTCGCACCTTTCCTGAATTCAAATCTGCTTTTGGAGTTGAGTTGCGAGTTATAGTTTTCGAGAAAATGGGATTTTTGTATGGCTCTTCGAGGTAGCCAGGAATTCCAATGCAACCCCTGTAAAAATTTGAAAATTTTTTTTTCATCCCCGATTTGAAAATTGTTTATGTAGCATTAAGCTTTCACCTTTCCTGAATTCAAATCTGCTTTTGGAGTTGAGCTGCGAGTTATAGTTTTCGAGAAAATTGGATTTTTGTATGGCTCTTCGAGTTAGCCAGGAATTCCAATGCAACCCCTGTAAAAATCTGAATTTTTTTTTTTCATCTCCGATTTGAAAATTGCTTATATAGAATTAAGCTCGCACCTTTCCTGAATTCAAATCTGCTTTTGGAGTTGAGCTGCGAGTTATAGTTTTCGAGAAAATTGGATTTTTGTATGGCTCTTCGAGTTAGCCAGGAATTCCAATGCAACCCCTGTAAAAATTTGAAAATTTTTTTTTCATCCCCGATTTGAAAATTGTTTATGTAGCATAAAGCTTTCACCTTTCCTGAATTCAAATCTGCTTTTGGAGTTGAGCTGCGAGTTATAGTTTTCGAGAAAATTGGATTTTTGTATGGCTCTTCGAGTTAGCCAGGAATTCCAATGCAACCCCTGTAAAAATTTGAATTTTTTTTTTTCATCTCCGATTTGAAAATTGCTTATGTAGAATTAAGCTCGCACCTTTCCTGAATTCAAATCTGCTTTTGGAGTTGAGCTGCGAGTTATAGTTTTCGAGAAAATGGGATTTTTGTATCGCTCTTCGAGGTAGCCAGGAATTCCAATGCAACCCCTGTTAAAATTTTAAAATTTTTTTTCATCCCCGATTTGAAAATTGTTTATGTAGAATTAAGCTCGCACCTTTCCTGAATTCAAATCTGCTTTTGGAGTTGAGTTGCGAGTTATAGTTTTCGAGAAAATGGGATTTTTGTATGGCTCTTCGAGGTAGCCAGGAATTCCAATGCAACCCCTGTAAAAATTTGAAAATTTTTTTTTCATCCCCGATTTGAAAATTGTTTATGTAGCATTAAGCTTTCACCTTTCCTGAATTCAAATCTGCTTTTGGAGTTGAGCTGCGAGTTATAGTTTTCGAGAAAATTGGATTTTTGTATGGCTCTTCGAGTTAGCCAGGAATTCCAATGCAACCCCTGTAAAAATCTGAATTTTTTTTTTTCATCTCCGATTTGAAAATTGCTTATATAGAATTAAGCTCGCACCTTTCCTGAATTCAAATCTGCTTTTGGAGTTGAGCTGCGAGTTATAGTTTTCGAGAAAATTGGATTTTTGTATGGCTCTTCGAGTTAGCCAGGAATTCCAATGCAACCCCTGTAAAAATTTGAAAATTTTTTTTTCATCCCCGATTTGAAAATTGTTTATGTAGCATAAAGCTTTCACCTTTCCTGAATTCAAATCTGCTTTTGGAGTTGAGCTGCGAGTTATAGTTTTCGAGAAAATTGGATTTTTGTATGGCTCTTCGAGTTAGCCAGGAATTCCAATGCAACCCCTGTAAAAATTTGAAATTTTTTTTTTCATCCCCGATTTGAAAATTGCTTGTGTAGAATTAAGCTCGCACCTTTCCTGAATTCAAATCTGCTTTTGGAGTTGAGCTGCGAGTTATAGTTTTCGAGAAAATTGGATTTTTGTATCGCTCTTCGAGGTAGCCAGGAATTCCAATGCAACCCCTGTAAAAATTCGAAAATTTTTTTTTCATCCCCGATTTGAAAATTGCTTATGTAGAATTAAGCTCGCACCTTTCCTGAATTCAAATCTGCTTTTGGAGTTGAGCTGCGAGTTATAGTTTTCGAGAAAATTGGATTTTTGTATGGCTCTTCGAGTTAGCCAGGAATTCCAATGCAACCCCTGTAAAAATCTGAATTTTTTTTTTTCATCTCCGATTTGAAAATTGCTTATATAGAATTAAGCTCGCACCTTTCCTGAATTCAAATCTGCTTTTGGAGTTGAGCTGCGAGTTATAGTTTTCGAGAAAATTGGATTTTTGTATGGCTCTTCGAGTTAGCCAGGAATTCCAATGCAACCCCTGTAAAAATTTGAAAATTTTTTTTTCATCCCCGATTTGAAAATTGTTTATGTAGCATAAAGCTTTCACCTTTCCTGAATTCAAATCTGCTTTTGGAGTTGAGCTGCGAGTTATACTTTTCGAGAAAATGGGATTTTTGTATCGCTCTTCGAGGTAGCCAGGAATTCCAATGCAACCCCTGTAAAAATTTGAAATTTTTTTTTTCATCCCCGATTTGAAAATTGCTTGTGTAGAATTAAGCTCGCACCTTTCCTGAATTCAAATCTGCTTTTGGAGTTGAGCTGCGAGTTATAGTTTTCGAGAAAATTGGATTTTTGTATGGCTCTCCGAGTTAGCCAGGAATTCCAATGCAACCCCTGTAAAAATCTGAATTTTTTTTTTTCATCTCCGATTTGAAAATTGCTTATATAGAATTAAGCTCGCACCTTTCCTGAATTCAAATCTGCTTTTGGAGTTGAGCTGCGAGTTATAGTTTTCGAGAAAATTGGATTTTTGTATGGCTCTTCGAGTTAGCCAGGAATTCCAATGCAACCCCTGTAAAAATTTGAAAATTTTTTTTTCATCCCCGATTTGAAAATTGTTTATGTAGCATAAAGCTTTCACCTTTCCTGAATTCAAATCTGCTTTTGGAGTTGAGCTGCGAGTTATACTTTTCGAGAAAATGGGATTTTTGTATCGCTCTTCGAGGTAGCCAGGAATTCCAATGCAACCCCTGTAAAAATTTGAAATTTTTTTTTTCATCCCCGATTTGAAAATTGCTTGTGTAGAATTAAGCTCGCACCTTTCCTGAATTCAGATCTGCTTTTGGAGTTGAGCTGCGAGTTATAGTTTTCGAGAAAATTGGATTTTTGTATGGCTCTTCGAGGTAGCCAGGAATTCCAATGCAACCCCTGTAAAAATTCGAAAATTTTTTTTTCATCCCCGATTTGAAAATTGCTTATGTAGAATTAAGCTCGCACCTTTCCTGAATTCAAATCTGCTTTTGGAGTTGAGCTGCGAGTTATAGTTTTCGAGAAAATTGGATTTTTGTATGGCTCTTCGAGTTAGCCAGGAATTCCAATGCAACCCCTGTAAAAATTTGAAAATTTTTTTTTCATCCCCGATTTGAAAATTGTTTATGTAGCAGTAAGCTTTCACCTTTCCTGAATTCAAATCTGCTTTTGGAGTTGAGCTGCGAGTTATAGTTTTCGAGAAAATGGGATTTTTGTATCGCTCTTCGAGGTAGCCAGGAATTCCAATGCAACCCCTGTAAAAATTTGAAATTTTTTTTTTCATCCCCGATTTGAAAATTGCTTGTGTAGAATTAAGCTCGCACCTTTCCTGAATTCAAATCTGCTTTTGGAGTTGAGCTGCGAGTTATAGTTTTCGAGAAAATTGGATTTTTGTATCGCTCTTCGAGGTAGCCAGGAATTCCAATGCAACCCCTGTAAAAATTCGAAAATTTTTTTTTCATCCCCGATTTGAAAATTGCTTATGTAGAATTAAGCTCGCACCTTTCCTGAATTCAAATCTGCTTTTGGAGTTGAGCTGCGAGTTATAGTTTTCGAGAAAATTGGATTTTTGTATGGCTCTTCGAGTTAGCCAGGAATTCCAATGCAACCCCTGTAAAAATTTGAAAATTTTTTTTTCATCTCCGATTTGAAAATTGCTTATGTAGAATTAAGCTCGCACCTTTCCTGAATTCAAATCTGCTTTTGGAGTTGAGCTGCGAGTTATAGTTTTCGAGAAAATGGGATTTTTGTATGGCTCTTCGAAGTAGCCAGGAATTCCAATGCAACCCTGTAAAAATTTGAAAATTTTTTTTTCATCCCCGATTTGAAAATTCTTTATGTAGAATTAAGCTCGCACCTTTCCTGAATTCAAATCTGCTTTTGGAGTTGAGTTGCGAGTTATAGTTTTCGAGAAAATGGGATTTTTGTATGGCTCTTAGAGGTAGCCAGGAATTCCAATGCAAAACCTGTAAAAATTTGAAATTTTTTTTTTCATCCCCGATTTGAAAATTGCTTATGTAGAATTAAGCTCGCACCTTTCCTGAATTCAAATCTGCTTTTGGAGTTGAGCTGCGAGTTATAGTTTTCGAGAAAATGGGATTTTTGTATTGCTCTTCGAGGTAGCCAGGAATTCCAATGCAACCCCTGTTAAAATTTTAAAATTTTTTTTCATCCCCGATTTGAAAATTGTTTATGTAGAATTAAGCTCGCACCTTTCCTGAATTCAAATCTGCTTTTGGAGTTGAGTTGCGAGTTATAGTTTTCGAGAAAATGGGATTTTTGTATGGCTCTTCGAGGTAGCCAGGAATTCCAATGCAACCCCTGTAAAAATTTGAAAATTTTTTTTTCATCCCCGATTTGAAAATTGTTTATGTAGCATTAAGCTTTCACCTTTCCTGAATTCAAATCTGCTTTTGGAGTTGAGCTGCGAGTTATAGTTTTCGAGAAAATGGGATTTTTGTATCGCTCTTCGAGGTAGCCAGGAATTCCAATGCAACCCCTGTAAAAATTTGAAATTTTTTTTTTCATCCCCGATTTGAAAATTGCTTGTGTAGAATTAAGCTCGCACCTTTCCTGAATTCAAATCTGCTTTTGGAGTTGAGCTGCGAGTTATAGTTTTCGAGAAAATTGGATTTTTGTATCGCTCTTCGAGGTAGCCAGGAATTCCAATGCAACCCCTGTAAAAATTCGAAAATTTTTTTTTCATCCCCGATTTGAAAATTGCTTATGTAGAATTAAGCTCGCACCTTTCCTGAATTCAAATCTGCTTTTGGAGTTGAGCTGCGAGTTATAGTTTTCGAGAAAATTGGATTTTTGTATCGCTCTTCGAGGTAGCCAGGAATTCCAATGCAACCCCTGTAAAAATTCGAAATTTTTTTTTTCATCCCCGATTTGAAAATTGCTTATGTAGAATTAAGCTCGCACCTTTCCTGAATTCAAATCTGCTTTTGGAGTTGAGCTGCGAGTTATAGTTTTCGAGAAAATTGGATTTTTGTATGGCTCTTCGAGGTAGCCAGGAATTCCAATGCAACCCCTGTAAAAATTCGAAAATTTTTTTTTCATCCCCGATTTGAAAATTGCTTATGTAGAATTAAGCTCGCACCTTTCCTGAATTCAAATCTGCTTTTGGAGTTGAGCTGCGAGTTATAGTTTTCGAGAAAATTGGATTTTTGTATGGCTCTTCGAGTTAGCCAGGAATTCCAATGCAACCCCTGTAAAAATTTGAAAATTTTTTTTTCATCCCCGATTTGAAAATTGTTTATGTAGCAGTAAGCTTTCACCTTTCCTGAATTCAAATCTGCTTTTGGAGTTGAGCTGCGAGTTATAGTTTTCGAGAAAATGGGATTTTTGTATCGCTCTTCGAGGTAGCCAGGAATTCCAATGCAACCCCTGTAAAAATTTGAAATTTTTTTTTTCATCCCCGATTTGAAAATTGCTTGTGTAGAATTAAGCTCGCACCTTTCCTGAATTCAAATCTGCTTTTGGAGTTGAGCTGCGAGTTATAGTTTTCGAGAAAATTGGATTTTTGTATCGCTCTTCGAGGTAGCCAGGAATTCCAATGCAACCCCTGTAAAAATTCGAAAATTTTTTTTTCATCCCCGATTTGAAAATTGCTTATGTAGAATTAAGCTCGCACCTTTCCTGAATTCAAATCTGCTTTTGGAGTTGAGCTGCGAGTTATAGTTTTCGAGAAAATTGGATTTTTGTATGGCTCTTCGAGTTAGCCAGGAATTCCAATGCAACCCCTGTAAAAATTTGAAAATTTTTTTTTCATCTCCGATTTGAAAATTGCTTATGTAGAATTAAGCTCGCACCTTTCCTGAATTCAAATCTGCTTTTGGAGTTGAGCTGCGAGTTATAGTTTTCGAGAAAATGGGATTTTTGTATGGCTCTTCGAAGTAGCCAGGAATTCCAATGCAACCCTGTAAAAATTTGAAAATTTTTTTTTCATCCCCGATTTGAAAATTCTTTATGTAGAATTAAGCTCGCACCTTTCCTGGATTCAAATCTGCTTTTGGAGTTGAGTTGCGAGTTATAGTTTTCGAGAAAATGGGATTTTTGTATGGCTCTTAGAGGTAGCCAGGAATTCCAATGCAACCCCTGTAAAAATTTGAAAATTTTTTTTTCATCTCCGATTTGAAAATTGCTTATGTAGAATTAAGCTCGCACCTTTCCTGAATTCAAATCTGCTTTTGGAGTTGAGCTGCGAGTTATAGTTTTCGAGAAAATGGGATTTTTGTATGGCTCTTCGAAGTAGCCAGGAATTCCAATGCAACCCTGTAAAAATTTGAAAATTTTTTTTTCATCCCCGATTTGAAAATTCTTTATGTAGAATTAAGCTCGCACCTTTCCTGAATTCAAATCTGCTTTTGGAGTTGAGTTGCGAGTTATAGTTTTCGAGAAAATGGGATTTTTGTATGGCTCTTAGAGGTAGCCAGGAATTCCAATGCAACCCCTGTAAAAATTTGAAATTTTTTTTTTCATCCCCGATTTGAAAATTGCTTATGTAGAATTAAGCTCGCACCTTTCCTGAATTCAAATCTGCTTTTGGAGTTGAGCTGCGAGTTATAGTTTTCGAGAAAATGGGATTTTTGTATTGCTCTTCGAGGTAGCCAGGAATTCCAATGCAACCCCTGTTAAAATTTTAAAATTTTTTTTCATCCCCGATTTGAAAATTGTTTATGTAGAATTAAGCTCGCACCTTTCCTGAATTCAAATCTGCTTTTGGAGTTGAGTTGCGAGTTATAGTTTTCGAGAAAATGGGATTTTTGTATGGCTCTTCGAGGTAGCCAGGAATTCCAATGCAACCCCTGTAAAAATTTGAACATTTTTTTTTCATCCCCGATTTGAAAATTGTTTATGTAGCATTAAGCTTTCACCTTTCCTGAATTCAAATCTGCTTTTGGAGTTGAGCTGCGAGTTATAGTTTTCGAGAAAATGGGATTTTTGTATGGCTCTTCGAGGTAGCCAGGAATTCCAATGCAACCCCTGTAAAAATTTGAAATTTTTTTTTTCATCCCCGATTTGAAAATTGCTTGTGTAGAATTAAGCTCGCACCTTTCCTGAATTCAAATCTGCTTTTGGAGTTGAGCTGCGAGTTATAGTTTTCGAGAAAATTGGATTTTTGTATCGCTCTTCGAGGTAGCCAGGAATTCCAATGCAACCCCTGTAAAAATTCGAAAATTTTTTTTTCATCCCCGATTTGAAAATTGCTTATGTAGAATTAAGCTCGCACCTTTCCTGAATTCAAATCTGCTTTTGGAGTTGAGCTGCGAGTTATAGTTTTCGAGAAAATTGGATTTTTGTATCGCTCTTCGAGGTAGCCAGGAATTCCAATGCAACCCCTGTAAAAATTCGAAATTTTTTTTTTCATCCCCGATTTGAAAATTGCTTATGTAGAATTAAGCTCGCACCTTTCCTGAATTCAAATCTGCTTTTGGAGTTGAGCTGCGAGTTATAGTTTTCGAGAAAATTGGATTTTTGTATGGCTCTTCGAGGTAGCCAGGAATTCCAATGCAACCCCTGTAAAAATTCGAAAATTTTTTTTTCATCCCCGATTTGAAAATTGCTTATGTAGAATTAAGCTCGCACCTTTCCTGAATTCAAATCTGCTTTTGGAGTTGAGCTGCGAGTTATAGTTTTCGAGAAAATTGGATTTTTGTATGGCTCTTCGAGTTAGCCAGGAATTCCAATGCAACCCCTGTAAAAATTTGAAAATTTTTTTTTCATCCCCGATTTGAAAATTGTTTATGTAGCAGTAAGCTTTCACCTTTCCTGAATTCAAATCTGCTTTTGGAGTTGAGCTGCGAGTTATAGTTTTCGAGAAAATGGGATTTTTGTATCGCTCTTCGAGGTAGCCAGGAATTCCAATGCAACCCCTGTAAAAATTTGAAATTTTTTTTTTCATCCCCGATTTGAAAATTGCTTATGTAGAATTAAGCTCGCACCTTTCCTGAATTCAAATCTGCTTTTGGAGTTGAGCTGCGAGTTATAGTTTTCGAGAAAATGGGATTTTTGTATTGCTCTTCGAGGTAGCCAGGAATTCCAATGCAACCCCTGTTAAAATTTTAAAATTTTTTTTCATCCCCGATTTGAAAATTGTTTATGTAGAATTAAGCTCGCACCTTTCCTGAATTCAAATCTGCTTTTGGAGTTGAGTTGCGAGTTATAGTTTTCGAGAAAATGGGATTTTTGTATGGCTCTTCGAGGTAGCCAGGAATTCCAATGCAACATTATGTAGCATTAAGCTTTCACCTTTCCTGAATTCAAATCTGCTTTTGGAGTTGAGCTGCGAGTTATAGTTTTCGAGAAAATGGGATTTTTGTATCGCTCTTCGAGGTAGCCAGGAATTCCAATGCAACCCCTGTAAAAATTTGAAATTTTTTTTTTCATCCCCGATTTGAAAATTGCTTGTGTAGAATTAAGCTCGCACCTTTCCTGAATTCAAATCTGCTTTTGGAGTTGAGCTGCGAGTTATAGTTTTCGAGAAAATGGGATTTTTGTATGGCTCTTCGAGGTAGCCAGGAATTCCAATGCAACCCCTGTAAAAATTTTTTTTTCATCCCCGATTTGAAAATTGTTTATGTAGCATTAAGCTTTCACCTTTCCTGAATTCAAATCTGCTTTTGGAGTTGAGCTGCGAGTTATAGTTTTCGAGAAAATGGGATTTTTGTATCGCTCTTCGAGGTAGCCAGGAATTCCAATGCAACCCCTGTAAAAATTTGAAATTTTTTTTTTCATCCCCGATTTGAAAATTGCTTGTGTAGAATTAAGCTCGCACCTTTCCTGAATTCAAATCTGCTTTTGGAGTTGAGCTGCGAGTTATAGTTTTCGAGAAAATTGGATTTTTGTATCGCTCTTCGAGGTAGCCAGGAATTCCAATGCAACCCCTGTAAAAATTCGAAAATTTTTTTTTCATCCCCGATTTGAAAATTGCTTATGTAGAATTAAGCTCGCACCTTTCCTGAATTCAAATCTGCTTTTGGAGTTGAGCTGCGAGTTATAGTTTTCGAGAAAATTGGATTTTTGTATCGCTCTTCGAGGTAGCCAGGAATTCCAATGCAACCCCTGTAAAAATTTGAAATTTTTTTTTTCATCCCCGATTTGAAAATTGCTTATGTAGAATTAAGCTCGCACCTTTCCTGAATTCAAATCTGCTTTTGGAGTTGAGCTGCGAGTTATAGTTTTCGAGAAAATTGGATTTTTGTATGGCTCTTCGAGGTAGCCAGGAATTCCAATGCAACCCCTGTAAAAATTCGAAAATTTTTTTTTCATCCCCGATTTGAAAATTGCTTATGTAGAATTAAGCTCGCACCTTTCCTGAATTCAAATCTGCTTTTGGAGTTGAGCTGCGAGTTATAGTTTTCGAGAAAATTGGATTTTTGTATGGCTCTTCGAGTTAGCCAGGAATTCCAATGCAACCCCTGTAAAAATTTGAAAATTTTTTTTTCATCCCCGATTTGAAAATTGTTTATGTAGCAGTAAGCTTTCACCTTTCCTGAATTCAAATCTGCTTTTGGAGTTGAGCTGCGAGTTATAGTTTTCGAGAAAATGGGATTTTTGTATCGCTCTTCGAGGTAGCCAGGAATTCCAATGCAACCCCTGTAAAAATTTGAAATTTTTTTTTTCATCCCCGATTTGAAAATTGCTTGTGTAGAATTAAGCTCGCACCTTTCCTGAATTCAAATCTGCTTTTGGAGTTGAGCTGCGAGTTATAGTTTTCGAGAAAATTGGATTTTTGTATCGCTCTTCGAGGTAGCCAGGAATTCCAATGCAACCCCTGTAAAAATTCGAAAATTTTTTTTTCATCCCCGATTTGAAAATTGCTTATGTAGAATTAAGCTCGCACCTTTCCTGAATTCAAATCTGCTTTTGGAGTTGAGCTGCGAGTTATAGTTTTCGAGAAAATTGGATTTTTGTATGGCTCTTCGAGTTAGCCAGGAATTCCAATGCAACCCCTGTAAAAATTTGAAAATTTTTTTTTCATCTCCGATTTGAAAATTGCTTATGTAGAATTAAGCTCGCACCTTTCCTGAATTCAAATCTGCTTTTGGAGTTGAGCTGCGAGTTATAGTTTTCGAGAAAATGGGATTTTTGTATGGCTCTTCGAAGTAGCCAGGAATTCCAATGCAACCCTGTAAAAATTTGAAAATTTTTTTTTCATCCCCGATTTGAAAATTCTTTATGTAGAATTAAGCTCGCACCTTTCCTGGATTCAAATCTGCTTTTGGAGTTGAGTTGCGAGTTATAGTTTTCGAGAAAATGGGATTTTTGTATGGCTCTTAGAGGTAGCCAGGAATTCCAATGCAACCCCTGTAAAAATTTGAAATTTTTTTTTTCATCCCCGATTTGAAAATTGCTTATGTAGAATTAAGCTCGCACCTTTCCTGAATTCAAATCTGCTTTTGGAGTTGAGCTGCGAGTTATAGTTTTCGAGAAAATGGGATTTTTGTATTGCTCTTCGAGGTAGCCAGGAATTCCAATGCAACCCCTGTTAAAATTTTAAAATTTTTTTTCATCCCCGATTTGAAAATTGTTTATGTAGAATTAAGCTCGCACCTTTCCTGAATTCAAATCTGCTTTTGGAGTTGAGTTGCGAGTTATAGTTTTCGAGAAAATGGGATTTTTGTATGGCTCTTCGAGGTAGCCAGGAATTCCAATGCAACATTATGTAGCATTAAGCTTTCACCTTTCCTGAATTCAAATCTGCTTTTGGAGTTGAGCTGCGAGTTATAGTTTTCGAGAAAATGGGATTTTTGTATCGCTCTTCGAGGTAGCCAGGAATTCCAATGCAACCCCTGTAAAAATTTGAAATTTTTTTTTTCATCCCCGATTTGAAAATTGCTTGTGTAGAATTAAGCTCGCACCTTTCCTGAATTCAAATCTGCTTTTGGAGTTGAGCTGCGAGTTATAGTTTTCGAGAAAATGGGATTTTTGTATGGCTCTTCGAGGTAGCCAGGAATTCCAATGCAACCCCTGTAAAAATTTGAAAATTTTTTTTTCATCCCCGATTTGAAAATTGTTTATGTAGCATTAAGCTTTCACCTTTCCTGAATTCAAATCTGCTTTTGGAGTTGAGCTGCGAGTTATAGTTTTCGAGAAAATGGGATTTTTGTATCGCTCTTCGAGGTAGCCAGGAATTCCAATGCAACCCCCGTAAAAATTCGAAAATTTTTTTTTCATCCCCGATTTGAAAATTGCTTATGTAGAATTAAGCTCGCACCTTTCCTGAATTCAAATCTGCTTTTGGAGTTGAGCTGCGAGTTATAGTTTTCGAGAAAATGGGATTTTTGTATGGCTCTTCGAGGTAGCCAGGAATTCCAATGCAACCCCTGTAAAAATTTGAAAATTTTTTTTTCATCCCCGATTTGAAAATTGCTTATGTAGAATTAAGCTCGCACCTTTCCTGAATTCAAATCTGCTTTTGGAGTTGAGCTGCGAGTTATAGTTTTCGAGAAAATGGGATTTTTGTATCGCTCTTCGAGGTAGCCAGGAATTTCAATGCAACGCCTGTAAAAATTTGAAAATTTTTTTTTCATCCCGATTTGAAAATTGCTTATGTAGAATTAAGCTCGCACCTTTCCTGAATTCAAATCTGCTTTTGTAGTTGAGCTGCGAGTTATAGTTTTCGAGAAATGGGATTTTTGTATGGCTCTTCGAGGTAGCCAGGAATTCCAATGCAACCCCTGTAAAAATCTGAATTTTTTTTTTTCATCTCCGATTTGAAAATTGCTTATGTAGAATTAAGCTCGCACCTTTCCTGAATTCAAATCTGCTTTTGGAGTTGAGCTGCGAGTTATAGTTTTCGAGAAAATTGGATTTTTGTATCGCTCTTCGAGGTAGCCAGGAATTCCAATGCAACCCCTGTAAAAATTCGAAAATTTTTTTTTCATCCCCGATTTGAAAATTGCTTATGTAGAATTAAGCTCGCACCTTTCCTGAATTCAAATCTGCTTTTGGAGTTGAGCTGCGAGTTATAGTTTTCGAGAAAATGGGATTTTTGTATGGCTCTTCGAGGTAGCCAGGAATTCCAATGCAACCCCTGTAAAAATTTGAAAATTTTTTTTTCATCCCCGATTTGAAAATTGCTTATGTAGAATTAAGCTCGCACCTTTCCTGAATTCAAATCTGCTTTTGGAGTTGAGCTGCGAGTTATAGTTTTCGAGAAAATGGGATTTTTGTATCGCTCTTCGAGGTAGCCAGGAATTTCAATGCAACGCCTGTAAAAATTTGAAAATTTTTTTTTCATCCCCGATTTGAAAATTGTTTATGTAGCATTAAGCTTTCAATTTTCCTGAATTCAAATCTGCTTTTGGAGTTGAGCTGCGAGTTATAGTTTTCGAGAAAATGGGATTTTTGTATCGCTCTTCGAGGTAGCCAGGAATTCCAATGCAACCCCTGTAAAAATTTTAAAATTTTTTTTTCATCCCCGATTTGAAAATTGTTTATGTAGCATTAAGCTTTCACCTTTCCTGAATTCAAATCTGCTTTTGGAGTTGAGCTGCGAGTTATAGTTTTCGAGAAAATGGGATTTTTGTATCGCTCTTCGAGGTAGCCAGGAATTCCAATGCAACCCCTGTAAAAATTTGAAAATTTTTTTTCATCCCCGATTTGAAAATTGTTTATGTAGAATTAAGCTCGCACCTTTCCTGAATTCAAATCTGCTTTTGGAGTTGAGCTGCGAGTTATAGTTTTCGAGAAAATGGGATTTTTGTATCGCTCTTCGAGGTAGCCAGGAATTCCAATGCAACCCCTGTAAAAATTTGAAATTTTTTTTTTCATCCCCGATTTGAAAATTGCTTGTGTAGAATTAAGCTCGCACCTTTCCTGAATTCAAATCTGCTTTTGGAGTTGAGCTGCGAGTTATAGTTTTCGAGAAAATTGGATTTTTGTATCGCTCTTCGAGGTAGCCAGGAATTCCAATGCAACCCCTGTAAAAATTCGAAAATTTTTTTTTCATCCCCGATTTGAAAATTGCTTATGTAGAATTAAGCTCGCACCTTTCCTGAATTCAAATCTGCTTTTGGAGTTGAGCTGCGAGTTATAGTTTTCGAGAAAATTGGATTTTTGTATGGCTCTTCGAGTTAGCCAGGAATTCCAATGCAACCCCTGTAAAAATTTGAAATTTTTTTTTTCATCCCCGATTTGAAAATTGCTTGTGTAGAATTAAGCTCGCACCTTTCCTGAATTCAAATCTGCTTTTGGAGTTGAGCTGCGAGTTATAGTTTTCGAGAAAATTGGATTTTTGTATCGCTCTTCGAGGTAGCCAGGAATTCCAATGCAACCCCTGTAAAAATTCGAAAATTTTTTTTTCATCCCCGATTTGAAAATTGCTTATGTAGAATTAAGCTCGCACCTTTCCTGAATTCAAATCTGCTTTTGGAGTTGAGCTGCGAGTTATAGTTTTCGAGAAAATTGGATTTTTGTATGGCTCTTCGAGTTAGCCAGGAATTCCAATGCAACCCCTGTAAAAATCTGAATTTTTTTTTTTCATCTCCGATTTGAAAATTGCTTATGTAGAATTAAGCTCGCACCTTTCCTGAATTCAAATCTGCTTTTGGAGTTGAGCTGCGAGTTATAGTTTTCGAGAAAATTGGATTTTTGTATGGCTCTTCGAGTTAGCCAGGAATTCCAATGCAACCCCTGTAAAAATCTGAATTTTTTTTTTTCATCTCCGATTTGAAAATTGCTTATGTAGAATTAAGCTCGCACCTTTCCTGAATTCAAATCTGCTTTTGGAGTTGAGCTGCGAGTTATAGTTTTCGAGAAAATTGGATTTTTGTATCGCTCTTCGAGGTAGCCAGGAATTCCAATGCAACCCCCGCAAAAATTCGAAAATTTTTTTTTCATCCCCGATTTGAAAATTGCTTATGTAGAATTAAGCTCGCACCTTTCCTGAATTCAAATCTGCTTTTGGAGTTGAGCTGCGAGTTATAGTTTTCGAGAAAATGGGATTTTTGTATGGCTCTTCGAGGTAGCCAGGAATTCCAATGCAACCCCTGTAAAAATTTGAAAATTTTTTTTTCATCCCCGATTTGAAAATTGCTTATGTAGAATTAAGCTCGCACCTTTCCTGAATTCAAATCTGCTTTTGGAGTTGAGCTGCGAGTTATAGTTTTCGAGAAAATGGGATTTTTGTATCGCTCTTCGAGGTAGCCAGGAATTTCAATGCAACGCCTGTAAAAATTTGAAAATTTTTTTTTCATCCCGATTTGAAAATTGCTTATGTAGAATTAAGCTCGCACCTTTCCTGAATTCAAATCTGCTTTTGTAGTTGAGCTGCGAGTTATAGTTTTCGAGAAATGGGATTTTTGTATGGCTCTTCGAGGTAGCCAGGAATTCCAATGCAACCGCTGTAAAAATTTGAAAGTTTTTTTTTCATCTCCGATTTGAAAATTGCTTATGTAGAATTAAGCTCGCACCTTTCCTGAATTCAAATCTGCTTTTGGAGTTGAGCTGCGAGTTATAGTTTTCGAGAAAATGGAATTTTTGTATCGCTCTTCGAGGTAGCCAGGAATTCCAATGCAACCCCTGTAAAAATTCGAAAATTTTTTTTTCATCCCCGATTTGAAAATTGCTTATGTAGAATTAAGCTCGCACCTTTCCTGAATTCAAATCTGCTTTTGGAGTTGAGCTGCGAGTTATAGTTTTCGAGAAAATGGGATTTTTGTATGGCTCTTCGAGGTAGCCAGGAATTCCAATGCAACCCCTGTAAAAATTTGAAAATTTTTTTTTCATCCCCGATTTGAAAATTGCTTATGTAGAATTAAGCTCGCACCTTTCCTGAATTCAAATCTGCTTTTGGAGTTGAGCTGCGAGTTATAGTTTTCGAGAAAATGGGATTTTTGTATCGCTCTTCGAGGTAGCCAGGAATTCCAATGCAACCCCTGTAAAAATTTTAAAATTTTTTTTTCATCCCCGATTTGAAAATTGTTTATGTAGCATTAAGCTTTCAATTTTCCTGAATTCAAATCTGCTTTTGGAGTTGAGCTGCGAGTTATAGTTTTCGAGAAAATGGGATTTTTGTATCGCTCTTCGAGGTAGCCAGGAATTCCAATGCAACCCCTGTAAAAATTTTAAAATTTTTTTTTCATCCCCGATTTGAAAATTGTTTATGTAGCATTAAGCTTTCACCTTTCCTGAATTCAAATCTGCTTTTGGAGTTGAGCTGCGAGTTATAGTTTTCGAGAAAATGGGATTTTTGTATCGCTCTTCGAGGTAGCCAGGAATTCCAATGCAACCCCTGTAAAAATTTGAAAATTTTTTTTCATCCCCGATTTGAAAATTGTTTATGTAGAATTAAGCTCGCACCTTTCCTGAATTCAAATATGCTTTTGGAGTTGAGCTGCGAGTTATAGTTTTCGAGAAAATGGGATTTTTGTATCGCTCTTCGAGGTAGCCAGGAATTCCAATGCAACCCCTGTAAAAATTTTAAATTTTTTTTTTCATCCCCGATTTGAAAATTGCTTGTGTAGAATTAAGCTCGCACCTTTCCTGAATTCAAATCTGCTTTTGGAGTTGGGCTGCGAGTTATAGTTTTCGAGAAAATTGGATTTTTGTATGGCTCTTCGAGTTAGCCAGGAATTCCAATGCAACCCCTGTAAAAATCTGAATTTTTTTTTTTCATCTCCGATTTGAAAATTGCTTATGTAGAATTAAGCTCGCACCTTTCCTGAATTCAAATCTGCTTTTGGAGTTGAGCTGCGAGTTATAGTTTTCGAGAAAATGGGATTTTTGTATGGCTCTTCGAGTTAGCCAGGAATTCCAATGCAACCCCTGTAAAAATCTGAATTTTTTTTTTTCATCTCCGATTTGAAAATTGCTTATGTAGAATTAAGCTCGCACCTTTCCTGAATTCAAATCTGCTTTTGGAGTTGAGCTGCGAGTTATAGTTTTCGAGAAAATTGGATTTTTGTATCGCTCTTCGAGGTAGCCAGGAATTCCAATGCAACCCCTGTAAAAATTCGAAAATTTTTTTTTCATCCCCGATTTGAAAATTGCTTATGTAGAATTAAGCTCGCACCTTTCCTGAATTCAAATCTGCTTTTGGAGTTGAGCTGCGAGTTATAGTTTTCGAGAAAATGGGATTTTTGTATGGCTCTTCGAGGTAGCCAGGAATTCCAATGCAACCCCTGTAAAAATTTGAAAATTTTTTTTTCATCCCCGATTTGAAAATTGTTTATGTAGCATTAAGCTTTCACCTTTCCTGAATTCAAGTCTGCTTTTGGAGTTGAGCTGCGAGTTATAGTTTTCGAGAAAATGGGATTTTTGTATCGCTCTTCGAGGTAGCCAGGAATTCCAATGCAACCCCTGTAAAAATTTGAAAATTTTTTTTCATCCCCGATTTGAAAATTGTTTATGTAGAATTAAGCTCGCACCTTTCCTGAATTCAAATCTGCTTTTGGAGTTGAGCTGCGAGTTATAGTTTTCGAGAAAATGGGATTTTTGTATCGCTCTTCGAGGTAGCCAGGAATTCCAATGCAACCCCTGTAAAAATTTGAAATTTTTTTTTTCATCCCCGATTTGAAAATTGCTTGTGTAGAATTAAGCTCGCACCTTTCCTGAATTCAAATCTGCTTTTGGAGTTGAGCTGCGAGTTATAGTTTTCGAGAAAATTGGATTTTTGTATCGCTCTTCGAGGTAGCCAGGAATTCCAATGCAACCCCTGTAAAAATTCGAAAATTTTTTTTTCATCCCCGATTTGAAAATTGCTTATGTAGAATTAAGCTCGCACCTTTCCTGAATTCAAATCTGCTTTTGGAGTTGAGCTGCGAGTTATAGTTTTCGAGAAAATTGGATTTTTGTATGGCTCTTCGAGTTAGCCAGGAATTCCAATGCAACCCCTGTAAAAATTTGAAATTTTTTTTTTCATCCCCGATTTGAAAATTGCTTGTGTAGAATTAAGCTCGCACCTTTCCTGAATTCAAATCTGCTTTTGGAGTTGAGCTGCGAGTTATAGTTTTCGAGAAAATTGGATTTTTGTATCGCTCTTCGAGGTAGCCAGGAATTCCAATGCAACCCCTGTAAAAATTCGAAAATTTTTTTTTCATCCCCGATTTGAAAATTGCTTATGTAGAATTAAGCTCGCACCTTTTCTGAATTCAAATCTGCTTTTGGAGTTGAGCTGCGAGTTATAGTTTTCGAGAAAATTGGATTTTTGTATGGCTCTTCGAGTTAGCCAGGAATTCCAATGCAACCCCTGTAAAAATCTGAATTTTTTTTTTTCATCTCCGATTTGAAAATTGCTTATGTAGAATTAAGCTCGCACCTTTCCTGAATTCAAATCTGCTTTTGGAGTTGAGCTGCGAGTTATAGTTTTCGAGAAAATTGGATTTTTGTATGGCTCTTCGAGTTAGCCAGGAATTCCAATGCAACCCCTGTAAAAATCTGAATTTTTTTTTTTCATCTCCGATTTGAAAATTGCTTATGTAGAATTAAGCTCGCACCTTTCCTGAATTCAAATCTGCTTTTGGAGTTGAGCTGCGAGTTATAGTTTTCGAGAAAATTGGATTTTTGTATCGCTCTTCGAGGTAGCCAGGAATTCCAATGCAACCCCCGCAAAAATTCGAAAATTTTTTTTTCATCCCCGATTTGAAAATTGCTTATGTAGAATTAAGCTCGCACCTTTCCTGAATTCAAATCTGCTTTTGGAGTTGAGCTGCGAGTTATAGTTTTCGAGAAAATGGGATTTTTGTATGGCTCTTCGAGGTAGCCAGGAATTCCAATGCAACCCCTGTAAAAATTTGAAAATTTTTTTTTCATCCCCGATTTGAAAATTGCTTATGTAGAATTAAGCTCGCACCTTTCCTGAATTCAAATCTGCTTTTGGAGTTGAGCTGCGAGTTATAGTTTTCGAGAAAATGGGATTTTTGTATCGCTCTTCGAGGTAGCCAGGAATTTCAATGCAACGCCTGTAAAAATTTGAAAATTTTTTTTTCATCCCGATTTGAAAATTGCTTATGTAGAATTAAGCTCGCACCTTTCCTGAATTCAAATCTGCTTTTGTAGTTGAGCTGCGAGTTATAGTTTTCGAGAAATGGGATTTTTGCATGGCTCTTCGAGGTAGCCAGGAATTCCAATGCAACCGCTGTAAAAATTTGAAAGTTTTTTTTTCATCCCCGATTTGAAAATTGCTTATGTAGAATTAAGCTCGCACCTTTCCTGAATTCAAATCTGCTTTTGGAGTTGAGCTGCGAGTTATAGTTTTCGAGAAAATTGGATTTTTGTATGGCTCTTCGAGTTAGCCAGGAATTCCAATGCAACCCCTGTAAAAATCTGAATTTTTTTTTTTCATCTCCGATTTGAAAATTGCTTATGTAGAATTAAGCTCGCACCTTTCCTGAATTCAAATCTGCTTTTGGAGTTGAGCTGCGAGTTATAGTTTTCGAGAAAATGGGATTTTTGTATGGCTCTTCGAGGTAGCCAGGAATTCCAATGCAACCCCTGTAAAAATTTGAAAATTTTTTTTTCATCCCCGATTTGAAAATTGCTTATGTAGAATTAAGCTCGCACCTTTCCTGAATTCAAATCTGCTTTTGGAGTTGAGCTGCGAGTTATAGTTTTCGAGAAAATGGGATTTTTGTATCGCTCTTCGAGGTAGCCAGGAATTTCAATGCAACGCCTGTAAAAATTTGAAAATTTTTTTTTCATCCCGATTTGAAAATTGCTTATGTAGAATTAAGCTCGAACCTTTCCTGAATTCAAATCTGCTTTTGTAGTTGAGCTGCGAGTTATAGTTTTCGAGAAATGGGATTTTTGTATGGCTCTTCGAGGTAGCCAGGAATTCCAATGCAACCGCTGTAAAAATTTGAAAGTTTTTTTTTCATCCCCGATTTGAAAATTGTTTATGTAGAATTAAGCTCCCACCTTTCCTGAATTCAAATCTGCTTTTGGAGTTGAGCTGCGAGTTATAGTTTTCGAGAAAATGGGATTTTTGTATCGCTCTTCGAGGTAGCCAGGAATTCCAAATTTTTTTTTCATCCCCGATTTGAAAATTGTTTATGTAGCATTAAGCTTTCAATTTTCCTGAATTCAAATCTGCTTTTGGAGTTGAGCTGCGAGTTATAGTTTTCGAGAAAATGGGATTTTTGTATCGCTCTTCGAGGTAGCCAGGAATTCCAATGCAACCCCTGTAAAAATTTTAAAATTTTTTTTTCATCCCCGATTTGAAAATTGTTTATGTAGCATTAAGCTTTCACCTTTCCTGAATTCAAATCTGCTTTTGGAGTTGAGCTGCGAGTTATAGTTTTCGAGAAAATGGGATTTTTGTATCGCTCTTCGAGGTAGCCAGGAATTCCAATGCAACCCCTGTAAAAATTTGAAAATTTTTTTTCATCCCCGATTTGAAAATTGTTTATGTAGAATTAAGCTCGCACCTTTCCTGAATTCAAATATGCTTTTGGAGTTGAGCTGCGAGTTATAGTTTTCGAGAAAATGGGATTTTTGTATCGCTCTTCGAGGTAGCCAGGAATTCCAATGCAACCCCTGTAAAAATTTGAAATTTTTTTTTTCATCCCCGATTTGAAAATTGCTTGTGTAGAATTAAGCTCGCACCTTTCCTGAATTCAAATCTGCTTTTGGAGTTGGGCTGCGAGTTATAGTTTTCGAGAAAATTGGATTTTTGTATGGCTCTTCGAGTTAGCCAGGAATTCCAATGCAACCCCTGTAAAAATCTGAATTTTTTTTTTTCATCTCCGATTTGAAAATTGCTTATGTAGAATTAAGCTCGCACCTTTCCTGAATTCAAATCTGCTTTTGGAGTTGAGCTGCGAGTTATAGTTTTCGAGAAAATTGGATTTTTGTATCGCTCTTCGAGGTAGCCAGGAATTCCAATGCAACCCCTGTAAAAATTCGAAAATTTTTTTTTCATCCCCGATTTGAAAATTGCTTATGTAGAATTAAGCTCGCACCTTTCCTGAATTCAAATCTGCTTTTGGAGTTGAGCTGCGAGTTATAGTTTTCGAGAAAATGGGATTTTTGTATGGCTCTTCGAGGTAGCCAGGAATTCCAATGCAACCCCTGTAAAAATTTGAAAATTTTTTTTTCATCCCCGATTTGAAAATTGCTTATGTAGAATTAAGCTCGCACCTTTCCTGAATTCAAATCTGCTTTTGGAGTTGAGCTGCGAGTTATAGTTTTCGAGAAAATGGGATTTTTGTATCGCTCTTCGAGGTAGCCAGGAATTTCAATGCAACGCCTGTAAAAATTTGAAAATTTTTTTTTCATCCCGATTTGAAAATTGCTTATGTAGAATTAAGCTCGCACCTTTCCTGAATTCAAATCTGCTTTTGTAGTTGAGCTGCGAGTTATAGTTTTCGAGAAATGGGATTTTTGTATATCTCTTCGAGGTAGCCAGGAATTCCAATGCAACCGCTGTAAAAATTTGAAAGTTTTTTTTTCATCCCCGATTTGAAAATTGTTTATGTAGAATTAAGCTCCCACCTTTCCTGAATTCAAATCTGCTTTTGGAGTTGAGCTGCGAGTTATAGTTTTCGAGAAAATGGGATTTTTGTATCGCTCTTCGAGGTAGCCAGGAATTCCAATGCAACCCCTGTAAAAATTTTAAAATTTTTTTTTCATCCCCGATTTGAAAATTGTTTATGTAGCATTAAGCTTTCAATTTTCCTGAATTCAAATCTGCTTTTGGAGTTGAGCTGCGAGTTATAGTTTTCGAGAAAATGGGATTTTTGTATCGCTCTTCGAGGTAGCCAGGAATTCCAATGCAACCCCTGTAAAAATTTGAAAATTTTTTTTTCATCCCCGATTTGAAAATTGTTTATGTAGCATTAAGCTTTCACCTTTCCTGAATTCAAATCTGCTTTTGGAGTTGAGCTGCGAGTTATAGTTTTCGAGAAAATGGGATTTTTGTATCGCTCTTCGAGGTAGCCAGGAATTCCAATGCAACCCCTGTAAAAATTTGAAAATTTTTTTTCATCCCCGATTTGAAAATTGTTTATGTAGAATTAAGCTCGCACCTTTCCTGAATTCAAATCTGCTTTTGGAGTTGAGCTGCGAGTTATAGTTTTCGAGAAAATGGGATTTTTGTATCGCTCTTCGAGGTAGCCAGGAATTCCAATGCAACCCCTGTAAAAATTTGAAATTTTTTTTTTCATCCCCGATTTGAAAATTGCTTGTGTAGAATTAAGCTCGCACCTTTCCTGAATTCAAATCTGCTTTTGGAGTTGAGCTGCGAGTTATAGTTTTCGAGAAAATTGGATTTTTGTATCGCTCTTCGAGGTAGCCAGGAATTCCAATGCAACCCCTGTAAAAATCTGAATTTTTTTTTTTCATCTCCGATTTGAAAATTGCTTATGTAGAATTAAGCTCGCACCTTTCCTGAATTCAAATCTGCTTTTGGAGTTGAGCTGCGAGTTATAGTTTTCGAGAAAATGGGATTTTTGTATCGCTCTTCGAGGTAGCCAGGAATTCCAATGCAACCCCTGTAAAAATTTTAAAATTTTTTTTTCATCCCCGATTTGAAAATTGCTTATGTAGAATTAAGCTCGCACCTTTCCTGAATTCAAATCTGCTTTTGGAGTTGAGCTGCGAGTTATAGTTTTCGAGAAAATTGGATTTTTGTATGGCTCTTCGAGTTAGCCAGGAATTCCAATGCAACCCCTGTAAAAATTTGAAATTTTTTTTTTCATCCCCGATTTGAAAATTGCTTATGTAGAATTAAGCTCGCACCTTTCCTGAATTCAAATCTGCTTTTGGAGTTGAGCTGCGAGTTATAGTTTTCGAGAAAATTGGATTTTTGTATCGCTCTTCGAGGTAGCCAGGAATTCCAATGCAACCCCTGTAAAATTTCGAAAATTTTTTTTTCATCCCCGATTTGAAAATTGCTTATGTAGAATTAAGCTCGCACCTTTCCTGAATTCAAATCTGCTTTTGGAGTTGAGCTGCGAGTTATAGTTTTCGAGAAAATTGGATTTTTGTATGGCTCTTCGAGTTAGCCAGGAATTCCAATGCAACCCCTGTAAAAATCTGAATTTTTTTTTTTCATCTCCGATTTGAAAATTGCTTATGTAGAATTAAGCTCGCACCTTTCCTGAATTCAAATCTGCTTTTGGAGTTGAGCTGCGAGTTATAGTTTTCGAGAAAATTGGATTTTTGTATCGCTCTTCGAGGTAGCCAGGAATTCCAATGCAACCCGTGTAAAAATTCGAAAATTTTTTTTTCATCCCCGATTTGAAAATTGCTTATGTAGAATTAAGCTCGCACCTTTCCTGAATTCAAATCTGCTTTTGGAGTTGAGCTGCGAGTTATAGTTTTCGAGAAAATGGGATTTTTGTATGGCTCTTCGAGGTAGCCAGGAATTCCAATGCAACCCCTGTAAAAATTTGAAATTTTTTTTTTCATCCCCGATTTGAAAATTGCTTATGTAGAATTAAGCTCGCACCTTTCCTGAATTCAAATCTGCTTTTGGAGTTGAGCTGCGAGTTATAGTTTTCGAGAAAATGGGATTTTTGTATCGCTCTTCGAGGTAGCCAGGAATTTCAATGCAACGCCTGTAAAAATTTGAAAATTTTTTTTTCATCCCGATTTGAAAATTGCTTATGTAGAATTAAGCTCGCACCTTTCCTGAATTCAAATCTGCTTTTGTAGTTGAGCTGCGAGTTATAGTTTTCGAGAAATGGGATTTTTGTATGGCTCTTCGAGGTAGCCAGGAATTCCAATGCAACCGCTGTAAAAATTTGAAAGTTTTTTTTTCATCCCCGATTTGAAAATTGTTTATGTAGAATTAAGCTCCCACCTTTCCTTAATTCAAATCTGCTTTTGGAGTTGAGCTGCGAGTTATAGTTTTCGAGAAAATATGATTTTTGTATCGCTCTTCGAGGTAGCCAGGAATTCCAATGCAACCCCTGTAAAAATTTTAAAATTTTTTTTTCATCCCCGATTTGAAAATTGTTTATGTAGCATTAAGCTTTCAATTTTCCTGAATTCAAATCTGCTTTTGGAGTTGAGTTGCGAGTTATAGTTTTCGAGAAAATGGGATTTTTGTATCGCTCTTCGAGGTAGCCAGGAATTCCAATGCAACCCCTGTAAAAATTTGAAAATTTTTTTTTCATCCCCGATTTGAAAATTGTTTATGTAGCATTAAGCTTTCACCTTTCCTGAATTCAAATCTGCTTTTGGAGTTGAGCTGCGAGTTATAGTTTTCGAGAAAATGGGATTTTTGTATCGCTCTTCGAGGTAGCCAGGAATTCCAATGCAACCCCTGTAAAAATTTGAAAATTTTTTTTCATCCCCGATTTGAAAATTGTTTATGTAGAATTAAGCTCGCACCTTTCCTGAATTCAAATCTGCTTTTGGAGTTGAGCTGCGAGTTATAGTTTTCGAGAAAATGGGATTTTTGTATCGCTCTTCGAGGTAGCCAGGAATTCCAATGCAACCCCTGTAAAAATTTAAAATTTTTTTTTTCATCCCCGATTTGAAAATTGCTTGTGTAGAATTAAGCTCGCACCTTTCCTGAATTCAAATCTGCTTTTGGAGTTGAGCTGCGAGTTATAGTTTTCGAGAAAATGGGATTTTTGTATCGCTCTTCGAGGTAGCCAGGAATTTCAATGCAACGCCTGTAAAAATTTGAAAATTTTTTTTTCATCCCGATTTGAAAATTGCTTATGTAGAATTAAGCTCGCACCTTTCCTGAATTCAAATCTGCTTTTGTAGTTGAGCTGCGAGTTATAGTTTTCGAGAAATGGGATTTTTGTATATCTCTTCGAGGTAGCCAGGAATTCCAATGCAACCGCTGTAAAAATTTGAAAGTTTTTTTTTCATCCCCGATTTGAAAATTGTTTATGTAGAATTAAGCTCCCACCTTTCCTGAATTCAAATCTGCTTTTGGAGTTGAGCTGCGAGTTATAGTTTTCGAGAAAATGGGATTTTTGTATCGCTCTTCGAGGTAGCCAGGAATTCCAATGCAACCCCTGTAAAAATTTTAAAATTTTTTTTTCATCCCCGATTTGAAAATTGTTTATGTAGCATTAAGCTTTCAATTTTCCTGAATTCAAATCTGCTTTTGGAGTTGAGCTGCGAGTTATAGTTTTCGAGAAAATGGGATTTTTGTATCGCTCTTCGAGGTAGCCAGGAATTCCAATGCAACCCCTGTAAAAATTTGAAAATTTTTTTTTCATCCCCGATTTGAAAATTGTTTATGTAGCATTAAGCTTTCACCTTTCCTGAATTCAAATCTGCTTTTGGAGTTGAGCTGCGAGTTATAGTTTTCGAGAAAATGGGATTTTTGTATCGCTCTTCGAGGTAGCCAGGAATTCCAATGCAACCCCTGTAAAAATTTGAAAATTTTTTTTCATCCCCGATTTGAAAATTGTTTATGTAGAATTAAGCTCGCACCTTTCCTGAATTCAAATCTGCTTTTGGAGTTGAGCTGCGAGTTATAGTTTTCGAGAAAATGGGATTTTTGTATCGCTCTTCGAGGTAGCCAGGAATTCCAATGCAACCCCTGTAAAAATTTGAAATTTTTTTTTTCATCCCCGATTTGAAAATTGCTTGTGTAGAATTAAGCTCGCACCTTTCCTGAATTCAAATCTGCTTTTGGAGTTGAGCTGCGAGTTATAGTTTTCGAGAAAATTGGATTTTTGTATCGCTCTTCGAGGTAGCCAGGAATTCCAATGCAACCCCTGTAAAAATCTGAATTTTTTTTTTTCATCTCCGATTTGAAAATTGCTTATGTAGAATTAAGCTCGCACCTTTCCTGAATTCAAATCTGCTTTTGGAGTTGAGCTGCGAGTTATAGTTTTCGAGAAAATGGGATTTTTGTATCGCTCTTCGAGGTAGCCAGGAATTCCAATGCAACCCCTGTAAAAATTTTAAAATTTTTTTTTCATCCCCGATTTGAAAATTGCTTATGTAGAATTAAGCTCGCACCTTTCCTGAATTCAAATCTGCTTTTGGAGTTGAGCTGCGAGTTATAGTTTTCGAGAAAATTGGATTTTTGTATGGCTCTTCGAGTTAGCCAGGAATTCCAATGCAACCCCTGTAAAAATTTGAAATTTTTTTTTTCATCCCCGATTTGAAAATTGCTTATGTAGAATTAAGCTCGCACCTTTCCTGAATTCAAATCTGCTTTTGGAGTTGAGCTGCGAGTTATAGTTTTCGAGAAAATTGGATTTTTGTATCGCTCTTCGAGGTAGCCAGGAATTCCAATGCAACCCCTGTAAAATTTCGAAAATTTTTTTTTCATCCCCGATTTGAAAATTGCTTATGTAGAATTAAGCTCGCACCTTTCCTGAATTCAAATCTGCTTTTGGAGTTGAGCTGCGAGTTATAGTTTTCGAGAAAATTGGATTTTTGTATGGCTCTTCGAGTTAGCCAGGAATTCCAATGCAACCCCTGTAAAAATCTGAATTTTTTTTTTTCATCTCCGATTTGAAAATTGCTTATGTAGAATTAAGCTCGCACCTTTCCTGAATTCAAATCTGCTTTTGGAGTTGAGCTGCGAGTTATAGTTTTCGAGAAAATTGGATTTTTGTATCGCTCTTCGAGGTAGCCAGGAATTCCAATGCAACCCGTGTAAAAATTCGAAAATTTTTTTTTCATCCCCGATTTGAAAATTGCTTATGTAGAATTAAGCTCGCACCTTTCCTGAATTCAAATCTGCTTTTGGAGTTGAGCTGCGAGTTATAGTTTTCGAGAAAATGGGATTTTTGTATGGCTCTTCGAGGTAGCCAGGAATTCCAATGCAACCCCTGTAAAAATTTGAAATTTTTTTTTTCATCCCCGATTTGAAAATTGCTTATGTAGAATTAAGCTCGCACCTTTCCTGAATTCAAATCTGCTTTTGGAGTTGAGCTGCGAGTTATAGTTTTCGAGAAAATGGGATTTTTGTATCGCTCTTCGAGGTAGCCAGGAATTTCAATGCAACGCCTGTAAAAATTTGAAAATTTTTTTTTCATCCCGATTTGAAAATTGCTTATGTAGAATTAAGCTCGCACCTTTCCTGAATTCAAATCTGCTTTTGTAGTTGAGCTGCGAGTTATAGTTTTCGAGAAATGGGATTTTTGTATGGCTCTTCGAGGTAGCCAGGAATTCCAATGCAACCGCTGTAAAAATTTGAAAGTTTTTTTTTCATCCCCGATTTGAAAATTGTTTATGTAGAATTAAGCTCCCACCTTTCCTTAATTCAAATCTGCTTTTGGAGTTGAGCTGCGAGTTATAGTTTTCGAGAAAATATGATTTTTGTATCGCTCTTCGAGGTAGCCAGGAATTCCAATGCAACCCCTGTAAAAATTTTAAAATTTTTTTTTCATCCCCGATTTGAAAATTGTTTATGTAGCATTAAGCTTTCAATTTTCCTGAATTCAAATCTGCTTTTGGAGTTGAGTTGCGAGTTATAGTTTTCGAGAAAATGGGATTTTTGTATCGCTCTTCGAGGTAGCCAGGAATTCCAATGCAACCCCTGTAAAAATTTGAAAATTTTTTTTTCATCCCCGATTTGAAAATTGTTTATGTAGCATTAAGCTTTCACCTTTCCTGAATTCAAATCTGCTTTTGGAGTTGAGCTGCGAGTTATAGTTTTCGAGAAAATGGGATTTTTGTATCGCTCTTCGAGGTAGCCAGGAATTCCAATGCAACCCCTGTAAAAATTTGAAAATTTTTTTTCATCCCCGATTTGAAAATTGTTTATGTAGAATTAAGCTCGCACCTTTCCTGAATTCAAATCTGCTTTTGGAGTTGAGCTGCGAGTTATAGTTTTCGAGAAAATGGGATTTTTGTATCGCTCTTCGAGGTAGCCAGGAATTCCAATGCAACCCCTGTAAAAATTTAAAATTTTTTTTTTCATCCCCGATTTGAAAATTGCTTGTGTAGAATTAAGCTCGCACCTTTCCTGAATTCAAATCTGCTTTTGGAGTTGAGCTGCGAGTTATAGTTTTCGAGAAAATTGGATTTTTGTATCGCTCTTCGAGGTAGCCAGGAATTCCAATGCAACCCCTGTAAAAATTCGAAAATTTTTTTTTCATCCCCGATTTGAAAATTGCTTATGTAGAATTAAGCTCGCACCTTTCCTGAATTCAAATCTGCTTTTGGAGTTGAGCTGCGAGTTATAGTTTTCGAGAAAATTGGATTTTTGTATGGCTCTTCGAGTTAGCCAGGAATTCCAATGCAACCCCTGTAAAAATCTGAATTTTTTTTTTTCATCTCCGATTTGAAAATTGCTTATGTAGAATTAAGCTCGCACCTTTCCTGAATTCAAATCTGCTTTTGGAGTTGAGCTGCGAGTTATAGTTTTCGAGAAAATTGGATTTTTGTATCGCTCTTCGAGGTAGCCAGGAATTCCAATGCAACCCCTGTAAAAATTCGAAAATTTTTTTTTCATCCCCGATTTGAAAATTGCTTATGTAGAATTAAGCTCGCACCTTTCCTGAATTCAAATCTGCTTTTGGAGTTGAGCTGCGAGTTATAGTTTTCGAGAAAATTGGATTTTTGTATGGCTCTTCGAGTTAGCCAGGAATTCCAATGCAACCCCTGTAAAAATTTGAATTTTTTTTTTTCATCTCCGATTTGAAAATTGCTTATGTAGAATTAAGCTCGCACCTTTCCTGAATTCAAATCTGCTTTTGGAGTTGAGCTGCGAGTTATAGTTTTCGAGAAAATTGGATTTTTGTATCGCTCTTCGAGGTAGCCAGGAATTCCAATGCAACCCCTGTTAAAATTTTAAAATTTTTTTTCATCCCCGATTTGAAAATTGTTTATGTAGAATTAAGCTCGCACCTTTCCTGAATTCAAATCTGCTTTTGGAGTTGAGTTGCGAGTTATAGTTTTCGAGAAAATGGGATTTTTGTATGGCTCTTCGAGGTAGCCAGGAATTCCAATGCAACCCCTGTAAAAATTTGAAAATTTTTTTTTCATCCCCGATTTGAAAATTGTTTATGTAGCATTAAGCTTTCACCTTTCCTGAATTCAAATCTGCTTTTGGAGTTGAGCTGCGAGTTATAGTTTTCGAGAAAATGGGATTTTTGTATCGCTCTTCGAGGTAGCCAGGAATTCCAATGCAACCCCTGTAAAAATTTGAAATTTTTTTTTTCATCCCCGATTTGAAAATTGCTTATGTAGAATTAAGCTCGCACCTTTCCTGAATTCAAATCTGCTTTTGGAGTTGAGCTGCGAGTTATAGTTTTCGAGAAAATTGGATTTTTGTATCGCTCTTCGAGGTAGCCAGGAATTCCAATGCAACCCCTGTAAAAATTCGAAAATTTTTTTTTCATCCCCGATTTGAAAATTGCTTATGTAGAATTAAGCTCGCACCTTTCCTGAATTCAAATCTGCTTTTGGAGTTGAGCTGCGAGTTATAGTTTTCGAGAAAATTGGATTTTTGTATCGCTCTTCGAGGTAGCCAGGAATTCCAATGCAACCCCTGTAAAAATTCGAAAATTTTTTTTTCATCCCCGATTTGAAAATTGCTTATGTAGAATTAAGCTCGCACCTTTCCTGAATTCAAATCTGCTTTTGGAGTTGAGCTGCGAGTTATAGTTTTCGAGAAAATGGGATTTTTGTATTGCTCTTCGAGGTAGCCAGGAATTCCAATGCAACCCCTGTAAAAATTTGAAAATTTTTTTTTCATCCCCGATTTGAAAATTGCTTATGTAGAATTAAGCTCGCACCTTTCCTGAATTCAAATCTGCTTTTGGAGTTGAGCTGCGAGTTATAGTTTTCGAGAAAATGGGATTTTTGTATCGCTCTTCGAGGTAGCCAGGAATTTCAATGCAACGCCTGTAAAAATTTGAAAATTTTTTTTTCATCCCGATTTGAAAATTGCTTATGTAGAATTAAGCTCGCACCTTTCCTGAATTCAAATCTGCTTTTGTAGTTGAGCTGCGAGTTATAGTTTTCGAGAAATGGGATTTTTGTATGGCTCTTCGAGGTAGCCAGGAATTCCAATGCAACCGCTGTAAAAATTTGAAAGTTTTTTTTTCATCCCCGATTTGAAAATTGTTTATGTAGAATTAAGCTCCCACCTTTCCTGAATTCAAATCTGCTTTTGGAGTTGAGCTGCGAGTTATAGTTTTCGAGAAAATGGGATTTTTGTATCGCTCTTCGAGGTAGCCAGGAATTCCAATGCAACCCCTGTAAAAATTTTAAAATTTTTTTTTCATCCCCGATTTGAAAATTGTTTATGTAGCATTAAGCTTTCAATTTTCCTGAATTCAAATCTGCTTTTGGAGTTGAGCTGCGAGTTATAGTTTTCGAGAAAATGGGATTTTTGTATCGCTCTTCGAGGTAGCCAGGAATTCCAATGCAACCCCTGTAAAAATTTGAAAATTTTTTTTTCATCCCCGATTTGAAAATTGTTTATGTAGCATTAAACTTTCACCTTTCCTGAACTCAAATCTGCTTTTGGAGTTGAGCTGCGAGTTATAGTTTTCGAGAAAATGGGATTTTTGTATCGCTCTTCGAGGTAGCCAGGAATTCCAATGCAACCCCTGTAAAAATTTGAAAATTTTTTTTCATCCCCGATTTGAAAATTGTTTATGTAGAATTAAGCTCGCACCTTTCCTGAATTCAAATCTGCTTTTGGAGTTGAGCTGCGAGTTATAGTTTTCGAGAAAATAGGATTTTTGTATGGCTCTTCGAGGTAGCCAGGAATTCCAATGCAACCCCTGTAAAAATTTGAAAATTTTTTTTTCATCCCCGATTGAAAATTGTTTATGTAGCATTAAGCTTTCAATTTTCCTGAATTCAAATCTGCTTTTGGAGTTGAGCTGCGAGTTATAGTTTTCGAGAAAATGGGATTTTTGTATGGCTCTTCGAGGTAGCCAGGAATTCCAATGCAACCCCTGTAAAAATTTGAAAATTTTTTTTTCATCCCCGATTTGAAAATTGTTTATGTAGCATTAAGCTTTCACCTTTCCTGAATTCAAATCTGCTTTTGGAGTTGAGCTGCGAGTTATAGTTTTCGAGAAAATGGGATTTTTGTATCGCTTTTCGAGGTAGCCAGGAATTCCAATGCAACCCCTGTAAAAATTTGAAAATTTTTTTTCATCCCCGATTTGAAAATTGTTTATGTAGAATTAAGCTCGCACCTTTCCTGAATTCAAATCTGCTTTTGGAGTTGAGCTGCGAGTTATAGTTTTCGAGAAAATGGGATTTTTGTATCGCTCTTCGAGGTAGCCAGGAATTTCAATGCAACCCCTGTAAAAATTTGAAAATTTTTTTTTCATCCCCGATTTGAAAATTGTTTATGTAGAATTAAGCTCCCACCTTTCCTGAATTCATATCTGCTTTTGGACTTGAGCTGCGAGTTATAGTTTTCGAGAAAATGGGATTTTTGTATCGCTCTTCGAGGTAGCCAGGAATTCCAATGCAACCCCTGTAAAAATTTGAAAATTTTTTTTTCATCCCCGATTGAAAATTGTGTATGTAGAATTAAGCTCCCACCTTTCCTGAATTCAAATCTGCTTTTGGAGTTGAACTGCGAGTTATAGTTTTCGAGAACATGGGATTTTTGTATTGCTCTTCGAGGTAGCTAGGAATTCCAATACAACCCCTGTAAAAATTTGAAAATTTTTTTTTCATCCCCGATTTGAAAATTGTTTATGTAGAATTAAGCTCCCACCTTTCCTGAATTCAAATCTGCTTTTGGAGTTGAGTTGCGAGTTATAGTTTTCGAGAAAATACAATTTTTGTATTGCTCTTCGAGGTAGCCAGGAATTCCAATGCAACCTCTGTAAAAATTTGAAAATTTTTTTTTCATCCCCGATTTGAAAATTGTTTATGTAGAATTAAGCTCCCACCTTTCCTGAATTCAAATCTGCTTTTGGAGTTGAGTTGCGAGTTATAGTTTTCGAGAAAATGGGATTTTTGTATTGCTCTTCGAGGTAGCCAGGAATTTCAATGCAACGCCTGTAAAAATTTGAAAATTTTTTTTTCATCCCGATTTGAAAATTGCTTATGTAGAATTAAGCTCCCATCTTTCGTGAATTCAAATCTGCTTTTGGAGTTGAGCTGCGAGTTATAGTTTTCGAGAAAATGGAATTTTTCTATCGCTCTTCGAGGTAGTCAGGAATTCCAATGCAACCCCTGTAAAAATTTGAAAATTTTTTTTTCATCCCTGATTTGAAAATTGTTTATGTAGAATTAAGCTCCCACCTTTCCTGAATTCAAATCTGCTTTTGGAGTTGAGCTGCGAGTTATAGTTTTCGAGAAAATGGGATTTTAGTATTGCTCTTCGAGGTAGCCAGGAATTCCAATGCAACCCCTGTAAAAATTTGAACATTTTTTGTTCATCCCCGATTTGAAAATTGTTTATGTAGAATTAAGCTCCCACCTTTCCTGAATTCAAATCTGCTTTTGGAGTTGAGTTGCGAGTTATAGTTTTCGAGAAAATAGGATTTTTGTATTGCTCTTCGAGGTAGCCAGGAATTCCAATGCAACCTCTGTAAAATTTGAAAATTTTTTTTTCATCCCCGATTTGAAAATTGTTTATGTAGAATTAAGCTCCCACCTTTCCTGAATTCAAATCTGCTTTTGGAGTTGAGTTGCGAGTTATAATTTTCGAGAAAATGGGATTTTTGTATTGCTCTTCGAGGTAGCCAGGAATTCCAATGCAACCCCTGTAAAAATTTGAAAATTTTTTTTCATCCCCGATTTGAAAATTGTTTATGTAGAATTAAGCTCCCACCTTTCGTGAATTCAAATCTGCTTTTGGAGTTGAGTTGCGAGTTATAGTTTTCGAGAAAACAGGATTTTTGTATGGCTCTTCGAGGTAGCCATTAATTCCAATGCAACCGCTGTAAAAATTTGAAAGTTTTTTTTTCATCCCCGATTTGAAAACTGTTTATGTAGAATTAAGCTCCCACCTTTCCTGAATTCAAATCTGCTTTTGGAGTTGAGCTGCGAGTTATAGTTTTCGAGAAATGGGATTTTTGTATCGCTCTTCGATTTAGCCAGGAATTCCAATGCAACCCCTGCAAGAATTAAAAAAATTTTTTTCATCCCCAATTTGAAAATTGCTTATGTAGAATTAAGCTCCCACCTTTCGTGAATTCAAATCTGCTTTTGGAGTTGAGCTGCGAGTTATAGTTTTCGAGAAAATGGGATTTTTGTATCGCTCTTCGAGGTAGCCAGGAATTCCAATGTAACCCCTGTAAAAATTTGAACATTTTTTTTTCATCCCCGATTTGAAAATTGCTTATGTAGAATTAAGCTCGCACCTTTATTGAATTCAAATCTGCTTTTGGAGTTGAGCTGCGAGTTATAGTTTTCGAGAAAATGGGATATTTGTATGGCTCTTCGAGGTAGCCAGGAATTCCAATGCAACCCCTGTAAAAATTTGAAAATTTTTTTTTCATCCCCGATTTGAAAATTGTTTATGTAGAATTAAACTCCCACCTTTCCTGAATTCAAATCTGCTTTTGGAGTTGAGTTGCGAGTTATAGTTTTCGAGAAAATGGGATTTTTGTATGGCTCTTCGAGGTAGCCAGGAATTCCAATGCAACCCCTGTAAAAATTTGAAAATTTTTTTTTCATCCCCGATTTGAAAATTGTTTATGTAGAACTAAGCTCCCACCTTTCCTGAATTCAAATCTGCTTTTGGAGTTGAGTTGCGAGTTATAGTTTTCGAGAAAATGGGATTTTTGTATCGCTCTTCGAGGTAGCCAGGAATTCCAATGCAACCCCTATAAGAATTTGGAAATTTTTTTTTCATCCCCGATTTGAAAATTGTTTTTACAGAATTAAGCTCCCACCTTTCCTGAATTCATATCTGCTTTTGGACTTGAGCTGCGAGTTATAGTTTTCGAGAAAATGGGATTTTTGTATCGCTCTTCGAGGTAGCCAGGAATTCCAATGCAACCCCTGTCAGAATTTGTAAATTTTTATTTCATCCCCGATTTGAAAATTGTTTTTACAGAATTAAGCTCCCACCTTTTCTGAATTCATATCTGCTTTTGGACTTGAGCTGCGAGTTATAGTTTTCGAGAAAATGGGATTTTTGTATCGCTCTTCGAGGTAGCCAGGAATTCCAATGCAACCCCTGTAAAAATTTGAAAATTTTTTTTTTCATCCCCGATTGAAAATTGTGTAGGTAGAATTAAGCTCCCACCTTTCCTGAATTCAAATCTGCTTTTGGAGTTGAGCTGCGAGTTATAGTTTTCGAGAACATGGGATTTTTGTATCGCTCTTCGAGGTAGCCAGGAATTCCAATACAACCCCTGTAAAAATTTGAAAATTTTTTTTTCATCCCCGATTTGAAAATTGCTTATTTAGAATTAAGCTCGCACCTTTCCTGAATTCAAATCTGCTTTTGGAGTTGAGTTGCGAGTTATAGTTTTCGAGAAAATGGGATTTTTGTATGGCTCTTTGAGGTAGCCAGGAATTCCAATGCAACCCCTGTAAAAATTTGAAAATTTTTTTTTCATCCCCGATTTGAAAATTGTTTATGTAGAATTAAGCTCGCACCTTTCCTGAATTCAAATCTGCTTTTGGAGTTGAGCTGCGAGTTATAGTTTTCGAGAAAATGGGATTTTTGTATGGCTCTTCGAGGTAGCCAGGAATTCTAATGCAACCCCTGTAAAAATTTTAAATTTTTTTTTTCATCCCCGATTTGAAAATTGTTTATGTAGCATTAAGCTCGCACCTTTCCTGAATTCAAATCTGCTTTTGGAGTTGAGCTGCGAGTTATAGTTTTCGAGAAAATGGGATTTTTGTATTGCTCTTCGAGGTAGCCAGGAATTCCAATGCAACCCCTGTAAAAATTTGAAAATTTTTTTTTCATCCCCGATTTGAAAATTGTTTATGTAGAATTAAGCTCGCACCTTTCCTGAATTCAAATCTGCTTTTGGAGTTGAGCTGCGAGTTATAGTTTTCGAGAAAATGGGATTTTTGTATGGCTCTTCGAGGTAGCCAGGAATTCTAATGCAACCCCTGTAAAAATTTGAAATTTTTTTTTTCATCCCCGATTTGAAAATTGTTTATGTAGCATTAAGCTCGCACCTTTCCTGAATTCAAATCTGCTTTTGGAGTTGAGCTGCGAGTTATAGTTTTCGAGAAAATGGGATTTTTGTATGGCTCTTCGAGGTAGCCAGGAATTCCAATGCAAACAAACCCTGTAAAAATTTTAAATTTTTTTTTCATCCCCGATTTGAAAATTGCTTATGTAGAATTAAGCTCCCACCTTTCCGGAATTCAAATCTGCTTTTGGAGTTGAGCTGCGAGTTATAGTTTTCGAGAAAATGGGATTTTTGTATGGCTCTTCGAGGTAGCCAGGAATTCCAATGCAAACCCTGTAAAAATTTCAAAATTTTTTTTTCATCCCCGATTTGAAAATTGTTTATGTAGAATTAAGCTCGCACCTTTCCTGAATTCAAATCTGCTTTTGGAGTTGAGCTGCGAGTTATAGTTTTCGAGGAAATGGGATTTTTGTATCGCTCTTCGAGGTAGCCAGGCATTCCAATGCAACCCCTGTAAAAATTTGAACATTTTTTTTTCATCCCGATTTGAAAATTGTTTGTGTAGAATTAAGCTCGCACCTTTCCTGAATTCAAATCTGCTTTTGGAGTTGAGCTGCGAGTTATAGTCTTCGAGAAAATGGGATTTTTGTATGGCTCTTCGAGGTAGCCAGGAATTCCAATGCAACCCCTGTAAAAATTTGAAATTTTTTTTTTCATCCCCGATTTGAAAATTGTTTATGTAGAACTAAGCTCCCACCTTTCCTGAAATCAAATCTGCTTTTGGAGTTAAGTTGCGAGTTATAGTTTTCGAGAAAATAGGATTTTTGTATGGCTCTTCGAGGTAGCCAGGAATTCTAATGCAACCCCTGTAAAAATTTGAAAATTTTTTTTTCATCCCCGATTTGAAAATTGTTTATGTAGAATTAAGCTCCCACCTTTCCTGAATTCAAATCTGCTTTTGGAGTTGAGCTGCGAGTTATAGTCTTCGAGAAAATGGGATTTTTGTATGGCTCTTCGAGGTAGCCAGGAATTCCAATGCAACCCCTGTAAAAATGTGAAATTTTTTTTTTCATCCCCGATTTGAAAATTGTTTATGTAGAACTAAGCTCCCACCTTTCCTGAAATCAAATCTGCTTTTGGAGTTAAGTTGCGAGTTATAGTTTTCGAGAAAATAGGATTTTTGTATGGCTCTTCGAGGTAGCCAGGAATTCCAATGCAACCCCTGTAAAAATTTGAAAATTTTTTTTTCATCCCCGATTTGAAAATTGTTTATGTAGAATTAAGCTCCCACCTTTCCTGAATTCAAATCTGCTTTTGGAGTTGAGTTGCGAGTTATAGTTTTCGAGAAAATAGGATTTTTGTATTGCTCTTCGAGGTAGCCAGGAATTCCAATGCAACCCCTGTAAAAATTTCAAAATTTTTTTTTCATCCCCGATTTGAAAATTGTTTATGTAGAATTAAGCTCGCACCTTTCCTGAATTCAAATCTGCTTTTGGAGTTGAGCTGCGAGTTATAGTTTTCGAGAAAATGGGATTTTTGTATGGCTCTTCGAGGTAGCCAGGAATTCTAATGCAACCCCTGTAAAAATTTGAAATTTTTTTTTTCATCCCCGATTTGAAAATTGTTTATGTAGCATTAAGCTCGCACCTTTCCTGAATTCAAATCTGCTTTTGGAGTTGAGCTGCGAGTTATAGTTTTCGAGAAAATGGGATTTTTGTATGGCTCTTCGAGGTAGCCAGGAATTCCAATGCAACCCCTGTAAAAATTTGAAAATTTTTTTTCATCCCCGATTTGAAAATTGCTTATGTAGAATTAAGCTCCCACCTTTCCGGAATTCAAATCTGCTTTTGGAGTTGAGCTGCGAGTTATAGTTTTCGAGAAAATGGGATTTTTGTATGGCTCTTCGAGGTAGCCAGGAATTCCAATGCAAACCCTGTAAAAATTTCAAAATTTTTTTTTCATCCCCGATTTGAAAATTGTTTATGTAGCATTAAGCTCGCACCTTTCCTGAATTCAAATCTGCTTTTGGAGTTGAGCTGCGAGTTATAGTTTTCGAGAAAATGGGATTTTTGTATGGCTCTTCGAGGTAGCCAGGAATTCCAATGCAAACCCTGTAAAAATTTGAAAATTTTTTTTTCATCCCCGATTTGAAAATTGTTTATGTAGAATTAAGCTCGCACCTTTCCTGAATTCAAATCTGCTTTTGGAGTTGAGCTGCGAGTTATAGTTTTCGAGAAAATGGGATTTTTGTATGGCTCTTCGAGGTAGCCAGGAATTCTAATGCAACTGTAAAAATTTGAAATTTTTTTTTTCATCCCCGATTTGAAAATTGTTTATGTAGCATTAAGCTCGCACCTTTCCTGAATTCAAATCTGCTTTTGGAGTTGAGCTGCGAGTTATAGTTTTCGAGAAAATGGGATTTTTGTATGGCTCTTCGAGGTAGCCAGGAATTCCAATGCAAACAAACCCTGTAAAAATTTTAAATTTTTTTTTCATCCCCGATTTGAAAATTGCTTATGTAGAATTAAGCTCCCACCTTTCCGGAATTCAAATCTGCTTTTGGAGTTGAGCTGCGAGTTATAGTTTTCGAGAAAATGGGATTTTTGTATGGCTCTTCGAGGTAGCCAGGAATTCCAATGCAAACCCTGTAAAAATTTCAAAATTTTTTTTTCATCCCCGATTTGAAAATTGTTTATGTAGAATTAAGCTCGCACCTTTCCTGAATTCAAATCTGCTTTTGGAGTTGAGCTGCGAGTTATAGTTTTCGAGGAAATGGGATTTTTGTATCGCTCTTCGAGGTAGCCAGGCATTCCAATGCAACCCCTGTAAAAATTTGAACATTTTTTTTTCATCCCGATTTGAAAATTGTTTGTGTAGAATTAAGCTCGCACCTTTCCTGAATTCAAATCTGCTTTTGGAGTTGAGCTGCGAGTTATAGTCTTCGAGAAAATGGGATTTTTGTATGGCTCTTCGAGGTAGCCAGGAATTCCAATGCAACCCCTGTAAAAATTAGAAATTTTTTTTTTCATCCCCGATTTGAAAATTGTTTATGTAGAACTAAGCTCCCACCTTTCCTGAAATCAAATCTGCTTTTGGAGTTAAGTTGCGAGTTATAGTTTTCGAGAAAATAGGATTTTTGTATGGCTCTTCGAGGTAGCCAGGAATTCCAATGCAACCCCTGTAAAAATTTGAAAATTTTTTTTTCATCCCCGATTTGAAAATTGTTTATGTAGAATTAAGCTCCCACCTTTCCTGAATTCAAATCTGCTTTTGGAGTTGAGCTGCGAGTTATAGTCTTCGAGAAAATGGGATTTTTGTATGGCTCTTCGAGGTAGCCAGGAATTCCAATGCAACCCCTGTAAAAATTTGAAATTTTTTTTTTCATCCCCGATTTGAAAATTGTTTATGTAGAACTAAGCTCCCACCTTTCCTGAAATCAAATCTGCTTTTGGAGTTGAGCTGCGAGTTATAGTTTTCGAGAACATGGGATTTTTGTATGGCTCTTCGAGGTAGCCAGGAATTCTAATGCAACCCCTGTAAAAATTTGAAATTTTTTTTTTCATCCCCGATTTGAAAATTGTTTATGTAGCATTAAGCTCGCACCTTTCCTGAATTCAAATCTGCTTTTGGAGTTGAGCTGCGAGTTATAGTTTTCGAGAAAATGGGATTTTTGTATGGCTCTTCGAGGTAGCCAGGAATTCCAATGCAACCCCTGTAAAAATTTGAAAATTTTTTTTCATCCCCGATTTGAAAATTGCTTATGTAGAATTAAGCTCCCACCTTTCCGGAATTCAAATCTGCTTTTGGAGTTGAGCTGCGAGTTATAGTTTTCGAGAAAATGGGATTTTTGTATGGCTCTTCGAGGTAGCCAGGAATTCCAATGCAAACCCTGTAAAAATTTGAAATTTTTTTTTCATCCCCGATTTGAAAATTGTTTATGTAGAATTAAGCTCGCACCCTTCCTGAATTCAAATCTGCTTTTGGAGTTGAGCTGCGAGTTATAGTTTTCGAGGAAATGGGATTTTTGTATCGCTCTTCGAGGTAGCCAGGAATTCCAATGCAACCCCTGTAAAAATTTGAACATTTTTTTTTCATCTCCGATTTGAAAATTGTTTATGTAGAATCAAGCTCGCACCTTTCCTGAATTCAAATCTGCTTTTGGAGTTGAGCTGCGAGTTATAGTCTTCGAGAAAATGGGATTTTTGTATCGCTCTTCGAGGTAGCCAGGAATTCCAATGCAACCCCTGTAAAAATTTGAACATTTTTTTTTCATCTCCGATTTGAAAATTGTTTATGTAGAATCAAGCTCGCACCTTTCCTGAATTCAAATCTGCTTTTGGAGTTGAGCTGCGAGTTATAGTTTTCGAGAAAATGGGATTTTTGTATGGCTCTTCGAGGTAGCCAGGAATTCCAATGCAACCCCTGTAAGAATTTGGAAATTTTTTTTTCATCCCGATTTGAAAATTGTTTATGTAGAATTAAGCTCGCACCTTTCCTGAATTCAAATCTGCTTTTGGAGTTGAGCTGCGAGTTATAGTCTTCGAGAAAATGGGATTTTTGTATGGCTCTTCGAGGTAGCCAGGAATTCCAATGCAACCCCTGTAAAAATTTTAAAATTTTTTTTTCATCCCCGATTTGAAAATTGTTTATGTAGAATTAAGCTCGCACCTTTCCTGAATTCAAATCTGCTTTTGGAGTTGAGCTGCGAGTTATAGTTTTCGAGAAAATGGGATTTTTGTATGGCTCTTCGAGGTAGCCAGGAATTCTAATGCAACCCCTGTAAAAATTTGAATTTTTTTTTTTCATCCCCGATTTGAAAATTGCTTATGTAGAATTAAGCTCCCACCTTTCCTGAATTCAAATCTGTTTTTGGAGTTGAGCTACGAGTTATAGTTTTCGAGAAAATGGGATATTTGTATCGCTCTTCGAGGTAGCCAGGAATTCCAATGCAACCCCTGAAAAATTTGAAAATTTTTTTTTCATTCCCGATTTGAAAATTGCTTATGTAGAATTAAGCTCGCACCTTTCCTGAATTCAAATCTGCTTTTGGAGTTGAGTTGCGAGTTATAGTTTTCGAGAAAATGGGATTTTTGTATGGCTCTTCGAGGTAGCCAGGAATTCCAATGCAACCCCTGTAAAAATTTGAAAATTTTTTTTTCATCCCCGATTTGAAAATTGCTTATGTAGAATTTAGCTCGCACCTTTCCTGAATTCAAATCTGCTTTTGGAGTTGAGTTGCGAGTTATAGTTTTCGAGAAAATGGGATATTTGTATCGCTCTTCGAGGTAGCCAGGAATTCCAATGCAACCCCTGAAAAATTTGAAAATTTTTTTTTCATTCCCGATTTGAAAATTGCTTATGTAGAATTAAGCTCGCACCTTTCCTGAATTCAAATCTGCTTTTGGAGTTGAGCTACGAGTTATAGTTTTCGAGAAAATGGGATATTTGTATCGCTCTTCGAGGTAGCCAGGAATTCCAATGCAACCCCTGAAAAATTTGAAAATTTTTTTTTCATTCCCGATTTGAAAATTGCTTATGTAGAATTAAGCTCGCACCTTTCCTGAATTCAAATCTGCTTTTGGAGTTGAGTTGCGAGTTATAGTTTTCGAGAAAATGGGATTTTTGTATAGCTCCTCGAGGTAGCCAGGAATTCCAATGCAACCCCTGTAAGAATTTGAAATTTTTTTTTTCAACCCCGATTTGAAAATTGCTTATGTAGAATTAAGCTCGCACCTTTCCTGAATTCAAATATGCTTTTGGAGTTGAGCTGCTAGTTATAGTTTTCGAGAAAATGGGATTTTTGTATCGCTCTTCGAGGTAGCCAGCAATTCCAATGCAACCCCTGTAAAATTTTGATAATTTTTTTTTTCATCCCCGATTTGAAAATTGCTTATGTAGAATTAAGCTCGCACCTTTCCTGAATTCAAATCTGCTTTTGGAGTTGAGCTGCGAGTTATAGTTTTCGAGAAAATGGGATTTTTGTATCGCTCTTCGAGGTAGCCAGGAATTCCAATGCAACCCCTGTAAAAATTTGAAAATTTTTTTTTCATCCCCGATTTGAAAATTGCTTATGTAGAATTTAGCTCGCACCTTTCCTGAATTCAAATCTGCTTTTGGAGTTGAGCTACGAGTTATAGTTTTCGAGAAAATGGGATATTTGTATCGCTCTTCGAGGTAGCCAGGAATTCCAATGCAACCCCTGAAAAATTTGAAAATTTTTTTTTCATTCCCGATTTGAAAATTGCTTATGTAGAATTAAGCTCGCACCTTTCCTGAATTCAAATCTGCTTTTGGAGTTGAGTTGCGAGTTATAGTTTTCGAGAAAATGGGATTTTTGTATGGCTCTTCGAGGTAGCCAGGAATTCCAATGCAACCCCTGTAAAAATTTGAAAATTTTTTTTTCATCCCCGATTTGAAAATTGCTTATGTAGAATTAAGCTCGCACCTTTCCTGAATTCAAATCTGCTTTTGGAGTTGAGCTACGAGTTATAGTTTTCGAGAAAATGGGATATTTGTATCGCTCTTCGAGGTAGCCAGGAATTCCAATGCAACCCCTGAAAAATTTGAAAATTTTTTTTTCATTCAAGATTTGAAAATTGCTTATGTAGAATTAAGCTCGCACCTTAATGGGATTTTTGTATGGCTCCTCGAGGTAGCCAGGAATTCCAATGCAACCCCTGTAAGAATTTGAAATTTTTTTTTTCAACCCCGATTTGAAAATTGCTTATGTAGAATTAAGCTCGCACCTTTCCTCAATTCAAATCTGCTTTTGGAGTTGAGCTGCGCGTTATAGTTTTCGAGAAAATGGGATTTTTGTATGGCTCTTCGAGGTAGCCAGGAATTCCAATGCAACCCCTGTAAAAATTAGAAAATTTTTTTTTCATCCCCGATTTGAAAATTGCTTATGTAGAATTAAGCTCGCACCTTTCCTGAATTCAAATCTGCTTTTGGAGTTGAGCTGCGCGTTATAGTTTTCGAGAAAATGGGATTTTTGTATGGCTCCTCGAGGTAGCTAGGAATTCCAATGCAACCCCTGTAAGAATTTGAAATTTTTTTTTTCAACCCCGATTTGAAAATTGCTTATGTAGAATTAAGCTCGCACCTTTCCTGAATTCAAATCTGCTTTTGGAGTTGAGCTGCGCGTTATAGTTTTCGAGAAAATGGGATTTTTGTATCGCTCTTCGAGGTAGCCAGGAATTCCAATGCAACCCCTGTAAAAATTTGAACATTTTTTGTTCATCCCCGATGTGAAAATTGTTTATGTAGACTTAAGCTCCCACCTTTCCTGAATTCAAATCTGCTTTTGGAGTTGAGCTGCGAGTTATAGTTTTCGAGAAAATGGGATTTTTGTATAGCTCTTCGAGATAGCCAGCAATTCCAATGCAACCCCTGAAAAATTTTGAAAATTTTTTTTTCATCCCCGATTTGAAAATTGTTTATGTAGAATTAAGCTCGCACCTTTCCTGAATTCAAATCTGCTTTTGGAGTTGAGCTGCGAGTTATAGTTTTCGAAGATAATTGGATTTTTGTATCGCTCTTCGAGGTAGCCAGCAATTCCAATGCAACCCCTGAAAAATTTTGAAATTTTTTTTTCATCCCCGATTTGAAAACTGCTTATGTAAATAGAATTAAGCTCGCACCTTTCCTGAATTCAAATCTGCTTTTGGAGTTGAGCTACGAGTTATAGTTTTCGAGAAAATGGGATATTTGTATCGCTCTTCGAGGTAGCCAGGAATTCCAATGCAACCCCTGTAAAAATTTGAAAATTTTTTTTTCATTCCCGATTTGAAAATTGCTTATGTAGAATTAAGCTCGCACCTTTCCTGAATTCAAATCTGCTTTTGGAGTTGAGTTGCGAGTTATAGTTTTCGAGAAAATGGGATTTTTGTATGGCTCTTCGAGGTAGCCAGGAATTCCAATGCAACCCCTGTAAAAATTTGAAAATTTTTTTTTCATCCCCGATTTGAAAATTGCTTATGTAGAATTTAGCTCGCACCTTTCCTGAATTCAAATCTGCTTTTGGAGTTGAGCTACGAGTTATAGTTTTCGAGAAAATGGGATATTTGTATCGCTCTTCGAGGTAGCCAGGAATTCCAATGCAACCCCTGAAAAATTTGAAAATTTTTTTTTCATTCCCGATTTGAAAATTGCTTATGTAGAATTAAGCTCGCACCTTTCCTGAATTCAAATCTGCTTTTGGAGTTGAGTTGCGAGTTATTGTTTTCGAGAAAATGGGATTTTTGTATGGCTCTTCGAGGTAGCCAGGAATTCCAATGCAACCCCTGTAAAAATTTGAAATTTTTTTTTTCATCCCCGATTTGAAAATTGCTTATGTAGAATTTAGCTCGCACCTTTCCTGAATTCAAATCTGCTTTTGGAGTTGAGCTACGAGTTATAGTTTTCGAGAAAATGGGATATTTGTATCGCTCTTCGAGGTAGCCAGGAATTCCAATGCAACCCCTGAAAAATTTGAAAATTTTTTTTTCATCCCCGATTTGAAAATTGCTTATGTAGAATTAAGCTCGCACCTTTCCTGAATTCAAGTATGCTTTTGGAGTTGAGCTGCTAGTTATAGTTTTCGAGAAAATGGGATTTTTGTATCGCTCTTCGAGGTAGCCAGCAATTCCAATGCAACCCCTGTAAAATTTTGATAATTTTTTTTTTCATCCCCGATTTGAAAATTGCTTATGTAGAATTTAGCTCGCACCTTTCCTGAATTCAAATCTGCTTTTGGAGTTGAGCTTCGAGTTATAGTTTTCGAGAAAATGGGATATTTGTATCGCTCTTCGAGGTAGCCAGGAATTCCAATGCAACCCCTGAAAAATTTGAAAATTTTTTTTTCATTCCCGATTTGAAAATTGCTTATGTAGAATTAAGCTCGCACCTTTCCTGAATTTAAATCTGCTTTTGGAGTTGAGCTACGAGTTATAGTTTTCGAGAAAATGGGATATTTGTATCGCTCTTCGAGGTAGCCAGGAATTCCAATGCAACCCCTGAAAAATTTGAAAATTTTTTTTTCATTCCCGATTTGAAAATTGCTTATGTAGAATTAAGCTCGCACCTTTCCTGAATTCAAATCTGCTTTTGGAGTTGAGTTGCGAGTTATAGTTTTCGAGAAAATGGGATTTTTGTATCGCTCCTCGAGGTAGCCAGGAATTCCAATGCAACCCCTGTAAGAATTTGAAATTTTTTTTTTCAACCCCGATTTGAAAATTGCTTATGTAGAATTAAGCTCGCACCTTTCCTGAATTCAAATCTGCTTTTGGAGTTGAGCTGCGAGTTATAGTTTTCGAGAAAATTGGATTTTTGTATGGCTCTTCGAGGTAGCCAGGAATTCCAATGCAACCCCTGTAAAAATTTGAAAATTCTTTTTTCATCTCCGATTTGAAAATTGCTTATGTAGAATTAAGCTCGCACCTTTCCTGAATTCAAATCAGCTTTTGGAGTTGAGCTGCGAGTTATAGTTTTCGAGAAAATGGGATTTTTGTATGGCTCTTCGAGGTAGCCAGGAATTCCAATGCAACCCCTGTAAAAATTACAAAATTTTTTTTTCATCCCCGATTTGAAAATTGCTTATGTAGAATTAAGCTCGCACCTTTCCTGAATTCAAATCTGCTTTTGGAGTTGAGCTGCGCGTTATAGTTTTCGAGAAAATGGGATTTTTGTATGGCTCCTCGAGGTAGCCAGGAATTCCAATGCAACCCCTGTAAGAATTTGAAATTTTTTTTTTCAACCCCGATTTGAAAATTGCTTATGTAGAATTAAGCTCGCAATTAGAATTAAAGCCTGTAAAATTTTGATAATTTTTTTTCATCCCCGATTTGAAAATTGCTTATGTAGAATTAAGCTCGCACCTTTCCTGAATTCAAATCTGCTTTTGGAGTTGAGCTGCGAGTTATAGTTTTCGAGAAAATGGGATTTTTGTATCGCTCTTCGAGGTAGCCAGGAATTCCAATGCAACCCCTGTAAAAATTTGAAAATTTTTTTTTCATCCCCCATTTGAAAATTGTTTATGTAGAATTAAGCTCGCACCTTTCCTGAATTCAAATCTGCTTTTGGAGTTGAGCTGCGAGTTATAGTTTTCGAGAAAATTGGATTTTTGTATCGCTCTTCGAGGTAGCCAGGAATTCCAATGCAACCCCTGTAAAAATTTTGAAATTTTTTTGTTCATCCCCCATTTGAAAATTGCTTATGTAGAATTTAGCTCGCACCTTTCCTGAATTCAAATCTGCTTTTGGAGTTGAGCTGCGAGTTATAGTTTTCGAGAAAATAGGATTTTTGTATGGCTCTTCGAGGTAGCCAGCAATTCCAATGCAACCCCTGAAAAATTTTGAAATTTTTTTTTTCATCCCCGATTTGAAAACTGCTTATGTAATTAGAATTAAGCTCGCACCTTTCCTGAATTCAAATCTGCTTTTGGAGTTGAGCTACGAGTTATAGTTTTCGAGAAAATGGGATTTTTGTATGGCTCTTCGAGGTAGCCAGGAATTCCAATGCAACCCCTGTAAAAATTTGAAAATTCTTTTTTCATCTCCGATTTGAAAATTGCTTATGTAGAATTAAGCTCGCACCTTTCCTGAATTCAAATCTGCTTTTGGAGTTGAGCTGCGAGTTATAGTTTTCGAGAAAATTGGATTTTTGTATCGCTCTTCGAGGTAGCCAGGAATTCCAATGCAACCCCTGTAAAAATTTTGAAATTTTTTTGTTCATCCCCCATTTGAAAATTGCTTATGTAGAATTAAGCTCGCACCTTTCCTGAATTCAAATCAGCTTTTGGAGTTGAGCTGCGAGTTATAGTTTTCGAGAAAATGGGATTTTTGTATGGCTCTTCGAGGTAGCCATGAATTCCAATGCAACCCCTGTAAAAATTTCAAAATTTTTTTTTCATCCCCGATTTGAAAATTGCTTATGTAGAATTAAGCTCGCACCTTTCCTGAATTCAAATCTGCTTTTGGAGTTGAGCTGCGCGTTATAGTTTTCGAGAAAATGGGATTCTTGTATGGCTCCTCGAGGTAGCCAGGAATTCCAATGCAACCCCTGTAAGAATTTGAAATTTTTTTTTTCAACCCCGATTTGAAAATTGCTTATGTAGAATTAAGCTCGCACCTTTCCTGAATTCAAATCTGCTTTTGGAGTTGAGCTGCGCGTTATAGTTTTCGAGAAAATGGGATTTTTGTATCGCTCTTCGAGGTAGCCAGGAATTCCAATGCAACCCCTGTAAAAATTTGAACATTTTTTGTTCATCCCCGATTTGAAAATTGTTTATGTAGACTTAAGCTCCCACCTTTCCTGAATTCAAATCTGCTTTTGGAGTTGAGCTGCGAGTTATAGTTTTCGAGAAAATGGGATTTTTGTATAGCTCTTCGAGGTAGCCAGCAATTCCAATGCAACCCCTGAAAAATTTTGAAAATTTTTTTTTCATCCCCGATTTGAAAATTGCTTATGTAGAATTAAGCTCGCACCTTTCCTGAATTCAAATCTGCTTTTGGAGTTGAGCTGCGAGTTATAGTTTTCGAGAAAATGGGATTTTTGTATCACTCTTCGAGGTAGCCAGGAATTCCAATGCAAAGCCTGTAAAATTTTGATAATTTTTTTTCATCCCCGATTTGAAAACTGCTTATGTAATTAGAATTAAGCTCGCACCTTTCCTGAATTCAAATCTGCTTTTGGAGTTGAGCTACGAGTTATAGTTTTCGAGAAAATGGGATTTTTGTATGGCTCCTCGAGGTAGCCAGGAATTCCAATGCAACCCCTGTAAGAATTTGAAATCTTTTTTTTCAACCCCGATTTGAAAATTGCTTATGTAGAATTAAGCTCGCACCTTTCCTGAATTCAAATCTGCTTTTGGAGTTGAGCTGCGCGTTATAGTTTTCGAGAAAATGGGATTTTTGTATCGCTCTTCGAGGTAGCCAGGAATTCCAATGCAACCCCTGTAAAAATTTGAACATTTTTTGTTCATCCCCGATTTGAAAATTGTTTATGTAGACGTAAGCTCCCACCTTTCCTGAATTCAAATCTGCTTTTGGAGTTGAGCTGCGAGTTATAGTTTTCGAGAAAATGGGATTTTTGTATAGCTCTTCGAGGTAGCCAGCAATTCCAATGCAACCCCTGAAAAATTTTGAAAATTTTTTTTTCATCCCCGATTTGAAAATTGCTTATGTAGAATTAAGCTCGCAACTTCCTGAATTCAAATCTGCTTTTGGAGTTGAGCTGCGAGTTATAGTTTTCGAGAAAATGGGATTTTTGTATCGCTCTTCGAGGTAGCCAGGAATTCCAATGCAACCCCTGTAAAAATTTTGAAATTTTTTTGTTCATCCCCCATTTGAAAATTGCTTATGTAGAATTTAGCTCGCACCTTTCCTGAATTCAAATCTGCTTTTGGAGTTGAGCTGCGAGTTATAGTTTTCGAGAAAATAGGATTTTTGTATCGCTCTTCGAGGTAGCCAGCAATTCCAATGCAACCCCTGAAAAATTTTGAAATTTTTTTTTTCATCCCCGATTTGAAAACTGCTTATGTAATTAGAATTAAGCTCGCACCTTTCCTGAATTCAAATCTGCTTTTGGAGTTGAGCTACGAGTTATAGTTTTCGAGAAAATGGGATATTTGTATCGCTCTTCGAGGTAGCCAGGAATTCCAATGCAACCCCTGTAAAAATTTGAACATATTTTTCTCATTCCCGATTTGAAAATTGCTTATGTAGAATTAAGCTCGCACCTTTCCTGAATTCAAATCTGCTTTTGGAGTTGAGTTGCGAGTTATAGTTTTCGAGAAAATGGGATTTTTGTAAGGCTCTTCGAGGTAGCCAGGAATTCCAATGCAACCCCTGTAAAAATTAGAAAATTTTTTTTTCATCCCCGATTTGAAAATTGTTTATGTAGACTTAAGCTCCCACCTTTCCTGAATTCAAATCTGCTTTTGGAGTTGAGCTGCGAGTTATAGTTTTCGAGAAAATGGGATTTTTGTATAGCTCTTCGAGGTAGCCATCAATTCCAATGCAACCCCTGAAAAATTTTGAAAATTTTTTTTTCATCCCCGATTTGAAAATTGCTTATGTAGAATTAAGCTCGCACCTTTCCTGAATTCAAATATGCTTTTGGAGTTGAGCTGCTAGTTATAGTTTTCGAGAAAATGGGATTTTTGTATCGCTCTTCGAGGTAGCCAGCAATTCCAATGCAACCCCTGTAAAATTTTGATAATTTTTTTTTTCATCCCCGATTTGAAAACTGCTTATGTAGAATTAAGCTCGCACCTTTCCTGAATTCAAATCTGCTTTTGGAGTTGAGCTGCGAGTTATAGTTTTCGAGAAAATTGGATTTTTGTATGGCTCTTCGAGGTAGCCAGGAATTCCAATGCAACCCCTGTAAAAATTTGAAAATTCTTTTTTCATCTCCGATTTGAAAATTGCTTATGTAGAATTAAGCTCGCACCTTTCCTGAATTCAAATCAGCTTTTGGAGTTGAGCTGCGAGTTATAGTTTTCGAGGAAATGGGATTTTTGTATGGCTCTTCGAGGTAGCCAGGAATTCCAATGCAACCCCTGTAAAAATTTCAAAATTTTTTTTTCATCCCCGATTTGAAAATTGCTTATGTAGAATTAAGCTCGCACCTTTCCTGAATTCAAATCTGCTTTTGGAGTTGAGCTGCGCGTTATAGTTTTCGAGAAAATGGGATTTTTGTATGGCTAATCGAGGTAGCCAGGAATTCCAATGCAACCCCTGTAAGAATTTGAAATTTTTTTTTTCAACCCCGATTTGAAAATTGCTTATGTAGAATTAAGCTCGCACCTTTCCTGAATTCAAATCTGCTTTTGGAGTTGAGCTGCGCGTTATAGTTTTCGAGAAAATGGGATTTTTGTATCGCTCTTCGAGGTAGCCAGGAATTCCAATGCAACCCCTGTAAAAATTTGAACATTTTTTGTTCATCCCCGATTTGAAAATTGTTTATGTAGACTTAAGCTCCCACCTTTCCTGAATTCAAATCTGCTTTTGGAGTTGAGCTGCGAGTTACAGTTTTCGAGAAAATGGGATTTTTGTATAGCTCTTCGAGGTAGCCAGCAATTCCAATGCAACCCCTGAAAAATTTTGAAAATTTTTTTTTCATCCCCGATTTGAAAATTGCTTATGTAGAATTAAGCTCGCAACTTCCTGAATTCAAATCTGCTTTTGGAGTTGAGCTGCGAGTTATAGTTTTCGAGAAAATGGGATTTTTGTATCACTCTTCGAGGTAGCCAGCAATTCCAATGCAACCCCTGTAAAATTTTGATAATTTTTTTTCATCCCCGATTTGAAAATTGCTTATGTAGAATTAAGCTCGCACCTTTCCTGAATTCAAATCTGCTTTTGGAGTTGAGCTGCGAGTTATAGTTTTCGAGAAAATGGGATTTTTGTATCGCTCTTCGAGGTAGCCAGGAATTCCAATGCAACCCCTGTAAAAATTTGAAAATTTTTTTTTCATCCCCCATTTGAAAATTGTTTATGTAGAATTAAGCTCGCACCTTTCCTGAATTCAAATCTGCTTTTGGAGTTGAGCTGCGAGTTATAGTTTTCGAGAAAATGGGATTTTTGTATAGCTCTTCGAGGTAGCCAGCAATTACAATGCAATCCCTGAAAAATTTTGAAAATTTTTTTTTCATCCCCGATTTGAAAATTGCTTATGTAGAATTAAGCTCGCACCTTTCCTGAATTCAAATCTGCTTTTGTAGTTGAGCTGCGAGTTATAGTTTTCGAGAAAATGGGATTTTTGTATCACTCTTCGAGGTAGCCAGCAATTCCAATGCAACCCCTGTAAAATTTTGATAATTTTTTTTCATCCCCGATTTGAAAATTGCTTATGTAGAATTAAGCTCGCACCTTTCCTGAATTCAAATCTGCTTTTGGAGTTGAGCTGCGAGTTATAGTTTTCGAGAAAATGGGATTTTTGTATCGCTCTTCGAGGTAGCCAGGAATTCCAATGCAACCCCTGTAAAAATTTGAAAATTTTTTTTTCATCCCCCATTTGAAAATTGTTTATGTAGAATTAAGCTCGCACCTTTCCTGAATTCAAATCTGCTTTTGGAGTTGAGCTGCGAGTTATAGTTTTCGAGAAAATTGGATTTTTGTATCGCTCTTCGAGGTAGCCAGGAATTCCAATGCAACCCCTGTAAAAATTTTGAAATTTTTTTGTTCATCCCCCATTTGAAAATTGCTTATGTAGAATTTAGCTCGCACCTTTCCTGAATTCAAATCTGCTTTTGGAGTTGAGCTGCGAGTTATAGTTTTCGAGAAAATAGGATTTTTGTATCGCTCTTCGAGGTAGCCAGCAATTCCAATGCAACCCCTGAAAAATTTTGAAATTTTTTTTTTCATCCCCGATTTGAAAACTGCTTATGTAACTAGAATTAAGCTCGCACCTTTCCTGAATTCAAATCTGCTTTTGGAGTTGAGCTACGAGTTATAGTTTTCGAGAAAATGGGATTTTTGTATGGCTCCTCGAGGTAGCCAGGAATTCCAATGCAACCCCTGTAAGAATTTGAAATTTTTTTTTTCAACCCCGATTTGAAAATTGCTTATGTAGAATTAAGCTCGCACCTTTCCTGAATTCAAATCTGCTTTTGGAGTTGAGCTGCGCGTTATAGTTTTCGAGAAAATGGGATTTTTGTATCGCTCTTCGAGGTAGCCAGGAATTCCAATGCAACCCCTGTAAAAATTTGAACATTTTTTGTTCATCCCCGATTTGAAAATTGTTTATGTAGACTTAAGCTCCCACCTTTCCTGAATTCAAATCTGCTTTTGGAGTTGAGCTGCGAGTTATAGTTTTCGAGAAAATGGGATTTTTGTATAGCTCTTCGAGGTAGCCAGCAATTCCAATGCAACCCCTGAAAAATTTTGAAAATTTTTTTTTCATCCCCGATTTGAAAATTGCTTATGTAGAATTAAGCTCGCAACTTCCTGAATTCAAATCTGCTTTTGGAGTTGAGCTGCGAGTTATAGTTTTCGAGAAAATGGGATTTTTGTATCGCTCTTCGAGGTAGCCAGGAATTCCAATGCAACCCCTGTAAAAATTTTGAAATTTTTTTGTTCATCCCCCATTTGAAAATTGCTTATGTAGAATTTAGCTCGCACCTTTCCTGAATTCAAATCTGCTTTTGGAGTTGAGCTGCGAGTTATAGTTTTCGAGAAAATAGGATTTTTGTATCGCTCTTCGAGGTAGCCAGCAATTCCAATGCAACCCCTGAAAAATTTTGAAATTTTTTTTTTCATCCCCGATTTGAAAACTGCTTATGTAATTAGAATTAAGCTCGCACCTTTCCTGAATTCAAATCTGCTTTTGGAGTTGAGCTACGAGTTATAGTTTTCGAGAAAATGGGATATTTGTATCGCTCTTCGAGGTAGCCAGGAATTCCAATGCAACCCCTGTAAAAATTTGAACATTTTTTTTTCATTCCCGATTTGAAAATTGCTTATGTAGAATTAAGCTCGCACCTTTCCTGAATTCAAATCTGCTTTTGGAGTTGAGTTGCGAGTTATAGTTTTCGAGAAAATGGGATTTTTGTATGGCTCTTCGAGGTAGCCAGGAATTCCAATGCAACCCCTGTAAAAATTAGAAAATTTTTTTTCATCCCCGATTTGAAAATTGTTTATGTAGACTTAAGCTCCCACCTTTCCTGAATTCAAATCTGCTTTTGGAGTTGAGCTGCGAGTTATAGTTTTCGAGAAAATGGGATTTTTGTATAGCTCTTCGAGGTAGCCAGCAATTCCAATGCAAAGCCTGTAAAATTTTGATAATTTTTTTTCATCCCCGATTTGAAAATTGCTTATGTAGAATTAAGCTCGCACCTTTCCTGAATTCAAATCTGCTTTTGGAGTTGAGCTGCGAGTTATAGTTTTCGAGAAAATGGGATTTTTGTATCGCTCTTCGAGGTAGCCAGGAATTCCAATGCAACCCCTGTAAAAATTTGAAAATTTTTTTTTCATCCCCCATTTGAAAATTGTTTATGTAGAATTAAGCTCGCACCTTTCCTGAATTCAAATCTGCTTTTGGAGTTGAGCTGCGAGTTATAGTTTTCGAGAAAATTGGATTTTTGTATCGCTCTTCGAGGTAGCCAGGAATTCCAATGCAACCCCTGTAAAAATTTTGAAATTTTTTTGTTCATCCCCCATTTGAAAATTGCTTATGTAGAATTTAGCTCGCACCTTTCCTGAATTCAAATCTGCTTTTGGAGTTGAGCTGCGAGTTATAGTTTTCGAGAAAATAGGATTTTTGTATCGCTCTTCGAGGTAGCCAGCAATTCCAATGCAACCCCTGAAAAATTTTGAAATTTTTTTTTTCATCCCCGATTTGAAAAATGCTTATGTAATTAGAATTAAGCTCGCACCTTTCCTGAATTCAAATCTGCTTTTGGAGTTGAGCTACGAGTTATAGTTTTCGAGAAAATGGGATTTTTGTATGGCTCCTCGAGGTAGCCAGGAATTCCAATGCAACCCCTGTAAGAATTTGAAATTTTTTTTTTCAACCCCGATTTGAAAATTGCTTATGTAGAATTAAGCTCGCACCTTTCCTGAATTCAAATCTGCTTTTGGAGTTGAGCTGCGCGTTATAGTTTTCGAGAAAATGGGATTTTTGTATCGCTCTTCGAGGTAGCCAGGAATTCCAATGCAACCCCTGTAAAAATTTGAACATTTTTTGTTCATCCCCGATTTGAAAATTGTTTATGTAGACTTAAGCTCCCACCTTTCCTGAATTTAAATCTGCTTTTGGAGTTGAGCTGCGAGTTATAGTTTTCGAGAAAATGGGATTTTTGTATAGCTCTTCGAGGTAGCCAGCAATTCCAATGCAACCCCTGAAAAATTTTGAAAATTTTTTTTTCATCCCCGATTTGAAAATTGCTTATGTAGAATTAAGCTCGCAACTTCCTGAATTCAAATCTGCTTTTGGAGTTGAGCTGCGAGTTATAGTTTTCGAGAAAATGGGATTTTTGTATCGCTCTTCGAGGTAGCCAGGAATTCCAATGCAACCCCTGTAAAAATTTTGAAATTTTTTTGTTCATCCCCCATTTGAAAATTGCTTATGTAGAATTTAGCTCGCACCTTTCCTGAATTCAAATCTGCTTTTGGAGTTGAGCTGCGAGTTATAGTTTTCGAGAAAATAGGATTTTTGTATCGCTCTTCGAGGTAGCCAGCAATTCCAATGCAACCCCTGAAAAATTTTGAAATTTTTTTTTTCATCCCCGATTTGAAAACTGCTTATGTAATTAGAATTAAGCTCGCACCTTTCCTGAATTCAAATCTGCTTTTGGAGTTGAGCTACGAGTTATAGTTTTCGAGAAAATGGGATATTTGTATCGCTCTTCGAGGTAGCCAGGAATTCCAATGCAACCCCTGTAAAAATTTGAACATTTTTTTTTCATTCCCGATTTGAAAATTGCTTATGTAGAATTAAGCTCGCACCTTTCCTGAATTCAAATCTGCTTTTGGAGTTGAGTTGCGAGTTATAGTTTTCGAGAAAATGGGATTTTTGTATGGCTCTTCGAGGTAGCCAGGAATTCCAATGCAACCCCTGTAAAAATTAGAAAATTTTTTTTTCATCCCCGATTTGAAAATTGTTTATGTAGACTTAAGCTCCCACCTTTCCTGAATTCAAATCTGCTTTTGGAGTTGAGCTGCGAGTTATAGTTTTCGAGAAAATGGGATTTTTGTATAGCTCTTCGAGGTAGCCAGCAATTCCAATGCAACCCCTGAAAAATTTTGAAAATTTTTTTTTCATCCCCGATTTGAAAATTGCTTATGTAGAATTAAGCTCGCACCTTTCCTGAATTCAAATATGCTTTTGGAGTTGAGCTGCTAGTTATAGTTTTCGAGAAAATGGGATTTTTGTATCGCTCTTCGAGGTAGCCAGCAATTCCAATGCAACCCCTGTAAAATTTTAATAATTTTTTTTTTCATCCCCGATTTGAAAATTGCTTATGTAGAATTAAGCTCGCACCTTTCCTGAATTCAAATCTGCTTTTGGAGTTGAGCTGCGAGTTATAGTTTTCGAGAAAATTGGATTTTTGTATGGCTCTTCGAGGCAGCCAGGAATTCCAATGCAACCCCTGTAAAAATTTGAAAATTCTTTTTTCATCTCCGATTCGAAAATTGCTTATGTAGAATTAAGCTCGCACCTTTCCTGAATTCAAATCAGCTTTTGGAGTTGAGCTGCGAGTTATAGTTTTCGAGGAAATGGGATTTTTGTATGGCTCTTCGAGGTAGCCAGGAATTCCAATGCAACCCCTGTAAAAATTTCAAAATTTTTTTTTCATCCCCGATTTGAAAATTGCTTATGTAGAATTAAGCTCGCACCTTTCCTGAATTCAAATCTGCTTTTGGAGTTGAGCTGCGCGTTATAGTTTTCGAGAAAATGGGATTTTTGTATGGCTCCTCGAGGTAGCCAGGAATTCCAATGCAACCCCTGTAAGAATTTGAAATTTTTTTTTTCAACCCCGATTTGAAAATTGCTTATGTTGAATTAAGCTCGCACCTTTCCTGAATTCAAATCTGCTTTTGGAGTTGAGCTGCGCGTTATAGTTTTCGAGAAAATGGGATTTTTGTATCGCTCTTCGAGGTAGCCAGGAATTCCAATGCAACCCCTGTAAAAATTTGAACATTTTTTGTTCATCCCCGATTTGAAAATTGTTTATGTAGACTTAAGCTCCCACCTTTCCTGAATTCAAATCTGCTTTTGGAGTTGAGCTGCGAGTTATAGTTTTCGAGAAAATGGGATTTTTGTATAGCTCTTCTAGGTAGCCAGCAATTCCAATGCAACCCCTGAAAAATTTTGAAAATTTTTTTTTCATCCCCGATTTGAAAATTGCTTATGTAGAATTAAGCTCGCAACTTCCTGAATTCAAATCTGCTTTTGGAGTTGAGCTGCGAGTTATAGTTTTCGAGAAAATGGGATTTTTGTATCACTCTTCGAGGTAGCCAGCAATTCCAATGCAACCCCTGTAAAATTTTGATAATTTTTTTTCATCCCCGATTTGAAAATTGCTTATGTAGAATTAAGCTCGCACCTTTCCTGAATTCAAATCTGCTTTTGGAGTTGAGCTGCGAGTTATAGTTTTCGAGAAAATTGGATTTTTGTATCGCTCTTCGAGGTAGCCAGGAATTCCAATGCAACCCCTGTAAAAATTTTGAAATTTTTTTGTTCATCCCCCATTTGAAAATTGCTTATGTAGAATTAAGCTCGCACCTTTCCTGAATTCAAATCTGCTTTTGGAGTTGAGCTGCGAGTTATAGTTTTCGAGAAAATTGGATTTTTGTATCGCTCTTCGAGGTAGCCAGGAATTCCAATGCAACCCCTGTAAAAATTTGAAAATTTTTTTTTCATCCCCCATTTGAAAATTGTTTATGTAGAATTAAGCTCGCACCTTTCCTGCATTCAAATCTGCTTTTGGAGTTGAGCTGCGAGTTATAGTTTTCGAGAAAATTGGATTTTTGTATCGCTCTTCGAGGTAGCCAGGAATTCCAATGCAACCCCTGTAAAAATTTTGAAATTTTTTTGTTCATCCCCCATTTGAAAATTGCTTATGTAGAATTTAGCTCGCACCTTTCCTGAATTCAAATCTGCTTTTGGAGTTGAGCTGCGAGTTATAGTTTTCGAGAAAATAGGATTTTTGTATCGCTCTTCGAGGTAGCCAGCAATTCCAATGCAACCCCTGAAAAATTTTGAAATTTTTTTTTTCATCCCCGATTTGAAAACTGCTTATGTAATTAGAATTAAGCTCGCACCTTTCCTGAATTCAAATCTGCTTTTGGAGTTGAGCTACGAGTTATAGTTTTCGAGAAAATGGGATATTTGTATCGCTCTTCGAGGTAGCCAGGAATTCCAATGCAACCCCTGTAAAAATTTGAACATTTTTTTTTCATTCCCGATTTGAAAATTGCTTATGTAGAATTAAGCTCGCACCTTTCCTGAATTCAAATCTGCTTTTGGAGTTGAGTTGCGAGTTATAGTTTTCGAGAAAATGGGATTTTTGTATGGCTCTTCGAGGTAGCCAGGAATTCCAATGCAACCCCTGTAAAAATTTGAAAATTTTTTTTTCATCCCCGATTTGAAAATTGCTTATGTAGAATTAAGCCCGCACCTTTCCTGAATTCAAATCTGCTTTTGGAGTTGAGCTGCGAGTTATAGTTTTCGAGAAAATGGGATTTTTGTATGGCTCCTCGAGGTAGCCAGGAATTCCAATGCAACCCCTGTAAGAATTTGAAATTTTTTTTTTCAACCCCGATTTGAAAATTGCTTATGTAGAATTAAGCTCGCACCTTTCCTGAATTCAAATCTGCTTTTGGAGTTGAGCTGCGCGTTATAGTTTTCGAGAAAATTGGATTTTTGTATGGCTCTTCGAGGTAGCCAGGAATTCCAATGCAACCCCTGTAAAAATTAGAAAATTTTTTTTTCATCCCCGATTTGAAAATTGTTTATGTAGACTTAAGCTCCCACCTTCCCTGAATTCAAATCTGCTTTTGGAGTTGAGCTGCGAGTTATAGTTTTCGAGAAAATTGGATTTTTGTATCGCTCTTCGAGGTAGCCAGCAATTCCAATGCAACCCCTGTAAAATTTTGATAATTTTTTTTTCATCCCCGATTTGAAAATTGCTTATGTAGAATTAAGCTCGCACCTTTCCTGAATTCAAATCTGCTTTTGGAGTTGAGCTGCGAGTTATAGTTTTCGAGAAAATTGGATTTTTGTATGGCTCTTCGAGGTAGCCAGGAATTCCAATGCAACCCCTGTAAAAATTTGAAAATTCTTTTTTCATCTCCGATTTGAAAATTGCTTATGTAGAATTAAGCTCGCACCTTTCCTGAATTCAAATCTGCTTTTGGAGTTGAGCTGCGAGTTATAGTTTTCGAGAACATGGGATTTTGTATGGCTCTTCGAGGTAGCCAGGAATTCCAATGCAACCCCTGTAAAAATTTGAAAATTTTTTTTTCATCCCCGATTTGAAAATTGCTTATGTAGAATTAAGCTCGCACCTTTCCTGAATTCAAATCTGCTTTTGGAGTTGAGCTGCGCGTTATAGTTTTCGAGAAAATGGGATTTTTGTATGGCTCCTCGAGGTAGCCAGGAATACCAATGCAACCCCTGTAAGAATTTGAAATTTTTTTTTTCAACCCCGATTTGAAAATTGCTTATGTAGAATTAAGCTCGCACCTTTCCTGAATTCAAATCTGCTTTTGGAGTTGAGCTGCGAGTTATAGTTTTCGAGAAAATTGGATTTTTGTATGGCTCTTTGAGGTAGTCAGGAATTCCAATGCAACCCCTGTAAAAATTTGAAAATTCTTTTTCCATCTCCGATTTGAAAATTGCTTATGTAGAATTAAGCTCGCACCTTTCCTGAATTCAAATCTGCTTTTGGAGTTGAGCTGCGAGTTATAGTTTTCGAGAAAATGGGATTTTTGTATGGCTCTTCGAGGTAGCCATTAATTCCAATGCAACCCCTGTAAAAATTTGAAATTTTTTTTTTCATCCCCGATTTGAAAATTGCTTATGTAGAATTAAGCTCGCACCTTTCCTGAATTCAAATCTGCTTTTGGAGTTGAGCTGCGCGTTATAGTTTTCGAGAAAATTGGATTTTTGTATGGCTCTTCGAGGTAGCCAGGAATTCCAATGCAACCCCTGTAAAAATTTGAAAATTCTTTTTTCATCTCCGATTTGAAAATTGCTTATGTAGAATTAAGCTCGCACCTTTCCTGAATTCAAATCTGCTTTTGGAGTTGAGCTGCGAGTTATAGTTTTCGAGAACATGGGATTTTTGTATGGCTCTTCGAGGTAGCCAGGAATTCCAATGCAACCCCTGTAAAAATTTGAACATTTTTTTTTCATCCCCGATTTGAAAATTGCTTATGTAGAATTAAGCTCGCACCTTTCCTGAATTCAAATCTGCTTTTGGAGTTCAGCTGCGAGTTATAGTTTTCGAGAAAATTGGATTTTTGTATCGCTCTTCGAGGTAGCCAGCAATTCCAATGCAACCCCTGTAAAATTTTGATAATTTTTTTTTCATCCCCGATTTGAAAATTGCTTATGTAGAATTAAGCTCGCACCTTTCCTGAATTCAAATCTGCTTTTGGAGTTGAGCTGCGAGTTATAGTTTTCGAGAAAATTGGATTTTTGTATGGCTCTTTGAGGTAGCCAGGAATTCCAATGCAACCCCTGTAAAAATTTGAAAATTCTTTTTCCATCTCCGATTTGAAAATTGCTTATGTAGAATTAAGCTCGCACCTTTCCTGAATTCAAATCTGCTTTTGGAGTTGAGCTGCGAGTTATAGTTTTCGAGAAAATGGGATTTTTGTATGGCTCTTCGAGGTAGCCATTAATTCCAATGCAACCCCTGTAAAAATTTGAAATTTTTTTTTTCATCCCCGATTTGAAAATTGCTTATGTAGAATTAAGCTCGCACCTTTCCTGAATTCAAATCTGCTTTTGGAGTTGAGCTGCGCGTTATAGTTTTCGAGAAAATTGGATTTTTGTATGGCTCTTCGAGGTAGCCAGGAATTCCAATGCAACCCCTGTAAAAATTTGAAAATTCTTTTTTCATCTCCGATTTGAAAATTGCTTATGTAGAATTAAGCTCGCACCTTTCCTGAATTCAAATCTGCTTTTGGAGTTGAGCTGCGAGTTATAGTTTTCGAGAACATGGGATTTTTGTATGGCTCTTCGAGGTAGCCAGCAATTCCAATGCAACCCCTTTAAAAATTTGAACATTTTTTTTTCATCCCCGATTTGAAAATTGCTTATGTAGAATTAAGCTCGCACCTTTCCTGAATTCAAATCTGCTTTTGGAGTTGAGCTGCGCGTTATAGTTTTCGAGAAAATGGGATTTTTGTATGGCTCCTCGAGGTAGCCAGGAATACCAATGCAACCCCTGTAAGAATTTGAAATTTTTTTTTTCAACCCCGATTTGAAAATTGCTTATGTAGAATTAAGCTCGCACCTTTCCTGAATTCAAATCTGCTTTTGGAGTTGAGTTGCGAGTTATAGTTTTCGAGAAAATGGGATTTTTGTATCGCTCTTCGAGGTAGCCAGCAATTCCAATGCAACCCCTGTAAAAATTTGAAATTTTTTTTTTCATCCCCGATTTGAAAATTGTTTACGTAGAATTAAGCTCGCACCTTTCCTGAATTCAAATCTGCTTTTGGAGTTGAGTTGCGAGTTATAGTTTTCGAGAAAATGGGATTTTTGTATGGCTCTTCGAGGTAGCCAGGAATTCCAATGCAACCCCTGTAAAAATTTTAATTTTTTTTTTTCATGCCCGATTTGAAAATTGCTTATGTAGAATTAAGCTCGCACCTTTCCTGAATTCAAATCTGCTTTTGGAGTTGAGCTGCGAGTTATAGTTTTCGAGAAAATTGGATTTTTGTATGGCTCTTTGAGGTAGCCAGGAATTCCAATGCAACCCCTGTAAAAATTTTAAAATTCTTTTTCCATCTCCGATTTGAAAATTGCTTATGTAGAATTAAGCTCGCACCTTTCCTGAATTCAAATCTGCTTTTGGAGTTGAGCTGCGAGTTATAGTTTTCGAGAAAATGGGATTTTTGTATGGCTCTTCGAGGTAGCCAGGAATTCCAATGCAACCCCTGTAAAAATTTGAAATTTTTTTTTTCATCCCCGATTTGAAAATTGTTTACGTAGAATTTAGCTCGCACCTTTCCTGAATTCAAATCTGCTTTTGGAGTTGAGCTGCGAGTTATAGTTTTCGAGAAAATTGGATTTTTGTATGGCTCTTTGAGGTAGCCAGGAATTCCAATGCAACCCCTGTAAAAATTTTAAAATTCTTTTTCCATCTCCGATTTGAAAATTGCTTATGTAGAATTAAGCTCGCACCTTTCCTGAATTCAAATCTGCTTTTGGAGTTGAGCTGCGAGTTATAGTTTTCGAGAAAATGGGATTTTTGTATGGCTCTTCGAGGTAGCCAGGAATTCCAATGCAACCCCTGTAAAAATTTGAAATTTTTTTTTTCATCCCCGATTTGAAAATTGCTTATGTAGAATTAAGCTCGCACCTTTCCTGAATTCAAATCTGCTTTTGGAGTTGAGCTGCGCGTTATAGTTTTCGAGAAAATGGGATTTTTGTATGGCTCTTCGAGGTAGCCAGGAATTCCAATGCAACCCCTGAAAAATTTTGAAAATTTTTTTTTCATCCCCGATTTGAAAATTGCTTATGTAGAATTAAGCTCGCACCTTTCCTGAATTCAAATATGCTTTTGGAGTTGAGCTGCGAGTTATAGTTTTCGAGAAAATGGGATTTTTGTATCGCTCTTCGAGGTAGCCAGCAATTCCAATGCAACCCCTGTAAAATTTTGATAATTTTTTTTTCATCCCCGATTTGAAAATTGCTTATGTAGAATTAAGCTCGCACCTTTCCTGAATTCAAATCTGCTTTTGGAGTTGAGCTGCGAGTTATAGTTTTCGAGAAAATTGGATTTTTGTATGGCTCTTCGAGGTAGCCAGGAATTCCAATGCAACCCCTGTAAAAATTTGAAAATTCTTTTTTCATCTCCGATTTGAAAATTGCTTATGTAGAATTAAGCTCGCACCTTTCCTGAATTCAAATCTGCTTTTGGAGTTGAGCTGCGAGTTATAGTTTTCGAGAAAATGGGATTTTTGTATGGCTCTTCGAGGTAGCCAGGAATTCCAATGCAACCCCTGTAAAAATTTGAAAATTTTTTTTTCCTGAATTCAAATCTGCTTTTGGAGTTGAGCTGCGCGTTATAGTTTTCGAGAAAATTGGATTTTTGTATGGCTCCTCGAGGTAGCCAGGAATTCCAATGCAACCCCTGTAAGAATTTGAAATTTTTTTTTTCAACCCCGATTTGAAAATTGCTTATGTAGAATTAAGCTCGCACCTTTCCTGAATTCAAATCTGCTTTTGGAGTTGAGCTGCGCGTTATAGTTTTCGAGAAAATGGGATTTTTGTATCGCTCTTCGAGGTAGCCAGGAATTCCAATGCAACCCCTGTAAAAATTTGAACATTTTTTGTTCATCCCCGATTTGAAAATTGTTTATGTAGACTTAAGCTCCCACCTTTCCTGAATTCAAATCTGCTTTTGGAGTTGAGCTGCGAGTTATAGTTTTCGAGAAAATGGGATTTTTGTATAGCTCTTCGAGGTAGCCAGCAATTCCAATGCAACCCCTGAAAAATTTTGAAAATTTTTTTTTCATCCCCGATTTGAAAATTGCTTATGTAGAATTAAGCTCGCACCTTTCCTGAATTCAAATCTGCTTTTGGAGTTGAGCTGCGAGTTATAGTTTTCGAGAAAATTGGATTTTTGTATGGCTCTTTGAGGTAGCCAGGAATTCCAATGCAACCCCTGTAAAAATTTGAAAATTCTTTTTCCATCTCCGATTTGAAAATTGCTTATGTAGAATTAAGCTCGCACCTTTCCTGAATTCAAATCTGCTTTTGGAGTTGAGCTGCGAGTTATAGTTTTCGAGAAAATGGGATTTTTGTATGGCTCTTCGAGGTAGCCAGGAATTCCAATGCAACCCCTGTAAAAATTTGAAATTTTTTTTTTCATCCCCGATTTGAAAATTGCTTATGTAGAATTAAGCTCGCACCTTTCCTGAATTCAAATCTGCTTTTGGAGTTGAGCTGCGCGTTATAGTTTTCGAGAAAATGGGATTTTTGTATGGCTCTTCGAGGTAGCCAGGAATTCCAATGCAACCCCTGAAAAATTTTGAAAATTTTTTTTTCATCCTCGATTTGAAAATTGCTTATGTAGAATTAAGCTCGCACCTTTCCTGAATTCAAATATGCTTTTGGAGTTGAGCTGCGAGTTATAGTTTTCGAGAAAATGGGATTTTTGTATCGCTCTTCGAGGTAGCCAGCAATTCCAATGCAACCCCTGTAAAATTTTGATAATTTTTTTTTCATCCCCGATTTGAAAATTGCTTATGTAGAATTAAGCTCGCACCTTTCCTGAATTCAAATCTGCTTTTGGAGTTGAGCTGCGAGTTATAGTTTTCGAGAAAATGGGATTTTTGTATGGCTCTTTGAGGTAGCCAGGAATTCCAATGCAACCCCTGTAAAAATTTTAAAATTCTTTTTCCATCTCCGATTTGAAAATTGCTTATGTAGAATTAAGCTCGCACCTTTCCTGAATTCAAATCTGCTTTTGCAGTTGAGCTGCGAGTTATAGTTTTCGAGAAAATGGGATTTTTGTATGGCTCTTCGAGGTAGCCAGGAATTCCAATGCAACCCCTGTAAAAATTTGAAATTTTTTTTTTCATCCCCGATTTGAAAATTGTTTACGTAGAATTAAGCTCGCACCTTTCCTGAATTCAAATCTGCTTTTGGAGTTCAGCTGCGAGTTATAGTTTTCGAGAAAATTGGATTTTTGTATCGCTCTTCGAGGTAGCCAGGAATTCCAATGCAACCCCTGTAAAATTTTGATAATTTTTTTTTCATCCCCGATTTGAAAATTGCTTATGTAGAATTAAGCTCGCACCTTTCCTGAATTCAAATCTGCTTTTGGAGTTGAGCTGCGAGTTATAGTTTTCGAGAAAAGTGGATTTTTGTATGGCTCTTTGAGGTAGCCAGGAATTCCAATGCAACCCCTGTAAGAATTTGAAAATTCTTTTTCCATCTCCGATTTGAAAATTGCTTATGTAGAATTAAGCTCGCACCTTTCCTGAATTCAAATCTGCTTTTGGAGTTGAGCTGCGAGTTATAGTTTTCGAGAAAATGGGATTTTTGTATGGCTCTTCGAGGTAGCCAGGAATTCCAATGCAACCCCTGTAAAAATTTGAAATTTTTTTTTTCATCCCCGATTTGAAAATTGCTTATGTAGAATTAAGCTCGCACCTTTCCTGAATTCAAATCTGCTTTTGGAGTTGAGCTGCGCGTTATAGTTTCGAGAAAATGGGATTTTTGTATCGCTCTTCGAGGTAGCCAGGAATTCCAATGCAACCCCTGTAAAAATTTGAACATTTTTTGTTCATCCCCGATTTGAAAATTGTTTATGTAGACTTAAGCTCCCACCTTTCCTGAATTCAAATCTGCTTTTGGAGTTGAGCTGCGAGTTATAGTTTTCGAGAAAATGGGATTTTTGTATAGCTCTTCGAGGTAGCCAGCAATTCCAATGCAACCCCTGAAAAATTTTGAAAATTTTTTTTTCATCCCCGATTTGAAAATTGCTTATGTAGAATTAAGCTCGCACCTTTCCTGAATTCAAATCTGCTTTTGGAGTTGAGCTGCGAGTTATAGTTTTCGAGAAAATTGGATTTTTGTATGGCTCTTTGAGGTAGCCAGGAATTCCAATGCAACCCCTGTAAAAATTTGAAAATTCTTTTTCCATCTCCGATTTGAAAATTGCTTATGTAGAATTAAGCTCGCACCTTTCCTGAATTCAAATCTGCTTTTGGAGTTGAGCTGCGAGTTATAGTTTTCGAGAAAATGGGATTTTTGTATGGCTCTTCGAGGTAGCCAGGAATTCCAATGCAACCCCTGTAAAAATTTGAAATTTTTTTTTTCATCCCCGATTTGAAAATTGCTTATGTAGAATTAAGCTCGCACCTTTCCTGAATTCAAATCTGCTTTTGGAGTTGAGCTGCGCGTTATAGTTTTCGAGAAAATGGGATTTTTGTATGGCTCTTCGAGGTAGCCAGGAATTCCAATGCAACCCCTGAAAAATTTTGAAAATTTTTTTTTCATCCCCGATTTGAAAATTGCTTATGTAGAATTAAGCTCGCACCTTTCCTGAATTCAAATCTGCTTTTGGAGTTGAGCTGCGAGTTATAGTTTTCGAGAAAATTGGATTTTTGTATGGCTCTTTGAGGTAGCCAGGAATTCCAATGCAACCCCTGTAAAAATTTGAAAATTCTTTTTCCATCTCCGATTTGAAAATTGCTTATGTAGAATTAAGCTCGCACCTTTCCTGAATTCAAATCTGCTTTTGGAGTTGAGCTGCGAGTTATAGTTTTCGAGAAAATGGGATTTTTGTATGGCTCTTCGAGGTAGCCAGGAATTCCAATGCAACCCCTGTAAAAATTTGAAATTTTTTTTTTCATCCCCGATTTGAAAATCGCTTATGTAGAATTAAGCTCGCACCTTTCCTGAATTCAAATCTGCTTTTGGAGTTGAGCTGCGCGTTATAGTTTTCGAGAAAATGGGATTTTTGTATGGCTCTTCGAGGTAGCCAGGAATTCCAATGCAACCCCTGAAAAATTTTGAAAATTTTTTTTTCATCCCCGATTTGAAAATTGCTTATGTAGAATTAAGCTCGCACCTTTCCTGAATTCAAATCTGCTTTTGGAGTTGAGCTGCGAGTTATAGTTTTCGAGAAAATGGGATTTTTGTATGGCTCTTCGAGGTAGCCAGGAATTCCAATGCAACCCCTGTTAAAATTTGAAAATTCTTTTTTCATCTCCGATTTGAAAATTGCTTATGTAGAATTAAGCTCGCACCTTTCCTGAATTCAAATCTGCTTTTGGAGTTGAGCTGCGAGTTATAGTTTTCGAGAAAATGGGATTTTTGTATGGCTCTTCGAGGTAGCCAGGAATTCCAATGCAACCCCTGTAAAAATTTGAAAATTTTTTTTTCATCCCCGATTTGAAAATTGCTTATGTAGAATTAAGCTCGCACCTTTCCTGAATTCAAATCTGCTTTTGGAGTTGAGCTGCGCGTTATAGTTTTCGAGAAAATGGGATTTTTGTATGGCTCTTCGAGGTAGCCAGGAATTCCAATGCAACCCCTGAAAAATTTTGAAAATTTTTTTTTCATCCCCGATTTGAAAATTGCTTATGTAGAATTAAGCTCGCACCTTTCCTGAATTCAAATCTGCTTTTGGAGTTGAGCTGCGAGTTATAGTTTTCGAGAAAATTGGATTTTTGTATGGCTCTTTGAGGTAGCCAGGAATTCCAATGCAACCCCTGTAAAAATTTTAAAATTCTTTTTCCATCTCCGATTTGAAAATTGCTTATGTAGAATTAAGCTCGCACCTTTCCTGAATTCAAATCTGCTTTTGCAGTTGAGCTGCGAGTTATAGTTTTCGAGAAAATGGGATTTTTGTATGGCTCTTCGAGGTAGCCAGGAATTCCAATGCAACCCCTGTAAAAATTTGAAATTTTTTTTTTCATCCCCGATTTGAAAATTGTTTACGTAGAATTAAGCTCGCACCTTTCCTGAATTCAAATCTGCTTTTGGAGTTCAGCTGCGAGTTATAGTTTTCGAGAAAATTGGATTTTTGTATCGCTCTTCGAGGTAGCCAGGAATTCCAATGCAACCCCTGTAAAATTTTGATAAATTTTTTTTCATCCCCGATTTGAAAATTGCTTATGTAGAATTAAGCTCGCACCTTTCCTGAATTCAAATCTGCTTTTGGAGTTGAGCTGCGAGTTATAGTTTTCGAGAAAATTGGATTTTTGTATGGCTCTTTGAGGTAGCCAGGAATTCCAATGCAACCCCTGTAAGAATTTGAAAATTCTTTTTCCATCTCCGATTTGAAAATTGCTTATGTAGAATTAAGCTCGCACCTTTCCTGAATTCAAATCTGCTTTTGGAGTTGAGCTGCGAGTTATAGTTTTCGAGAAAATGGGATTTTTGTATGGCTCTTCGAGGTAGCCAGGAATTCCAATGCAACCCCTGTAAAAATTTGAAATTTTTTTTTTCATCCCCGATTTGAAAATTGCTTATGTAGAATTAAGCTCGCACCTTTCCTGAATTCAAATCTGCTTTTGGAGTTGAGCTGCGCGTTATAGTTTCGAGAAAATGGGATTTTTGTATCGCTCTTCGAGGTAGCCAGGAATTCCAATGCAACCCCTGTAAAAATTTGAACATTTTTTGTTCATCCCCGATTTGAAAATTGTTTATGTAGACTTAAGCTCCCACCTTTCCTGAATTCAAATCTGCTTTTGGAGTTGAGCTGCGATTTATAGTTTTCGAGAAAATGGGATTTTTGTATAGCTCTTCGAGGTAGCCAGCAATTCCAATGCAACCCCTGAAAAATTTTGAAAATTTTTTTTTCATCCCCGATTTGAAAATTGCTTATGTAGAATTAAGCTCGCACCTTTCCTGAATTCAAATCTGCTTTTGGAGTTGAGCTGCGAGTTATAGTTTTCGAGAAAATTGGATTTTTGTATGGCTCTTTGAGGTAGCCAGGAATTCCAATGCAACCCCTGTAAAAATTTGAAAATTCTTTTTCCATCTCCGATTTGAAAATTGCTTATGTAGAATTAAGCTCGCACCTTTCCTGAATTCAAATCTGCTTTTGGAGTTGAGCTGCGAGTTATAGAGCCATACCGTCTCCAGACGGCCTTTGATTTTTTTCCTCCAAAGTCAAATCAATTATTATTTTTTTGGTCAAAGTAGTGAAAACCTTGTTAGGGTAGTCTAGTTGGCATTGTGGTGACACATGATTGTAATTCGACCACGTATTTAGGTGTTATTATCCGTCAAGTGCCAACAGCCAACGAAATAGCACCAAAAATTGTTCCGCAAAAAATTTTGTTTTAAATTATTAAATAAATATATTTAAAATCAAGTGATCGAATCTATAATTTTACCGTAAGTATATATTATATTATATTTCAGTTATATGTTATAGTTGAAGTGAAAAAATAATGTGAAGTGTGCTTTGGAAACGAAAAATGCAAGACCGTCTCAAGACGGCCTTGCCGGTTTGTGTGTTAAAAATGTCCCCCTCTGTTTCATTGTTGTTCACGTCTTTGATGATGAGAAACACCATTGTTTACCTATTATTTTAGTATTTTCTCCCTTTAATTGAAATTTTTGTGTGACAGATGAATCGCTGTAAGCGAAATTATAATAAAAAATTCAACTTGGAAAAATTGTCGGATGATCAATTGATCGAGTTCATCAATTCCGTGGAAAGTGAAGATGAAATTTATAGCAGTGATGACAGTGTCTTTGATCCGGACTATGTTGTCGACAACATTGAGCCTGATAGCTTAGATGAGCTGCCAAAGAACGATGAACAGGCAGTTGAAGAATGCATCCAGGAAATGAATGAAGCTGAGACAACAGATGCATTTCTACAGGCCATGAATTCGTCTATAAATATTAGTGAAATCGAGAATCCAGCAGCTTCTTCAACATTTGTTCTTGGTATTGCGGCGGACGAATTTGAACAAGAACCATCCACATCAACTGCGATTATAACAAACTCACGCCTCAAACCACCCAAAAGAGCCCGATCTCCCTTGCCAACATTCGAAGCTACTGGACCATCAGTTCAACCTACTGCTGGTGGCTACACTGGAGGAGGTATACCTTTTATGTTAGTTTATAAAATAAACATTCATTGTGTCTATTTTTTCTCAAAGCTCTTAATGAAATTACGAAGGACTCGAAAGAGCTATCCAAACTGATGTGGCGCAAACGCTCCATGCGTTTACATGTAAACGAAGTGGCTTTTCGTGGCGATTTATCACTTCCGTTGAATGTGAAAGAACTTCAAACACCAATGCAACTCTTCAATTACTTTATCACTGACGAAATTATTGAATTGATCGCTGAAGAGACAAATCGTTGTGCTTTGACAGAAAATATAAACACCACATTCAAAACAACTGCCTCCGAAATCAGAAATTACATTGGAATAACGTTGTATATGTCAGTATATCGCTATCCCAATATAGATAGCTATTGGGGTAAAATGCTTTTTGGCCAATTCAAACGTGTATGCCAGTGAAACGATTTATTGCTATCAAGAGATATTTATCGTTCCAAGATGAATCGCAACGAAAGAAAAAAGGTGAACCGGGCTATGATCCACTGTTCCGAATCCGTACACTAGCCAACAAACTCAACGGCCGATTCGATTCAATCCCAAAAACGGCTAGGCTTTGTGTCGATGAACAGATGTGCAGCACAAAGACGAAACACCATCTTCGTCAATATATGCCAAACAAGCCTCATAAGTGGGGGGTCAAATTGTTTGTGCTTTGCGATTCGAACGGATTCGCCTACCGTTTTGAAGTGTACAATGGTGCAGGCGACAATGTTATCTTACCTGGCACACCGGACCTTGGAGCCGTATCAAATGTTGTTGTTCGTTTATCACAAACAATTCCTGATTTCGTTCACCACATCCTTTACTTTGATAACTTTTACACGTCACTGCCGCTATTGGTCTATTTACGAGCCAGAGGAATTTACAGTTTAGGCACAGTGAGAGGTGATTGTTTTTTTTTAGTAATTTTGTTGATCAAAATTACATTATTTTATTCATAGCCAATCGTATACCAGCGTGTAAGCTGCCGACTGACAGAGAAGTGAGCAAAGAGAATAGAGGATTTTCCACAGAATATATGACCTCAGTCCAAGGAATCGATGTGAACACTGTTTTGTGGAAAGATAATAAGTGTGTCCGCCTGGCATCTACATATGTTGGTATTGAACCTTTCGCAAGGAAAAATTTTGATCAACAAACAGCGAAGGCATCTCGGTATGATAGAAAGCAGAAAAAATTCATTGAAATCAACTGCCCGCAAATCATCCGAGAATATAATGCTCACATGGGTGGAGTTGATCTTATGGACAGCCTTATGGGTCGATATCACATTCGAACTAAGAGTCGTGATATTATGATTAGACTCCTCTACCATTTTGTGGACATGGCCGCTACGAATGCCTTCATTTTATACAAACGTATACATAGTGAGATATCCAATAATTCCGGCAATGTAGAACACCTTCTGCAGCTTCCACAATTCCGCGAGGAAATAGCTGCTGGACTTGTTAACTGCAAAGAAAAACGGCCTGTAGGTCGACCATTATCGGTTCAAATTGTTGATCGGACAATGTCACTAATGCCTTGCACATCAAGTGTTGGGAAAAGAGCTGTTCATCAAGTTGCGGATGTTCGGTTTGATGGCGAAAATCATTTTCCAATTTGGGTTGATAGAAAAGGAAAAAAAAAGTGCAAACATTGTAAAAAGTCGGATACACAAGTCATTTGTTCCAAATGCGAACTTCATTTATGTGGTGCAGTCGATAAAAATTGTTTCTGGGATTACCACCATAGAAAATAATATATTTTATACCTTTTCCAACCCCTTTTATGAATAAAACTTGTGTGATACATAAATATTTACTTATGTTATTTTTTACAAGCAAACCGGCAAGGCAGTCTCAAGACGGTCTTGACTGTTTCTCACCTGGCGGTCGTTCCACACAAAACTTGTGCCTGAAAATTTAAACTTAAGCTTCTTTTACCTATATTTACCTGGAAAAAAAATTTCAGTTTGATCTGACCAATTTTACGAGTTTGCCCGTTAGAGGGTTAAGCTCGCACCTTTCCTGAATTCAAATCTGCTTTTGGAGTTGAGCTGCGAGTTATAGTTTTCGAGAAAATTGGATTTTTGTATGGCTCTTCGAGGTAGCCAGGAATTCCAATGCAACCCCTGTAAAAATTTGAAAATTTTTTTTTCATCCCCGATTTGAAAATTGCTTATGTAGAATTAAGCTCGCACCTTTCCTGAATTCAAATCTGCTTTTGGAGTTGAGCTGCGCGTTATAGTTTTCGAGAAAATGGGATTTTTGTATGGCTCTTCGAGGTAGCCAGGAATTCCAATGCAACCCCTGAAAAATCTTGAAAATTTTTTTTCATCCCCGATTTGAAAATTGCTTATGTAGAATTAAGCTCGCACCTTTCCTGAATTCAAATATGCTTTTGGAGTTGAGCTGCGAGTTATAGTTTTCGAGAAAATGGGATTTTTGTATCGCTCTTCGAGGTAGCCAGCAATTCCAATGCAACCCCTGTAAAAATTTGAAATTTTTTTTTTCATCCCCGATTTGAAAATTGCTTATGTAGAATTAAGCTCGCACCTTTCCTGAATTCAAATCTGCTTTTGGAGTTGAGCTGCGAGTTATAGTTTTCGAGAAAATTGGATTTTTGTATGGCTCTTCGAGGTAGCCAGGAATTCCAATGCAACCCCTGTAAAAATTTGAAAATTCTTTTTTCATCTCCGATTTGAAAATTGTTAATGTAGAATTAAGCTCGCACCTTTCCTGAATTCAAATCTGCTTTTGGAGTTGAGCTGCGAGTTATAGTTTTCGAGAAAATGGGATTTTTGTATGGCTCTTCGAGGTAGCCAGGAATTCCAATGCAACCCCTGTAAAAATTTGAAATTTTTTTTTTCATCCCCGATTTGAAAATTGCTTATGTAGAATTAAGCTCGCACCTTTCCTGAATTCAAATCTGCTTTTGGAGTTGAGCTGCGCGTTATAGTTTTCGAGAAAATTGGATTTTTGTATGGCTCCTCGAGGTAGCCAGGAATTCCAATGCAACCCCTGTAAGAATTTGAAATTTTTTTTTTCAACCCCGATTTGAAAATTGCTTATGTAGAATTAAGCTCTCACCTTTCCTAAATTCAAATCTGCTTTTGGAGTTGAGCTGCGCGTTATAGTTTTCGAGAAAATGGGATTTTTGTATCGCTCTTCGAGGTAGCCAGGAATTCCAATGCAACCCCTGTAAAAATTTGAAAATTTTTTGTTCATCCCCGATTTGAAAATTGTTTATGTAGACTTAAGCTCCCACCTTTCCTGAATTCAAATCTGCTTTTGGAGTTGAGCTGCGAGTTATAGTTTTCGAGAAAATGGGATTTTTGTATGGCTCTTCGAGGTAGCCAGGAATTCCAATGCAACCCCTGTAAAAATTTGAAATTTTTTTTTTCATCCCCGATTTGAAAATTGCTTGTGTAGAATTAAGCTCGCACCTTTCCTGAATTCAAATCTGCTTTTGGAGTTGAGCTGCGAGTTATAGTTTTCGAGAAAATTGGATTTTTGTATGGCTCTTTGAGGTAGCCAGGAATTCCAATGCAACCCCTGTAAAAATTTGAAAATTCTTTTTCCATCTCCGATTTGAAAATTGCTTATGTAGAATTAAGCTCGCACCTTTCCTGAATTCAAATCTGCTTTTGGAGTTGAGCTGCGAGTTATAGTTTTCGAGAAAATGGGATTTTTGTATGGCTCTTCGAGGTAGCCAGGAATTCCAATGCAACCCCTGTAAAAATTTGAAATTTTTTTTTTCATCCCCGATTTGAAAATTGCTTATGTAGAATTAAGCTCGCACCTTTCCTGAATTCAAATCTGCTTTTGGAGTTGAGCTGCGCGTTATAGTTTTCGAGAAAATGGGATTTTTGTATGGCTCTTCGAGGTAGCCAGGAATTCCAATGCAACCCCTGAAAAATTTTGAAAATTTTTTTTTCATCCCCGATTTGAAAATTGCTTATGTAGAATTAAGCTCGCACCTTTCCTGAATTCAAATCTGCTTTTGGAGTTGAGCTGCGAGTTATAGTTTTCGAGAAAATGGGATTTTTGTATGGCTCTTCGAGGTAGCCAGGAATTCCAATGCAACCCCTGTTAAAATTTGAAAATTCTTTTTTCATCTCCGATTTGAAAATTGCTTATGTAGAATTAAGCTCGCACCTTTCCTGAATTCAAATCTGCTTTTGGAGTTGAGCTGCGAGTTATAGTTTTCGAGAAAATTGGATTTTTGTATGGCTCTTCGAGGTAGCCAGGAATTCCAATGCAACCCCTGTAAAAATTTGAAAATTTTTTTTTCATCCCCGATTTGAAAATTGCTTATGTAGAATTAAGCTCGCACCTTTCCTGAATTCAAATCTGCTTTTGGAGTTGAGCTGCGCGTTATAGATTTCGAGAAAATGGGATTTTTGTATGGCTCTTCGAGGTAGCCAGGAATTCCAATGCAACCCCTGAAAAATCTTGAAAATTTTTTTTTCATCCCCGATTTGAAAATTGCTTATGTAGAATTAAGCTCGCACCTTTCCTGAATTCAAATATGCTTTTGGAGTTGAGCTACGAGTTATAGTTTTCGAGAAAATGGGATTTTTGTATCGCTCTTCGAGGTAGCCAGCAATTCCAATGCAACCCCTGTAAAATTTTGATAATTTTTTTTTCATCCCCGATTTGAAAATTGCTTATGTAGAATTAAGCTCGCACCTTTCCTGAATTCAAATCTGCTTTTGGAGTTGAGCTGCGAGTTATAGTTTTCGAGAAAATTGGATTTTTGTATGGCTCTTCGAGGTAGCCAGGAATTCCAATGCAACCCCTGTAAAAATTTGAAAATTCTTTTTTCATCTCCGATTTGAAAATTGCTTATGTAGAATTAAGCTCGCACCTTTCCTGAATTCAAATCTGCTTTTGGAGTTGAGCTGCGAGTTATAGTTTTCGAGAAAATGGGATTTTTGTATGGCTCTTCGAGGTAGCCAGGAATTCCAATGCAACCCCTGTAAAAATTTGAAATTTTTTTTTTCATCCCCGATTTGAAAATTGCTTATGTAGAATTAAGCTCGCACCTTTCCTGAATTCAAATCTGCTTTTGGAGTTGAGCTGCGCGTTATAGTTTTCGAGAAAATTGGATTTTTGTATGGCTCCTCGAGGTAGCCAGGAATTCCAATGCAACCCCTGTAAGAATTTGAAATTTTTTTTTTCAACCCCGATTTGAAAATTGCTTATGTAGAATTAAGCTCTCACCTTTCCTAAATTCAAATCTGCTTTTGGAGTTGAGCTGCGCGTTATAGTTTTCGAGAAAATGGGATTTTTGTATCGCTCTTCGAGGTAGCCAGGAATTCCAATGCAACCCTTGTAAAAATTTGAAAATTTTTTGTTCATCCCCGATTTGAAAATTGTTTATGTAGACTTAAGCTCCCACCTTTAGTGAATTCAAATCTGCTTTTGGAGTTGAGCTGCGAGTTATAGTTTTCGAGAAAATGGGATTTTTGTATGGCTCTTCGAGGTAGCCAGGAATTCCAATGCAACCCCTGTAAAAATTTGAAATTTTTTTTTTCATCCCCGATTTGAAAATTGCTTGTGTAGAATTAAGCTCGCACCTTTCCTGAATTCAAATCTGCTTTTGGAGTTGAGCTGCGAGTTATAGTTTTCGAGAAAATTGGATTTTTGTATCGCTCTTCGAGGTAGCCAGGAATTCCAATGCAACCCCTGTAAAAATTTGAAAATTCTTTTTTCATCTCCGATTTGAAAATTGCTTATGTAGAATTAAGCTCGCACCTTTCCTGAATTCAAATCTGCTTTTGGAGTTGAGCTGCGAGTTATAGTTTTCGAGAAAATGGGATTTTTGTATGGCTCTTCGAGGTAGCCAGGAATTCCAATGCAACCCCTGTAAAAATTTGAAATTTTTTTTTTCATCCCCGATTTGAAAATTGCTTATGTAGAATTAAGCTCGCACCTTTCCTGAATTCAAATCTGCTTTTGGAGTTGAGCTGCGCGTTATAGTTTTCGAGAAAATTGGATTTTTGTATGGCTCCTCGAGGTAGCCAGGAATTCCAATGCAACCCCTGTAAGAATTTGAAATTTTTTTTTTCAACCCCGATTTGAAAATTGCTTATGTAGAATTAAGCTCTCACCTTTCCTAAATTCAAATCTGCTTTTGGAGTTGAGCTGCGCGTTATAGTTTTCGAGAAAATGGGATTTTTGTATCGCTCTTCGAGGTAGCCAGGAATTCCAATGCAACCCCTGTAAAAATTTGAAAATTTTTTGTTCATCCCCGATTTGAAAATTGTTTATGTAGACTTAAGCTCCCACCTTTCCTGAATTCAAATCTGCTTTTGGAGTTGAGCTGCGAGTTATAGTTTTCGAGAAAATGGGATTTTTGTATAGCTCTTCGAGGTAGCCAGCAATTCCAATGCAACCCCTGAAAAATTTTGAAAATTTTTTTTTCATCCCCGATTTGAAAATTGCTTATGTAGAATTAAGCTCGCACCTTTCCTGAATTCAAATCTGCTTTTGGAGTTGAGCTGCGAGTTATAGTTTTCGAGAAAATTGGATTTTTGTATGGCTCTTTGAGATAGCCAGGAATTCCAATGCAACCCCTGTAAAAATTTGAAAATTCTTTTTCCATCTCCGATTTGAAAATTGCTTATGTAGAATTAAGCTCGCACCTTTCCTGAATTCAAATCTGCTTTTGGAGTTGAGCTGCGAGTTATAGTTTTCGAGAAAATGGGATTTTTGTATGGCTCTTCGAGGTAGCCAGGAATTCCAATGCAACCCCTGTAAAAATTTGAAATTTTTTTTTTTATCCCCGATTTGAAAATTGTTTACGTAGAATTAAGCTCGCACCTTTCCTGAACTCAAATCTGCTTTTGGAGTTGAGCTGCGCGTTATAGTTTTCGAGAAAATGGGATTTTTGTATGGCTCTTCGAGGTAGCCAGGAATTCCAATGCAACCCCTGTAAAAATTTGAAATTTTTTTTTTCATCCCCGATTTGAAAATTGCTTATGTAGAATTAAGCTCGCACCTTTCCTGAATTCAAATCTGCTTTTGGAGTTGAGCTGCGCGTTATAGTTTTCGAGAAAATGGGATTTTTGTATGGCTCTTCGAGGTAGCCAGGAATTCCAATGCAACCCCTGAAAAATTTTGAAAATTTTTTTTTCATCCCCGATTTGAAAATTGCTTATGTAGAATTAAGCTCGCACCTTTCCTGAATTCAAATATGCTTTTGGAGTTGAGCTGCGAGTTATAGTTTTCGAGAAAATGGGATTTTTGTATGGCTCTTCGAGGTAGCCAGGAATTCCAATGCAACCCCTGTAAAAATTTGAAATTTTTTTTTTCATCCCCGATTTGAAAATTGCTTATGTAGAATTAAGCTCGCACCTTTCCTGAATTCAAATCTGCTTTTGGAGTTGAGCTGCGCGTTATAGTTTTCGAGAAAATGGGATTTTTGTATGGCTCTTCGAGGTAGCCAGGAATTCCAATGCAACCCCTGAAAAATTTTGAAAATTTTTTTTTCATCCCCGATTTGAAAATTGCTTATGTAGAATTAAGCTCGCACCTTTCCTGAATTCAAATATGCTTTTGGAGTTGAGCTGCGAGTTATAGTTTTCGAGAAAATGGGATTTTTGTATCGCTCTTCGAGGTAGCCAGCAATTCCAATGCAACCCCTGTAAAATTTTGATAATTTTTTTTTCATCCCCGATTTGAAAATTGCTTATGTAGAATTAAGCTCGCACCTTTCCTGAATTCAAATCTGCTTTTGGAGTTGAGCTGCGAGTTATAGTTTTCGAGAAAATTGGATTTTTGTATGGCTCTTCGAGGTAGCCAGGAATTCCAATGCAACCCCTGTAAAAATTTGAAAATTCTTTTTTCATCGCCGATTTGAAAATTGCTTATGTAGAATTAAGCTCGCACCTTTCCTGAATTCAAATCTGCTTTTGGAGTTGAGCTGCGAGTTATAGTTTTCGAGAAAATGGGATTTTTGTATGGCTCTTCGAGGTAGCCAGGAATTCCAATGCAACCCCTGTAAAAATTTGAAAATTTTTTTTTCATCCCCGATTTGAAAATTGCTTATGTAGAATTAAGCTCGCACCTTTCCTGAATTCAAATCTGCATTTGGAGTTGAGCTGCGCGTTATAGTTTTCGAGAAAATTGGATTTTTGTATGGCTCCTCGAGGTAGCCAGGAATTCCAATGCAACCCCTGTAAGAATTTGAAATTTTTTTTTTCAACCCCGATTTGAAAATTGCTTATGTAGAATTAAGCTCGCACCTTTCCTGAATTCAAATCTGCTTTTGGAGTTGAGCTGCGCGTCATAGTTTTCGAGAAAATGGGATTTTTGTATCGCTCTTCGAGGTAGCCAGGAATTCCAATGCAACCCCTGTAAAAATTTGAACATTTTTTGTTCATCCCCGATTTGAAAATTGTTTATGTAGACTTAAGCTCCCACCTTTCCTGAATTCAAATCTGCTTTTGGAGTTGAGCTGCGAGTTATAGTTTTCGAGAAAATGGGATTTTTGTATAGCTCTTCGAGGTAGCCAGCAATTCCAATGCAAAACCTGAAAAATTTTGAAAATTTTTTTTTCATCCCCGATTTGAAAATTGCTTATGTAGAATTAAGCTCGCACCTTTCCTGAATTCAAATCTGCTTTTGGAGTTGAGCTGCGAGTTATAGTTTTCGAGAAAATGGAATTTTTGTATCGCTCTTCGAGGTAGCCAGCAATTCCAATGCAACCCCTGTAAAATTTTGATAATTTTTTTTTCATCCCCGATTTGAAAATTGCTTATGTAGAATTAAGCTCGCACCTTTCCTGAATTCAAATCTGCTTTTGGAGTTGAGCTGCGAGTTATAGTTTTCGAGAAAATTGGATTTTTGTATGGCTCTTTGAGGTAGCCAGGAATTCCAATGCAACCCCTGTAAAAATTTGAAAATTCTTTTTCCATCTCCGATTTGAAAATTGCTTATGTAGAATTAAGCTCGCACCTTTCCTGAATTCAAATCTGCTTTTGGAGTTGAGCTGCGACTTATAGTTTTCGAGAAAATGGAATTTTTGTATCGCTCTTCGAGGTAGTCAGGAATTCCTGTAAAAAGTTGAAAATTTTTTTTTCATCCCCGATTTGAAAACTGTTTATGTAGAATTAAGCTCGCACCTTTCCTGAATTCAAATCTGCTTTTGGAGTTGAGCTGCGAGTTATAGTTTTCGAGAAAATGGGATTTTTGTATCGCTCTTCGAGGTAGTCAGCAATTCCAATGCAACCCCTGTAAAATTTTGAAAATTTTTTTTTCATCCCCGATTTCAAAATTGCTTATGTAGAATTAAGCTCGCACCTTTCCTGAATTCAAATCTGCTTTTGGAGTTGAGCTGCGAGTTAAAGTTTTCGAGAAAATGGGATTTTTGTATGGCTCTTCGAGGTAGCCAGGAATTCCAATGCAACCCCTGTAAAAATTTGAAATTTTTTTTTTTATCCCCGATTTGAAAATTGTTTACGTAGAATTAAGCTCGCACCTTTCCTGAACTCAAATCTGCTTTTGGAGTTGAGCTGCGCGTTATAGTTTTCGAGAAAATGGGATTTTTGTATGGCTCTTCGAGGTAGCCAGGAATTCCAATGCAACCCCTGTAAAAATTTGAAATTTTTTTTTTCATCCCCGATTTGAAAATTGCTTATGTAGAATTAAGCTCGCACCTTTCCTGAATTCAAATCTGCTTTTGGAGTTGAGCTGCGCGTTATAGTTTTCGAGAAAATGGGATTTTTGTATGGCTCTTCGAGGTAGCCAGGAATTCCAATGCAACCCCTGAAAAATTTTGAAAATTTTTTTTTCATCCCCGATTTGAAAATTGCTTATGTAGAATTAAGCTCGCACCTTTCCTGAATTCAAATATGCTTTTGGAGTTGAGCTGCGAGTTATAGTTTTCGAGAAAATGGGATTTTTGTATGGCTCTTCGAGGTAGCCAGGAATTCCAATGCAACCCCTGTAAAAATTTGAAATTTTTTTTTTCATCCCCGATTTGAAAATTGCTTATGTAGAATTAAGCTCGCACCTTTCCTGAATTCAAATCTGCTTTTGGAGTTGAGCTGCGCGTTATAGTTTTCGAGAAAATGGGATTTTTGTATGGCTCTTCGAGGTAGCCAGGAATTCCAATGCAACCCCTGAAAAATTTTGAAAATTTTTTTTTCATCCCCGATTTGAAAATTGCTTATGTAGAATTAAGCTCGCACCTTTCCTGAATTCAAATATGCTTTTGGAGTTGAGCTGCGAGTTATAGTTTTCGAGAAAATGGGATTTTTGTATCGCTCTTCGAGGTAGCCAGCAATTCCAATGCAACCCCTGTAAAATTTTGATAATTTTTTTTTCATCCCCGATTTGAAAATTGCTTATGTAGAATTAAGCTCGCACCTTTCCTGAATTCAAATCTGCTTTTGGAGTTGAGCTGCGAGTTATAGTTTTCGAGAAAATTGGATTTTTGTATGGCTCTTCGAGGTAGCCAGGAATTCCAATGCAACCCCTGTAAAAATTTGAAAATTCTTTTTTCATCGCCGATTTGAAAATTGCTTATGTAGAATTAAGCTCGCACCTTTCCTGAATTCAAATCTGCTTTTGGAGTTGAGCTGCGAGTTATAGTTTTCGAGAAAATGGGATTTTTGTATGGCTCTTCGAGGTAGCCAGGAATTCCAATGCAACCCCTGTAAAAATTTGAAAATTTTTTTTTCATCCCCGATTTGAAAATTGCTTATGTAGAATTAAGCTCGCACCTTTCCTGAATTCAAATCTGCATTTGGAGTTGAGCTGCGCGTTATAGTTTTCGAGAAAATTGGATTTTTGTATGGCTCCTCGAGGTAGCCAGGAATTCCAATGCAACCCCTGTAAGAATTTGAAATTTTTTTTTTCAACCCCGATTTGAAAATTGCTTATGTAGAATTAAGCTCGCACCTTTCCTGAATTCAAATCTGCTTTTGGAGTTGAGCTGCGCGTCATAGTTTTCGAGAAAATGGGATTTTTGTATCGCTCTTCGAGGTAGCCAGGAATTCCAATGCAACCCCTGTAAAAATTTGAACATTTTTTGTTCATCCCCGATTTGAAAATTGTTTATGTAGACTTAAGCTCCCACCTTTCCTGAATTCAAATCTGCTTTTGGAGTTGAGCTGCGAGTTATAGTTTTCGAGAAAATGGGATTTTTGTATAGCTCTTCGAGGTAGCCAGCAATTCCAATGCAAAACCTGAAAAATTTTGAAAATTTTTTTTTCATCCCCGATTTGAAAATTGCTTATGTAGAATTAAGCTCGCACCTTTCCTGAATTCAAATCTGCTTTTGGAGTTGAGCTGCGAGTTATAGTTTTCGAGAAAATGGAATTTTTGTATCGCTCTTCGAGGTAGCCAGCAATTCCAATGCAACCCCTGTAAAATTTTGATAATTTTTTTTTCATCCCCGATTTGAAAATTGCTTATGTAGAATTAAGCTCGCACCTTTCCTGAATTCAAATCTGCTTTTGGAGTTGAGCTGCGAGTTATAGTTTTCGAGAAAATTGGATTTTTGTATGGCTCTTTGAGGTAGCCAGGAATTCCAATGCAACCCCTGTAAAAATTTGAAAATTCTTTTTCCATCTCCGATTTGAAAATTGCTTATGTAGAATTAAGCTCGCACCTTTCCTGAATTCAAATCTGCTTTTGGAGTTGAGCTGCGACTTATAGTTTTCGAGAAAATGGAATTTTTGTATCGCTCTTCGAGGTAGTCAGGAATTCCTGTAAAAAGTTGAAAATTTTTTTTTCATCCCCGATTTGAAAACTGTTTATGTAGAATTAAGCTCGCACCTTTCCTGAATTCAAATCTGCTTTTGGAGTTGAGCTGCGAGTTATAGTTTTCGAGAAAATGGGATTTTTGTATCGCTCTTCGAGGTAGTCAGCAATTCCAATGCAACCCCTGTAAAATTTTGAAAATTTTTTTTTCATCCCCGATTTCAAAATTGCTTATGTAGAATTAAGCTCGCACCTTTCCTGAATTCAAATCTGCTTTTGGAGTTGAGCTGCGAGTTAAAGTTTTCGAGAAAATGGGATTTTTGTATCGCTCTTCGAGGTAGCCAGGAATTCCAATGCAACCCCTGTAAAAATTTGAAATTTTTTTTTTCATCCCCCATTTGAAAATTGCTTATGTAGAATTAAGCTCGCACCTTTCCTGAATTCAAATCTGCTTTTGGAGTTGAGCTGCGACTTATAGTTTTCGAGAAAATGGAATTTTTGTATAGCTCTTCGAGGTAGTTAGGAATTCGAATGCAACCCCTGTAAAAATTTGAAAATTTTTTTTTCATCCCCGATTTGAAAACTGTTTATGTAGAATTAAGCTCGCACCTTTCCTGAATTCAAATCTGCTTTTGAAGTTGAGCTGCGACTTTTAGTTTTCGAGAAAATGGAATTTTTGTATAGCTCTTCGAGGTAGTCAGGAATTCCAATGCAACCCCTGTAAAAATTTGAAAATTTTTTTTTCATCCCCGATTTGAAAACTGTTTATGTAGAATTAAGCTCGCACCTTTCCTAAATTCAAATCTGCTTTTGGGGTGGAGCTGCGACTTATAGTTTTCGAGAAAATGGAATTTTTGTATAGCTCTTCGAGGTAGTTAGGAATTCGAATGCAACCCGTGTAAAAATTTGAAAATTTTATTTTCATCCCCGATTTGAAAACTGTTTATGTAGAATTAAGCTCGCACCTTTCCTGAATTCAAATCTGCTTTTGGGGTTGAGCTGCGACTTATAGTTTTCAAGAAAATGGAATTTTTGTATAGCTCTTCGAGGTAGTCAGGAATTCCAATGCAACCCCTGTAAAAATTTGAAAATTTTTTTTTCATCCCCGATTTGAAAACTGTTTATGTAGAATTAAGCTCGCACCTTTCCTGAATTCAAATCTGCTTTTGGGGTTGAGCTGCGACTTATAGTTTTCGAGAAAATGGAATTTTTGTATAGCTCTTCGAGGTAGTCAGGAATTCGAATGCAACCCCTGTAAAAATTTGAAAATTTTTTTTCATCCCCGATTTGAAAACTGTTTATGTAGAATTAAGCTCGCACCTTTCCTGAATTCAAATCTGCTTTTGGAGTTGAGCTGCGACTTATAGTTTTCGAGAAAATGGAATTTTTGTATCGCTCTTCGAGGTAGTCAGGAATTCCTGTAAAATGTTGAAAATTTTTATTTCATCCCCGATTTGAAAACTGTTTATGTAGAATTAAGCTCGCACATTTCCTGAATTCAAATCTGCTTTTGGGGTTGAGCTGCGACTTATAGTTTTCGAGAAAATGGAATTTTTGTATAGCTCTTCGAGGTAGTCAGGAATTCCAATGCAACCCCTGTAAAAATTTGAAAATTTTTTTTTCATCCCCGATTTGAAAACTGTTTATGTAGAATTAAGCTCGCACCTTTCCTGAATTCAAATCTGCTTTTGGAGTTGAGCTGCGACTTATAGTTTTCGAGAAAATGGAATTTTTGTATCGCTCTTCGAGGTAGTCAGGAATTCCTGTAAAAAGTTGAAAATTTGTTTTTCATCCCCGATTTGAAAACTGTTTATGTAGAATTAAGCTCGCACCTTTCCTGAATTCAAATCTGCTTTTGGAGTTGAGCTGCGAGTTATAGTTTTCGAGAAAATGGGATTTTTGTATCGCTCTTCGAGGTAGCCAGCAATTCCAATGCAACCCCTGTAAAAATTTGAAATTTTTTTTTTCATCCCCCATTTGAAAATTGCTTATGTAGAATTAAGCTCGCACCTTTCCTGAATTCAAATCTGCTTTTGGAGTTGAGCTGCGAGTTATAGTTTTCGATAAAATTGGATTTTTGTATGGCTCTTCGAGTTAGCCAGGAATTCCAAATCAACCCCTGTAAAAATTTGAAATTTTTTTTTTCATCCCCGATTTGAAAACTGTTTATGTTGAGCTGCGACTTATAGTTTTCAAGAAAATGGAATTTTTGTATAGCTCTTCGAGGTAGTCAGGAATTCCAATGCAACCCCTGTAAAAATTTGAAAAATTTTTTTTCATCCCCGATTTGAAAACTGTTTATGTAGAATTAAGCTCGCACCTTTCCTGAATTCAAATCTGCTTTTGGGGTTGAGCTGCGACTTATAGTTTTCGAGAAAATGGAATTTTTGTATCGCTCTTCGAGGTAGTCAGGAATTCCTGTAAAAAGTTGAAAATTTTTTTTTCATCCCCGATTTGAAAACTGTTTATGTAGAATTAAGCTCGCACCTTTCCTGAATTCAAATCTGCTTTTGAAGTTGAGCTGCGACTTTTAGTTTTCGAGAAAATGGAATTTTTGTATAGCTCTTCGAGGTAGTCAGGAATTCCAATGCAACCCCTGTAAAAATTTGAAATTTTTTTTTCATCCCCGATTTGAAAACTGTTTATGTAGAATTAAGCTCGCACCTTTCCTGAATTCAAATCTGCTTTTGAAGTTGAGCTGCGACTTTTAGTTTTCGAGAAAATGGAATTTTTGTATAGCTCTTCGAGGTAGTCAGGAATTCCAATGCAACCCCTGTAAAAATTTGAAAATTTTTTTTTCATCCCCGATTTGAAAACTGTTTATGTAGAATTAAGCTCGCACCTTTCCTGAATTCAAATCTGCTTTTGGGGTTGAGCTGCGTTTTCGCTTATAGTTTTCGAGAAAATGGAATTTTTGTATAGCTCTTCGAGGTAGTCAGGAATTCGAATGCAACCCCTGTAAAAATTTGAAAAATTTTTTTTCATCCCCGATTTGAAAACTGTTTATGTAGAATTAAGCTCGCACCTTTCCTGAATTCAAATCTGCTTTTGGAGTTGAGCTGCGACTTATAGTTTTCGAGAAAATGGAATTTTTGTATCGCTCTTCGAGGTAGTCAGGAATTCCTGTAAAATGTTGAAAATTTTTATTTCATCCCCGATTTGAAAACTGTTTATGTAGAATTAAGCTCGCACATTTCCTGAATTCAAATCTGCTTTTGGGGTTGAGCTGCGACTTATAGTTTTCGAGAAAATGGAATTTTTGTATAGCTCTTCGAGGTAGTCAGGAATTCCTGTAAAAAGTTGAAAATTTTTTTTTCATCCCCGATTTGAAAACTGTTTATGTAGAATTAAGCTCGCACCTTTCCTGAATTCAAATCTGCTTTTGGAGTTGAGCTGCGAGTTATAGTTTTCGAGAAAATGGGATTTTTGTATCGCTCTTCGAGGTAGCCAGCAATTCCAATGCAACCCCTGTAAAATATTGAAAATTTTTTTTTCATCCCCGATTTGGAAATTGCTTATGTAGAATTAAGCTCGCAAATTTCCTGAATTCAAATCTGCTTTTGGAGTTGAGCTGCGAGTTATAGTTTTCGAGAAAATGGGATTTTTGTATCGCTCTTCGAGGTAGCCAGGAATTCCAATGCAACCCCTGTAAAAATTTGAAATTTTTTTTTTCATCCCCGATTTGAAAACTGTTTATGTAGAATTAAGCTCGCACATTTCCTGAATTCAAATCTGCTTTTGGGGTTGAGCTGCGACTTATAGTTTTCGAGAAAATGGAATTTTTGTATAGCTCTTCGAGGTAGTTAGGAATTCGAATGCAACCCCTGTAAAAATTTGAAAATTTTTTTTTCATCCCCGATTTGAAAACTGTTTATGTAGAATTAAGCTCGCACCTTTCCTGAATTCAAATCTGCTTTTGAAGTTGAGCTGCGACTTTTAGTTTTCGAGAAAATGGAATTTTTGTATAGCTCTTCGAGGTAGTCAGGAATTCCAATGCAACCCCTGTAAAAATTTGAAAATTTTTTTTTCATCCCCGATTTGAAAACTGTTTATGTAGAATTAAGCTCGCACCTTTCCTGAATTCAAATCTGCTTTTGGATTTGAGCTGCGACTTATAGTTTTCGAGAAAATGGAATTTTTGTATCGCTCTTCGAGGTAGTCAGGAATTCCTGTAAAATGTTGAAAATTTTTATTTCATCCCCGATTTGAAAACTGTTTATGTAGAATTAAGCTCGCACATTTCCTGAATTCAAATCTGCTTTTGGGGTTGAGCTGCGACTTATAGTTTTCGAGAAAATGGAATTTTTGTATAGCTCTTCGAGGTAGTCAGGAATTCCTGTAAAAAGTTGAAAATTTTTTTTTCATCCCCGATTTGAAAACTGTTTATGTAGAATTAAGCTCGCACCTTTCCTGAATTCAAATCTGCTTTTCGAGTTGAGCTGCGAGTTATAGTTTTCGAGAAAATGGGATTTTTGTATCGCTCTTCGAGGTAGCCAGCAATTCCAATGCAACCCCTGTAAAATATTGAAAATTTTTTTTTCATCCCCGATTTGAAAATTGCTTATGTAGAATTAAGCTCGCACCTTTCCTGAATTCAAATCTGCTTTTGGAGTTGAGCTGCGAGTTATAGTTTTCGAGAAAATGGGATTTTTGTATCGCTCTTCGAGGTAGCCAGGAATTTCAATGCAACCCCTGTAAAAATTTGAAATTTTTTTTTTCATCCCCGATTTGAAAACTGTTTATGTAGAATTAAGCTCGCACATTTCCTGAATTCAAATCTGCTTTTGGGGTTGAGCTGCGACTTATAGTTTTCGAGAAAATGGAATTTTTGTATAGCTCTTCGAGGTAGTTAGGAATTCGAATGCAACCCCTGTAAAAATTTGAAAATTTTTTTTTCATCCCCGATTTGAAAACTGTTTATGTAGAATTAAGCTCGCACCTTTCCTGAATTCAAATCTGCTTTTGAAGTTGAGCTGCGACTTTTAGTTTTCGAGAAAATGGAATTTTTGTATAGCTCTTCGAGGTAGTCAGGAATTCCAATGCAACCCCTGTAAAAATTTGAAAATTTTTTTTCATCCCCGATTTGAAAACTGTTTATGTAGAATTAAGCTCGCACCTTTCCTGAATTCAAATCTGCTTTTGGAGTTGAGCTGCGACTTATAGTTTTCGAGAAAATGGAATTTTTGTATCGCTCTTCGAGGTAGTCAGGAATTCCTGTAAAAAGTTGAAAATTTTTTTTTCATCCCCGATTTGAAAACTGTTTATGTAGAATTAAGCTCGCACCTTTCCTGAATTCAAATCTGCTTTTGAAGTTGAGCTGCGACTTTTAGTTTTCGAGAAAATGGAATTTTTGTATAGCTCTTCGAGGTAGTCAGGAATTCCAATGCAACCCCTGTAAAAATTTGAAAATTTTTTTTTCATCCCCGATTTGAAAACTGTTTATGTAGAATTAAGCTCGCACCTTTCCTGAATTCAAATCTGCTTTTGAAGTTGAGCTGCGACTTTTAGTTTTCGAGAAAATGGAATTTTTGTATAGCTCTTCGAGGTAGTCAGGAATTCCAATGCAACCCCTGTAAAAATTTGAAAATTTTTTTTTCATCCCCGATTTGAAAACTGTTTATGTAGAATTAAGCTCGCACCTTTCCTGAATTCAAATCTGCTTTTGGGGTTGAGCTGCGTTTTCGCTTATAGTTTTCGAGAAAATGGAATTTTTGTATAGCTCTTCGAGGTAGTCAGGAATTCGAATGCAACCCCTGTAAAAATTTGAAAAATTTTTTTTCATCCCCGATTTGAAAACTGTTTATGTAGAATTAAGCTCGCACCTTTCCTGAATTCAAATCTGCTTTTGGAGTTGAGCTGCGACTTATAGTTTTCGAGAAAATGGAATTTTTGTATCGCTCTTCGAGGTAGTCAGGAATTCCTGTAAAATGTTGAAAATTTTTATTTCATCCCCGATTTGAAAACTGTTTATGTAGAATTAAGCTCGCACATTTCCTGAATTCAAATCTGCTTTTGGGGTTGAGCTGCGACTTATAGTTTTCGAGAAAATGGAATTTTTGTATAGCTCTTCGAGGTAGTCAGGAATTCCTGTAAAAAGTTGAAAATTTTTTTTTCATCCCCGATTTGAAAACTGTTTATGTAGAATTAAGCTCGCACCTTTCCTGAATTCAAATCTGCTTTTGGAGTTGAGCTGCGAGTTATAGTTTTCGAGAAAATGGGATTTTTGTATCGCTCTTCGAGGTAGCCAGCAATTCCAATGCAACCCCTGTAAAATATTGAAAATTTTTTTTTCATCCCCGATTTGGAAATTGCTTATGTAGAATTAAGCTCGCACCTTTCCTGAATTCAAATCTGCTTTTGGAGTTGAGCTGCGAGTTATAGTTTTCGAGAAAATGGGATTTTTGTATCGCTCTTCGAGGTAGGCAGGAATTCCAATGCAACCCCTGTAAAAATTTGAAATTTTTTTTTTCATCCCCGATTTGAAAACTGTTTATGTAGAATTAAGCTCGCACATTTCCTGAATTCAAATCTGCTTTTGGGGTTGAGCTGCGACTTATAGTTTTCGAGAAAATGGAATTTTTGTATAGCTCTTCGAGGTAGTTAGGAATTCGAATGCAACCCCTGTAAAAATTTGAAAATTTTTTTTTCATCCCCGATTTGAAAACTGTTTATGTAGAATTAAGCTCGCACCTTTCCTGAATTCAAATCTGCTTTTGAAGTTGAGCTGCGACTTTTAGTTTTCGAGAAAATGGAATTTTTCTATCGCTCTTCGAGGTAGTCAGGAATTCCAATGCAACCCCTGTAAAAATTTGAAAATTTTTTTTTCATCCCCGATTTGAAAACTGTTTATGTAGAATTAAGCTCGCACCTTTCCTGAATTCAAATCTGCTTTTGGAGTTGAGCTGCGACTTATAGTTTTCGAGAAAATGGAATTTTTGTATCGCTCTTCGAGGTAGTCAGGAATTCCTGTAAAAAGTTGAAAATTTTTTTTTCATCCCCGATTTGAAAACTGTTTATGTAGAATTAAGCTCGCACCTTTCCTGATTTCAAATCTGCTTTTGAAGTTGAGCTGCGACTTTTAGTTTTCGAGAAAATGGAATTTTTGTATAGCTCTTCGAGGTAGTCAGGAATTCCAATGCAACCCCTGTAAAAATTTGAAAATTTTTTTTTCATCCCCGATTTGAAAACTGTTTATGTAGAATTAAGCTCGCACCTTTCCTGAATTCAAATCTGCTTTTGAAGTTGAGCTGCGACTTTTAGTTTTCGAGAAAATGGAATTTTTGTATAGCTCTTCGAGGTAGTCAGGAATTCCAATGCAACCCCTGTAAAAATTTGAAAATTTTTTTTTCATCCCCGATTTGAAAACTGTTTATGTAGAATTAAGCTCGCACCTTTCCTGAATTCAAATCTGCTTTTGGAGTTGAGCTGCGACTTTTAGTTTTCGAGAAAATGGAATTTTTGTATAGCTCTTCGAGGTAGTCAGGAATTCCAATGCAACCCCTGTAAAAATTTGAAAATTTTTTTTTCATCCCCGATTTGAAAACTGTTTATGTAGAATTAACCTTTCCTGAATTCAAATCTGCTTTTGGAGTTGAGCTGCGACTTATAGTTTTCGAGAAAATGGAATTTTTGTATCGCTCTTCGAGGTAGTCAAGATTCCTGTAAAAAGTTGAAAATTTTTTTTTCATCCCCGATTTGAAAACTGTTTATGTAGAATTAAGCTCGCACATTTCCTGAATTCAAATCTGCTTTTGGGGTTGAGCTGCGACTTATAGTTTTCGAGAAAATGGAATTTTTGTATAGCTCTTCGAGGTAGTCAGGAATTCCAATGCAACCCCTGTAAAAATTTGAGAATTTTTTTTTCATCCCCGATTTGAAACTGTTTATGTAGAATTAAGCTCGCACCTTTCCTGAATTCAAATCTGCTTTTGGAGTTGAGCTGCGACTTATAGTTTTCGAGAAAATGGAATTTTTGTATCGCTCTTCGAGGTAGTCAGGAATTCCTGTAAAAATTTGAAAATTTTTTTTTCATCCCCGATTTGAAAACTGTTTATGTAGAGTTAAGCTCGCACCTTTCCTGAATTCAAATCTGCTTTTGAAGTTGAGCTGCGACTTATAGTTTTCGAGAAAATGGAATTTTTGTATAGCTCTTCGAGGTAGTCAGGAATTCCAATGCAACCCCTGTAAAAATTTGAAAATTTTTTTTTTCATCCCCGATTTGAAAATTGTTTATGTAGAATTAAGCTCGCACATTTCCTAAATTCAAATCTGCTTTTGGAGTTGAGCTGCGAGTTATAGTTTTCGAGAAAATGGGATTTTTGTATGGCTCTTCGAGGTAGCCAGGAATTCCAATGCAACCCCTGTAAAAATTTGAAAATTTTTTTTTCATCCCCGATTTGAAAATTGCTTATGTAGAATTAGGCTCGCACCTTTAATGAATTCAAATCTGCTTTTGGAGCTGAGCTGCGAGTTATAGTTTTCGAGAAAATGGGATTTTTGTATGGCTCTTCGAGGTAGTCAGGAATTCCAATGCAACCCCTGTAAAAATTTGAAAATTTTATTTTCATCCCCGATTTGAAAACTGTTTATGTAGAATTAAGCTCGCACCTTTCCTGAATTCAAATCTGCTTTTGAAGTTGAGCTGCGACTTTTAGTTTTCGAGAAAATGGAATTTTTGTATAGCTCTTCGAGGTAGTCAGGAATTCCAATGCAACCCCTGTAAAAATTTGAAAATTTTTTTTTCATCCCCGATTTGAAAACTGTTTATGTAGAATTAAGCTCGCACCTTTCCTGAATTCAAATCTGCTTTTGGAGTTGAGCTGCGACTTATAGTTTTCGAGAAAATGGAATTTTTGTATCGCTCTTCGAGGTAGTCAGGAATTCCTGTAAAAAGTTGAAAATTTTTTTTTCATCCCCGATTTGAAAACTGTTTATGTAGAATTAAGCTCGCACCTTTCCTGAATTCAAATCTGCTTTTGAAGTTGAGCTGCGACTTTTAGTTTTCGAGAAAATGGAATTTTTGTATAGCTCTTCGAGGTAGTCAGGAATTCCAATGCAACCCCTGTAAAAATTTGAAAATTTTTTTTTCATCCCCGATTTGAAAACTGTTTATGTAGAATTAAGCTCGCACCTTTCCTGAATTCAAATCTGCTTTTGAAGTTGAGCTGCGACTTTTAGTTTTCGAGAAAATGGAATTTTTGTATAGCTCTTCGAGGTAGTCAGGAATTCCAATGCAACCCCTGTAAAAATTTGAAAATTTTTTTTTCATCCCCGATTTGAAAACTGTTTATGTAGAATTAAGCTCGCACCTTTCCTGAATTCAAATCTGCTTTTGGAGTTGAGCTGCGACTTTTAGTTTTCGAGAAAATGGAATTTTTGTATAGCTCTTCGAGGTAGTCAGGAATTCCAATGCAACCCCTGTAAAAATTTGAAAATTTTTTTTTCATCCCCGATTTGAAAACTGTTTATGTAGAATTAACCTTTCCTGAATTCAAATCTGCTTTTGGAGTTGAGCTGCGACTTATAGTTTTCGAGAAAATGGAATTTTTGTATAGCTCTTCGAGGTAGTCAGGAATTCCAATGCAACCCCTGTAAAAATTTGAAAATTTTTTTTTCATCCCCGATTTGAAAACTGTTTATGTAGAATTAAGCTCGCACCTTTCCTGAATTCAAATCTGCTTTTGGAGTTGAGCTGCGACTTATAGTTTTCGAGAAAATGGAATTTTTGTATCGCTCTTCGAGGTAGTCAGGAATTCCTGTAAAAATTTGAAAATTTTTTTTTCATCCCCGATTTGAAAACTGTTTATGTAGAGTTAAGCTCGCACCTTTCCTGAATTCAAATCTGCTTTTGAAGTTGAGCTGCGACTTATAGTTTTCGAGAAAATGGAATTTTTGTATAGCTCTTCGAGGTAGTCAGGAATTCCAATGCAACCCCTGTAAAAATTTGAAAATTTTTTTTTTCATCCCCGATTTGAAAATTGTTTATGTAGAATTAAGCTCGCACATTTCCTAAATTCAAATCTGCTTTTGGAGTTGAGCTGCGAGTTATAGTTTTCGAGAAAATGGGATTTTTGTATGGCTCTTCGAGGTAGCCAGGAATTCCAATGCAACCCCTGTAAAAATTTGAAAATTTTTTTTTCATCCCCGATTTGAAAATTGCTTATGTAGAATTAAGCTCGCACCTTTAATGAATTTAAATCTGCTTTTGGAGTTGAGTTGCGAGTTATAGTTTTCGAGAAAATGGGATTTTTGTATGGCTCTTCGAGGTAGTCAGGAATTCCAATGCAACCCCTGTAAAAATTTGAAAATTTTATTTTCATCCCCGATTTGAAAATTGTTTATGTAGAATTAGGCTCGCACCTTTAATGAATCCAAATCTGCTTTTGGAGCTGAGCTGCGAGTTATAGTTTTCGAGAAAATGGGATTTTTGTATGGCTCTTCGAGGTAGTCAGGAATTCCAATGCAACCCCTGTAAAAATTTGAAAATTTTATTTTCATCCCCGATTTGAAAACTGTTTATGTAGAATTAAGCTCGCACCTTTCCTGAATTCAAATCTGCTTTTGGGGTTGAGCTGCGACTTATAGTTTTCGAGAAAATGGAATTTTTGTATCGCTCTTCGAGGTAGTCAGGAATTCCAATGCAACCCCTGTAAAAATTTGAAAATTTTTTTTTCATCCCCGATTTGAAAATTGTTTATGTAGAATTAAGCTCGCACATTTCCTAAATTCAAATCTGCTTTTGGAGTTGAGCTGCGAGTTATAGTTTTCGAGAAAATGGGATTTTTGTATGGCTCTTCGAGGTAGCCAGGAATTCCAATGCAACCCCTGTAAAAATTTGAAAATTTTTTTTTCATCCCCGATTTGAAAATTGCTTATGTAGAATTAAGCTCGCACCTTTAATGAATTTAAATCTGCTTTTGGAGTTGAGTTGCGAGTTATAGTTTTCGAGAAAATGGGATTTTTGTATGGCTCTTCGAGGTAGTCAGGAATTCCAATGCAACCCCTGTAAAAATTTGAAAATTTTATTTTCATCCCCGATTTGAAAATTGTTTATGTAGAATTAGGCTCGCACCTTTAATGAACTCAAATCTGCTTTTGGAGCTGAGCTGCGAGTTATAGTTTTCGAGAAAATGGGATTTTTGTATGGCTCTTCGAGGTAGTCAGGAATTCCAATGCAACCCCTGTAAAAATTTGAAAATTTTATTTTCATCCCCGATTTGAAAACTGTTTATGTAGAATTAAGCTCGCACCTTTCCTGAATTCAAATCTGCTTTTGGAGCTGAGCTGCGAGTTATAGTTTTCGAGAAAATGGGATTTTTGTATGGCTCTTCGAGGTAGTCAGGAATTCCAATGCAACCCCTGTAAAAATTTGAAAATTTTATTTTCATCCCCGATTTGAAAACTGTTTATGTAGAATTAAGCTCGCACCTTTCCTGAATTCAAATCTGCTTTTGGGGTTGAGCTGCGACTTATAGTTTTCGAGAAAATGGAATTTTTGTATCGCTCTTCGAGGTAGTCAGGAATTCCAATGCAACCCCTGTAAAAATTTGAAAATTTTTTTTTCATCCCCGATTTGAAAATTGTTTATGTAGAATTAAGCTCGCACATTTCCTAAATTCAAATCTGCTTTTGGAGTTGAGCTGCGAGTTATAGTTTTCGAGAAAATGGGATTTTTGTATGGCTCTTCGAGGTAGCCAGGAATTCCAATGCAACCCCTGTAAAAATTTGAAAATTTTTTTTTCATCCCCGATTTGAAAATTGCTTATGTAGAATTAAGCTCGCACCTTTAATGAATTTAAATCTGCTTTTGGAGTTGAGTTGCGAGTTATAGTTTTCGAGAAAATGGGATTTTTGTATGGCTCTTCGAGGTAGTCAGGAATTCCAATGCAACCCCTGTAAAAATTTGAAAATTTTATTTTCATCCCCGATTTGAAAATTGTTTATGTAGAATTAGGCTCGCACCTTTAATGAACTCAAATCTGCTTTTGGAGCTGAGCTGCGAGTTATAGTTTTCGAGAAAATGGGATTTTTGTATGGCTCTTCGAGGTAGTCAGGAATTCCAATGCAACCCCTGTAAAAATTTGAAAATTTTATTTTCATCCCCGATTTGAAAACTGTTTATGTAGAATTAAGCTCGCACCTTTCCTGAATTCAAATCTGCTTTTGGGGTTGAGCTGCGACTTATAGTTTTCGAGAAAATGGAATTTTTGTATCGCTCTTCGAGGTAGTCAGGAATTCCAATGCAACCCCTGTAAAAATTTGAAAATTTTTTTTTCATCCCCGATTTGAAAACTGTTTATGTAGAATTAAGCTCGCACCTTTCCTGAATTCAAATCTGCTTTTGGGGTTGAGCTACGACTTATAGTTTTCGAGAAAATGGAATTTTTGTATAGCTCTTCGAGGTAGTCAGGAATTCCAATGCAACCCCTGTAAAAATTTGAAAATTTTTTTTTCATCCCCGATTTGAAAACTGTTTATGTAGAATTAAGCTCGCACCTTTCCTGAATTCAAATCTGCTTTTGGAGTTGAGCTGCGACTTATAGTTTTCGAGAAAATGGAATTTTTGTATCGCTCTTCGAGGTAGTCAGGAATTCCAATGCAACCCCTGTAAAAATTTGAAATTTTTTTTTTCATCCCCGATTTGAAAACTGTTTATGTAGAATTAAGCTCGCACCTTTCCTGAATTCAAATCTGCTTTTGGAGTTGAGCTGCGACTTATAGTTTTCGAGAAAATGGAATTTTTGTATCGCTCTTCGAGGTAGTCAGGAATTCCTGTAAAAAGTTGAAAATTTTTTTTTCATCCCCGATTTGAAAACTGTTTATGTAGAATTAAGCTCGCACCTTTCCTGAATTCAAATCTGCTTTTGAAGTTGAGCTGCGACTTTTAGTTTTCGAGAAAATGGAATTTTTGTACAGCTCTTCGAGGTAGTCAGGAATTCCAATGCAACCCCTGTAAAAATTTGAAAATTTTTTTTTCATCCCCGATTTGAAAATTGTTTATGTAGAATTAAGCTCGCACATTTCCTAAATTCAAATCTGCTTTTGGAGTTGAGCTGCGAGTTATAGTTTTCGAGAAAATGGGATTTTTGTATGGCTCTTCGAGGTAGCCAGGAATTCCAATGCAACCCCTGTAAAAATTTGAAAATTTTTTTTTCATCCCCGATTTGAAAATTGCTTATGTAGAATTAAGCTCGCACCTTTAATGAATTCAAATCTGCTTTTGGAGTTGAGTTGCGAGTTATAGTTTTCGAGAAAATGGGATTTTTGTATGGCTCTTCGAGGTAGTCAGGAATTCCAATGCAACCCCTGTAAAAATTTGAAAATTTTATTTTCATCCCCGATTTGAAAATTGTTTATGTAGAATTAGGCTTGCACCTTTAATGAATTCAAACCTGCTTTTGGAGCTGAGCTGCGAGTTATAGTTTTCGAGAAAATGGGATTTTTGTATGGCTCTTCGAGGTAGTCAGGAATTCCAATGCAACCCCTGTAAAAATTTGAAAATTTTATTTTCATCCCCGATTTGAAAACTGTTTATGTAGAATTAAGCTCGCACCTTTCCTGAATTCAAATCTGCTTTTGGGGTTGAGCTGCGACTTATAGTTTTCGAGAAAATGGAATTTTTGTATAGCTCTTCGAGGTAGTCAGGAATTCCAATGCACAACCCCTGTAAAAATTTGAAAATTTTTTTTTCATCCCCGATTTGAAAACTGTTTATGTAGAATTAAGCTCGCACCTTTCCTGAATTCAAATCTGCTTTTGGGGTTGAGCTGCGACTTATAGTTTTCGAGAAAATGGAATTTTTGTATAGCTCTTCGAGGTAGTCAGGAATTCCAATGCAACCCCTGTAAAAATTTGAAAATTTTTTTTTCATCCCCGATTTGAAAACTGTTTATGTAGAATTAAGCTCGCACCTTTCCTGAATTCAAATCTGCTTTTGGAGTTGAGCTGCGACTTATAGTTTTCGAGAAAATGGAATTTTTGTATCGCTCTTCGAGGTAGTCAGGAATTCCAATGCAACCCCTGTAAAAATTTGAAAATTTTTTTTTCATCCCCGATTTGAAAACTGTTTATGTAGAATTAAGCTCGCACCTTTCCTGAATTCAAATCTGCTTTTGGAGTTGAGCTGCGACTTATAGTTTTCGAGAAAATGGAATTTTTGTATCGCTCTTCGAGGTAGTCAGGAATTCCTGTAAAAAGTTGAAAATTTTTTTTTCATCCCCGATTTGAAAACTGTTTATGTAGAATTAAGCTCGCACCTTTCCTGAATTCAAATCTGCTTTTGAAGTTGAGCTGCGACTTTTAGTTTTCGAGAAAATGGAATTTTTGTATAGCTCTTCGAGGTAGTCAGGAATTCCAATGCAACCCCTGTAAAAATTTGAAAATTTTTTTTTCATCCCCGATTTGAAAATTGTTTATGTAGAATTAAGCTCGCACATTATCTAAATTCAAATCTGCTTTTGGAGTTGAGCTGCGAGTTATAGTTTTCGAGAAAATGGGATTTTTGTATGGCTCTTCGAGGTAGCCAGGAATTCCAATGCAACCCCTGTAAAAATTTGAAAATTTTTTTTTCATCCCCGATTTGAAAATTGCTTATGTAGAATTAAGCTCGCACCTTTAATGAATTCAAATCTGCTTTTGGAGTTGAGTTGCGAGTTATAGTTTTCGAGAAAATGGGATTTTTGTATGGCTCTTCGAGGTAGTCAGGAATTCCAATGCAACCCCTGTAAAAATTTGAAAATTTTATTTTCATCCCCGATTTGAAAATTGTTTATGTAGAATTAGGCTCGCACCTTTAATGAATTCAAATCTGCTTTTGGAGCTGAGCTGCGAGTTATAGTTTTCGAGAAAATGGGATTTTTGTATGGCTCTTCGAGGTAGTCAGGAATTCCAATGCAACCCCTGTAAAAATTTTAAAATTTTATTTTCATCCCCGATTTGAAAACTGTTTATGTAGAATTAAGCTCGCACCTTTCCTGAATTCAAATCTGCTTTTGGGGTTGAGCTGCGACTTATAGTTTTCGAGAAAATGGAATTTTTGTATAGCTCTTCGAGGTAGTCAGGAATTCCAATGCAACCCCTGTAAAAATTTGAAAATTTTTTTTTCATCCCCGATTTGAAAACTGTTTATGTAGAATTAAGCTCGCACCTTTCCTGAATTCAAATCTGCTTTTGGGGTTGAGCTGCGACTTATAGTTTTCGAGAAAATGGAATTTTTGTATAGCTCTTCGAGGTAGTCAGGAATTCCAATGCAACCCCTGTAAAAATTTGAAAATTTTTTTTTCATCCCCGATTTGAAAACTGTTTATGTAGAATTAAGCTCGCACCTTTCCTGAATTCAAATCTGCTTTTGGAGTTGAGCTGCGACTTATAGTTTTCGAGAAAATGGGATTTTTGTATCGCTCTTCGAGGTAGTCAGCAATTCCAATGCAACCCCTGTAAAATTTTGAAAATTTTTTTTTCATCCCCGATTTGAAAATTGCTTATGTAGAATTAAGCTCGCACCTTTCCTGAATTCAAATCTGCTTTTGGAGTTGAGCTGCGAGTTAAAGTTTTCGAGAAAATGGAATTTTTGTATCGCTCTTCGAGGTAGCCAGGAATTCCAATGCAACCCCTGTAAAAATTTGAAAATTTTTTTTTCATTCCCCATTTGAAAATTGCTTATGTAGAATTAAGCTCGCACCTTTCCTGAATTCAAATCTGCTTTTGGAGTTGAGCTGCGACTTATAGTTTTCGAGAAAATGGAATTTTTGTATAGCTCTTCGAGGTAGTTAGGAATTCGAATGCAACCCCTGTAAAAATTTGAAAATTTTTTTTTCATCCCCGATTTGAAAACTGTTTATGTAGAATTAAGCTCGCACCTTTCCTGAATTCAAATCTGCTTTTGAAGTTGAGCTGCGACTTTTAGTTTTCGAGAAAATGGAATTTTTGTATAGCTCTTCGAGGTAGTCAGGAATTCCAATGCAACCCCTGTCAAAATTTGAAAATTTTTTTTTCATCCCCGATTTGAAAACTGTTTATGTAGAATTAAGCTCGCACCTTTCCTGAATTCAAATCTGCTTTTGGGGTTGAGCTGCGACTTATAGTTTTCGAGAAAATGGAATTTTTGTATAGCTCTTCGAGGTAGTTAGGAATTCGTATGCAACCCGTGTAAAAATTTGAAAATTTTATTTTCATCCCCGATTTGAAAACTGTTTATGTAGAATTAAGCTCGCACCTTTCCTGAATTCAAATCTGCTTTTGGGGTTGAGCTGCGACTTATAGTTTTCAAGAAAATGGAATTTTTGTATAGCTCTTCGAGGTAGTCAGGAATTCCAATGCAACCCCTGTAAAAATTTGAAAATTTTTTTTTCATCCCCGATTTGAAAACTGTTTATATAGAATTAAGCTCGCACCTTTCCTGAATTCAAATCTGCTTTTGGAGTTGAGCTGCGACTTATAGTTTTCGAGAAAATGGAATTTTTGTATCGCTCTTCGAGGTAGTCAGGAATTCCTGTAAAAAGTTGAAAATTTTTTTTTCATCCTCGATTTGAAAACTGTTTATGTAGAATTAAGCTCGCACCTTTCCTGAATTCAAATCTGCTTTTGGAGCTGAGCTGCGAGTTATAGTTTTCGAGAAAATGGGATTTTTGTATAGCTCTTCGAGGTAGTCAGGAATTCCAATGCAACCCCTGTAAAAATTTGAAATTTTTTTTTCATCCCCGATTTGAAAACTGTTTATGTAGAATTAAGCTCGCACCTTTCCTGAATTCAAATCTGCTTTTGGGGTTGAGCTGCGACTTATAGTTTTCGAGAAAATGGAATTTTTGTATAGCTCTTCGAGGTAGTCAGGAATTCCAATGCAACCCCTGTAAAAATTTGAAAATTTTTTTTTCATCCCCGATTTGAAAACTGTTTATGTAGAATTAAGCTCGCACCTTTCCTGAATTCAAATCTGCTTTTGGAGTTGAGCTGCGACTTATAGTTTTCGAGAAAATGGGATTTTTGTATCGCTCTTCGAGGTAGTCAGCAATTCCAATGCAACCCCTGTAAAATTTTGAAAATTTTTTTTTCATCCCCGATTTGAAAATTGCTTATGTAGAATTAAGCTCGCACCTTTCCTGAATTCAAATCTGCTTTTGGAGTTGAGCTGCGAGTTAAAGTTTTCGAGAAAATGGAATTTTTGTATAGCTCTTCGAGGTAGCCAGGAATTCCAATGCAACCCCTGTAAAAATTTGAAAATTTTTTTTTCATTCCCCATTTGAAAATTGCTTATGTAGAATTAAGCTCGCACCTTTCCTGAATTCAAATCTGCTTTTGGGGTTGAGCTGCGACTTATAGTTTTCGAGAAAATGGAATTTTTGTATAGCTCTTCGAGGTAGTCAGGAATTCCAATGCAACCCCTGTAAAAATTTGAAAATTTTTTTTTCATCCCCGATTTGAAAACTGTTTATGTAGAATTAAGCTCGCACCTTTCCTGAATTCAAATCTGCTTTTGAAGTTGAGCTGCGACTTTTAGTTTTCGAGAAAATGGAATTTTTGTATAGCTCTTCGAGGTAGTCAGGAATTCCAATGCAACCCCTGTAAAAATTTGAAAATTTTTTTTTCATCCCCGATTTGAAAATTGTTTATGTAGAATTAAGCTCGCACATTTCCTAAATTCAAATCTGCTTTTGGAGTTGAGCTGCGAGTTATAGTTTTCGAGAAAATGGGATTTTTGTATGGCTCTTCGAGGTAGCCAGGAATTCCAATGCAACCCCTGTAAAAATTTGAAAATTTTTTTTTCATCCCCGATTTGAAAATTGCTTATGTAGAATTAAGCTCGCACCTTTAATGAATTCAAATCTGCTTTTGGAGTTGAGTTGCGAGTTATAGTTTTCGAGAAAATGGGATTTTTGTATGGCTCTTCGAGGTAGTCAGGAATTCCAATGCAACCCCTGTAAAAATTTGAAAATTTTATTTTCATCCCCGATTTGAAAATTGTTTATGTAGAATTAGGCTCGCACCTTTAATGAATTCAAATCTGCTTTTGGAGCTGAGCTGCGAGTTATAGTTTTCGAGAAAATGGGATTTTTGTATGGCTCTTCGAGGTAGTCAGGAATTCCAATGCAACCCCTGTAAAAATTTGAAAATTTTATTTTCATCCCCGATTTGAAAACTGTTTATGTAGAATTAAGCTCGCACCTTTCCTGAATTCAAATCTGCTTTTGGGGTTGAGCTGCGACTTATAGTTTTCGAGAAAATGGAATTTTTGTATAGCTCTTCGAGGTAGTCAGGAATTCCAATGCAACCCCTGTAAAAATTTGAAAATTTTTTTTTCATCCCCGATTTGAAAACTGTTTATGTAGAATTAAGCTCGCACCTTTCCTGAATTCAAATCTGCTTTTGGGGTTGAGCTGCGACTTATAGTTTTCGAGAAAATGGAATTTTTGTATAGCTCTTCGAGGTAGTCAGGAATTCCAATGCAACCCCTGTAAAAATTTGAAAATTTTTTTTTCATCCCCGATTTGAAAACTGTTTATGTAGAATTAAGCTCGCACCTTTCCTGAATTCAAATCTGCTTTTGGAGTTGAGCTGCGACTTATAGTTTTCGAGAAAATGGGATTTTTGTATCGCTCTTCGAGGTAGTCAGCAATTCCAATGCAACCCCTGTAAAATTTTGAAAATTTTTTTTTCATCCCCGATTTGAAAATTGCTTATGTAGAATTAAGCTCGCACCTTTCCTGAATTCAAATCTGCTTTTGGAGTTGAGCTGCGAGTTAAAGTTTTCGAGAAAATGGAATTTTTGTATCGCTCTTCGAGGTAGCCAGGAATTCCAATGCAACCCCTGTAAAAATTTGAAAATTTTTTTTTCATTCCCCATTTGAAAATTGCTTATGTAGAATTAAGCTCGCACCTTTCCTGAATTCAAATCTGCTTTTGGAGTTGAGCTGCGACTTATAGTTTTCGAGAAAATGGAATTTTTGTATAGCTCTTCGAGGTAGTTAGGAATTCGAATGCAACCCCTGTAAAAATTTGAAAATTTTTTTTTCATCCCCGATTTGAAAACTGTTTATGTAGAATTAAGCTCGCACCTTTCCTGAATTCAAATCTGCTTTTGAAGTTGAGCTGCGACTTTTAGTTTTCGAGAAAATGGAATTTTTGTATAGCTCTTCGAGGTAGTCAGGAATTCCAATGCAACCCCTGTCAAAATTTGAAAATTTTTTTTTCATCCCCGATTTGAAAACTGTTTATGTAGAATTAAGCTCGCACCTTTCCTGAATTCAAATCTGCTTTTGGGGTTGAGCTGCGACTTATAGTTTTCGAGAAAATGGAATTTTTGTATAGCTCTTCGAGGTAGTTAGGAATTCGAATGCAACCCGTGTAAAAATTTGAAAATTTTATTTTCATCCCCGATTTGAAAACTGTTTATGCAGAATTAAGCTCGCACCTTTCCTGAATTCAAATCTGCTTTTGGGGTTGAGCTGCGACTTATAGTTTTCAAGAAAATGGAATTTTTGTATAGCTCTTCGAGGTAGTCAGGAATTCCAATGCAACCCCTGTAAAAATTTGAAAATTTTTTTTTCATCCCCGATTTGAAAACTGTTTATATAGAATTAAGCTCGCACCTTTCCTGAATTCAAATCTGCTTTTGGAGTTGAGCTGCGACTTATAGTTTTCGAGAAAATGGAATTTTTGTATCGCTCTTCGAGGTAGTCAGGAATTCCTGTAAAAAGTTGAAAATTTTTTTTTCATCCTCGATTTGAAAACTGTTTATGTAGAATTAAGCTCGCACCTTTCCTGAATTCAAATCTGCTTTTGGAGCTGAGCTGCGAGTTATAGTTTTCGAGAAAATGGGATTTTTGTATAGCTCTTCGAGGTAGTCAGGAATTCCAATGCAACCCCTGTAAAAATTTGAAATTTTTTTTTCATCCCCGATTTGAAAACTGTTTATGTAGAATTAAGCTCGCACCTTTCCTGAATTCAAATCTGCTTTTGGAGCTGAGCTGCGAGTTATAGTTTTCGAGAAAATGGGATTTTTGTATGGCTCTTCGAGGTAGTCAGGAATTCCAATGGAACCCCTGTAAAAATTTTAAAATTTTTTTTCATCCCCGATTTGAAAACTGTTTATGTAGAATTAAGCTCGCACCTTTCCTGAATTCAAATCTGCTTTTGGGGTTGAGCTGCGACTTATAGTTTTCGAGAAAATGGAATTTTTGTATAGCTCTTCGAGGTAGTTAGGAATTCGAATGCAACCCGTGTAAAAATTTGAAAATTTTATTTTCATCCCCGATTTGAAAACTGTTTATGTAGAATTAAGCTCGCACCTTTCCTGAATTCAAATCTGCTTTTGGGGTTGAGCTGCGACTTATAGTTTTCGAGAAAATGGAATTTTTGTATAGCTCTTCGAGGTAGTCAGGAATTCCAATGCAACCCCTGTAAAAATTTGAAAATTTTTTTTTCATCCCCGATTTGAAAACTGTTAATGTAGAATTAAGCTCGCACCTTTCCTGAATTCAAATCTGCTTTTGGAGTTGAGCTGCGACTTATAGTTTTCGAGAAAATGGAATTTTTGTATCGCTCTTCGAGGTAGTCAGGAATTCCTGTAAAAAGTTGAAAATTTTTTTTTCATCCCCGATTTGAAAACTGTTTATGTAGAATTAAGCTCGCACCTTTCCTGAATTCAAATCTGCTTTTGGAGTTGAGCTGCGAGTTATAGTTTTCGAGAAAATGGGATTTTTGTATCGCTCTTCGAGGTAGCCAGCAATTCCAATGCAACCCCTGTAAAATTTTGAAAATTTTTTTTTCATCCCCGATTTGAAAATTGCTTATGTAGAATTAAGCTCGCACCTTTCCTGAATTCAAATCTGCTTTTGGAGTTGAGCTGCGAGTTATAGTTTTCGAGAAAATTGGATTTTTGTATGGCTCTTCGAGTTAGCCAGGAATTCCAAATCAACCCCTGTAAAAATTTGAAATTTTTTTTTTCATCCCCGATTTGAAAACTGTTTATGTAGAATTAAGCTCGCACCTTTCCTGAATTCAAATCTGCTTTTGGGGTTGAGCTGCGACTTATAGTTTTCGAGAAAATGGAATTTTTGTATAGCTCTTCGAGGTAGTTAGGAATTCGAATGCAACCCGTGTAAAAATTTGAATATTTTATTTTCATCCCCGATTTGAAAACTGTTTATGTAGAATTAAGCTCGCACCTTTCCTGAATTCAAATCTGCTTTTGGGGTTGAGCTGCGACTTATAGTTTTCAAGAAAATGGAATTTTTGTATAGCTCTTCGAGGTAGTCAGGAATTCCAATGCAACCCCTGTAAAAATTTGAAAATTTTTTTTTCATCCCCGATTTGAAAACTGTTTTTGTAGAATTAAGCTCGCACCTTTCCTGAATTCAAATCTGCTTTTGGAGTTGAGCTGTGACTTATAGTTTTCGAGAAAATGGAATTTTTGTATCGCTCTTCGAGGTAGTCAGGAATTCCTGTAAAAAGTTGAAAATTTTTTTTTCATCCCCGATTTGAAAACTGTTTATGTAGAATTAAGCTCGCACCTTTCCTGAATTCAAATCTGCTTTTGGGGCTGAGCTGCGAGTTATAGTTTTCGAGAAAATGGGATTTTTGTATGGCTCTTCGAGGTAGTCAGGAATTCCAATGCAACCCCTGTAAAAATTTGAAAATTTTTTTTCATCCCCGATTTGAAAATTGCTTATGAAGAATTAAGCTCGCACCTTTCCTGAGTTCAAATCTGCTTTTGGAGCTGAGCTGCGAGTTATAGTTTTCGAGAAAATGGGATTTTTGTATGGCTCTTCGAGGTAGTCAGGAATTCCAATGCAACCCCTGTAAAAATTTGAAAATTTTTTTTTCATCCCCGATTTGAAAACTGTTTATGTAGAATTAAGCTCGCACCTTTCCTGAATTCAAATCTGCTTTTGGGGTTGAGCTGCGACTTATAGTTTTCGAGAAAATGGAATTTTTGTATAGCTCTTCGAGGTAGTTAGGAATTCGAATGCAACCCGTGTAAAAATTTGAAAATTTTATTTTCATCCCCGATTTGAAAACTGTTTATGTAGAATTAAGCTCGCACCTTTCCTGAATTCAAATCTGCTTTTGGGGTTGAGCTGCGACTTATAGTTTTCGAGAAAATGGAATTTTTGTATAGCTCTTCGAGGTAGTCAGGAATTCGAATGCAATCCCTGTAAAAATTTGAAAATTTTTTTTTCATCCCCGATTTGAAAACTGTTTATGTCGAATTAAGCTCGCACCTTTCCTGAATTCAAATCTGCTTTTGGAGTTGAGCTGCGACTTATAGTTTTCGAGAAAATGGAATTTTTGTATCGCTCTTCGAGGTAGTCAGGAATTCCTGTAAAATGTTGAAAATTTTTTTTCATCCCCGATTTGAAAACTGTTTATGTAGGATAAAGCTCGCACATTTCCTGAATTCAAATCTGCTTTTGGGGTTGAGCTGCGACTTATAGTTTTCGAGAAAATGGAATTTTTGTATAGCTCTTCGAGGTAGTCAGGAATTCCAATGCAACCCCTGTAAAAATTTGAAAATTTTTTTTTCATCCCCGATTTGAAAACTGTTTATGTCGAATTAAGCTCGCACCTTTCCTGAATTCAAATCTGCTTTTGGAGTTGAGCTGCGACTTATAGTTTTCGAGAAAATGGAATTTTTGTATAGCTCTTCGAGGTAGTCAGGAATTCCTGTAAAAAGTTGAAAATTTTTTTTTCATCCTCGATTTGAAAACTGTTTATGTAGAATTAAGCTCGCACCTTTCCTGAATTCAAATCTGCTTTTGGAGCTGAGCTGCGAGTTATAGTTTTCGAGAAAATGGGATTTTTGTATAGCTCTTCGAGGTAGTCAGGAATTCCAATGCAACCCCTGTAAAAATTTGAAATTTTTTTTTCATCCCCGATTTGAAAACTGTTTATGTAGAATTAAGCTCGCACCTTTCCTGAATTCAAATCTGCTTTTGGAGCTGAGCTGCGAGTTATAGTTTTCGAGAAAATGGGATTTTTGTATGGCTCTTCGAGGTAGTCAGGAATTCCAATGGAACCCCTGTAAAAATTTTAAAATTTTTTTTTCATCCCCGATTTGAAAACTGTTTATGTAGAATTAAGCTCGCACCTTTCCTGAATTCAAATCTGCTTTTGGGGTTGAGCTGCGACTTATAGTTTTCGAGAAAATGGAATTTTTGTATAGCTCTTCGAGGTAGTTAGGAATTCGAATGCAACCCGTGTAAAAATTTGAAAATTTTATTTTCATCCCCGATTTGAAAACTGTTTATGTAGAATTAAGCTCGCACCTTTCCTGAATTCAAATCTGCTTTTGGGGTTGAGCTGCGACTTATAGTTTTCGAGAAAATGGAATTTTTGTATAGCTCTTCGAGGTAGTCAGGAATTCCAATGCAACCCCTGTAAAAATTTGAAAATTTTTTTTTCATCCCCGATTTGAAAACTGTTAATGTAGAATTAAGCTCGCACCTTTCCTGAATTCAAATCTGCTTTTGGAGTTGAGCTGCGACTTATAGTTTTCGAGAAAATGGAATTTTTGTATCGCTCTTCGAGGTAGTCAGGAATTCCTGTAAAAAGTTGAAAATTTTTTTTTCATCCCCGATTTGAAAACTGTTTATGTAGAATTAAGCTCGCACCTTTCCTGAATTCAAATCTGCTTTTGGAGTTGAGCTGCGAGTTATAGTTTTCGAGAAAATGGGATTTTTGTATCGCTCTTCGAGGTAGCCAGCAATTCCAATGCAACCCCTGTAAAATTTTGAAAATTTTTTTTTCATCCCCGATTTGAAAATTGCTTATGTAGAATTAAGCTCGCACCTTTCCTGAATTCAAATCTGCTTTTGGAGTTGAGCTGCGAGTTATAGTTTTCGAGAAAATTGGATTTTTGTATGGCTCTTCGAGTTAGCCAGGAATTCCAAATCAACCCCTGTAAAAATTTGAAATTTTTTTTTTCATCCCCGATTTGAAAACTGTTTATGTAGAATTAAGCTCGCACCTTTCCTGAATTCAAATCTGCTTTTGGGGTTGAGCTGCGACTTATAGTTTTCGAGAAAATGGAATTTTTGTATAGCTCTTCGAGGTAGTTAGGAATTCGAATGCAACCCGTGTAAAAATTTGAATATTTTATTTTCATCCCCGATTTGAAAACTGTTTATGTAGAATTAAGCTCGCACCTTTCCTGAATTCAAATCTGCTTTTGGGGTTGAGCTGCGACTTATAGTTTTCAAGAAAATGGAATTTTTGTATAGCTCTTCGAGGTAGTCAGGAATTCCAATGCAACCCCTGTAAAAATTTGAAAATTTTTTTTTCATCCCCGATTTGAAAACTGTTTTTGTAGAATTAAGCTCGCACCTTTCCTGAATTCAAATCTGCTTTTGGAGTTGAGCTGTGACTTATAGTTTTCGAGAAAATGGAATTTTTGTATCGCTCTTCGAGGTAGTCAGGAATTCCTGTAAAAAGTTGAAAATTTTTTTTTCATCCCCGATTTGAAAACTGTTTATGTAGAATTAAGCTCGCACCTTTCCTGAATTCAAATCTGCTTTTGGGGCTGAGCTGCGAGTTATAGTTTTCGAGAAAATGGGATTTTTGTATGGCTCTTCGAGGTAGTCAGGAATTCCAATGCAACCCCTGTAAAAATTTGAAAATTTTTTTTCATCCCCGATTTGAAAATTGCTTATGAAGAATTAAGCTCGCACCTTTCCTGAGTTCAAATCTGCTTTTGGAGCTGAGCTGCGAGTTATAGTTTTCGAGAAAATGGGATTTTTGTATGGCTCTTCGAGGTAGTCAGGAATTCCAATGCAACCCCTGTAAAAATTTGAAAATTTTTTTTTCATCCCCGATTTGAAAACTGTTTATGTAGAATTAAGCTCGCACCTTTCCTGAATTCAAATCTGCTTTTGGGGTTGAGCTGCGACTTATAGTTTTCGAGAAAATGGAATTTTTGTATAGCTCTTCGAGGTAGTTAGGAATTCGAATGCAACCCGTGTAAAAATTTGAAAATTTTATTTTCATCCCCGATTTGAAAACTGTTTATGTAGAATTAAGCTCGCACCTTTCCTGAATTCAAATCTGCTTTTGGGGTTGAGCTGCGACTTATAGTTTTCGAGAAAATGGAATTTTTGTATAGCTCTTCGAGGTAGTCAGGAATTCGAATGCAATCCCTGTAAAAATTTGAAAATTTTTTTTTCATCCCCGATTTGAAAACTGTTTATGTCGAATTAAGCTCGCACCTTTCCTGAATTCAAATCTGCTTTTGGAGTTGAGCTGCGACTTATAGTTTTCGAGAAAATGGAATTTTTGTATCGCTCTTCGAGGTAGTCAGGAATTCCTGTAAAATGTTGAAAATTTTTTTTCATCCCCGATTTGAAAACTGTTTATGTAGGATAAAGCTCGCACATTTCCTGAATTCAAATCTGCTTTTGGGGTTGAGCTGCGACTTATAGTTTTCGAGAAAATGGAATTTTTGTATAGCTCTTCGAGGTAGTCAGGAATTCCAATGCAACCCCTGTAAAAATTTGAAAATTTTTTTTTCATCCCCGATTTGAAAACTGTTTATGTCGAATTAAGCTCGCACCTTTCCTGAATTCAAATCTGCTTTTGGAGTTGAGCTGCGACTTATAGTTTTCGAGAAAATGGAATTTTTGTATCGCTCTTCGAGGTAGTCAGGAATTCCTGTAAAATGTTGAAAATTTTTTTTCATCCCCGATTTGAAAACTGTTAATGTAGAATTAAGCTCGCACCTTTCCTGAATTCAAATCTGCTTTTGGAGTTGAGCTGCGACTTATAGTTTTCGAGAAAATGGAATTTTTGTATCGCTCTTCGAGGTAGTCAGGAATTCCTGTAAAAAGTTGAAAATTTTTTTTTCATCCCCGATTTGAAAACTGTTTATGTAGAATTAAGCTCGCACCTTTCCTGAATTCAAATCTGCTTTTGGAGTTGAGCTGCGAGTTATAGTTTTCGAGAAAATGGGATTTTTGTATCGCTCTTCGAGGTAGCCAGCAATTCCAATGCAACCCCTGTAAAATTTTGAAAATTTTTTTTTCATCCCCGATTTGAAAACTGTTTATGTAGAATTAAGCTCGCACATTTCCTGAATTCAAATCTGCTTTTGGGGTTGAGCTGCGACTTATAGTTTTCGAGAAAATGGAATTTTTGTATAGCTCTTCGAGGTAGTTAGGAATTCGAATGCAACCCCTGTAAAAATTTGAAAATTTTTTTTTCATCCCCGATTTGAAAACTGTTTATGTAGAATTAAGCTCGCACCTTTCCTGAATTCAAATCTGCTTTTGAAGTTGAGCTGCGACTTTTAGTTTTCGAGAAAATGGAATTTTTGTATAGCTCTTCGAGGTAGTCAGGAATTCCAATGCAACCCCTGTAAAAATTTGAAAATTTTTTTTTCATCCCCGATTTGAAAACTGTTTATGTAGAATTAAGCTCGCACCTTTCCTGAATTCAAATCTGCTTTTGGAGTTGAGCTGCGACTTTTAGTTTTCGAGAAAATGGAATTTTTGTATAGCTCTTCGAGGTAGTCAGGAATTCCAATGCAACCCCTGTAAAAATTTGAAAATTTTTTTTTCATCCCCGATTTGAAAACTGTTTATGTAGAATTAAGCTCGCACCTTTCCTGAATTCAAATCTGCTTTTGGAGTTGAGCTGCGACTTTTAGTTTTCGAGAAAATGGAATTTTTGTATAGCTCTTCGAGGTAGTCAGGAATTCCAATGCAACCCCTGTAAAAATTGGAAAAATTTTTTTTCATCCCCGATTTGAAAACTGTTTATGTAGAATTAAGCTCGCACCTTTCCTGAATTCAAATCTGCTTTTGGAGTTGAGCTGCGACTTATAGTTTTCGAGAAAATGGAATTTTTGTATCGCTCTTCGAGGTAGTCAGGATTCCTGTAAAAAGTTGAAAATTTTTTTTTCATCCCCGATTTGAAAACTGTTTATGTAGAATTAAGCTCGCACATTTCCTGAATTCAAATCTGCTTTTGGGGTTGAGCTGCGACTTATAGTTTTCGAGAAAATGGAATTTTTGTATAGCTCTTCGAGGTAGTCAGGAATTCCTGTAAAAATTTGAAAATTTTTTTTTCATCCCCGATTTGAAAATTGTTTATGTAGAATTAAGCTCGCACCTTTAATGAATTCAAATCTGCTTTTGGAGTTGAGTTGCGAGTTATAGTTTTCGAGAAAATGGGATGTTTGTATGGCTCTTCGAGGTAGCCAGGAATTCCAATGCAACCCCTGTAAAAATTTGAAAATTTGTTTTTCATCCCCGATTTGAAAATTGCTTATGTAGAATTAAGCTCGCACCTTTAATGAATTCAAATCTGCTTTTGGAGTTGAGTTGCGAGTTATAGTTTTCGAGAAAATGGGATTTTTGTATGGCTCTTCGAGGTAGTCAGGAATTCCAATGCAACCCCTGTAAAAATTTGAAAATTTTATTTTCATCCCCGATTTGAAAATTGTTTATGTAGAATTAGGCTCGCACCTTTAATGAATTCAAATCTGCTTTTGGAGCTGAGCTGCGACTTATAGTTTTCGAGAAAATGGAATTTTTGTATAGCTCTTCGAGGTAGTCAGGAATTCCAATGCAACCCCTGTAAAAATTTGAAAATTTTTTTTTCATCCCCGATTTGAAAACTGTTTATGTAGAATTAAGCTCGCACCTTTCCTGAATTCAAATCTGCTTTTGGGGTTGAGCTGCGACTTATAGTTTTCGAGAAAATGGAATTTTTGTATAGCTCTTCGAGGTAGTCAGGAATTCCAATGCAACCCCTGTAAAAATTTGAAAATTTTTTTTTCATCCCCGATTTGAAAACTGTTTATGTAGAATTAAGCTCGCACCTTTCCTGAATTCAAATCTGCTTTTGGAGTTGAGCTGCGACTTATAGTTTTCGAGAAAATGGAATTTTTGTATCGCTCTTCGAGGTAGTCAGGAATTCCAATGCAACCCCTGTAAAAATTTGAAAATTTTTTTTTCATCCCCGATTTGAAAACTGTTTATGTAGAATTAAGCTCGCACCTTTCCTGAATTCAAATCTGCTTTTGGAGTTGAGCTGCGACTTATAGTTTTCGAGAAAATGGAATTTTTGTATCGCTCTTCGAGGTAGTCAGGAATTCCAATGCAACCCCTGTAAAAATTTTAAATTTTTTTTTTCATCCCCGATTTGAAAACTGTTTATGTAGAATTAAGCTCGCACCTTTCCTGAATTCAAATCTGCTTTTGAAGTTGAGCTGCGACTTTTAGTTTTCGAGAAAATGGAATTTTTGTATAGCTCTTCGAGGTAGTCAGGAATTCCAATGCAACCCCTGTAAAAATTTGAAAATTTTTTTTTCATCCCCGATTTGAAAACTGTTTATGTAGAATTAAGCTCGCACCTTTCCTGAATTCAAATCTGCTTTTGGAGTTGAGCTGCGACTTATAGTTTTCGAGAAAATGGAATTTTTGTATCGCTCTTCGAGGTAGTCAGGAATTCCAATGCAACCCCTGTAAAAATTTGAAAATTTTTTTTTCATCCCCGATTTGAAAACTGTTTATGTAGAATTAAGCTCGCACCTTTCCTGAATTCAAATCTGCTTTTGGAGTTGAGCTGCGACTTATAGTTTTCGAGAAAATGGAATTTTTGTATCGCTCTTCGAGGTAGTCAGGAATTCCTGTAAAAAGTTGAAAATTTTTTTTTCATCCCCGATTTGAAAACTGTTTATGTAGAATTAAGCTCGCACCTTTCCTGAATTCAAATCTGCTTTTGAAGTTGAGCTGCGACTTTTAGTTTTCGAGAAAATGGAATTTTTGTATAGCTCTTCGAGGTAGTCAGGAATTCCAATGCAACCCCTGTAAAAATTTGAAAATTTTTTTTTCATCCCCGATTTGAAAATTGTTTATGTAGAATTAAGCTCGCACATTTCCTAAATTCAAATCTGCTTTTGGAGTTGAGCTGCGAGTTATAGTTTTCGAGAAAATGGGATTTTTGTATGGCTCTTCGAGGTAGTCAGGAATTCCAATGCAACCCCTGTAAAAATTTGAAAATTTTATTTTCATCCCCGATTTGAAAATTGTTTATGTAGAATTAGGCTCGCACCTTTAATGAATTCAAATCTGCTTTTGGAGCTGAGCTGCGAGTTATAGTTTTCGAGAAAATGGGATTTTTGTATGGCTCTTCGAGGTAGTCAGGAATTCCAATGCAACCCCTGTAAAAATTTGAAAATTTTATTTTCATCCCCGATTTGAAAACTGTTTATGTAGAATTAAGCTCGCACCTTTCCTGAATTCAAATCTGCTTTTGGGGTTGAGCTGCGACTTATAGTTTTCGAGAAAATGGAATTTTTGTATAGCTCTTCGAGGTAGTCAGGAATTCCAATGCAACCCCTGTAAAAATTTGAAAATTTTTTTTTCATCCCCGATTTGAAAACTGTTTATGTAGAATTAAGCTCGCACCTTTCCTGAATTCAAATCTGCTTTTGGGGTTGAGCTGCGACTTATAGTTTTCGAGAAAATGGAATTTTTGTATAGCTCTTCGAGGTAGTCAGGAATTCCAATGCAACCCCTGTAAAAATTTGAAAATTTTTTTTTCATCCCCGATTTGAAAACTGTTTATGTAGAATTAAGCTCGCACCTTTCCTGAATTCAAATCTGCTTTTGGGGTTGAGCTGCGACTTATAGTTTTCGAGAAAATGGAATTTTTGTATAGCTCTTCGAGGTAGTCAGGAATTCCAATGCAACCCCTGTAAAAATTTGAAATTTTTTTTTTCATCCCCGATTTGAAAACTGTTTATGTAGAATTAAGCTCGCACCTTTCCTGAATTCAAATCTGCTTTTGGAGTTGAGCTGCGACTTATAGTTTTCGAGAAAATGGAATTTTTGTATCGCTCTTCGAGGTAGTCAGGAATTCCAATGCAACCCCTGTAAAAATTTGAAATTTTTTTTTTCATCCCCGATTTGAAAACTGTTTATGTAGAATTAAGCTCGGACCTTTCCTGAATTAAAATCTGCTTTTGGGGTTGAGCTGCGACTTATAGTTTTCGAGAAAATGGAATTTTTGTATAGCTCTTCGAGGTAGTTATTAATTCGAATGCAACCCGTGTAAAAATTTGAAAATTTTATTTTCATCCCCGATTTGAAAACTGTTTATGTAGAATTAAGCTCGCACCTTTCCTGAATTCAAATCTGCTTTTGGGGTTGAGCTGCGACTTATAGTTTTCGAGAAAATGGAATTATTGTATAGCTCTTCGAGGTAGTCAGGAATTCCAATGCAACCCCTGTAAAAATTTGAAAATTTTATTTTCATCCCCGATTTGAAAACTGTTTATGTAGAATTAAGCTCGCACCTTTCCTGAATTCAAATCTGCTTTTGGGGTTGAGCTGCGACTTATAGTTTTCGAGAAAATGGAATTTTTGTATCGCTCTTCGAGGTAGTCAGGAATTCCAATGCAACCTATGTAAAAATTTGAAAATTTTTTTTTCATCCCCGATTTGAAAACTGTTTATGTAGAATTAAGCTCGCACCTTTCCTGAACTCAAATCTGCTTTTGGGGTTGAGCTGCGACTTATAGTTTTCGAGAAAATGGAATTTTTGTATAGCTCTTCGAGGTAGTCAGGAATTCCAATGCAACCCCTGTAAAAATTTGAAAATTTTTTTTTCATCCCCGATTTGAAAACTGTTTATCTAGAATTAAGCTCGCACCTTTCCTGAATTCAAATCTGCTTTTGGGGTTGAGCTGCGACTTATAGTTTTCGAGAAAATGGAATTTTTGTATCGCTCTTCGAGGTAGTCAGGAATTCCAATGCAACCTATGTAAAAATTTGAAAATTTTTTTTTCATCCCCGATTTGAAAATTGCTTATGTAGAATTAAGCTCGCACCTTTAATGAATTTAAATCTGCTTTTGGAGTTGAGTTGCGAGTTATAGTTTTCGAGAAAATGGGATTTTTGTATGGCTCTTCGAGGTAGTCAGGAATTCCAATGCAACCCCTGTAAAAATTTGAAAATTTTATTTTCATCCCCGATTTGAAAATTGTTTATGTAGAATTAGGCTCGCACCTTTAATGAATTCAAATCTGCTTTTGGAGCTGAGCTGCGAGTTATAGTTTTCGAGAAAATGGGATTTTTGTATGGCTCTTCGAGGTAGTCAGGAATTCCAATGCAACCCCTGTAAAAATTTGAAAATTTTATTTTCATCCCCGATTTGAAAACTGTTTATGTAGAATTAAGCTCGCACCTTTCCTGAATTCAAATCTGCTTTTGGGGTTGAGCTGCGACTTATAGTTTTCGAGAAAATGGAATTTTTGTATCGCTCTTCGAGGTAGTCAGGAATTCCAATGCAACCTATGTAAAAATTTGAAAATTTTTTTTTCATCCCCGATTTGAAAACTGTTTATGTAGAATTAAGCTCGCACCTTTCCTGAATTCAAATCTGCTTTTGGGGTTGAGCTGCGACTTATAGTTTTCGAGAAAATGGAATTTTTGTATAGCTCTTCGAGGTAGTCAGGAATTCCAATGCAACCCCTGTAAAAATTTGAAAATTTTTTTTTCATCCCCGATTTGAAAACTGTTTATGTAGAATTAAGCTCGCACCTTTCCTGAATTCAAATCTGCTTTTGGAGTTGAGCTGCGACTTATAGTTTTCGAGAAAATGGAATTTTTGTATCGCTCTTCGAGGTAGTCAGGAATTCCAATGCAACCCCTGTAAAAATTTGAAAATTTTTTTTTCATCCCCGATTTGAAAACTGTTTATGTAGAATTAAGCTCGCACCTTTCCTGAATTCAAATCTGCTTTTGGAGTTGAGCTGCGACTTATAGTTTTCGAGAAAATGGGATTTTTGTATCGCTCTTCGAGGTAGTCAGGATTCCTGTAAAAAGTTGAAAATTTTTTTTTCATCCCCGATTTGAAAACTGTTTATGTAGAATTAAGCTCGCACATTTCCTGAATTCAAATCTGCTTTTGGGGTTGAGCTGCGACTTATAGTTTTCGAGAAAATGGAATTTTTCTATCGCTCTTCGAGGTAGTCAGGAATTCCAATCCAACCCCTGTAAAAATTTGAAAATTTTTTTTTCATCCCCGATTTGAAAACTGTTTATGTAGAATTAAGCTCGCACCTTTCCTGAATTCAAATCTGCTTTTGGAGTTGAGCTGCGACTTATAGTTTTCGAGAAAATGGAATTTTTGTATCGCTCTTCGAGGTAGTCAGGAATTCCTGTAAAAAGTTGAAAATTTTTTTTTCATCCCCGATTTGAAAACTGTTTATGTAGAATTAAGCTCGCACCTTTCCTGAATTCAAATCTGCTTTTGAAGTTGAGCTGCGACTTATAGTTTTCGAGAAAATGGAATTTTTGTATAGCTCTTCGAGGTAGTCAGGAATTCCAATGCAACCCCTGTAAAAATTTGAAAATTTTTTTTTCATCCCCGATTTGAAAATTGTTTATGTAGAATTAAGCTCGCACATTTCCTAAATTCAGATCTGCTTTTGGAGTTGAGCTGCGAGTTATAGTTTTCGAGAAAATGGGATTTTTGTATGGCTCTTCGAGGTAGCCAGGAATTCCAATGCAACCCCTGTAAAAATTTGAAAATTTTTTTTTCATCCCCGATTTGAAAATTGTTTATGTAGAATTAGGCTCGCACCTTTAATGAATTCAAATCTGCTTTTGGAGCTGAGCTGCGAGTTATAGTTTTCGAGAAAATGGGATTTTTGTATGGCTCTTCGAGGTAGTCAGGAATTCCAATGCAACCCCTGTAAAAATTTGAAAATTTTATTTTCATCCCCGATTTGAAAACTGTTTATGTAGAATTAAGCTCGCACCTTTCCTGAATTCAAATCTGCTTTTGGGGTTGAGCTGCGACTTATAGTTTTCGAGAAAATGGAATTTTTGTATAGCTCTTCGAGGTAGTCAGGAATTCCAATGCAACCCCTGTAAAAATTTGAAAATTTTTTTTTCATCCCCGATTTGAAAACTGTTTATGTAGAATTAAGCTCGCACATTTCCTGAATTCAAATCTGCTTTTGGGGTTGAGCTGCGACTTATAGTTTTCGAGAAAATGGAATTTTTCTATCGCTCTTCGAGGTAGTCAGGAATTCCAATCCAACCCCTGTAAAAATTTGAAAATTTTTTTTTCATCCCCGATTTGAAAACTGTTTATGTAGAATTAAGCTCGCACCTTTCCTGAATTCAAATCTGCTTTTGGAGTTGAGCTGCGACTTATAGTTTTCGAGAAAATGGAATTTTTGTATCGCTCTTCGAGGTAGTCAGGAATTCCTGTAAAAAGTTGAAAATTTTTTTTTCATCCCCGATTTGAAAACTGTTTATGTAGAATTAAGCTCGCACCTTTCCTGAATTCAAATCTGCTTTTGAAGTTGAGCTGCGACTTATAGTTTTCGAGAAAATGGAATTTTTGTATAGCTCTTCGAGGTAGTCAGGAATTCCAATGCAACCCCTGTAAAAATTTGAAAATTTTTTTTTCATCCCCGATTTGAAAATTGTTTATGTAGAATTAAGCTCGCACATTTCCTAAATTCAGATCTGCTTTTGGAGTTGAGCTGCGAGTTATAGTTTTCGAGAAAATGGGATTTTTGTATGGCTCTTCGAGGTAGCCAGGAATTCCAATGCAACCCCTGTAAAAATTTGAAAATTTTTTTTTCATCCCCGATTTGAAAATTATTTATGTAGAATTAGGCTCGCACCTTTAATGAATTCAAATCTGCTTTTGGAGCTGAGCTGCGAGTTATAGTTTTCGAGAAAATGGGATTTTTGTATGGCTCTTCGAGGTAGTCAGGAATTCCAATGCAACCCCTGTAAAAATTTGAAAATTTTATTTTCATCCCCGATTTGAAAACTGTTTATGTAGAATTAAGCTCGCACCTTTCCTGAATTCAAATCTGCTTTTGGGGTTGAGCTGCGACTTATAGTTTTCGAGAAAATGGAATTTTTGTATAGCTCTTCGAGGTAGTCAGGAATTCCAATGCAACCCCTGTAAAAATTTGAAAATTTTTTTTTCATCCCCGATTTGAAAACTGTTTATGTAGAATTAAGCTCGCACCTTTCCTGAATTCAAATCTGCTTTTGGAGTTGAGCTGCGACTTATAGTTTTCGAGAAAATGGAATTTTTGTATCGCTCTTCGAGGTAGTCAGGAATTCCTGTAAAAAGTTGAAAATTTTTTTTTCATCCCCGATTTGAAAACTGTTTATGTAGAGTTAAGCTCGCACCTTTCCTGAATTCAAATCTGCTTTTGAAGTTGAGCTGCGACTTATAGTTTTCGAGAAAATGGAATTTTTGTATAGCTCTTCGAGGTAGTCAGGAATTCCAATGCAACCCCTGTAAAAATTTGAAAATTTTTTTTTCATCCCCGATTTGAAAATTGTTTATGTAGAATTAAGCTCGCACATTTCCTAAATTCAAATCTGCTTTTGGAGTTGAGCTGCGAGTTATAGTTTTCGAGAAAATGGGATTTTTGTATGGCTCTTCGAGGTAGCCAGGAATTCCAATGCAACCCCTGTAAAAATTTGAAAATTTTTTTTTCATCCCCGATTTGAAAATTGTTTATGTAGAATTAGGCTCGCACCTTTAATGAATTCAAATCTGCTTTTGGGGTTGAGCTGCGACTTATAGTTTTCGAGAAAATGGAATTTTTCTATAGCTCTTCGAGGTAGTCAGGAATTCCAATCCAACCCCTGTAAAAATTTGAAAATTTTTTTTTCATCCCCGATTTGAAAACTGTTTATGTAGAATTAAGCTCGCACCTTTCCTGAATTCAAATCTGCTTTTGGAGTTGAGCTGCGACTTATAGTTTTCGAGAAAATGGAATTTTTGTATCGCTCTTCGAGGTAGTCAGGAATTCCTGTAAAAAGTTGAAAATTTTTGTTTCATCCCCGATTTGAAAACTGTTTATGTAGAATTAAGCTCGCACCTTTCCTGAATTCAAATCTGCTTTTGGAGTTGAGCTGCGACTTATAGTTTTCGAGAAAATGGAATTTTTGTATCGCTCTTCGAGGTAGTCAGGAATTCCAATGCAACCCCTGTAAAAATTTGAAAATTTTTTTTTCATCCCCGATTTGAAAACTGTTTATGTAGAATTAAGCTCGCACCTTTACTGAATTCAAATCTGCTTTTGGAGTTGAGCTGCGACTTATAGTTTTCGAGAAAATGGAATTTTTGTATCGCTTTTCGAGGTAGTCAGGAATTCCTGTAAAAAGTTGAAAATTTTTTTTTCATCCCCGATTTGAAAACTGTTTATGTAGAATTAAGCTCGCACCTTTCCTGAATTCAAATCTGCTTTTGAAGTTGAGCTGCGACTTTTAGTTTTCGAGAAAATGGAATTTTTGTATCGCTCTTCGAGGTAGTCAGGAATTCCAATGCAACCCCTGTAAAAATTTGAAATTTTTTTTTTCATCCCCGATTTGAAAACTGTTTATGTAGAATTAAGCTCGGACCTTTCCTGAATTAAAATCTGCTTTTGGGGTTGAGCTGCGACTTATAGTTTTCGAGAAAATGGAATTTTTGTATAGCTCTTCGAGGTAGTTATTAATTCGAATGCAACCCGTGTAAAAATTTGAAAATTTTATTTTCATCCCCGATTTGAAAACTGTTTATGTAGAATTAAGCTCGCACATTTCCTGAATTCAAATCTGCTTTTGGGGTTGAGCTGCGACTTATAGTTTTCGAGAAAATGGAATTATTGTATAGCTCTTCGAGGTAGTCAGGAATTCCAATGCAACCCCTGTAAAAATTTGAAAATTTTTTTTTCATCCCCGATTTGAAAACTGTTTATGTAGAATTAGGCTCGCACCTTTCCTGAATTCAAATCTGCTTTTGGAGTTGAGCTGCGACTTATAGTTTTCGAGAAAATGGGATTTTTGTATCGCTCTTCGAGGTAGTCAGGATTCCTGTAAAAAGTTGAAAATTTTTTTTTCATCCCCGATTTGAAAACTGTTTATGTAGAATTAAGCTCGCACCTTTCCTGAATTCAAATCTGCTTTTGAAGTTGAGCTGCGACTTATAGTTTTCGAGAAAATGGAATTTTTGTATAGCTCTTCGAGGTAGTCAGGAATTCCAATGCAACCCCTGTAAAAATTTGAAAATTTTTTTTTCATCTCCGATTTGAAAATTGTTTATGTAGAATTAAGCTCGCACATTTCCTAAATTCAAATCTGCTTTTGGAGTTGAGCTGCGAGTTATAGTTTTCGAGAAAATGGGATTTTTGTATGGCTCTTCGAGGTAGCCAGGAATTCCAATGCAACCCCTGTAAAAATTTGAAAATTTTTTTTTCATCCCCGATTTGAAAATTGTTTATGTAGAATTAGGCTCGCACCTTTAATGAATTCAAATCTGCTTTTGGAGCTGAGCTGCGAGTTATAGTTTTCGAGAAAATGGGATTTTTGTATGGCTCTTCGAGGTAGTCAGGAATTCCAATGCAACCCCTGTAAAAATTTGAAAATTTTATTTTCATCCCCGATTTGAAAACTGTTTATGTAGAATTAAGCTCGCACATTTCCTGAATTCAAATCTGCTTTTGAGGTTGAGCTGCGACTTATAGTTTTCGAGAATATGGAATTTTTGTATAGCTCTTCGAGGTAGTCAGGAATTCCAATGCAACCCCTGTAAAAATTTGAAAATTTTTTTTTCATCCCCGATTTGAAAACTGTTTATGTAGAATTAAGCTCGCACCTTTCCTGAATTCAAATCTGCTTTTGGAGTTGAGCTGCGACTTATAGTTTTCGAGAAAATGGAATTTTTGTATCGCTCTTCGAGGTAGTCAGGAATTCCTGTAAAAAGTTGAAAATTTTTTTTTCATCCCCGATTTGAAAACTGTTTATGTAGAATTAAGCTCGCACCTTTCCTGAATTCAAATCTGCTTTTGGAGTTGAGCTGCGACTTATAGTTTTCGAGAAAATGGAATTTTTGTATCGCTCTTCGAGGTAGTCAGGAATTCCAATGCAACCCCTGTAAAAATTTGAAAATTTTTTTTTCATCTCCGATTTGAAAATTGTTTATGTAGAATTAAGCTCGCACATTTCCTAAATTCAAATCTGCTTTTGGAGTTGAGCTGCGAGTTATAGTTTTCGAGAAAATGGGATTTTTGTATGGCTCTTCGAGGTAGCCAGGAATTCCAATGCAACCCCTGTAAAAATTTGAAAATTTTTTTTTCATCCCCGATTTGAAAATTGCTTATGTGGAATTAAGCTCGCACCTTTAATGAATTCAAATCTGCTTTTGGAGTTGAGTTGCGAGTTATAGTTTTCGAGAAAATGGGATTTTTGTATGGCTCTTCGAGGTAGTCAGGAATTCCAATGCAACCCCTGTAAAAATTTGAAAATTTTATTTTCATCCCCGATTTGAAAATTGTTTATGTAGAATTAGGCTCGCACCTTTAATGAATTCAAATCTGCTTTTGGGGTTGAGCTGCGACTTATAGTTTTCGAGAAAATGGAATTTTTCTATCGCTCTTCGAGGTAGTCAGGAATTCCAATCCAACCCCTGTAAAAATTTGAAAATTTTTTTTTCATCCCCGATTTGAAAACTGTTTATGTAGAATTAAGCTCGCACCTTTCCTGAATTCAAATCTGCTTTTGGAGTTGAGCTGCGACGTATAGTTTTCGAGAAAATGGAATTTTTGTATCGCTCTTCGAGGTAGTCAGGAATTCCTGTAAAAAGTTGAAAATTTTTTTTTCATCCCCGATTTGAAAACTGTTTATGTAGAATTAAGCTCGCACCTTTCCTGAATTCAAATCTGCTTTTGGAGTTGAGCTGCAACTTATAGTTTTCGAGAAAATGGAATTTTTGTATCGCTCTTCGAGGTAGTCAGGAATTCCAATGCAACCCCTGTAAAAATTTGAAAATTTTTTTTTCATCCCCGATTTGAAAACTGTTTATGTAGAATTAAGCTCGCACCTTTACTGAATTCAAATCTGCTTTTGGAGTTGAGCTGCGACTTATAGTTTTCGAGAAAATGGAATTTTTGTATCGCTCTTCGAGGTAGTCAGGAATTCCTGTAAAAAGTTGAAAATTTTTTTTTCATCCCCGATTTGAAAACTGTTTATGTAGAATTAAGCTCGGACCTTTCCTGAATTAAAATCTGCTTTTGGGGTTGAGCTGCGACTTATAGTTTTCGAGAAAATGGAATTTTTGTATAGCTCTTCGAGGTAGTTATTAATTCGAATGCAACCCCTGTAAAAATTTGAAAATTTTTTTTTCATCCCCGATTTGAAAACTGTTTATGTAGAATTAAGCTCGCACCTTTACTGAATTCAAATCTGCTTTTGGAGTTGAGCTGCGACTTATAGTTTTCGAGAAAATGGAATTTTTGTATCGCTCTTCGAGGTAGTCAGGAATTCCTGTAAAAAGTTGAAAATTTTTTTTTCATCCCCGATTTGAAAACTGTTTATGTAGAATTAAGCTCGGACCTTTCCTGAATTAAAATCTGCTTTTGGGGTTGAGCTGCGACTTATAGTTTTCGAGAAAATGGGATTTTTGTATCGCTCTTCGAGGTAGTCAGGATTCCTGTAAAAAGTTGAAAATTTTTTTTTCATCCCCGATTTGAAAACTGTTTATGTAGAATTAAGCTCGCACATTTCCTGAATTCAAATCTGCTTTTGGGGTTGAGCTGCGACTTATAGTTTTCGAGAAAATGGAATTTTTCTATCGCTCTTCGAGGTAGTCAGGAATTCCAAAGGAGTTGAGCTGCGACTTGTAGTTTTCGAGAAAATGGAATTTTTGTATCGCTCTTCGAAGTAGTCAGGAATTCCAATGCAACCCCTGTAAGAATTTGAAAATTTTTTTTTCATCCCCGATTTGAAAACTGCTTATGTAGAATTGAGCTCGCACCCTTCCTGAATTCAAATCTGCTTTTGGGGTTGAGCTGCGACTTACAGTTTTCGAGAAAATGGAATTTTTGTATAGCTCTTCGAGGTAGTCAGGAATTCCAATGCAACCCCTGTAAAAATTTGAAAATTTTTTTTTCATCCCCGATTTGAAAACTGTTTATGTAGAATTAAGCTCGCACCCTTCCTGAATTCAAATCTGCTTTTGGGGTTGAGCTGCGACTTACAGTTTTCGAGAAAATGGAATTTTTGTATAGCTCTTCGAGGTAGTCAGGAATTCCAATGCAACCCCTGTAAAAATTTGAAAATTTTTTTTTCATCCCCGATTTGAAAACTGTTTATGTAGAATTAAGCTCGCACCTTTCCTGAATTCAAATCTGCTTTTGGAGTTGAGCTGCGACTTACAGTTTTCGAGAAAATGGAATTTTTGTATAGCTCTTCGAGGTAGTCAGGAATTCCAATGCAACCCCTGTAAAAATTTGAAAATTTTTTTTTCATCCCCGATTTGAAAACTGTTTATGTAGAATTAAGCTCGCACCTTTCCTGAACTCAAATCTGCTTTTGGGGTTGAGCTGCGACTTATAGTTTTCGAGAAAATGGAATTTTTCTATCGCTCTTCGAGGTAGTCAGGAATTCCAATGCAACCCCTGTAAAAATTTGAAAATTTTTTTTTCATCCCCGATTTGAAAATTGTTTATGTAGAATTAGGCTCGCACCTTTCCTGAATTCAAATCTGCTTTTGGGGTTGAGCTGCGACTTATAGTTTTCGAGAAAATGGAATTTTTGTATAGCTCTTCGAGGTAGTCAGGAATTCCAATGCAACCCCTGTAAAAATTTGAAAATTTTTTTTTCATCCCCGATTTGAAAACTTTTTATCTAGAATTAAGCTCGCACCTTTCCTGAATTCAAATCTGCTTTTGGGGTTGAGCTGCGACTTATAGTTTTCGAGAAAATGGAATTTTTGTATAGCTCTTCGAGGTAGTCAGGAATTCCAATGCAACCCCTGTAAAAATTTGAAAATTTTATTTTCATCCCCAATTTGAAAACTGTTTATGTAGAATTAAGCTCGCACATTTCCTGAATTCAAATCTGCTTTTGGAGTTGAGCTGCGACTTGTAGTTTTCGAGAAAATGGAATTTTTGTATCGCTCTTCGAGGTAGTCAGGAATTCCAATGCAACCCCTGTAAGAATTTGAAAATTTTTTTTTCATCCCCGATTTGAAAACTGCTTATGTAGAATTAAGCTCGCACCCTTCCTGAATTCAAATCTGCTTTTGGGGTTGAGCTGCGACTTACAGTTTTCGAGAAAATGGAATTTTTGTATAGCTCTTCGAGGTAGTCAGGAATTCCAATGCAACCCCTGTAAAAATTTGAAAATTTTTTTTCATCCCCGATTTGAAAACTGTTTATGTAGAATTAAGCTCGCACCTTTCCTGAATTCAAATCTGCTTTTGGGGTTGAGCTGCGACTTATAGTTTTCGAGAAAATGGAATTTTTGTATAGCTCTTCGAGGTAGTCAGGAATTCCAATGCAACCCCTGTAAAAATTTGAAAATTTTTTTTTCATCCCCGATTTGAAAACTGTTTATGTAGAATTAAGCTCGCACCCTTCCTGAATTCAAATCTGCTTTTGGGGTTGAGCTGCGACTTACAGTTTTCGAGAAAATGGAATTTTTGTATAGCTCTTCGAGGTAGTCAGGAATTCCAATGCAACCCCTGTAAAAATTTGAAAATTTTTTTTTCATCCCCGATTTGAAAACTGTTTATGTAGAATTAAGCTCGCACCTTTCCTGAATTCAAATCTGCTTTTGGGGTTGAGCTGCGACTTATAGTTTTCGAGAAAATGGAATTTTTGTATAGCTCTTCGAGGTAGTCAGGAATTCCAATGCAACCCCTGTAAAAATTTGAAAACTTTTTTTTCATCCCCGATTTGAAAACTGTTTATGTAGAATTAAGCTCGCACCTTTCCTGAATTCAAATCTGCTTTTGGGGTTGAGCTGCGACTTGTAGTTTTCGAGAAAATGGAATTTTTGTATAGCTCTTCGAGGTAGTCAGGAATTCCAATGCAACCCCTGTAAAAATTTGAAAATTTTTTTTTCATCCCCGATTTGAAAACTGTTTATGTTGAATTAAGCTCGCACCTTTCCGGAATTCAAATCTGCTTTTGGGGTTGAGCTGCGACTTATAGTTTTCGAGAAAATGGAATTTTTGTATAGCTCTTCGAGGTAGTCAGGAATTCCAATGCAACCCCTGTAAAAATTTGAAAATTTTTTTTTCATCCCCGATTTGAAAACTGTTTATGTAGAATTAAGCTCGCACCCTTCCTGAATTCAAATCTGCTTTTGGGGTTGAGCTGCGACTTACAGTTTTCGAGAAAATGGAATTTTTGTATAGCTCTTCGAGGTAGTCAGGAATTCCAATGCAACCCCTGTAAAAATTTGAAAATTTTTTTTTCATCCCCGATTTGAAAACTGTTTATGTAGAATTAAGCTCGCACCTTTCCTGAATTCAAATCTGCTTTTGGGGTTGAGCTGCGACTTATAGTTTTCGAGAAAATGGAATTTTTGTATAGCTCTTCGAGGTAGTCAGGAATTCCAATGCAACCCCTGTAAAAATTTGAAAACTTTTTTTTCATCCCCGATTTGAAAACTGTTTATGTAGAATTAAGCTCGCACCTTTCCTGAATTCAAATCTGCTTTTGGGGTTGAGCTGCGACTTGTAGTTTTCGAGAAAATGGAATTTTTGTATAGCTCTTCGAGGTAGTCAGGAATTCCAATGCAACCCCTGTAAAAATTTGAAAATTTTTTTTTCATCCCCGATTTGAAAACTGTTTATGTTGAATTAAGCTCGCACCTTTCCGGAATTCAAATCTGCTTTTGGGGTTGAGCTGCGACTTACAGTTTTCGAGAAAATGGAATTTTTGTATAGCTCTTCGAGGTAGTCAGGAATTCCAATGCAACCCCTGTAAAAATTTGAAAATTTTTTTTTCATCCCCGATTTGAAAACTGTTTATGTAGAATTAAGCTCGCACCCTTCCTGAATTCAAATCTGCTTTTGGGGTTGAGCTGCGACTTACAGTTTTCGAGAAAATGGAATTTTTGTATAGCTCTTCGAGGTAGTCAGGAATTCCAATGCAACCCCTGTAAAAATTTGAAATTTTTTTTTTCATCCCCGATTTGAAAACTGTTTATGTAGAATTAAGCTCGCACCTTTCCTGAACTCAAATCTGCTTTTGGGGTTGAGCTGCGACTTATAGTTTTCGAGAAAATGGAATTTTTCTATCGCTCTTCGAGGTAGTCAGGAATTCCAATGCAACCCCTGTAAAAATTTGAAAATTTTTTTTTCATCCCCGATTTGAAAACTGTTTATGTGGAATTAAGCTCGCACCCTTCCTGAATTCAAATCTGCTTTTGGGGTTGAGCTGCGACTTACAGTTTTCGAGAAAATGGAATTTTTGTATAGCTCTTCGAGGTAGTCAGGAATTCCAATGCAACCCCTGTAAAAATTTGAAAATTTTTTTTTCATCCCCGATTTGAAAACTGTTTATGTAGAATTAAGCTCGCACCCTTCCTGAATTCAAATCTGCTTTTGGGGTTGAGCTGCGACTTACAGTTTTCGAGAAAATGGAATTTTTGTATAGCTCTTCGAGGTAGTCAGGAATTCCAATGCAACCCCTGTAAAAATTTGAAATTTTTTTTTGATCCCCGATTTGAAAACTGTTTATGTAGAATTAGGCTCGCACCTTTCCTGAATTCAAATCTGCTTTTGGGGTTGAGCTGCGACTTATAGTTTTCGAGAAAATGGAATTTTTCTATCGCTCTTCGAGGTAGTCAGGAATTCCAATGCAACCCCTGTAAAAATTTTAAAATTTTTTTTTCATCCCCGATTTGAAAGCTGTTTATGTAGAATTAAGCTCGCACCCTTCCTGAATTCAAATCTGCTTTTGGGGTTGAGCTGCGACTTACAGTTTTCGAGAAAATGGAATTTTTGTATAGCTCTTCGAGGTAGTCAGGAATTCCAATGCAACCCCTGTAAAAATTTGAAAATTTTTTTTTCATCCCCGATTTGAAAACTGTTAATGTAGAATTAAGCTCGCACCTTTCCTGAATTCAAATCTGCTTTTGGGGTTGAGCTGCGACTTATAGTTTTCGAGAAAATGGAATTTTTGTATCGCTCTTCGAGGTAGTCAGGAATTCCAATGCAACCCCTGTAAAAATTTTAAAATTTTTTTTTCATCCCCGATTTGAAAACTGTTAATGTAGAATTAAGCTCGCACCTTTCCTGAATTCAAATCTGCTTTTGGGGTTGAGCTGCGACTTATAGTTTTCGAGAAAATGGAATTTTTGTATAGCTCTTCGAGGTAGTCAGGAATTCCAATCCAACCCCTGTAAAAATTTGAAAATTTTTTTTCATCCCCGATTTGAAAACTGTTAATGTAGAATTAAGCTCGCACCTTTCCTGAATTCAAATCTGCTTTTGGGGTTGAGCTGCGACTTATAGTTTTCGAGAAAATGGAATTTTTGTATAGCTCTTCGAGGTAGTCAGGAATTCCAATGCAACCCCTGTAAAAATTTTAAAATTTTTTTTTCATCCCCGATTTGAAAACTGTTTATGTAGAATTAAGCTCGCACCTTTCCTGAATTCAAATCTGCTTTTGGGGTTGAGCTGCGACTTATAGTTTTCGAGAAAATGGAATTTTTGTATCGCTCTTCGAGGTAGTCAGGAATTCCAATGCAACCCCTGTAAAAATTTTAAAATTTTTTTTTCATCCCCGATTTGAAAACTGTTAATGTAGAATTAAGCTCGCACCTTTCCTGAATTCAAATCTGCTTTTGGGGTTGAGCTGCGACTTATAGTTTTCGAGAAAATGGAATTTTTGTATAGCTCTTCGAGGTAGTCAGGAATTCCAATGCAACCCCTGTAAAAATTTGAAAATTTTTGTTTCATCCCCGATTTGAAAACTGTTAATGTAGAATTAAGCTCGCACCTTTCCTGAATTCAAATCTGCTTTTGGGGTTGAGCTGCGACTTATAGTTTTCGAGAAAATGGAATTTTTGTATAGCTCTTCGAGGTAGTCAGGAATTCCAATGCAACCCCTGTAAAAATTTTAAAATTTTTTTTTCATCCCCGATTTGAAAACCGTTTATGTAGAATTAGGCTCGCACCTTTCCTGAATTCAAATCTGCTTTTGGGGTTGAGCTGCGACTTATAGTTTTCCAGAAAATGGAATTTTTCTATCGCTCTTCGAGGTAGTCAGGAATTCCAATCCAACCCCTGTAAGAATTTGAAAATTTTTTTTTCATCCCCGATTTGAAAACTGTTAATGTAGAATTAAGCTCGCACCTTTTCTGAATTCAAATCTGCTTTTGGTTTTGAGCTGCGACTTATAGTTTTCGAGAAAATGGAATTTTTGTATAGCTCTTCGAGGTAGTCAGGAATTCCAATGCAACCCCTGTAAAAATTTGAAAATTTTTGTTTCATCCCCGATTTGAAAACTGTTAATGTAGAATTAAGCTCGCACCTTTCCTGAATTCAAATCTGCTTTTGGGGTTGAGCTGCGACTTATAGTTTTCGAGAAAATGGAATTTTTGTATAGCTCTTCGAGGTAGTCAGGAATTCCAATGCAACCCCTGTAAAATTTTTAAAATTTTTTTTTCATCCCCGATTTGAAAACTGTTTATGTAGAATTAGGCTCGCACCTTTCCTGAATTCAAATCTGCTTTTGGGGTTGAGCTGCGACTTATAGTTTTCGAGAAAATGGAATTTTTCTATCGCTCTTCGGGTTAGTCAGGAATTCCAATGCAACCCCTGTAAAAATTTTAAAATTTTTTTTCATCCCCGATTTGAAAACTGTTAATGTAGAATTAAGCTCGCACCTTTCCTGAATTCAAATCTGCTTTTGGGGTTGAGCTGCGACTTATAGTTTTCGAGAAAATGGAATTTTTGTATAGCTCTTCGAGGTAGTCAGGAATTCCAATGCAACCCCTGTAAAAATTTGAAAATTTTTGTTTCATCCCCGATTTGAAAACTGTTAATGTAGAATTAAGCTCGCACCTTTCCTGAATTCAAATCTGCTTTTGGGGTTGAGCTGCGACTTATAGTTTTCGAGAAAATGGAATTTTTGTATAGCTCTTCGAGGTAGACAGGAATTCCAATGCAACCCCTGTAAAAATTTTAAAATTTTTTTTTCATCCCCGATTTGAAAACTGTTTATGTAGAATTAAGCTCGCACCTTTCCTGAATTCAAATCTGCTTTTGGGGTTGAGCTGCGACTTATAGTTTTCGAGAAAATGGAATTTTTCTATCGCTCTTCGAGGTAGTCAGGAATTCCAATGCAACCCCTGTAAAAATTTGAAAATTTTTGTTTCATCCCCGATTTGAAAACTGTTAATGTAGAATTAGTAGAATTAAGCTCGCACCTTTCCTGAATTCAAATCTGCTTTTGGGGTTGAGCTGCGACTTATAGTTTTCGAGAAAATGGAATTTTTGTATAGCTCTTCGAGGTAGTCAGGAATTCCAATCCAACCCCTGTAAAAATTTGAAAATTTTTTTTCATCCCCGATTTGAAAACTGTTAATGTAGAATTAAGCTCGCACCTTTCCTGAATTCAAATCTGCTTTTGGGGTTGAGCTGCGACTTATAGTTTTCGAGAAAATGGAATTTTTGTATAGCTCTTCGAGGTAGTCAGGAATTCCAATGCAACCCCTGTAAAAATTTTAAAATTTTTTTTTCATCCCCGATTTGAAAACTGTTTATGTAGAATTAAGCTCGCACCTTTCCTGAATTCAAATCTGCTTTTGGGGTTGAGCTGCGACTTATAGTTTTCGAGAAAATGGAATTTTTGTATCGCTCTTCGAGGTAGTCAGGAATTCCAATGCAACCCCTGTAAAAATTTTAAAATTTTTTTTTCATCCCCGATTTGAAAACCGTTTATGTAGAATTAGGCTCGCACCTTTCCTGAATTCAAATCTGCTTTTGGGGTTGAGCTGCGACTTATAGTTTTCCAGAAAATGGAATTTTTCTATCGCTCTTCGAGGTAGTCAGGAATTCCAATCCAACCCCTGTAAGAATTTGAAAATTTTTTTTTCATCCCCGATTTGAAAACTGTTAATGTAGAATTAAGCTCGCACCTTTTCTGAATTCAAATCTGCTTTTGGTTTTGAGCTGCGACTTATAGTTTTCGAGAAAATGGAATTTTTGTATAGCTCTTCGAGGTAGTCAGGAATTCCAATGCAACCCCTGTAAAAATTTGAAAATTTTTGTTTCATCCCCGATTTGAAAACTGTTAATGTAGAATTAAGCTCGCACCTTTCCTGAATTCAAATCTGCTTTTGGGGTTGAGCTGCGACTTATAGTTTTCGAGAAAATGGAATTTTTGTATAGCTCTTCGAGGTAGTCAGGAATTCCAATGCAACCCCTGTAAAATTTTTAAAATTTTTTTTTCATCCCCGATTTGAAAACTGTTTATGTAGAATTAGGCTCGCACCTTTCCTGAATTCAAATCTGCTTTTGGGGTTGAGCTGCGACTTATAGTTTTCGAGAAAATGGAATTTTTCTATCGCTCTTCGAGTTAGTCAGGAATTCCAATGCAACCCCTGTAAAAATTTTAAAATTTTTTTTCATCCCCGATTTGAAAACTGTTAATGTAGAATTAAGCTCGCACCTTTCCTGAATTCAAATCTGCTTTTGGGGTTGAGCTGCGACTTATAGTTTTCGAGAAAATGGAATTTTTGTATAGCTCTTCGAGGTAGTCAGGAATTCCAATGCAACCCCTGTAAAAATTTGAAAATTTTTGTTTCATCCCCGATGTGAAAACTGTTTATCTAGAATTAAGCTCGCACCTTTCCTGAATTCAAATCTGCTTTTGGGGTTGAGCTGCGACTTATAGTTTTCGAGAAAATGGAATTTTTGTATAGCTCTTCGAGGTAGACAGGAATTCCAATGCAACCCCTGTAAAAATTTTAAAATTTTTTTTTCATCCCCGATTTGAAAACTGTTTATGTAGAATTAAGCTCGCACCTTTCCTGAATTCAAATCTGCTTTTGGGGTTGAGCTGCGACTTATAGTTTTCGAGAAAATGGAATTTTTCTATCGCTCTTCGAGGTAGTCAGGAATTCCAATCCAACCCCTGTAAAAATTTGAAAATTTTTTTTTCATCCCCGATTTGAAAACTGTTAATGTAGAATTAAGCTCGCACCTTTCCTGAATTCAAATCTGCTTTTGGGGTTGAGCTGCGACTTATAGTTTTCGAGAAAATGGAATTTTGTATAGCTCTTCGAGGTAGTCAGGAATTCCAATGCAACCCCTGTAAAAATTTGAAAATTTGTGTTTCATCCCCGATTTGAAAACTGTTAATGTAGAATTAAGCTCGCACCTTTCCTGAATTCAAATCTGCTTTTGGGGTTGAGCTGCGACTTATAGTTTTCGAGAAAATGGAATTTTTGTATAGCTCTTCGGGGTAGTCAGGAATTCCAATGCAACCCCTGTAAAAATTTGAAAATTTTTTTTTCATCCCCGATTTGAAAACTGTTTATGTAGAATTAGGCTCGCACCTTTCCTGAATTCAAATCTGCTTTTGGGGTCGAGCTGCGACTTATAGTTTTCGAGAAAATGGAATTTTTCTATCGCTCTTCGAGGTAGTCAGGAATTCCAATGCAACCCCTGTAAAAATTTGAAAATTTTATTTTCATCCCCGATTTGAAAACTGTTAATGTAGAATTAAGCTCGCACTAAGCTTTCCTGAATTCAAATCTGCTTTTGGGGTTGAGCTGCGACTTGTAGTTTTCGAGAAAATGGAATTTTTGTATAGCTCTTCGAGGTAGTCAGGAATTCCAATGCAACCCCTGTAAGAATTTGAAAATTTTTTTTTCATCCCCGATTTGAAAACTGTTAATGTAGAATTAAGCTCGCACTAAGCTTTCCTGAATTCAAATCTGCTTTTGGGGTTGAGCTGCGACTTATAGTTTTCGAGAAAATGGAATTTTTGTATAGCTCTTCGGGGTAGTCAGGAATTCCAATGCAACCCCTGTAAAAATTTTAAAATTTTTTTTTCATCCCCGATTTGAAAACTGTTTATGTAGAATTAGGCTTGCACCTTTCCTGAATTCAAATCTGCTTTTGGGGTTGAGCTGCGACTTATAGTTTTCGAGAAAATGGAATTTTTGTATAGCTCTTCGGGGTAGTCAGGAATTCCAATGCAACCCCTGTAAAAATTTTAAAATTTTTTTTTCATCCCCGATTTGAAAACTGTTTATGTAGAATTAGGCTTGCACCTTTCCTGAATTCAAATCTGCTTTTGGGGTTGAGCTGCGACTTATAGTTTTCGAGAAAATGGAATTTTTGTATAGCTCTTCGGGGTAGTCAGGAATTCCAATGCAACCCCTGTAAAAATTTTAAAATTTTTTTTTCATCCCCGATTTGAAAACTGTTTATGTAGAATTAGGCTTGCACCTTTCCTGAATTCAAATCTGCTTTTGGGGTTGAGCTGCGACTTATAGTTTTCGAGAAAATGGAATTTTTGTATAGCTCTTCGGGGTAGTCAGGAATTCCAATGCAACCCCTGTAAAAATTTTAAAATTTTTTTTCCATCCCCGATTTGAAAACTGTTTATGTAGAATTAGGCTCGCACCTTTCCTGAATTCAAATCTGCTTTTGGGGTTGAGCTGCGACTTATAGTTTTCGAGAAAATGGAATTTTTCTATCGCTCTTCGAGGTAGTCAGGAATTCCAATGCAACCCCTGTAAAAATTTGAAAATTTTATTTTCATCCCCGATTTGAAAACTGTTTATGTAGAATTAAGCTCGCACATTTCCTGAATTCAAATCTGCTTTTGGAGTTGAGCTGCGACTTGTAGTTTTCGAGAAAATGGAATTTTTGTATAGCTCTTCGAGGTAGTCAGGAATTCCAATGCAACCCCTGTAAGAATTTGAAAATTTTTTTTTCATCCCCCATTTGAAAACTGCTTATGTAGAATTAAGCTCGCACCTTTTCTGAATTTAAATCTGCTTTTGGAGTTGAGCTGCGACTTATAGTTTTCGAGAAAATGGAATTTTTCTATCGCTCTTCGAGGTAGTCAGGAATTCCAATGCAACCCCTGTAAAAATTTTAAAATTTTTTTTTCATCCCCGATTTGAAAACTGTTTATGTAGAATTAGGCTCGCACCCTTCCTGAATTCAAATCTGCTTTTGGGGTTGAGCTGCGACTTATAGTTTTCGAGAAAATGGAATTTTTCTATCGCTCTTCGAGGTAGTCAGGAATTCCAATCCAACCCCTGTAAAAATTTGAAAATTTTTTTTTCATCCCCGATTTGAAAACTGTTTGTGTAGAATTAAGCTCGCACCTTTTCTGAATTTAAATCTGCTTTTGGAGTTGAGCTGCGACTTATAGTTTTCGAGAAAATGGAATTTTTCTATCGCTCTTCGAGGTAGTCAGGAATTCCAATGCAACCCCTGTAAAAATTTGAAAATTTTTTTTTCATCCCCGATTTGAAAACTGTTTATCTAGAATTAAGCTCGCACCTTTCCTGAATTCAAATCTGCTTTTGGGGTTGAGCTGCGACTTATAGTTTTCGAGAAAATGGAATTTTTGTATAGCTCTTCGAGGTAGTCAGGAATTCCAATGCAACCCCTGTAAAAATTTGAAAATTTTTTTTTCATCCCCGATTTGAAAACTGTTTATGTAGAATTAAGCTCGCACCCTTCCTGAATTCAAATCTGCTTTTGGAGTTGAGCTGCGACTTACAGTTTTCGAGAAAATGGAATTTTTGTATAGCTCTTCGAGGTAGTCAGGAATTCCAATGCAACCCCTGTAAAAATTTGAAAATTTTTTTTTCATCCCCGATTTGAAAACTGTTTATGTAGAATTAGGCTCGCACCTTTCCTGAATTCAAATCTGCTTTTGGGGTTGAGCTGCGACTTATAGTTTTCGAGAAAATGGAATTTTTCTATCGCTCTTCGAGGTAGTCAGGAATTCCAATGCAACCCCTGTAAAAATTTGAAAATTTTTTTTTCATCCCCGATTTGAAAACTGTTTATGTAGAATTAGGCTCGCACCTTTCCTGAATTCAAATCTGCTTTTGGGGTTGAGCTGCGACTTATAGATTTCGAGAAAATGGAATTTTTCTATCGCTCTTCGAGGTAGTCAGGAATTCCAATCCAACCCCTGTAAAAATTTGAAAATTTTTTTTTCATCCCCGATTTGAAAACTGTTTATCTAGAATTAAGCTCGCACCTTTCCTGAATTCAAATCTGCTTTTGGGGTTGAGCTGCGACTTATAGTTTTCGAGAAAATGGAATTTTTGTATAGCTCTTCAAGGTAATCAGGAATTCCAATGCAACCCCTGTAAAAATTTGAAAATTTTATTTTCATCCCCGATTTGAAAACTGTTTATGTAGAATTAAGCTCGCACATTTCCTGAATTCAAATCTGCTTCTGGAGTTGAGCTGCGACTTGTAGTTTTCGAGAAAATGGAATTTTTGTATAGCTCTTCGAGGTAGTCAGGAATTCCAATACAACCCCTGTAAGAATTTGAAAATTTTTTTTTCATCCCCGATTTGAAAACTGTTTATCTAGAATTAAGCTCGCACCTTTCCTGAATTCAAATCTGCTTTTGGGGTTGAGCTGCGACTTATAGTTTTCGAGAAAATGGAATTTTTGTATAGCTCTTCAAGGTAGTCAGGAATTCCAATCCAACCCCTGTAAAAATTTGAAAATTTTTTTTTCATCCCCGATTTGAAAACTGTTTATCTAGAATTAAGCTCGCACCTTTCCTGAATTCAAATCTGCTTTTGGGGTTGAGCTGCGACTTATAGTTTTCGAGAAAATGGAATTTTTCTATCGCTCTTCGAGGTAGTCAGGAATTCCAATGCAACCCCTGTAAAAATTTGAAAATTTTTTTTTCATCCCCGATTTGAAAACTGTTTATGTAGAATTAAGCTCGCACCCTTCCTGAATTCAAATCTGCTTTTGGAGTTGAGCTGCGACTTACAGTTTTCGAGAAAATGGAATTTTTGTATAGCTCTTCGAGGTAGTCAGGAATTCCAATGCAACCCCTGTAAAAATTTGAAAATTTTTTTTTCATCCCCGATTTGAAAACTGTTTATGTAGAAGTAAGCTCGCACCTTTCCTGAATTCAAATCTGCTTTTGGGGTTGAGCTGCGACTTATAGTTTTCGAGAAAATGGAATTTTTGTATGGCTCTTCGAGGTAGTCAGGAATTCCAATGCAACCCCTGTAATAATTTTAAAATTTTTTTTTCATTCCCGATTTGAAAACTGTTTATGTAGAATTAGGCTCGCACCTTTCCTGAATTCAAATCTGCTTTTGGGGTTGAGCTGCGACTTATAGATTTCGAGAAAATGGAATTTTTCTATCGCTCTTCGAGGTAGTCAGGAATTCCAATCCAACCCCTGTAAAAATTTGAAAATTTTTTTTTCATCCCCGATTTGAAAACTGTTTATCTAGAATTAAGCTCGCACCTTTCCTGAATTCAAATCTGCTTTTGGGGTTGAGCTGCGACTTATAGTTTTCGAGAAAATGGAATTTTTGTATAGCTCTTCAAGGTAATCAGGAATTCCAATGCAACCCCTGTAAAAATTTGAAAATTTTATTTTCATCCCCGATTTGAAAACTGTTTATGTAGAATTAAGCTCGCACATTTCCTGAATTCAAATCTGCTTCTGGAGTTGAGCTGCGACTTGTAGTTTTCGAGAAAATGGAATTTTTGTATAGCTCTTCGAGGTAGTCAGGAATTCCAATACAACCCCTGTAAGAATTTGAAAATTTTTTTTTCATCCCCGATTTGAAAACTGCTTATGTAGAATTAAGCTCGCACCTTTTCTGAATTTAAATCTGCTTTTGGAGTTGAGCTGCGACTTATAGTTTTCGAGAAAATGGAATTTTTCTATCGCTCTTCGAGGTAGTCAGGAATTCCAATGCAACCACTGTAAAAATTTGAAAATTTTTTTTTCATCCCCGATTTGAAAACTGTTTATGTAGAATTAAGCTCGCACCTTTCCTGAATTCAAATCTGCTTTTGGGGTTGAGCTGCGACTTATAGTTTTCGAGAAAATGGAATTTTTCTATCGCTCTTCGAGGTAGTCAGGAATTCCAATGCAACCCCTGTAAAAATTTGAAAATTTTTTTTTCATCCCCGATTTGAAAACTGTTTATGTAGAATTAAGCTCGCACCTTTCCTGAACTCAAATCTGCTTTTGGGGTTGAGCTGCGACTTATAGTTTTCGAGAAAATGGAATTTTTGTATAGCTCTTCGAGGTAGTCAGGAATTCCAATGCAACCCCTGTAAAAATTTGAAAATTTTTTTTTCATCCCCGATTTGAAAACTGTTTATCTAGAATTAAGATCGCACCTTTCCTGAATTCAAATCTGCTTTTGGGGTTGAGCTGCGACTTACAGTTTTCCAGAAAATGGAATTTTTGTATAGCTCTTCGAGGTAGTCAGGAATTCCAATGCAACCCCTGTAAAAATTTGAAAATTTTATTTTCATCCCCAATTTGAAAACTGTTTATGTAGAATTAAGCTCGCACATTTCCTGAATTCAAATCTGCTTTTGGAGTTGAGCTGAGACTTGTAGTTTTCGAGAAAATGGAATTTTTGTATCGCTCTTCGAGGTAGTCAGGAATTCCAATGCAACCCCTGTAAGAATTTGAAAATTTTTTTTTCATCCCCGATTTGAAAACTGCTTATGTAGAATTAAGCTCGCACCTTTTCTGAATTTAAATCTGCTTTTGGAGTTGAGCTGCGACTTATAGTTTTCGAGAAAATGGAATTTTTCTATCGCTCTTCGAGGTAGTCAGGAATTCCAATGCAACCCCTGTAAAAATTTTAAAATTTTTTTTTCATCCCCGATTTGAAAACTGTTTATGTAGAATTAAGCTCGCACCTTTCCTGAATTCAAATCTGCTTTTGGGGTTGAGCTGCGACTTATAGTTTTCGAGAAAATGGAATTTTTGTATAGCTCTTCGAGGTAGTCAGGAATTCCAATGCAACCCCTGTAAAAATTTGAAAATTTTTTTTTGATCCCCGATTTGAAAACTGTTTATGTAGAATTAAGCTCGCACCCTTCCTGAATTCAAATCTGCTTTTGGGGTTGAGCTGCGACTTACAGTTTTCGAGAAAATGGAATTTTTGTATAGCTCTTCGAGGTAGTCAGGAATTCCAATGCAACCCCTGTAAAAATTTGAAAATTTTTTTTTCATCCCCGATTTGAAAACTGTTTTTGTAGAATTAAGCTCGCACCTTTCCTGAATTCAAATCTGCTTTTGGGGTTGAGCTGCGACTTATAGTTTTCGAGAAAATGGAATTTTTGTATAGCTCTTCGAGGTAGTCAGGAATTCCAATGCAACCCCTGTAAAAATTTGAAAATTTTTTTTTCATCCCCGATTTGAAAACTGTTTATGTAGAATTAAGCTCGCACCTTTCCTGAATTCAAATCTGCTTTTGGAGTTGAGCTGCGACTTGTAGTTTTCGAGAAAATGGAATTTTTGTATAGCTCTTCGAGGTAGTCAGGAATTCCAATGCAACCCCTGTAAAAATTTGAAAATTTTTTTTTCATCCCCGATTTGAAAACTGTTAATGTAGAATTAAGCTCGCACCTTTCCTGAATTCAAATCCGCTTTTGGGGTTGAGCTGCGACTTATAGTTTTCGAGAAAATGGAATTTTTGTATAACTCTTCGAGGTAGTCAGGAATTCCAATGCAACCCCTGTAAAAATTTGAAAATTTTTTTTTCATCCCCGATTTGAAAACTGTTTATGTAGAATTAAGCTCGCACCTTTCCTGAATTCAAATCTGCTTTTGGGGTTGAGCTGCGACTTATAGTTTTCGAGAAAATGGAATTTTTGTATGGCTCTTCGAGGTAGTCAGGAATTCCAATGCAACCCCTGTAATAATTTTAAAATTTTTTTTTCATTCCCGATTTGAAAACTGTTTATGTAGAATTAGGCTCGCACAATTCCTGAATTCAAATCTGCTTTTGGGGTTGAGCTGCGACTTATAGTTTTCGAGAAAATGGAATTTTTCTATCGCTCTTCGAGGTAGTCAGGAATTCCAATCCAACCCCTGTAAAAATTTGAAAATTTTTTTTTCATCCCCGATTTGAAAACTGTTTATCTAGAATTAAGCTCGCACCTTTCCTGAATTCAAATCTGCTTTTGGGGTTGAGCTGCGACTTATAGTTTTCGAGAAAATGGAATTTTTGTATAGCTCTTCAAGGTAGTCAGGAATTCCAATGCAACCCCTGTAAAAATTTGAAAATTTTATTTTCATCCCCGATTTGAAAACTGTTTATGTAGAATTAAGCTCGCACATTTCCTGAATTCAAATCTGCTTCTGGAGTTGAGCTGCGACTTGTAGTTTTCGAGAAAATGGAATTTTTGTATAGCTCTTCGAGGTAGTCAGGAATTCCAATACAACCCCTGTAAGAATTTGAAAATTTTTTTTTCATCCCCGATTTGAAAACTGCTTATGTAGAATTAAGCTCGCACCTTTTCTGAATTTAAATCTGCTTTTGGAGTTGAGCTGCGACTTATAGTTTTCGAGAAAATGGAATTTTTCTATCGCTCTTCGAGGTAGTCAGGAATTCCAATGCAACCCCTGTAAAAATTTGAAAATTTTTTTTTCATCCCCGATTTGAAAACTGTTTATGTAGAATTAAGCTCGCACCTTTCCTGAATTCAAATCTGCTTTTGGAGTTGAGCTGCGACTTGTAGTTTTCGAGAAAATGGAATTTTTGTATAGCTCTTCGAGGTAGTCAGGAATTCCAATGCAACCCCTGTAAAAATTTGAAAATTTTTTTTTCATCCCCGATTTGAAAACTGTTAATGTAGAATTAAGCTCGCACCTTTCCTGAATTCAAATCCGCTTTTGGGGTTGAGCTGCGACTTATAGTTTTCGAGAAAATGGAATTTTTGTATAACTCTTCGAGGTAGTCAGGAATTCCAATGCAACCCCTGTAAAAATTTGAAAATTTTTTTTTCATCCCCGATTTGAAAACTGTTTATGTAGAATTAAGCTCGCACCTTTCCTGAATTCAAATCTGCTTTTGGGGTTGAGCTGCGACTTATAGTTTTCGAGAAAATGGAATTTTTGTATGGCTCTTCGAGGTAGTCAGGAATTCCAATGCAACCCCTGTAATAATTTTAAAATTTTTTTTTCATTCCCGATTTGAAAACTGTTTATGTAGAATTAGGCTCGCACAATTCCTGAATTCAAATCTGCTTTTGGGGTTGAGCTGCGACTTATAGTTTTCGAGAAAATGGAATTTTTCTATCGCTCTTCGAGGTAGTCAGGAATTCCAATCCAACCCCTGTAAAAATTTGAAAATTTTTTTTTCATCCCCGATTTGAAAACTGTTTATCTAGAATTAAGCTCGCACCTTTCCTGAATTCAAATCTGCTTTTGGGGTTGAGCTGCGACTTATAGTTTTCGAGAAAATGGAATTTTTGTATAGCTCTTCAAGGTAGTCAGGAATTCCAATGCAACCCCTGTAAAAATTTGAAAATTTTATTTTCATCCCCGATTTGAAAACTGTTTATGTAGAATTAAGCTCGCACATTTCCTGAATTCAAATCTGCTTCTGGAGTTGAGCTGCGACTTGTAGTTTTCGAGAAAATGGAATTTTTGTATAGCTCTTCGAGGTAGTCAGGAATTCCAATACAACCCCTGTAAGAATTTGAAAATTTTTTTTTCATCCCCGATTTGAAAACTGCTTATGTAGAATTAAGCTCGCACCTTTTCTGAATTTAAATCTGCTTTTGGAGTTGAGCTGCGACTTATAGTTTTCGAGAAAATGGAATTTTTCTATCGCTCTTCGAGGTAGTCAGGAATTCCAATGCAACCACTGTAAAAATTTGAAAATTTTTTTTTCATCCCCGATTTGAAAACTGTTTATGTAGAATTAAGCTCGCACCTTTCCTGAATTCAAATCTGCTTTTGGGGTTGAGCTGCGACTTATAGTTTTCGAGAAAATGGAATTTTTGTATAGCTCTTCGAGGTAGTCAGGAATTCCAATGCAACCCCTGTAAAAATTTGAAAATTTTTTTTTCATCCCCGATTTGAAAACTGTTTATGTAGAATTAAGCTCGCACCTTTCCTGAACTCAAATCTGCTTTTGGGGTTGAGCTGCGACTTATAGTTTTCGAGAAAATGGAATTTTTGTATAGCTCTTCGAGGTAGTCAGGAATTCCAATGCAACCCCTGTAAAAATTTGAAAATTTTTTTTTCATCCCCGATTTGAAAACTGTTTATCTAGAATTAAGATCGCACCTTTCCTGAATTCAAATCTGCTTTTGGGGTTGAGCTGCGACTTACAGTTTTCCAGAAAATGGAATTTTTGTATAGCTCTTCGAGGTAGTCAGGAATTCCAATGCAACCCCTGTAAAAATTTGAAAATTTTATTTTCATCCCCAATTTGAAAACTGTTTATGTAGAATTAAGCTCGCACATTTCCTGAATTCAAATCTGCTTTTGGAGTTGAGCTGCGACTTATAGTTTTCGAGAAAATGGAATTTTTCCATCGCTCTTCGAGGTAGTCAGGAATTCCAATGCAACCCCTGTAAAAATTTGAAAATTTTTTTTTCATCCCCGATTTGAAAACTGTTTATGTAGAATTAAGCTCGCACCTTTCCTGAATTCAAATCTGCTTTTGTAGTTGAGCTGCGAGTTATAGTTTTCGAGAAATGGGATTTTTGCATGGCTCTTCGAGGTAGCCAGGAATTCCAATGCAACCGCTGTAAAAATTTGAAAGTTTTTTTTTCATCCCCGATTTGAAAATTGCTTATGTAGAATTAAGCTCGCACCTTTCCTGAATTCAAATCTGCTTTTGGGGTTGAGCTGCGACTTATAGTTTTCGAGAAAATGGAATTTTTGTATAGCTCTTCAAGGTAGTCAGGAATTCCAATGCAACCCCTGTAAAAATTTGAAAATTTTATTTTCATCCCCGATTTGAAAACTGTTTATGTAGAATTAGGCTCGCACAATTCCTGAATTCAAATCTGCTTTTGGGGTTGAGCTGCGACTTATAGTTTTCGAGAAAATGGAATTTTTCTATCGCTCTTCGAGGTAGTCAGGAATTCCAATCCAACCCCTGTAAAAATTTGAAAATTTTTTTTTCATCCCCGATTTGAAAACTGTTTATCTAGAATTAAGCTCGCACCTTTCCTGAATTCAAATCTGCTTTTGGGGTTGAGCTGCGACTTATAGTTTTCGAGAAAATGGAATTTTTGTATAGCTCTTCAAGGTAGTCAGGAATTCCAATGCAACCCCTGTAAAAATTTGAAAATTTTATTTTCATCCCCGATTTGAAAACTGTTTATGTAGAATTAAGCTCGCACATTTCCTGAATTCAAATCTGCTTCTGGAGTTGAGCTGCGACTTGTAGTTTTCGAGAAAATGGAATTTTTGTATAGCTCTTCGAGGTAGTCAGGAATTCCAATACAACCCCTGTAAGAATTTGAAAATTTTTTTTTCATCCCCGATTTGAAAACTGCTTATGTAGAATTAAGCTCGCACCTTTTCTGAATTTAAATCTGCTTTTGGAGTTGAGCTGCGACTTATAGTTTTCGAGAAAATGGAATTTTTCTATCGCTCTTCGAGGTAGTCAGGAATTCCAATGCAACCACTGTAAAAATTTGAAAATTTTTTTTTCATCCCCGATTTGAAAACTGTTTATGTAGAATTAAGCTCGCACCTTTCCTGAATTCAAATCTGCTTTTGGGGTTGAGCTGCGACTTATAGTTTTCGAGAAAATGGAATTTTTGTATAGCTCTTCGAGGTAGTCAGGAATTCCAATGCAACCCCTGTAAAAATTTGAAAATTTTTTTTTCATCCCCGATTTGAAAACTGTTTATGTAGAATTAAGCTCGCACCTTTCCTGAACTCAAATCTGCTTTTGGGGTTGAGCTGCGACTTATAGTTTTCGAGAAAATGGAATTTTTGTATAGCTCTTCGAGGTAGTCAGGAATTCCAATGCAACCCCTGTAAAAATTTGAAAATTTTTTTTTCATCCCCGATTTGAAAACTGTTTATCTAGAATTAAGATCGCACCTTTCCTGAATTCAAATCTGCTTTTGGGGTTGAGCTGCGACTTACAGTTTTCCAGAAAATGGAATTTTTGTATAGCTCTTCGAGGTAGTCAGGAATTCCAATGCAACCCCTGTAAAAATTTGAAAATTTTATTTTCATCCCCAATTTGAAAACTGTTTATGTAGAATTAAGCTCGCACATTTCCTGAATTCAAATCTGCTTTTGGAGTTGAGCTGCGACTTATAGTTTTCGAGAAAATGGAATTTTTCCATCGCTCTTCGAGGTAGTCAGGAATTCCAATGCAACCCCTGTAAAAATTTGAAAATTTTTTTTTCATCCCCGATTTGAAAACTGTTTATGTAGAATTAAGCTCGCACCTTTCCTGAATTCAAATCTGCTTTTGTAGTTGAGCTGCGAGTTATAGTTTTCGAGAAATGGGATTTTTGCATGGCTCTTCGAGGTAGCCAGGAATTCCAATGCAACCGCTGTAAAAATTTGAAAGTTTTTTTTTCATCCCCGATTTGAAAATTGCTTATGTAGAATTAAGCTCGCACCTTTCCTGAATTCAAATCTGCTTTTGGAGTTGAGCTGCGAGTTATAGTTTTCGAGAAAATGGAATTTTTGTATCGCTCTTCGAGGTAATCAGGAATTCCAATGCAACCCCTGTAAGAATTTGAAAATTTTTTTTTCATCCCCGATTTGAAAACTGCTTATGTAGAATTAAGCTCACACCTTTTCTGAATTTAAATCTGCTTTTGGAGTTGAGCTGCGACTTATAGTTTTCGAGAAAATGGAATTTTTCCATCGCTCTTCGAGGTAGTCAGGAATTCCAATGCAACCCCTGTAAAAATTTTAAAATTTTTTTTTCATCCCCGATTTGAAAACTGTTTATGTAGAATTAAGCTCGCACCTTTCCTGAATTCAAATCTGCTTTTGGGGTTGAGCTGCGACTTATAGTTTTCGAGAAAATGGAATTTTTGTATAGCTCTTCGAGGTAGTCAGGAATTCCAATGCAACCCCTGTAAAAATTTGAAAATTTTTTTTTCATCCCCGATTTGAAAACTGTTTATGTAGAATTAAGCTCGCACCCTTCCTGAATTCAAATCTGCTTTTGGGGTTGAGCTGCGACTTACAGTTTTCGAGAAAATGGAATTTTTGTATTGCTCTTCGAGGTAGTCAGGAATTCCAATGCAACCCCTGTAAAAATTTGAAAATTTTTTTTTCATCCCCGATTTGAAAACTATTTTTGTAGAATTAAGCTCGCACCTTTCCTGAATTCAAATCTGCTTTTGGGGTTGAGCTGCGACTTATAGTTTTCGAGAAAATGGAATTTTTGTATAGCTCTTCGAGGTAGTCAGGAATTCCAATGCAACCCCTGTAAAAATTTGAAAATTTTTTTTTCATCCCCGATTTGAAAGCTGTTTATGTAGAATTAAGCTCGCACCTTTCCTGAATTCAAATCTGCTTTTGGAGTTGAGCTGCGACTTGTAGTTTTCGAGAAAATGGAATTTTTGTATAGCTCTTCGAGGTAGTCAGGAATTCCAATGCAACCCCTGTAAAAATTTGAAAATTTTTTTTTCATCCCCGATTTGAAAACTGTTAATGTAGAATTAAGCTCGCACCTTTCCTGAATTCAAATCCGCTTTTGGGGTTGAGCTGCGACTTATATTTTTCGAGAAAATGGAATTTTTGTATAACTCTTCGAGGTAGTCAGGAATTCCAATGCAACCCCTGTAAAAATTTGAAAATTTTTTTTTCATCCCCGATTTGAAAACTGTTTATGTAGAATTAAGCTCGCACATTTCCTGAATTCAAATCTGCTTTTGGGGTTGAGCTGCGACTTATAGTTTTCGAGAAAATGGAATTTTTGTATAGCTCTTCAAGGTAGTCAGGAATTCCAATGCAAACCCCTGTAAAAATTTGAAAATTTTTTTTTCATCCCCGATTTGAAAACTGTTTATGTAGAATTAAGCTCGCACCTTTCCTGAATTCAAATCTGCTTTTGGGGTTGAGCTGCGACTTATAGTTTTCGAGAAAATGGAATTTTTGTATCGCTCTTCGAGGTAGTCAGGAATTCCAATGCAACCCCTGTAAAAATTTTAAAATTTTTTTTTCATCCCCGATTTGAAAACTGTTAATGTAGAATTAAGCTCGCACCTTTCCTGAATTCAAATCTGCTTTTGGGGTTGAGCTGCGACTTATAGTTTTCGAGAAAATGGAATTATTGTATAGCTCTTCGAGGTAGTCAGGAATTCCAATGCAACCCCTGTAAAAATTTGAAAATTTTTCTTTCATCCCCGATTTGAAAACTGTTTATGTAGAATTAAGCTCGCACCTTTCCTGAATTCAAATCTGCTTTTGGGGTTGAGCTGCGACTTATAGTTTTCGAGAAAATGTAATTTTTCTATCGCTCTTCGAGGTAGTCAGGAATTCCAATCCAACCCCTGTAAAAATGTGAAAATTTTTTTTTCATCCCCGATTTGAAAACTGTTTATCTAGAATTAAGCTCGCACCTTTCCTGAATTCAAATCTGCTTTTGGGGTTGAGCTGCGACTTATAGTTTTCGAGAAAATGGAATTTTTGTATAGCTCTTCGAGGTAGTCAGGAATTCCAATGCAACCCCTGTAAAAATTTGAAAATTTTATTTTCATCCCCGATTTGAAAACTGTTTATGTAGAATTAAGCTCGCACATTTCCTGAATTCAAATCTGCTTTTGGAGTTGAGCTGCGACTTGTAGTTTTCGAGAAAATGGAATTTTTGTATAGCTCTTCGAGGTAGTCAGGAATTCCAATGCAACCCCTGTAAGAATTTGAAAATTTTTTTTTCATCCCCGATTTGAAAACTGCTTATGTAGAATTAAGCTCGCACCTTTTCTGAATTTAATTCTGCTTTTGGAGTTGAGCTGCGACTTATAGTTTTCGAGAAAATGGAATTTTTCTATCGCTCTTCGAGGTAGTCAGGAATTCCAATGCAACCCCTGTAAAAATTTGAAATTTTTTTTTTTCATCCCCGATTTGAAAACTGTTTATGTAGAATTAAGCTCGCACCCTTCCTGAATTCAAATCTGCTTTTGGGGTTGAGCTGCGACTTACAGTTTTCGAGAAAATGGAATTTTTGTATAGCTCTTCGAGGTAGTCAGGAATTCCAATGCAACCGCTGTAAAAATTTGAAAATTTTTTTTTCATCCCCGATTTGAAAACTGTTTATGTAGAATTAAGCTCGCACCTTTCCTGAACTCAAATCTGCTTTTGGGGTTGAGCTGCGACTTATAGTTTTCGAGAAAATGGAATTTTTGTATAGCTCTTCGAGGTAGTCAGGAATTCCAATGCAACCCCTGTAAAAATTTGAAAATTTTTTTTTCATCCCCGATTTGAAAACTGTTTATCTAGAATTAAGCTCGCACCTTTCCTGAATTCAAATCTGCTTTTGGGGTTGAGCTGCGAGTTATAGTTTTCGAGAAAATGGAATTTTTGTATAGCTCTTCGAGGTAGTCAGGAATTCCAATGCAACCCCTGTAAAAATTTGAAAATTATATTTTCATCCCCAATTTGAAAACTGTTTATGTAGAATTAAGCTCGCACATTTCCTGAATTCAAATCTGCTTTTGGAGTTGAGCTGCGACTTGTAGTTTTCGAGAAAATGGAATTTTTGTATAGCTCTTCGAGGTAGTCAGGAATTCCAATGCAACCCCTGTAAAAATTTGAAAATTTTTTTTTCATCCCCGATTTGAAAACTGTTTATCTAGAATTAAGCTCGCACCTTTCCTGAATTCAAATCTGCTTTTGGGGTTGAGCTGCGAGTTATAGTTTTCGAGAAAATGGAATTTTTGTATAGCTCTTCGAGGTAGTCAGGAATTCCAATGCAACCCCTGTAAAAATTTGAAAATTTTATTTTCATCCCCAATTTGAAAACTGTTTATGTAGAATTAAGCTCGCACATTTCCTGAATTCAAATCTGCTTTTGGAGTTGAGCTGCGACTTGTAGTTTTCGAGAAAATGGAATTTTTGTATAGCTCTTCGAGGTAGTCAGGAATTCCAATGCAACCCCTGTAAGAATTTGTAAATTTTTTTTTCATCCCCGATTTGAAAACTGCTTATGTAGAATTAAGCTCGCACCTTTTCTGAATTTAAATCTGCTTTTGGAGTTGAGCTGCGACTTATAGTTTTCGAGAAAATGGAATTTTTCTATCGCTCTTCGAGGTAGTCAGGAATTCCAATGCAACCCCTGTAAAAATTTGAAAATTTTTTTTTCATCCCCGATTTGAAAACTGTTAATGTAGAATTAAGCTCGCACCTTTCCTGAATTCAAATCCGCTTTTGGGGTTGAGCTGCGACTTATAGTTTTCGAGAAAATGGAATTTTTGTATAACTCTTCGAGGTAGTCAGGAATTCCAATGCAACCCCTGTAAAAATTTGAAAATTTTTTTTTCATCCCCGATTTGAAAACTGTTTATGTAGAATTAAGCTCGCACATTTCCTGAATTCAAATCTGCTTTTGGGGTTGAGCTGCGACTTATAGTTTTCGAGAAAATGGAATTTTTGTATAGCTCTTCAAGGTAGTCAGGAATTCCAATGCAAACCCCTGTAAAAATTTGAAAATTTTTTTTTCATCCCCGATTTGAAAACTGTTTATGTGGAATTAAGCTCGCACCTTTCCTGAATTCAAATCTGCTTTTGGGGTTGAGCTGCGACTTATAGTTTTCGAGAAAATGGAATTTTTGTATCGCTCTTCGAGGTAGTCAGGAATTCCAATGCAACCCCTGTAAAAATTTTAAAATTTTTTTTTCATCCCCGATTTGAAAACTGTTAATGTAGAATTAAGCTCGCACCTTTCCTGAATTCAAATCTGCTTTTGGGGTTGAGCTGCGACTTATAGTTTTCGAGAAAATGGAATTTTTGTATAGCTCTTCGAGGTAGTCAGGAATTCCAATGCAACCCCTGTAAAAATTTGAAAATTTTTTTTTCATCCCCGATTTGAAAACTGTTTATGTAGAATTAAGCTCGCACCTTTCCTGAACTCAAATCTGCTTTTGGGGTTGAGCTGCGACTTATAGTTTTCGAGAAAATGGAATTTTTCTATCGCTCTTCGAGGTAGTCAGGAATTCCAATGCAACCCCTGTAAAAATTTGAAAACTTTTTTTTCATCCCCGATTTGAAAACTGTTAATGTGGAATTAAGCTCGCACCTTTCCTGAATTCAAATCTGCTTTTGGAGTTGAGCTGCGACTTGTAGTTTTCGAGAAAATGGAATTATTGTATAGCTCTTCGAGGTAGTCAGGAATTCCAATGCAACCCCTGTAAAAATTTGAAAATTTTTCTTTCATCCCCGATTTGAAAACTGTTTATGTAGAATTAAGCTCGCACCTTTCCTGAATTCAAATCTGCTTTTGGGGTTGAGCTGCGACTTATAGTTTTCGAGAAAATGGAATTTTTCTATCGCTCTTCGAGGTAGTCAGGAATTCCAATCCAACCCCTGTAAAAATTTGAAAATTTTTTTTTCATCCCCGATTTGAAAACTGTTAATGTAGAATTAAGCTCGCACCTTTCCTGAATTCAAATCTGCTTTTGGGGTTGAGCTGCGACTTATAGTTTTCGAGAAAATGGAATTTTTGTATAGCTCTTCGAGGTAGTCAGGAATTCCAATGCAACCCCTGTAAAAATCTGAAAATTTTATTTTCATCCCCGATTTGAAAACTGTTTATGTAGAATTAGGCTCGCACCTTTCCTGAATTCAAATCTGCTTTTGGGGTTGAGCTGCGACTTATAGTTTTCGAGAAAATGGAATTTTTGTATAGCTCTTCGAGGTAGTCAGGAATTCCAATGCAACCCCTGTAAAAATTTGAAAATTTTATTTTCATCCCCGATTTGAAAACTGTTTATGTAGAATTAAGCTCGCACATTTCCTGAATTCAAATCTGCTTTTGGAGTTGAGCTGCGACTTGTAGTTTTCGAGAAAATGGAATTTTTGTATAGCTCTTCGAGGTAGTCAGGAATTCCAATGCAACCCCTGTAAGAATTTGAAAATTTTTTTTTCATCCCCGATTTGAAAACTGCTTATGTAGAATTAAGCTCGCACCTTTTCTGAATTTAATTCTGCTTTTGGAGTTGAGCTGCGACTTATAGTTTTCGAGAAAATGGAATTTTTCTATCGCTCTTCGAGGTAGTCAGGAATTCCAATGCAACCCCTGTAAAAATTTGAAAATTTTTTTTTTCATCCCCGATTTGAAAACTGTTTATGTAGAATTAAGCTCGCACCCTTCCTGAATTCAAATCTGCTTTTGGGGTTGAGCTGCGACTTACAGTTTTCGAGAAAATGGAATTTTTGTATAGCTCTTCGAGGTAGTCAGGAATTCCAATGCAACCGCTGTAAAAATTTGAAAATTTTTTTTCATCCCCGATTTGAAAACTGTTTATGTAGAATTAAGCTCGCACCTTTCCTGAACTCAAATCTGCTTTTGGGGTTGAGCTGCGACTTATAGTTTTCGAGAAAATGGAATTTTTGTATAGCTCTTCGAGGTAGTCAGGAATTCCAATGCAACCCCTGTAAAAATTTGAAAATTTTTTTTTCATCCCCGATTTGAAAACTGTTTATCTAGAATTAAGCTCGCACCTTTCCTGAATTCAAATCTGCTTTTGGGGTTGAGCTGCGAGTTATAGTTTTCGAGAAAATGGAATTTTTGTATAGCTCTTCGAGGTAGTCAGGAATTCCAATGCAACCCCTGTAAAAATTTGAAAATTATATTTTCATCCCCAATTTGAAAACTGTTTATGTAGAATTAAGCTCGCACATTTCCTGAATTCAAATCTGCTTTTGGAGTTGAGCTGCGACTTGTAGTTTTCGAGAAAATGGAATTTTTGTATCGCCCTTCGAGGTAGTCAGGAATTCCAATGCAACCCCTGTAAGAATTTGTAAATTTTTTTTTCATCCCCGATTTGAAAACTGCTTATGTAGAATTAAGCTCGCACCTTTCCTGAACTCAAATCTGCTTTTGGGGTTGAGCTGCGACTTATAGTTTTCGAGAAAATGGAATTTTTGTATAGCTCTTCGAGGTAGTCAGGAATTCCAATGCAACCCCTGTAAAAATTTGAAAATTTTTTTTTCATCCCCGATTTGAAAACTGTTTATGTAGAATTAAGCTCGCACCTTTCCTGAATTCAAATCTGCTTTTGGGGTTGAGCTGCGAGTTATAGTTTTCGAGAAAATGGAATTTTTGTATAGCTCTTCGAGGTAGTCAGGAATTCCAATGCAACCCCTGTAAAAATTTGAAAATTTTATTTTCATCCCCAATTTGAAAACTGTTTATGTAGAATTAAGCTCGCACATTTCCTGAATTCAAATCTGCTTTTGGAGTTGAGCTGCGACTTGTAGTTTTCGAGAAAATGGAATTTTTGTATCGCTCTTCGAGGTAGTCAGGAATTCCAATGCAACCCCTGTAAGAATTTGTAAATTTTTTTTTCATCCCCGATTTGAAAACTGCTTATGTAGAATTAAGCTCGCACCTTTTCTGAATTTAAATCTGCTTTTGGAGTTGAGCTGCGACTTATAGTTTTCGAGAAAATGGAATTTTTCTATCGCTCTTCGAGGTAGTCAGGAATTCCAATGCAACCCCTGTAAAAATTTGAAAATTTTTTTTTCATCCCCGATTTGAAAACTGTTTATGTAGAATTAAGCTCGCACCTTTCCTGAATTCAAATCTGCTTTTGGGGTTGAGCTGCGACTTATAGTTTTCGAGAAAATGGAATTTTTGTATAGCTCTTCGAGGTAGTCAGGAATTCCAATGCAAAACCTGTAAAAATTTGAAAACTTTTTTTTCATCCCCGATTTGAAAACTGTTAATGTAGAATTAAGCTCGCACCTTTCCTGAATTCAAATCTGCTTTTGGAGTTGAGCTGCGACTTGTAGTTTTCGAGAAAATGGAATTTTTGTATAGCTCTTCGAGGTAGTCAGGAATTCCAATGCAACCCCTGTAAAAATTTGAAAATTTTTTTTTCATCCCCGATTTGAAAACTGTTTATCTAGAATTAAGCTCGCACCTTTCCTGAATTCAAATCTGCTTTTGGGGTTGAGCTGCGAGTTATAGTTTTCGAGAAAATGGAATTTTTGTATAGCTCTTCGAGGTAGTCAGGAATTCCAATGCAACCCCTGTAAAAATTTGAAAATTATATTTTCATCCCCAATTTGAAAACTGTTTATGTAGAATTAAGCTCGCACATTTCCTGAATTCAAATCTGCTTTTGGAGTTGAGCTGCGACTTGTAGTTTTCGAGAAAATGGAATTTTTGTATCGCCCTTCGAGGTAGTCAGGAATTCCAATGCAACCCCTGTAAGAATTTGTAAATTTTTTTTTCATCCCCGATTTGAAAACTGCTTATGTAGAATTAAGCTCGCACCTTTCCTGAACTCAAATCTGCTTTTGGGGTTGAGCTGCGACTTATAGTTTTCGAGAAAATGGAATTTTTGTATAGCTCTTCGAGGTAGTCAGGAATTCCAATGCAACCCCTGTAAAAATTTGAAAATTTTTTTTTCATCCCCGATTTGAAAACTGTTTATCTAGAATTAAGCTCGCACCTTTCCTGAATTCAAATCTGCTTTTGGGGTTGAGCTGCGAGTTATAGTTTTCGAGAAAATGGAATTTTTGTATAGCTCTTCGAGGTAGTCAGGAATTCCAATGCAACCCCTGTAAAAATTTGAAAATTTTATTTTCATCCCCAATTTGAAAACTGTTTATGTAGAATTAAGCTCGCACATTTCCTGAATTCAAATCTGCTTTTGGAGTTGAGCTGCGACTTGTAGTTTTCGAGAAAATGGAATTTTTGTATCGCTCTTCGAGGTAGTCAGGAATTCCAATGCAACCCCTGTAAGAATTTGTAAATTTTTTTTTCATCCCCGATTTGAAAACTGCTTATGTAGAATTAAGCTCGCACCTTTTCTGAATTTAAATCTGCTTTTGGAGTTGAGCTGCGACTTATAGTTTTCGAGAAAATGGAATTTTTCTATCGCTCTTCGAGGTAGTCAGGAATTCCAATGCAACCCCTGTAAAAATTTGAAAATTTTTTTTTCATCCCCGATTTGAAAACTGTTAATGTAGAATTAAGCTCGCACTAAGCTTTCCTGAATTCAAATCTGCTTTTGGGGTTGAGCTGCGACTTACAGTTTTCGAGAAAATGGAATTTTTGTATAGCTCTTCGAGGTAGTCAGGAATTCCAATGCAACCCCTGTAAAAATTTGAAAATTTTTTTTTCATCCCCGATTTGAAAACTGTTTATGTAGAATTAAGCTCGCACCCTTCCTGAATTCAAATCTGCTTTTGGGGTTGAGCTGCGACTTACAGTTTTCGAGAAAATGGAATTTTTGTATAGCTCTTCGAGGTAGTCAGGAATTCCAATGCAACCCCTGTAAAAATTTGAAAATTTTTTTTTCATCCCCGATTTGAAAACTGTTTATGTAGAATTAAGCTCGCACCTTTCCTGAATTCAAATCTGCTTTTGGGGTTGAGCTGCGACTTACAGTTTTCGAGAAAATGGAATTTTTGTATAGCTCTTCGAGGTAGTCAGGAATTCCAATGCAACCCCTGTAAAAATTTGAAAACTTTTTTTTCATCCCCGATTTGAAAACTGTTAATGTAGAATTAAGCTCGCACCTTTCCTGAATTCAAATCTGCTTTTGGAGTTGAGCTGCGACTTGTAGTTTTCGAGAAAATGGAATTTTTGTATAGCTCTTCGAGGTAGTCAGGAATTCCAATGCAACCCCTGTAAAAATTTGAAAATTTTTTTTCATCCCCGATTTGAAAACTGTTAATGTAGAATTAAGCTCGCACCTTTCCTGAATTCAAATCCGCTTTTGGGGTTGAGCTGCGACTTATAGTTTTCGAGAAAATGGAATTTTTGTATAGCTCTTCGAGGTAGTCAGGAATTCCAATGCAACCCCTGTAAAAATTTGAAAATTTTTTTTTCATCCCCGATTTGAAAACTGTTTATGTAGAATTAAGCTCGCACCTTTCCTGAATTCAAATCTGCTTTTGGGGTTGAGCTGCGACTTATAGTTTTCGAGAAAATGGAATTTTTGTATAGCTCTTCGAGGTAGTCAGGAATTCCAATGCAACCCCTGTAAAAATTTGAAAATTTTTTTTTCATCCCCGATTTGAAAACTGTTAATGTAGAATTAAGCTCGCACCTTTCCTGAATTCAAATCTGCTTTTGGAGTTGAGCTGCGACTTGTAGTTTTCGAGAAAATGGAATTTTTGTATCGCTCTTCGAGGTAGTCAGGAATTCCAATGCAACCCCTGTAAGAATTTGTAATTTTTTTTTTCATCCCCGATTTGAAAACTGCTTATGTAGAATTAAGCTCGCACCTTTTCTGAATTTAAATCTGCTTTTGGAGTTGAGCTGCGACTTATAGTTTTCGAGAAAATGGAATTTTTCTATCGCTCTTCGAGGTAGTCAGGAATTCCAATGCAACCCCTGTAAAAATTTGAAAATTTTTTTTTCATCCCCGATTTGAAAACTGTTTATGTAGAATTAAGCTCGCACCTTTCCTGAATTCAAATCTGCTTTTGGGGTTGAGCTGCGACTTACAGTTTTCGAGAAAATGGAATTTTTGTATAGCTCTTCGAGGTAGTCAGGAATTCCAATGCAACCCCTGTAAAAATTTGAAAATTTTTTTTTCATCCCCGATTTGAAAACTGTTTATGTAGAATTAAGCTCGCACCCTTCCTGAATTCAAATCTGCTTTTGGGGTTGAGCTGCGACTTACAGTTTTCGAGAAAATGGAATTTTTGTATAGCTCTTCGAGGTAGTCAGGAATTCCAATGCAACCCCTGTAAAAATTTGAAAATTTTTTTTTCATCCCCGATTTGAAAACTGTTTATGTAGAATTAAGCTCGCACCTTTCCTGAATTCAAATCTGCTTTTGGGGTTGAGCTGCGACTTATAGTTTTCGAGAAAATGGAATTTTTGTATAGCTCTTCGAGGTAGTCAGGAATTCCAATGCAACCCCTGTAAAAATTTGAAAACTTTTTTTTCATCCCCGATTTGAAAACTGTTAATGTAGAATTAAGCTCGCACCTTTCCTGAATTCAAATCTGCTTTTGGAGTTGAGCTGCGACTTGTAGTTTTCGAGAAAATGGAATTTTTGTATAGCTCTTCGAGGTAGTCAGGAATTCCAATGCAACCCCTGTAAAAATTTGAAAATTTTTTTTTCATCCCCGATTTGAAAACTGTTTATGTAGAATTAAGCTCGCACCTTTCCTGAATTCAAATCTGCTTTTGGGGTTGAGCTGCGACTTATAGTTTTCGAGAAAATGGAATTTTTGTATAGCTCTTCGAGGTAGTCAGGAATTCCAATGCAACCCCTGTAAAAATTTGAAAATTTTTTTTTCATCCCCGATTTGAAAACTGTTAATGTAGAATTAAGCTCGCGCCTTTCCTGAATTCAAATCTGCTTTTGGGGTTGAGCTGCGACTTATAGTTTTCGAGAAAATGGAATTTTTGTATAGCTCTTCGAGGTAGTCAGGAATTCCAATGCAACCCCTGTAAAAATTTGAAATTTTTTTTTTTTCATCCCCGATTTGAAAACTGTTAATGTAGAATTAAGCTCGCACCTTTCCTGAATTCAAATCTGCTTTTGGGGTTGAGCTGCGACTTATAGTTTTCGAGAAAATGGAATTTTTGTATAGCTCTTCGAGGTAGTCAGGAATTCCAATGCAACCCCTGTAAAAATTTGAAAATTTTTTTTTCATCCCCGATTTGAAAACTGTTTATGTAGAATTAGGCTCGCACCTTTCCTGAATTCAATTCTGCTTTTGGGGTTGAGCTGCGACTTATAGTTTTCGAGAAAATGGAATTTTTGTATAGCTCTTCGAGGTAGTCAGGAATTCCAATGCAACCCCTGTAAAAATTTGAAAATTTTTTTTTCATCCCCGATTTGAAAACTGTTTATGTAGAATTAAGCTCGCACATTTCCTGATGGAAATTTTTGTATAGCTCTTCGAGGTAGTCAGGAATTCCAATGCAACCCCTGTAAAAATTTGAAAATTTTTTTTTCATCCCCGATTTGAAAACTGTTTATGTAGAATTAAGCTCGCACCTTTCCTGAATTCAAATCTGCTTTTGGGGTTGAGCTGCGACTTATAGTTTTCGAGAAAATGGAATTTTTGTATCGCTCTTCGAGGTAGTCAGGAATTCCAATGCAACCCCTGTAAAAATTTTAAAATTTTTTTTTCATCCCCGATTTGAAAACTGTTAATGTAGAATTAAGCTCGCACCTTTCCTGAATTCAAATCTGCTTTTGGGGTTGAGCTGCGACTTATAGTTTCGAGAAAATGGAATTTTTGTATAGCTCTTCGAGGTAGTCAGGAATTCCAATGCAACCCCTGTAAAAATTTTAAAATTTTTGTTTCATCCCCGATTTGAAAACTGTTAATGTAGAATTAAGCTCGCACCTTTCCTGAATTCAAATCTGCTATTGGGGTTGAGCTGCGACTTATAGTTTTCGAGAAAATGGAATTTTTGTATAGCTCTTCGAGGTAGTCAGGAATTCCAATGCAACCCCTGTAAAAATTTGAAAATTTTTTTTTCATCCCCGATTTGAAAACTGTTTATGTAGAATTAAGCTCGCACCTTTCCTGAATTCAAATCTGCTTTTGGGGTTGAGCTGCGACTTATAGTTTTCGAGAAAATGGAATTTTTGTATAGCTCTTCGAGGTAGTCAGGAATTCCAATGCAACCCCTGTAAAAATTTGAAAATTTTTTTTCATCCCCGATTTGAAAACTGTTCATGTAGAATTAACCTCGCACCTTTCCTGAATTCAAATCCGCTTTTGGGGTTGAGCTGCGACTTATAGTTTTCGAGAAAATGGAATTTTTGTATAGCTCTTCGAGGTAGTCAGGAATTCCAATGCAACCCCTGTAAAAATTTTAAAATTTTTTTTTCATCCCCGATTTGAAAACTGTTTATGTAGAATTAAGCTCGCACCTTTCCTGAATTCAAATCTGCTTTTGGGGTTGAGCTGCGACTTATAGTTTTCGAGAAAATGGAATTTTTGTGTAGCTCTTCGAGGTAGTCAGGAATTCCAATGCAACCCCTGTAAAAATTTGAAATTTTTTTTTTTTCATCCCCGATTTGAAAACTGTTAATGTAGAATTAAGCTCGCACATTTCCTGAATTCAAATTTTTGTATAGCTCTTCGAGGTAGTCAGGAATTCCAATGCAACCCCTGTAAAAATTTGAAAATTTTTTTTTCATCCCCGATTTGAAAACTGTTTATGTAGAATTAAGCTCGCACCTTTCCTGAATTCAAATCTGTTTTTGGGGTTGAGCTGCGACTTATAGTTTTCGAGAAAATGGAATTTTTGTATCGCTCTTCGAGGTAGTCAGGAATTCCAATGCAACCCCTGTAAAAATTTTAAAATTTTTTTTTCATCCCCGATTTGAAAACTGTTAATGTAGAATTAAGCTCGCACCTTTCCTGAATTCAAATCTGCTTTTGGGGTTGAGCTGCGACTTATAGTTTCGAGAAAATGGAATTTTTGTATAGCTCTTCGAGGTAGTCAGGAATTCCAATGCAACCCCTGTAAAAATTTTAAAATTTTTGTTTCATCCCCGATTTGAAAACTGTTAATGTAGAATTAAGCTCGCACCTTTCCTGAATTCAAATCTGCTTTTGGGGTTGAGCTGCGACTTATAGTTTTCGAGAAAATGGAATTTTTGTATAGCTCTTCGAGGTAGTCAGGAATTCCAATGCAACCCCTGTAAAAATTTGAAAATTTTTTTTTCATCCCCGATTTGAAAACTGTTTATGTAGAATTAAGCTCGCACCTTTCCTGAATTCAAATCTGCTTTTGGGGTTGAGCTGCGACTTATAGTTTTCGAGAAAATGGAATTTTTGTATAGCTCTTCGAGGTAGTCAGGAATTCCAATGCAACCCCTGTAAAAATTTGAAAACTTTTTTTTCATCCCCGATTTGAAAACTGTTAATGTAGAATTAAGCTCGCACCTTTCCTGAATTCAAATCTGCTTTTGGAGTTGAGCTGCGACTTGTAGTTTTCGAGAAAATGGAATTTTTGTATAGCTCTTCGAGGTAGTCAGGAATTCCAATGCAACCCCTGTAAAAATTTGAAAATTTTTTTTCATCCCCGATTTGAAAACTGTTAATGTAGAATTAAGCTCGCAACTTTCCTGAATTCAAATCCGCTTTTGGGGTTGAGCTGCGACTTATAGTTTTCGAGAAAATGGAATTTTTGTATAGCTCTTCGAGGTAGTCAGGAATTCCAATGCAACCCCTGTAAAAATTTGAAAATTTTTTTTTCATCCCCGATTTGAAAACTGTTTATGTAGAATTAAGCTCGCACCTTTCCTGAATTCAAATCTGCTTTTGGGGTTGAGCTGCGACTTATAGTTTTCGAGAAAATGGAATTTTTGTATAGCTCTTCGAGGTAGTCAGGAATTCCAATGCAAACCCCTGTAAAAATTTGAAAATTTTTTTTTCATCCCCGATTTGAACACTGTTTATGTAGAATTAAGCTCGCACCTTTCCTGAATTCAAATCTGCTTTTGGGGTTGAGCTGCGACTTATAGTTTTCGAGAAAATGGAATTTTTGTATCGCTCTTCGAGGTAGTCAGGAATTCCAATGCAACCCCTGTAAAAATTTTAAAATTTTTTTTTCATCCCCGATTTGAAAACTGTTAATGTAGAATTAAGCTCGCACCTTTCCTGAATTCAAATCTGCTTTTGGGGTTGAGCTGCGACTTATAGTTTCGAGAAAATGGAATTTTTGTATAGCTCTTCGAGGTAGTCAGGAATTCCAATGCAACCCCTGTAAAAATTTTAAAATTTTTGTTTCATCCCCGATTTGAAAACTGTTAATGTAGAATTAAGCTCGCACCTTTCCTGAATTCAAATCTGCTTTTGGGGTTGAGCTGCGACTTATAGTTTTCGAGAAAATGGAATTTTTGTATAGCTCTTCGAGGTAGTCAGGAATTCCAATGCAACCCCTGTAAAAATTTGAAAATTTTTTTTTCATCCCCGATTTGAAAACTGTTTATGTAGAATTAAGCTCGCACCTTTCCTGAATTCAAATCTGCTTTTGGGGTTGAGCTGCGACTTATAGTTTTCGAGAAAATGGAATTTTTGTATAGCTCTTCGAGGTAGTCAGGAATTCCAATGCAACCCCTGTAAAAATTTGAAAACTTTTTTTTCATCCCCGATTTGAAAACTGTTAATGTAGAATTAAGCTCGCACCTTTCCTGAATTCAAATCTGCTTTTGGAGTTGAGCTGCGACTTGTAGTTTTCGAGAAAATGGAATTTTTGTATAGCTCTTCGAGGTAGTCAGGAATTCCAATGCAACCCCTGTAAAAATTTGAAAATTTTTTTTCATCCCCGATTTGAAAACTGTTAATGTAGAATTAAGCTCGCACCTTTCCTGAATTCAAATCCGCTTTTGGGGTTGAGCTGCGACTTATAGTTTTCGAGAAAATGGAATTTTTGTATAGCTCTTCGAGGTAGTCAGGAATTCCAATGCAACCCCTGTAAAAATTTGAAATTTTTTTTTTCATCCCCGATTTGAACACTGTTTATGTAGAATTAAACTCGCACCTTTCCTGAATTCAAATCTACTTTTGGGGTTGAGCTGCGACTTATAGTTTTCGAGAAAATGGAATTTTTGTATCGCTCTTCGAGGTAGTCAGGAATTCCAATGCAATCCCTGTAAAAATTTTAAAATTTTTTTTTCATCCCCGATTTGAAAACTGTTAATGTAGAATTAAGCTCGCACCTTTCCTGAATTCAAATCTGCTTTTGGGGTTGAGCTGCGACTTATAGTTTCGAGAAAATGGAATTTTTGTATAGCTCTTCGAGGTAGTCAGGAATTCCAATGCAACCCCTGTAAAAATTTTAAAATTTTTGTTTCATCCCCGATTTGAAAACTGTTAATGTAGAATTAAGCTCGCACCTTTCCTGAATTCAAATCTGCTTTTGGGGTTGAGCTGCGACTTATAGTTTTCGAGAAAATGGAATTTTTGTATAGCTCTTCGAGGTAGTCAGGAATTCCAATGCAACCCCTGTAAAAATTTGAAAATTTTTTTTTCATCCCCGATTTGAAAACTGTTTATGTAGAATTAAGCTCGCACCTTTCCTGAATTCAAATCTGCTTTTGGGGTTGAGCTGCGACTTATAGTTTTCGAGAAAATGGAATTTTTGTATAGCTCTTCGAGGTAGTCAGGAATTCCAATGCAACCCCTGTAAAAATTTGAAAACTTTTTTTTCATCCCCGATTTGAAAACTGTTAATGTAGAATTAAGCTCGCACCTTTCCTGAATTCAAATCTGCTTTTGGAGTTGAGCTGCGACTTGTAGTTTTCGAGAAAATGGAATTTTTGTATAGCTCTTCGAGGTAGTCAGGAATTCCAATGCAACCCCTGTAAAAATTTGAAAATTTTTTTTCATCCCCGATTTGAAAACTGTTAATGTAGAATTAAGCTCGCAACTTTCCTGAATTCAAATCCGCTTTTGGGGTTGAGCTGCGACTTATAGTTTTCGAGAAAATGGAATTTTTGTATAGCTCTTCGAGGTAGTCAGGAATTCCAATGCAACCCCTGTAAAAATTTGAAAATTTTTTTTTCATCCCCGATTTGAAAACTGTTTATGTAGAATTAAGCTCGCACCTTTCCTGAATTCAAATCTGCTTTTGGGGTTGAGCTGCGACTTATAGTTTTCGAGAAAATGGAATTTTTGTATAGCTCTTCGAGGTAGTCAGGAATTCCAATGCAAACCCCTGTAAAAATTTGAAAATTTTTTTTTCATCCCCGATTTGAACACTGTTTATGTAGAATTAAGCTCGCACCTTTCCTGAATTCAAATCTGCTTTTGGGGTTGAGCTGCGACTTATAGTTTTCGAGAAAATGGAATTTTTGTATCGCTCTTCGAGGTAGTCAGGAATTCCAATGCAACCCCTGTAAAAATTTTAAAATTTTTTTTTCATCCCCGATTTGAAAACTGTTAATGTAGAATTAAGCTCGCACCTTTCCTGAATTCAAATCTGCTTTTGGGGTTGAGCTGCGACTTATAGTTTTCGAGAAAATGGAATTTTTGTATAGCTCTTCGAGGTAGTCAGGAATTCCAATGCAACCCCTGTAAAAATTTGAAAATTTTTTTTTCATCCCCGATTTGAAAACTGTTTATGTAGAATTAAGCTCGCACCTTTCCTGAATTCAAATCTGCTTTTGGGGTTGAGCTGCGACTTATAGTTTTCGAGAAAATGGAATTTTTGTATAGCTCTTCGAGGTAGTCAGGAATTCCAATGCAACCCCTGTAAAAATTTGAAAACTTTTTTTTCATCCCCGATTTGAAAACTGTTAATGTAGAATTAAGCTCGCACCTTTCCTGAATTCAAATCTGCTTTTGGAGTTGAGCTGCGACTTGTAGTTTTCGAGAAAATGGAATTTTTGTATAGCTCTTCGAGGTAGTCAGGAATTCCAATGCAACCCCTGTAAAAATTTGAAAATTTTTTTTCATCCCCGATTTGAAAACTGTTAATGTAGAATTAAGCTCGCACCTTTCCTGAATTCAAATCCGCTTTTGGGGTTGAGCTGCGACTTATAGTTTTCGAGAAAATGGAATTTTTGTATAGCTCTTCGAGGTAGTCAGGAATTCCAATGCAATCCCTGTAAAAATTTGAAAATTTTATTTTCATCCCCGATTTGAAAACTGTTTATGTAGAATTAAGCTCGCACATTTCCTGAATTCAAATTTTTGTATAGCTCTTCGAGGTAGTCAGGAATTCCAATGCAACCCCTGTAAAAATTTGAAAATTTTTTTTTCATCCCCGATTTGAAAACTGTTTATGTAGAATTAAGCTCGCACCTTTCCTGAATTCAAATCTGCTTTTGGGGTTGAGCTGCGACTTATAGTTTTCGAGAAAATGGAATTTTTGTATCGCTCTTCGAGGTAGTCAGGAATTCCAATGCAACCCCTGTAAAAATTTTAAAATTTTTTTTTCATCCCCGATTTGAAAACTGTTAATGTAGAATTAAGCTCGCACCTTTCCTGAATTCAAATCTGCTTTTGGGGTTGAGCTGCGACTTATAGTTTTCGAGAAAATGGAATTTTTGTATAGCTCTTCGAGGTAGTCAGGAATTCCAATGCAACCCCTGTAAAAATTTGAAAACTTTTTTTTCATCCCCGATTTGAAAACTGTTAATGAAGAATTAAGCTCACACCTTTCCTGAATTCAAATCTGCTTTTGGAGTTGAGCTGCGACTTATAGTTTTCGAGAAAATGGAATTTTTGTATAGCTCTTCGAGGTAGTCAGGAATTCCAATGCAACCCCTGTAAAAATTTGAAAATTTTTTTTTCATCCCCGATTTGAAAACTGTTTATGTAGAATTAAGCTCGCACCTTTCCTGAATTCAAATCTGCTTTTGGGGTTGAGCTGCGACTTATAGTTTTCGAGAAAATGGAATTTTTGTATAGCTCTTCGAGGTAGCCAGGAACTCCAATGCAAACCCCTGTAAAAATTTGAAAATTTTTTTTTCATCCCCGATTTGAACACTGTTTATGTAGAATTAAGCTCGCACCTTTCCTGAATTCAAATCTGCTTTTGGGGTTGAGCTGCGACTTATAGTTTTCGAGAAAATGGAATTTTTGTATCGCTCTTCGAGGTAGTCAGGAATTCCAATGCAACCCGTGTAAAAATTTTAAAATTTTTTTTTCATCCCCGATTTGAAAACTGTTAATGTAGAATTAAGCTCGCACCTTTCCTGAATTCAAATCTGCTTTTGGGGTTGAGCTGCGACTTATAGTTTCGAGAAAATGGAATTTTTGTATAGCTCTTCGATGTAGTCAGGAATTCCAATGCAACCCCTGTAAAAATTTTAAAATTTTTGTTTCATCCCCGATTTGAAAACTGTTAATGTAGAATTAAGCTCGCACCTTTCCTGAATTCAAATCTGCTTTTGGGGTTGAGCTGCGACTTATAGTTTTCGAGAAAATGGAATTTTTGTATAGCTCTTCGAGGTAGTCAGGAATTCCAATGCAACCCCTGTAAAAATTTTAAAATTTTTGTTTCATCCCCGATTTAAAAACTGTTAATGTAGAATTAAGCTCGCACCTTTCCTGAATTCAAATCTGCTTTTGGGGTTGAGCTGCGACTTATAGTTTTCGAGAAAATGGAATTTTTGTATAGCTCTTCGAGGTAGTCAGGAATTCCAATGCAACCCCTGTAAAAATTTGAAAATTTTTTTTTCATCCCCGATTTGAAAACTGTTTATGTAGAATTAAGCTCGCACCTTTCCTGATTTCAAATCTGCTTTTGGGGTTGAGCTGCGACTTATAGTTTTCGAGAAAATGGAATTTTTGTATAGCTCTTCGAGGTAGTCAGGAATTCCAATGCAACCCCTGTAAAAATTTGAAAACTTTTTTTTCATCCCCGATTTGAAAACTGTTAATGTAGAATTAAGCTCGCACCTTTCCTGAATTCAAATCTGCTTTTGGAGTTGAGCTGCGACTTGTAGTTTTCGAGAAAATGGAATTTTTGTATAGCTCTTCAAGGTAGTCAGGAATTCCAATGCAACCCCTGTAAAAATTTGAAAATTTTTTTTCATCCCCGATTTGAAAACTGTTAATGTAGAATTAAGCTCGCACCTTTCCTGAATTCAAATCCGCTTTTGGGGTTGAGCTGCGACTTATAGTTTTCGAGAAAATGGAATTTTTGTATAGCTCTTCGAGGTAGTCAGGAATTCCAATGCAACCCCTGTAAAAATTTGAAAATTTTTTTTTCATCCCCGATTTGAACACTGTTTATGTAGAATTAAGCTCGCACCTTTCCTGAATTCAAATCTGCTTTTGGGGTTGAGCTGCGACTTATAGTTTTCGAGAAAATGGAATTTTTGTATCGCTCTTCGAGGTAGTCAGGAATTCCAATGCAACCCCTGTAAAAATTTTAAAATTTTATTTTCATCCCCGATTTGAAAACTGTTAATGTAGAATTAAGCTCGCACCTTTCCTGAATTCAAATCTGCTTTTGGGGTTGAGCTGCGACTTATAGTTTTCGAGAAAATGGAATTTTTGTATAGCTCTTCGAGGTAGTCAGGAATTCCAATGCAACCCCTGTAAAAATTTGAAAATTTTTTTTTCATCCCCGATTTGAAAACTGTTTATGTAGAATTAAGCTCGCACCTTTCCTGAATTCAAATCTGCTTTTGGGGTTGAGCTGCGACTTATAGTTTTCGAGAAAATGGAATTTTTGTATAGCTCTTCGAGGTAGTCAGGAATTCCAATGCAACCCCTGTAAAAATTTGAAAACTTTTTTTTCATCCCCGATTTGAAAACTGTTAATGTAGAATTAAGCTCGCACCTTTCCTGAATTCAAATCTGCTTTTGGAGTTGAGCTGCGACTTGTAGTTTTCGAGAAAATGGAATTTTTGTATAGCTCTTCGAGGTAGTCAGGAATTCCAATGCAACCCCTGTAAAAATTTGAAAATTTTTTTTCATCCCCGATTTGAAAACTGTTAATGTAGAATTAAGCTCGCACCTTTCCTGAATTCAAATCCGCTTTTGGGGTTGAGCTGCGACTTATAGTTTTCGAGAAAATGGAATTTTTGTATAGCTCTTCGAGGTAGTCAGGAATTCCAATGCAACCCCTGTAAAAATTTTAAAATTTTATTTTCATCCCCGATTTGAAAACTGTTAATGTAGAATTAAGCTCACACCTTTCCTGAATTCAAATCTGCTTTTGGGGTTGAGCTGCGACTTACAGTTTTCGAGAAAATGCAATTTTTGTATAGCTCTTCGAGGTAGTCAGGAATTCCAATGCAACCCCTGTAAAAATTTGAAAATTTTTTTTTCATCCCCGATTTGAAAACTGTTAATGTAGAATCAAGCTCGCACCTTTCCTGAATTCAAATCTGCTTTTGGGGTTGAGCTGCGACTTATAGTTTTCGAGAAAATGGAATTTTTGTATAGCTCTTCGAGGTAGTCAGGAATTCCAATGCAACCCCTGTAAAAATTTGAAAATTTTTTTTTCATCCCCGATTTGAAAACTGTTTATGTAGAATTAAGCTCGCACCTTTCCTGATTTCAAATCTGCTTTTGGGGTTGAGCTGCGACTTATAGTTTTCGAGAAAATGGAATTTTTGTATAGCTCTTCGAGGTAGTCAGGAATTCCAATGCAACCCCTGTAAAAATTTGAAAACTTTTTTTTCATCCCCGATTTGAAAACTGTTAATGTAGAATTAAGCTCGCACCTTTCCTGAATTCAAATCTGCTTTTGGAGTTGAGCTGCGACTTGTAGTTTTCGAGAAAATGGAATTTTTGTATAGCTCTTCAAGGTAGTCAGGAATTCCAATGCAACCCCTGTAAAAATTTGAAAATTTTTTTTCATCCCCGATTTGAAAACTGTTAATGTAGAATTAAGCTCGCACCTTTCCTGAATTCAAATCCGCTTTTGGGGTTGAGCTGCGACTTATAGTTTTCGAGAAAATGGAATTTTTGTATAGCTCGAGGTAGTCAGGAATTCCAATGCAACCCCTGTAAAAATTTGAAATTTTTTTTTTCATCCTCGATTTGAAAACTGTTTATGTAGAATTAAGCTCGCACCTTTCCTGAATTCAAATCTGCTTTTGGGGTTGAGCTGCGACTTATAGTTTTCGAGAAAATGGAATTTTTGTATAGCTCTTCGAGGTAGTCAGGAATTCCAATGCAACCCCTGTAAAAATTTGAAAACTTTTTTTTCATCCCCGATTTGAAAACTGTTAATGTAGAATTAAGCTCGCACCTTTCCTGAATTCAAATCTGCTTTTGGAGTTGAGCTGCGACTTGTAGTTTTCGAGAAAATGGAATTTTTGTATAGCTCTTCGAGGTAGTCAGGAATTCCAATGCAACCCCTGTAAAAATTTGAAAATTTTTTTTCATCCCCGATTTGAAAACTGTTAATGTAGAATTAAGCTCGCACCTTTCCTGAATTCAAATCTGCTTTTGGGGTTGAGCTGCGACTTATAGTTTTCGAGAAAATGGAATTTTTGTATCGCTCTTCGAGGTAGTCAGGAATTCCAATGCAACCCCTGTAAAAATTTTAAAATTTTATTTTCATCCCCGATTTGAAAACTGTTAATGTAGAATTAAGCTCGCACCTTTCCTGAATTCAAATCTGCTTTTGGGGTTGAGCTGCGACTTGCAGTTTTCGAGAAAATGCAATTTTTGTATAGCTCTTCGAGGTAGTCAGGAATTCCAATGCAACCCCTGTAAAAATTTGAAAATTTTTTTTTCATCCCCGATTTGAAAACTGTTTATGTAGAATTAAGCTCGCACATTTCCTGAATTCAAATTTTTGTATAGCTCTTCGAGGTAGTCAGGAATTCCAATGCAACCCCTGTAAAAATTTGAAAATTTTTTTTTCATCCCCGATTTGAAAACTGTTTATGTAGAATTAAGCTCGCACCTTTCCTGAATTCAAATCTGCTTTTGGGGTTGAGCTGCGACTTATAGTTTTCGAGAAAATGGAATTTTTGTATCGCTCTTCGAGGTAGTCAGGAATTCCAATGCAACCCCTGTAAAAATTTTAAAATTTTTTTTTCATCCCCGATTTGAAAACTGTTAATGTAGAATTAAGCTCGCACCTTTCCTGAATTCAAATCTGCTTTTGGGGTTGAGCTGCGACTTATAGTTTCGAGAAAATGGAATTTTTGTATAGCTCTTCGAGGTAGTCAGGAATTCCAATGCAACCCCTGTAAAAATTTGAAAATTTTTTTTTCATCCCCGATTTGAAAACTGTTAATGTAGAATTAAGCTCGCACCTTTCCTGAATTCAAATCTGCTTTTGGGGTTGAGCTGCGACTTACAGTTTTCGAGAAAATGCAATTTTTGTATAGCTCTTCGAGGTAGTCAGGAATTCCAATGCAACCCCTGTAAAAATTTGAAAATTTTTTTTTCATCCCCGATTTGAAAACTGTTAATGTAGAATCAAGATCGCACCTTTCCTGAATTCAAATCTGCTTTTGGGGTTGAGCTGCGACTTATAGTTTTCGAGAAAATGGAATTTTTGTATAGCTCTTCGAGGTAGTCAGGAATTCCAATGCAACCCCTGTAAAAATTTTAAAATTTTATTTTCATCCCCGATTTGAAAACTGTTAATGTAGAATTAAGCTCGCACCTTTCCTGAATTCAAATCTGCTTTTGGGGTTGAGCTGCGACTTACAGTTTTCGAGAAAATGCAATTTTTGTATAGCTCTTCGAGGTAGTCAGGAATTCCAATGCAACCCCTGTAAAAATTTGAAAATTTTTTTTTCATCCCCGATTTGAAAACTGTTAATGTAGAATCAAGCTCGCACCTTTCCTGAATTCAAATCTGCTTTTGGGGTTGAGCTGCGACTTATAGTTTTCGAGAAAATGGAATTTTTGTATAGCTCTTCGAGGTAGTCAGGAATTCCAATGCAACCCCTGTAAAAATTTGAAAATTTTTTTTTCATCCCCGATTTGAAAACTGTTTATGTAGAATTAAGCTCGCACATTTCCTGAATTCAAATTTTTGTATAGCTCTTCGAGGTAGTCAGGAATTCCAATGCAACCCCTGTAAAAATTTGAAAATTTTTTTTTCATCCCCGATTTGAAAACTGTTTATGTAGAATTAAGCTCGCACCTTTCCTGAATTCAAATCTGCTTTTGGGGTTGAGCTGCGACTTATAGTTTTCGAGAAAATGGAATTTTTGTATCGCTCTTCGAGGTAGTCAGGAATTCCAATGCAACCCCTGTAAAAATTTTAAAATTTTTTTTTCATCCCCGATTTGAAAACTGTTAATGTAGAATTAAGCTCGCACCTTTCCTGAATTCAAATCTGCTTTTGGGGTTGAGCTGCGACTTATAGTTTCGAGAAAATGGAATTTTTGTATAGCTCTTCGAGGTAGTCAGGAATTCCAATGCAACCCCTGTAAAAATTTGAAAATTTTTTTTTCATCCCCGATTTGAAAACTGTTTATGTAGAATTAAGCTCGCACCCTTCCTGAATTCAAATCTGCTTTTGGGGTTGAGCTGCGACTTACAGTTTTCGAGAAAATGGAATTTTTGTATAGCTCTTCGAGGTAGTCAGGAATTCCAATGCAACCCCTGTAAAAATTTGAAAATTTTTTTTTCATCCCCGATTTGAAAACTGTTTATGTAGAATTAAGCTCGCACCTTTCCTGAATTCAAATCTGCTTTTGGGGTTGAGCTGCGACTTATAGTTTTCGAGAAAATGGAATTTTTGTATAGCTCTTCGAGGTAGTCAGGAATTCCAATGCAACCCCTGTAAAAATTTGAAAATTTTATTTTCATCCTCAATTTGAAAACTGTATATGTAGAATTAAGCTCGCACATTTCCTGAATTCAAATCTGCTTTTGGAGTTGAGCTGCGACTTGTAGTTTTCGAGAAAATGGAATTTTTGTATCGCTCTTCGAGGTAGTCAGGAATTCCAATGCAACCCCTGTAAGAATTTGAAAATTTTTTTTTCATCCCCGATTTGAAAACTGCTTATGTAGAATTAAGCTCGCACCTTTTCTGAATTTAAATCTGCTTTTGGAGTTGAGCTGCGACTTATAGTTTTCGAGAAAATGGAATTTTTCTATCGCTCTTCGAGGTAGTCAGGAATTCCAATGCAACCCCTGTAAAAATTTGAAAATTTTTTTTTCATCCCCGATTTGAAAACTGTTTATGTAGAATTAAGCTCGCACAATTCCTGAATTCAAATCTGCTTTTGGGGTTGAGCTGCGACTTACAGTTTTCGAGAAAATGGAATTTTTGTATAGCTCTTCGAGGTAGTCAGGAATTCCAATGCAACCCCTGTAAAAATTTTAAAATTTTTTTTTCATCCCCGATTTGAAAACTGTTAATGTAGAATTAAGCTCACACCTTTCCTGAATTCAAATCTGCTTTTGGGGTTGAGCTGCGACTTATAGTTTCGAGAAAATGGAATTTTTGTATAGCTCTTCGAGGTAGTCAGGAATTCCAATGCAACCCCTGTAAAAATTTGAAAATTTTTTTTTCATCCCCGATTTGAAAACTGTTTATGTAGAATTAAGCTCGCACCTTTCCTGAATTCAAATCTGCTTTTGGGGTTGAGCTGCGACTTATAGTTTTCGAGAAAATGGAATTTTTGTATAGCTCTTCGAGGTAGTCAGGAATTCCAATGCAACCCCTGTAAAAATTTGAAAATTTTTTTTTCATCCCCGATTTGAAAACTGTTTATGTAGAATTAAGCTCGCACCCTTCCTGAATTCAAATCTGCTTTTGGGGTTGAGCTGCGACTTACAGTTTTCGAGAAAATGGAATTTTTGTATAGCTCTTCGAGGTAGTCAGGAATTCCAATGCAACCCCTGTAAGAATTTGAAAATTTTTTTTTCATCCCCGATTTGAAAACTGCTTATGTAGAATTAAGCTCGCACCTTTTCTGAATTTAAATCTGCTTTTGGAGTTGAGCTGCGACTTATAGTTTTCGAGAAAATGGAATTTTTCTATCGCTCTTCGAGGTAGTCAGGAATTCCAATGCAACCCCTGTAAAAATTTGAACATTTTTTTTTCATCCCCGATTTAAAACTGTTTATGTAGAATTAAGCTCGCACCCTTCCTGAATTCAAATCTGCTTTTGGGGTTGAGCTGCGACTTACAGTTTTCGAGAAAATGGAATTTTTGTATAGCTCTTCGAGGTAGTCAGGAATTCCAATGCAACCCCTGTAAAAATTTGAAATTTTTTTTTTCATCCCCGATTTGAAAACTGTTTATGTAGAATTAAGCTCGCACCTTTCCTGAACTCAAATCTGCTTTTGGGGTTGAGCTGCGACTTATAGTTTTCGAGAAAATGGAATTTTTGTATAGCTCTTCGAGGTAGTCAGGAATTCCAATGCAACCCCTGTAAAAATTTGAAAATTTTTTTTTCATCCCCGATTTGAAAACTGTTTATGTAGAATTAAGCTCGCACCTTTCCTGAACTCAAATCTGCTATTGGGGTTGAGCTGCGACTTATAGTTTTCGAGAAAATGGAATTTTTGTATAGCTCTTCGAGGTAGTCAGGAATTCCAATGCAACCCCTGTAAGAATTTGAAAATTTTTTTTTCATCCCCGATTTGGAAACTGCTTATGTAGAATTAAGCTCGCACCTTTCCTGAATTCAAATCTGCTTTTGGGGTTGAGCTGCGACTTATAGTTTTCGAGAAAATGGAATTTTTCTATCGCTCTTCGAGGTAGTCAGGAATTCCAATCCAACCCCTGTAAAAATTTGAAAATTTTTTTTTCATCCCCGATTTGAAAACTGTTTATCTAGAATTAAGCTCGCACCTTTCCTGAATTCAAATCTGCTTTTGGGGTTGAGCTGCGACTTATAGTTTTCGAGAAAATGGAATTTTTGTATAGCTCTTCGAGGTAGTCAGGAATTCCAATGCAAACCCCTGTAAAAATTTGAAAATTTTTTTTTCATCCCCGATTTGAAAACTGTTTATGTAGAATTAAGCTCGCACCTTTCCTGAATTCAAATCTGCTTTTGGGGTTGAGCTGCGACTTATAGTTTTCGAGAAAATGGAATTTTTGTATCGCTCTTCGAGGTAGTCAGGAATTCCAATGCAACCCCTGTAAAAATTTGAAAATTTTTTTTTCATCCCCGATTTGAAAACTGTTTATGTAGAATTAAGCTCGCACCCTTCCTGAATTCAAATCTGCTTTTGGGGTTGAGCTGCGACTTACAGTTTTCGAGAAAATGGAATTTTTGTATAGCTCTTCGAGGTAGTCAGGAATTCCAATGCAACCCCTGTAAAAATTTTAAAATTTTTTTTTCATCCCCGATTTGAAAACTGTTTATGTAGAATTAAGCTCGCACCTTTCCTGAACTCAAATCTGCTTTTGGGGTTGAGCTGCGACTTATAGTTTTCGAGAAAATGGAATTTTTGTATAGCTCTTCGAGGTAGTCAGGAATTCCAATGCAACCCCTGTAAAAATTTGAAAATTTTTTTTTCATCCCCGATTTGAAAACTGTTTATCTAGAATTAAGCTCGCACCTTTCCTGAATTCAAATCTGCTTTTGGGGTTGAGCTGCGACTTATAGTTTTCGAGAAAATGGAATTTTTGTATAGCTCTTCGAGGTAGTCAGGAATTCCAATGCAACCCCTGTAAAAATTTGAAAATTTTATTTTCATCCTCAATTTGAAAACTGTTTATGTAGAATTAAGCTCGCACATTTCCTGAATTCAAATCTGCTTTTGGAGTTGAGCTGCGACTTGTAGTTTTCGAGAAAATGGAATTTTTGTATCGCTCTTCGAGGTAGTCAGGAATTCCAATGCAACCCCTGTAAGAATTTGAAAATTTTTTTTTCATCCCCGATTTGAAAACTGCTTATGTAGAATTAAGCTCGCACCTTTTCTGAATTTAAATCTGCTTTTGGAGTTGAGCTGCGACTTATAGTTTTCGAGAAAATGGAATTTTTCTATCGCTCTTCGAGGTAGTCAGAAATTCCAATGCAACCCCTGTAAAAATTTGAAAATTTTTTTCTCATCCCCGATTTGAAAACTGTTTATGTAGAATTAAGCTCGCACCCTTCCTGAATTCAAATCTGCTTTTGGGGTTGAGCTGCGACTTATAGTTTTCGAGAAAATGGAATTTTTGTATAGCTCTTCGAGGTAGTCAGGAATTCCAATGCAACCCCTGTAAAAATTTGAAAATTTTATTTTCATCCTCAATTTGAAAACTGTTTATGTAGAATTAAGCTCGCACATTTCCTGAATTCAAATCTGCTTTTGGGGTTGAGCTGCGACTTATAGTTTTCGAGAAAATGGAATTTTTGTATAGCTCTTCGAGGTAGTCAGGAATTCCAATGCAACTCCTGTAAAAATTTGAAAATTTTTTTTTCATCCCCGATTTGAAAACTGTTTATGTAGAATTAAGCTCGCACCCTTCCTGAATTCAAATCTGCTTTTGGGGTTGAGCTGCGACTTACAGTTTTCGAGAAAATGGAATTTTTGTATAGCTCTTCGAGGTAGTCAGGAATTCCAATGCAACCCCTGTAAAAATTTGAAAATTTTTTTTTCATCCCTGATTTGAAAACTGTTTATGTAGAATTAAGCTCGCACCTTTCCTGAATTCAAATCTGCTTTTGGGGTTGAGCTGCGACTTATAGTTTTCGAGAAAATGGAATTTTTGTATAGCTCTTCGAAGTAGTCAGGAATTCCAATGCAACCCCTGTAAAAATTTTAAAATTTTTTTTTCATCCCCGATTTGAAAACTGTTTATGTAGAATTAGGCTGGCACCTTTCCTGAATTCAAATCTGCTTTTGGGGTTGAGCTGCGACTTATAGTTTTCGAGAAAATGGAATTTTTCTATCGCTCTTCGAGGTAGTCAGGAATTCCAATCCAACCCCTGTAAAAATTTGAAAATTTTTGTTTCATCCCCGATTTGAAAACTGTTAATGTAGAATTAAGCTCGCACCTTTCCTGAATTCAAATCTGCTTTTGGGGTTGAGCTGCGACTTATAGTTTTCGAGAAAATGGAATTTTTGTATAGCTCTTCGAGGTAGTCAGGAATTCCAATGCAACCCCTGTAAAAATGTTAAAATTTTTTTTTCATCCCCGATTTGAAAACTGTTTATGTAGAATTAGGCTCGCACCTTTCCTGAATTCAAATCTGCTTTTGGGGTTGAGCTGCGACTTATAGTTTTCGAGAAAATGGAATTTTTGTATAGCTCTTCGAGGTAGTCAGGAATTCCAATGCAACCCCTGTAAAAATTTGAAAATTTTTTTTTCATCCCCGATTTGAAAACTGTTTATGTAGAATTAAGCTCGCACCCTTCCTGAATTCAAATCTGCTTTTGGGGTTGAGCTGCGACTTATAGTTTTCGAGAAAATGGAATTTTGTATAGCTCTTCGAGGTAGTCAGGAATTCCAATGCAACCCCTGTAAAAATTTGAAAATTTTATTTTCATCCTCAATTTGAAAACTGTTTATGTAGAATTAAGCTCGCACATTTCCTGAATTCAAATCTGCTTTTGGGGTTGAGCTGCGACTTATAGTTTTCGAGAAAATGGAATTTTTGTATAGCTCTTCGAGGTAGTCAGGAATTCCAATGCAACTCCTGTAAAAATTTGAAAATTTTTTTTTCATCCCCGATTTGAAAACTGTTTATGTAGAATTAAGCTCGCACCCTTCCTGAATTCAAATCTGCTTTTGGGGTTGAGCTGCGACTTACACTTTTCGAGAAAATGGAATTTTTGTATAGCTCTTCGAGGTAGTCAGGAATTCCAATGCAACCCCTGTAAAAATTTTAAAATTTTTTTTTCATCCCCGATTTGAAAACTGTTTATGTAGAATTAGGCTGGCACCTTTCCTGAATTCAAATCTGCTTTTGGGGTTGAGCTGCGACTTATAGTTTTCGAGAAAATGGAATTTTTCTATCGCTCTTCGAGGTAGTCAGGAATTCCAATCCAACCCCTGTAAAAATTTGAAAATTTTTGTTTCATCCCCGATTTGAAAACTGTTAATGTAGAATTAAGCTCGCACCTTTCCTGAATTCAAATCTGCTTTTGGGGTTGAGCTGCGACTTATAGTTTTCGAGAAAATGGAATTTTTGTATAGCTCTTCGAGGTAGTCAGGAATTCCAATGCAACCCCTGTAAAAATGTTAAAATTTTTTTTTCATCCCCGATTTGAAAACTGTTTATGTAGAATTAGGCTCGCACCTTTCCTGAATTCAAATCTGCTTTTGGGGTTGAGCTGCGACTTATAGTTTTCGAGAAAATGGAATTTTTGTATAGCTCTTCGAGGTAGTCAGGAATTCCAATGCAACCCCTGTAAAAATTTGAAAATTTTTTTTTCATCCCCGATTTGAAAACTGTTTATCTAGAATTAAGCTCGCACCTTTCCTGAATTCAAATCTGCTTTTGGGGTTGAGCTGCGACTTATAGTTTTCGAGAAAATGGAATTTTTGTATAGCTCTTCGAGGTAGTCAGGAATTCCAATGCAACCCCTGTAAAAATTTGAAAATTTTATTTTCATCCCCGATTTGAAAACTGTTTATGTAGAATTAAGCTCGCACATTTCCTGAATTCAAATCTGCTTTTGGAGTTGAGCTGCGACTTGTAGTTTTCGAGAAAATGGAATTTTTGTATAGCTCTTCGAGGTAGTCAGGAATTCCAATGCAACCCCTGTAAGAATTTGAAAATTTTTTTTTCATCCCCGATTTGAAAACTGTTTATGTAGAATTAAGCTCGCACCTTTTCTGAATTTAAATCTGCTTTCGGAGTTGAGCTGCGACTTATAGTTTTCGAGAAAATGGAATTTTTCTATCGCTCTTCGAGGTAGTCAGGAATTCCAATGCAACCCCTGTAAAAATTTGAAAATTTTTTTTTCATCCCCGATTTGAAAACTGTTTATGTAGAATTAAGCTCGCACCCTTCCTGAATTCAAATCTGCTTTTGGGGTTGAGCTGCGACTTATAGTTTTCGAGAAAATGGAATTTTTGTATAGCTCTTCGAGGTAGTCAGGAATTCCAATGCAACCTCTGTAAAAATTTGAAAATTTTTTTTTCATCCCCGATTTGAAAACTGTTTATCTAGAATTAAGCTCGCACCTTTCCTGAATTCAAATCTGCTTTTGGGGTTGAGCTGCGACTTATAGTTTTCGAGAAAATGGAATTTTTGTATAGCTCTTCGAGGTAGTCAGGAATTCCAATGCAACCCCTGTAAAAATTTGAAAATTTTATTTTCATCCCCGATTTGAAAACTGCTTATGGAGAATTAAGCTCGCACCTTTTCTGAATTTAAATCTGCTTTTGGAGTTGAGCTGCGACTTATAGTTTTCGAGAAAATGGAATTTTTCTATCGCTCTTCGAGGTAGTCAGGAATTCCAATGCAACCCCTGTAAAAATTTGAAAATTTTTTTTTCATCCCCGATTTGAAAACTGTTTATGTAGAATTAAGCTCGCACCCTTCCTGAATTCAAATCTGCTTTTGGGGTTGAGCTGCGACTTACAGTTTTCGAGAAAATGGAATTTTTGTATAGCTCTTCGAGGTAGTCAGGAATTCCAATGCAACCCCTGTAAAAATTTGAAAATTTTTTTTTCATCCCCGATTTGAAAACTGTTTATGTAGAATTAAGCTCGCACCCTTCCTGAATTCAAATCTGCTTTTGGGGTTGAGCTGCGACTTACAGTTTTCGAGAAAATGGAATTTTTGTATAGCTCTTCGAGGTAGTCAGGAATTCCAATGCAACCCCTGTAAAAATTTGAAAATTTTTTTTTCATCCCCGATTTGAAAACTGTTTATCTAGAATTAAGCTCGCACCTTTCCTGACTTCAAATCTGCTTTTGGGGTTGAGCTGCGACTTATAGTTTTCGAGAAAATGGAATTTTTGTATAGCTCTTCGAGGTAGTCAGGAATTCCAATGCAACCCCTGTAAAAATTTGAAAATTTTATTTCCATCCCCGATTTGAAAACTGCTTATGGAGAATTAAGCTCGCACCTTTTCTGAATTTAAATCTGCTTTTGGAGTTGAGCTGCGACTTATAGTTTTCGAGAAAATGGAATTTTTCTATCGCTCTTCGAGGTAGTCAGGAATTCCAATGCAACCCCTGTAAAAATTTTAAAATTTTTTTTTCATCCCCGATTTGAAAACTGTTTATGTAGAATTAAGCTCGAACCCTTCCTGAATTCAAATCTGCTTTTGGGGTTGAGCTGCGACTTACAGTTTTCGAGAAAATGGAATTTTTGTATAGCTCTTCGAGGTAGTCAGGAATTCCAATGTAACCCCTGTGAAAATTTGAAAATTTTTTTTTCATCCCCGATTTGAAAACTGTTTATGTAGAATTAAGCTCGAACCCTTCCTGAATTCAAATCTGCTTTTGGGGTTGAGCTGCGACTTACAGTTTTCGAGAAAATGGAATTTTTGTATAGCTCTTCGAGGTAGTCAGGAATTCCAATGCAACCCCTGTAAAAATTTGAAAATTTTTTTTTCATCCCCGATTTGAAAACTGTTTATGTAGAATTAAGCTCGCACCTTTCCTGAATTCAAATCTGCTTTTGGGGTTGAGCTGCGACTTATAGTTTTCGAGAAAATGGAATTTTTGTATAGCTCTTCGAGGTAGTCAGGAATTCCAATGCAACCCCTGTAAAAATTTGAAAATTTTTTTTTCATCCCCGATTTGAAAACTGTTTATGTAGAATTAAGCTCGCACCTTTCCTGAATTCAAATCTGCTTTTGGAGTTGAGCTGCGACTTGTAGTTTTCGAGAAAATGGAATTTTTGTATAGCTCTTCGAGGTAGTCAGGAATTCCAATGCAACCCCTGTAAAAATTTGAAAATTTTTTTTTCATCCCCGATTTGAAAACTGTTTATCTAGAATTAAGCTCGCACCTTTCCTGAATTCAAATCTGCTTTTGGGGTTGAGCTGCGACTTATAGTTTTCGAGAAAATGGAATTTTTCTATCGCTCTTCGAGGTAGTCAGGAATTCCAATGCAACCCCTGTAAAAATTTGAAAATTTTTTTTTCATCCCCGATTTGAAAACTGTTTATGTAGAATTAAGCTCGCACCCTTCCTGAATTCAAATCTGCTTTTGGGGTTGAGCTGCGACTTACAGTTTTCGAGAAAATGGAATTTTTGTATAGCTCTTCGAGGTAGTCAGGAATTCCAATGCAACCCCTGTAAAAATTTGAAAATTTTTTTTTCATCCCCGATTTGAAAACTGTTTATGTAGAATTAAGCTCGCACCTTTCCTGAATTCAAATCTGCTTTTGGGGTTGAGCTGCGACTTATAGTTTTCGAGAAAATGGAATTTTTGTATAGCTCTTCGAGGTAGTCAGGAATTCCAATGCAACCCCTGTAAAAATTTGAAAATTTTTTTTTCATCCCCGATTTGAAAACTGTTTATGTAGAATTAAGCTCGCACCTTTCCTGAATTCAAATCTGCTTTTGGAGTTGAGCTGCGACTTGTAGTTTTCGAGAAAATGGAATTTTTGTATAGCTCTTCGAGGTAGTCAGGAATTCCAATGCAACCCCTGTAAAAATTTGAAAATTTTTTTTTCATCCCCGATTTGAAAACTGTTTATCTAGAATTAAGCTCGCACCTTTCCTGAATTCAAATCTGCTTTTGGGGTTGAGCTGCGACTTATAGTTTTCGAGAAAATGGAATTTTTCTATCGCTCTTCGAGGTAGTCAGGAATTCCAATGCAACCCCTGTAAAAATTTGAAAATTTTTTTTTCATCCCCGATTTGAAAACTGTTTATGTAGAATTAAGCTCGCACCCTTCCTGAATTCAAATCTGCTTTTGGGGTTGAGCTGCGACTTACAGTTTTCGAGAAAATGGAATTTTTGTATAGCTCTTCGAGGTAGTCAGGAATTCCAATGCAACCCCTGTAAAAATTTGAAAATTTTTTTTTCATCCCCGATTTGAAAACTGTTTATGTAGAATTAAGCTCGCACCCTTCCTGAATTCAAATCTGCTTTTGGGGTTGAGCTGCGACTTACAGTTTTCGAGAAAATGGAATTTTTGTATAGCTCTTCGAGGTAGTCAGGAATTCCAATGCAACCCCTGTAAAAATTTGAAAATTTTTTTTTCATCCCCGATTTGAAAACTGTTTATCTAGAATTAAGCTCGCACCTTTCCTGAATTCAAATCTGCTTTTGGGGTTGAGCTGCGACTTATAGTTTTCGAGAAAATGGAATTTTTCTATCGCTCTTCGAGGTAGTCAGGAATTCCAATGCAACCCCTGTAAAAATTTGAAAATTTTTTTTTCATCCCCGATTTGAAAACTGTTTATGTAGAATTAAGCTCGCACCCTTCCTGAATTCAAATCTGCTTTTGGGGTTGAGCTGCGACTTACAGTTTTCGAGAAAATGGAATTTTTGTATAGCTCTTCGAGGTAGTCAGGAATTCCAATGCAACCCCTGTAAAAATTTGAAAATTTTTTTTTCATCCCCGATTTGAAAACTGTTTATGTAGAATTAAGCTCGCACCTTTCCTGAATTCAAATCTGCTTTTGGAGTTGAGCTGCGACTTGTAGTTTTCGAGAAAATGGAATTTTTGTATAGCTCTTCGAGGTAGTCAGGAATTCCAATGCAACCCCTGTAAAAATTTGAAAATTTTTTTTTCATCCCCGATTTGAAAACTGTTTATCTAGAATTAAGCTCGCACCTTTCCTGAATTCAAATCTGCTTTTGGGGTTGAGCTGCGACTTATAGTTTTCGAGAAAATGGAATTTTTCTATCGCTCTTCGAGGTAGTCAGGAATTCCAATGCAACCCCTGTAAAAATTTGAAAATTTTTTTTTCATCCCCGATTTGAAAACTGTTTATGTAGAATTAAGCTCGCACCCTTCCTGAATTCAAATCTGCTTTTGGGGTTGAGCTGCGACTTACAGTTTTCGAGAAAATGGAATTTTTGTATAGCTCTTCGAGGTAGTCAGGAATTCCAATGCAACCCCTGTAAAAATTTGAAAATTTTTTTTTCATCCCCGATTTGAAAACTGTTTATGTAGAATTAAGCTCGCACCCTTCCTGAATTCAAATCTGCTTTTGGGGTTGAGCTGCGACTTACAGTTTTCGAGAAAATGGAATTTTTGTATAGCTCTTCGAGGTAGTCAGGAATTCCAATGCAACCCCTGTAAAAATTTGAAATTTTTTTTTTCATCCCCGATTTGAAAACTGTTTATGTAGAATTAAGCTCGCACCTTTCCTGAATTCAAATCTGCTTTTGGAGTTGAGCTGCGACTTGTAGTTTTCGAGAAAATGGAATTTTTGTATAGCTCTTCGAGGTAGTCAGGAATTCCAATGCAACCCCTGTAAAAATTTGAAAATTTTTTTTTCATCCCCGATTTGAAAACTGTTTATCTAGAATTAAGCTCGCACCTTTCCTGAATTCAAATCTGCTTTTGGGGTTGAGCTGCGACTTATAGTTTTCGAGAAAATGGAATTTTTCTATCGCTCTTCGAGGTAGTCAGGAATTCCAATGCAACCCCTGTAAAAATTTGAAAATTTTTTTTTCATCCCCGATTTGAAAACTGTTTATGTAGAATTAAGCTCGCACCCTTCCTGAATTCAAATCTGCTTTTGGGGTTGAGCTGCGACTTACAGTTTTCGAGAAAATGGAATTTTTGTATAGCTCTTCGAGGTAGTCAGGAATTCCAATGCAACCCCTGTAAAAATTTGAAAATTTTTTTTTCATCCCCGATTTGAAAACTATTTATGTAGAATTAAGCTCGCACCTTTCCTGAATTCAAATCTGCTTTTGGAGTTGAGCTGCGACTTGTAGTTTTCGAGAAAATGGAATTTTTGTATAGCTCTTCGAGGTAGTCAGGAATTCCAATGCAACCCCTGTAAGAATTTGAAAATTTTTTTTTCATCCCCGATTTGAAAACTGCTTATGTAGAATTAAGCTCGCACCTTTTCTGAATTTAAATCTGCTTTCGGAGTTGAGCTGCGACTTATAGTTTTCGAGAAAATGGAATTTTTCTATCGCTCTTCGAGGTAGTCAGGAATTCCAATGCAACCCCTGTAAAAATTTGAAAATTTTTTTTTCATCCCCGATTTGAAAACTGTTTATGTAGAATTAAGCTCGCACCTTTCCTGAATTCAAATCTGCTTTTGGGGTTGAGCTGCGACTTATAGTTTTCGAGAAAATGGAATTTTTCTATCGCTCTTCGAGGTAGTCAGGAATTCCAATGCAACCCCTGTAAAAATTTGAAAATTTTTTTTTCATCCCCGATTTGAAAACTGTTTATCTAGAATTAAGCTCGCACCTTTCCTGAATTCAAATCTGCTTTTGGGGTTGAGCTGCGAGTTATAGTTTTCGAGAAAATGGAATTTTTGTATAGCTCTTCGAGGTAGTCAGGAATTCCAATGCAACCCCTGTAAAAATTTGAAAATTATATTTTCATCCCCAATTTGAAAACTGTTTATGTAGAATTAAGCTCGCACATTTCCTGAATTCAAATCTGCTTTTGGAGTTGAGCTGCGACTTGTAGTTTTCGAGAAAATGGAATTTTTGTATCGCCCTTCGAGGTAGTCAGGAATTCCAATGCCACCCCTGTAAGAATTTGTAAATTTTTTTTTCATCCCCGATTTGAAAACTGCTTATGTAGAATTAAGCTCGCACCTTTCCTGAACTCAAATCTGCTTTTGGGGTTGAGCTGCGACTTATAGTTTTCGAGAAAATGGAATTTTTGTATAGCTCTTCCCGGTAGTCAGGAATTCCAATGCAACCCCTGTCAAAATTTGAAAATTTTTTTTTCATCCCCGATTTGAAAACTGTTTATCTAGAATTAAGCTCGCACCTTTCCTGAATTCAAATCTGCTTTTGGGGTTGAGCTGCGAGTTATAGTTTTCGAGAAAATGGAATTTTTGTATAGCTCTTCGAGGTAGTCAGGAATTCCAATGCAACCCCTGTAAAAATTTGAAAATTTTATTTTCATCCCCGATTTGAAAACTGCTTATGGAGAATTAAGCTCGCACCTTTTCTGAATTTAAATCTGCTTTTGGAGTTGAGCTGCGACTTATAGTTTTCGAGAAAATGGAATTTTTCTATCGCTCTTCGAGGTAGTCAGGAATTCCAATGCAACCCCTGTAAAAATTTGAAAATTTTTTTTTCATCCCCGATTTGAAAACTGTTTATGTAGAATTAAGCTCGCACCCTTCCTGAATTCAAATCTGCTTTTGGGGTTGAGCTGCGACTTACAGTTTTCGAGAAAATGGAATTTTTGTATAGCTCTTCGAGGTAGTCAGGAATTCCAATGCAACCCCTGTAAAAATTTGAAAATTTTTTTTTCATGCCCGATTTGAAAACTGTTTATGTAGAATTAAGCTCGCACCTTTCCTGAATTCAAATCTGCTTTTGGAGTTGAGCTGCGACTTGTAGTTTTCGAGAAAATGGAATTTTTGTATAGCTCTTCGAGGTAGTCAGGAATTCCAATGCAACCCCTGTAAAAATTTGAAAATTTTTTTTTCATCCCCGATTTGAAAACTGTTTATCTAGAATTAAGCTCGCACCTTTCCTGAATTCAAATCTGCTTTTGGGGTTGAGCTGCGACTTATAGTTTTCGAGAAAATGGAATTTTTCTATCGCTCTTCGAGGTAGTCAGGAATTCCAATGCAACCCCTGTAAAAATTTGAAAATTTTTTTTTCATCCCCGATTTGAAAACTGTTTATGTAGAATTAAGCTCGCACCCTTCCTGAATTCAAATCTGCTTTTGGGGTTGAGCTGCGACTTACAGTTTTCGAGAAAATGGAATTTTTGTATAGCTCTTCGAGGTAGTCAGGAATTCCAATGCAACCCCTGTAAAAATTTGAAAATTTTATTTTCATCCCCGATTTGAAAACTGCTTATGGAGAAGCTCGCACCTTTTCTGAATTTAAATCTGCTTTTGGAGTTGAGCTGCGACTTATAGTTTTCGAGAAAATGGAATTTTTCTATCGCTCTTCGAGGTAGTCAGGAATTCCAATGCAACCCCTGTAAAAATTTGAAAATTTTTTTTTCATCCCCGATTTGAAAACTGTTTATGTAGAATTAAGCTCGCACCCTTCCTGAATTCAAATCTGCTTTTGGGGTTGAGCTGCGACTTACAGTTTTCGAGAAAATGGAATTTTTGTATAGCTCTTCGAGGTAGTCAGGAATTCCAATGCAACCCCTGTAAAAATTTGAAAATTTTTTTTTCATGCCCGATTTGAAAACTGTTTATGTAGAATTAAGCTCGCACCTTTCCTGAATTCAAATCTGCTTTTGGAGTTGAGCTGCGACTTGTAGTTTTCGAGAAAATGGAATTTTTGTATAGCTCTTCGAGGTAGTCAGGAATTCCAATGCAACCCCTGTAAAAATTTGAAAATTTTTTTTTCATCCCCGATTTGAAAACTGTTTATCTAGAATTAAGCTCGCACCTTTCCTGAATTCAAATCTGCTTTTGGGGTTGAGCTGCGACTTATAGTTTTCGAGAAAATGGAATTTTTCTATCGCTCTTCGAGGTAGTCAGGAATTCCAATGCAACCCCTGTAAAAATTTGAAAATTTTTTTTTCATCCCCGATTTGAAAACTGTTTATGTAGAATTAAGCTCGCACCCTTCCTGAATTCAAATCTGCTTTTGGGGTTGAGCTGCGACTTACAGTTTTCGAGAAAATGGAATTTTTGTATAGCTCTTCGAGGTAGTCAGGAATTCCAATGCAACCCCTGTAAAAATTTGAAAATTTTTTTTTCATCCCCGATTTGAAAACTGTTTATGTAGAATTAAGCTCGCACCCTTCCTGAATTCAAATCTGCTTTTGGGGTTGAGCTGCGACTTACAGTTTTCGAGAAAATGGAATTTTTGTATAGCTCTTCGAGGTAGTCAGGAATTCCAATGCAACCCCTGTAAAAATTTGAAAATTTTTTTTTCATCCCCGATTTGAAAACTGTTTATGTAGAATTAAGCTCGCACCCTTCCTGAATTCAAATCTGCTTTTGGGGTTGAGCTGCGACTTACAGTTTTCGAGAAAATGGAATTTTTGTATAGCTCTTCGAGGTAGTCAGGAATTCCAATGCAACCCCTGTAAAAATTTGAAAATTTTTTTTTCATCCCCGATTTGAAAACTGTTTATGTAGAATTAAGCTCGCACCTTTCCTGAATTCAAATCTGCTTTTGGAGTTGAGCTGCGACTTGTAGTTTTCGAGAAAATGGAATTTTTGTATAGCTCTTCGAGGTAGTCAGGAATTCCAATGCAACCCCTGTAAGAATTTGAAAATTTTTTTTTCATCCCCGATTTGAAAACTGCTTATGTAGAATTAAGCTCGCACCTTTTCTGAATTTAAATCTGCTTTCGGAGTTGAGCTGCGACTTATAGTTTTCGAGAAAATGGAATTTTTCTATCGCTCTTCGAGGTAGTCAGGAATTCCAATGCAACCCCTGTAAAAATTTGAAAATTTTTTTTTCATCCCCGATTTGAAAACTGTTTATCTAGAATTAAGCTCGCACCTTTCCTGAATTCAAATCTGCTTTTGGGGTTGAGCTGCGACTTATAGTTTTCGAGAAAATGGAATTTTTGTATAGCTCTTCGAGGTAGTCAGGAATTCCAATGCAACCCCTGTAAAAATTTGAAAATTTTATTTTCATCCCCGATTTGAAAACTGCTTATGGAGAATTAAGCTCGCACCTTTTCTGAATTTAAATCTGCTTTTGGAGTTGAGCTGCGACTTATAGTTTTCGAGAAAATGGAATTTTTCTATCGCTCTTCGAGGTAGTCAGGAATTCCAATGCAACCCCTGTAAAAATTTGAAAATTTTTTTTTCATCCCCGATGTGAAAACTGTTTATCTAGAATTAAGCTCGCACCTTTCCTGAATTCAAATCTGCTTTTGGGGTTGAGCTGCGACTTATAGTTTTCGAGAAAATGGAATTTTTGTATAGCTCTTCGAGGTAGTCAGGAATTCCAATGCAACCCCTGTAAAAATTTGAAAATTTTATTTTCATCCCCGATTTGAAAACTGCTTATGGAGAATTAAGCTCGCACCTTTTCTGAATTTAAATCTGCTTTTGGAGTTGAGCTGCGACTTATAGTTTTCGAGAAAATGGAATTTTTCTATCGCTCTTCGAGGTAGTCAGGAATTCCAATGCAACCCCTGTAAAAATTTGAAAATTTTTTTTTCATCCCCGATTTGAAAACTGTTTATGTAGAATTAAGCTCGCACCCTTCCTGAATTCAAATCTGCTTTTGGGGTTGAGCTGCGACTTACAGTTTTCGAGAAAATGGAATTTTTGTATAGCTCTTCGAGGTAGTCAGGAATTCCAATGCAACCCCTGTAAAAATTTGAAAATTTTTTTTTCATGCCCGATTTGAAAACTGTTTATGTAGAATTAAGCTCGCACCTTTCCTGAATTCAAATCTGCTTTTGGAGTTGAGCTGCGACTTGTAGTTTTCGAGAAAATGGAATTTTTGTATAGCTCTTCGAGGTAGTCAGGAATTCCAATGCAACCCCTGTAAAAATTTGAAAATTTTTTTTTCATCCCCGATTTGAAAACTGTTTATCTAGAATTAAGCTCGCACCTTTCCTGAATTCAAATCTGCTTTTGGGGTTGAGCTGCGACTTATAGTTTTCGAGAAAATGGAATTTTTCTATCGCTCTTCGAGGTAGTCAGGAATTCCAATGCAACCCCTGTAAAAATTTGAAAATTTTTTTTTCATCCCCGATTTGAAAACTGTTTATGTAGAATTAAGCTCGCACCCTTCCTGAATTCAAATCTGCTTTTGGGGTTGAGCTGCGACTTACAGTTTTCGAGAAAATGGAATTTTTGTATAGCTCTTCGAGGTAGTCAGGAATTCCAATGCAACCCCTGTAAAAATTTGAAAATTTTTTTTTCATCCCCGATTTGAAAACTGTTTATGTAGAATTAAGCTCGCACCCTTCCTGAATTCAAATCTGCTTTTGGGGTTGAGCTGCGACTTACAGTTTTCGAGAAAATGGAATTTTTGTATAGCTCTTCGAGGTAGTCAGGAATTCCAATGCAACCCCTGTAAAAATTTGAAAATTTTTTTTTCATCCCCGATTTGAAAACTGTTTATGTAGAATTAAGCTCGCACCCTTCCTGAATTCAAATCTGCTTTTGGGGTTGAGCTGCGACTTACAGTTTTCGAGAAAATGGAATTTTTGTATAGCTCTTCGAGGTAGTCAGGAATTCCAATGCAACCCCTGTAAAAATTTGAAAATTTTTTTTTCATCCCCGATTTGAAAACTGTTTATGTAGAATTAAGCTCGCACCTTTCCTGAATTCAAATCTGCTTTTGGAGTTGAGCTGCGACTTGTAGTTTTCGAGAAAATGGAATTTTTGTATAGCTCTTCGAGGTAGTCAGGAATTCCAATGCAACCCCTGTAAGAATTTGAAAATTTTTTTTTCATCCCCGATTTGAAAACTGCTTATGTAGAATTAAGCTCGCACCTTTTCTGAATTTAAATCTGCTTTCGGAGTTGAGCTGCGACTTATAGTTTTCGAGAAAATGGAATTTTTCTATCGCTCTTCGAGGTAGTCAGGAATTCCAATGCAACCCCTGTAAAAATTTGAAAATTTTTTTTTCATCCCCGATTTGAAAACTGTTTATGTAGAATTAAGCTCGCACCTTTCCTGAATTCAAATCTGCTTTTGGGGTTGAGCTGCGACTTACAGTTTTCGAGAAAATGGAATTTTTGTATAGCTCTTCGAGGTAGTCAGGAATTCCAATGCAACCCCTGTAAAAATTTGAAAATTTTTTTTTCATCCCCGATTTGAAAACTGTTTATGTAGAATTAAGCTCGCACCCTTCCTGAATTCAAATCTGCTTTTGGGGTTGAGCTGCGACTTACAGTTTTCGAGAAAATGGAATTTTTGTATAGCTCTTCGAGGTAGTCAGGAATTCCAATGCAACCCCTGTAAAAATTTGAAAATTTTTTTTTCATCCCCGATTTGAAAACTGTTTATGTAGAATTAAGCTCGCACCTTTCCTGAATTCAAATCTGCTTTTGGGGTTGAGCTGCGACTTATAGTTTTCGAGAAAATGGAATTTTTGTATAGCTCTTCGAGGTAGTCAGGAATTCCAATGCAACCCCTGTAAAAATTTGAAAATTTTATTTTCATCCCCGATTTGAAAACTGCTTATGGAGAATTAAGCTCGCACCTTTTCTGAATTTAAATCTGCTTTTGGAGTTGAGCTGCGACTTATAGTTTTCGAGAAAATGGAATTTTTCTATCGCTCTTCGAGGTAGTCAGGAATTCCAATGCAACCCCTGTAAAAATTTGAAAATTTTTTTTTCATCCCCGATGTGAAAACTGTTTATCTAGAATTAAGCTCGCACCTTTCCTGAATTCAAATCTGCTTTTGGGGTTGAGCTGCGACTTATAGTTTTCGAGAAAATGGAATTTTTGTATAGCTCTTCGAGGTAGTCAGGAATTTCAATGCAACCCCTGTAAAAATTTGAAAATTTTATTTTCATCCCCGATTTGAAAACTGCTTATGGAGAATTAAGCTCGCACCTTTTCTGAATTTAAATCTGCTTTTGGAGTTGAGCTGCGACTTATAGTTTTCGAGAAAATGGAATTTTTCTATCGCTCTTCGAGGTAGTCAGGAATTCCAATGCAACCCCTGTAAAAATTTGAAAATTTTTTTTTCATCCCCGATTTGAAAACTGTTTATGTAGAATTAAGCTCGCACCCTTCCTGAATTCAAATCTGCTTTTGGGGTTGAGCTGCGACTTACAGTTTTCGAGAAAATGGAATTTTTGTATAGCTCTTCGAGGTAGTCAGGAATTCCAATGCAACCCCTGTAAAAATTTGAAAATTTTTTTTTCATGCCCGATTTGAAAACTGTTTATGTAGAATTAAGCTCGCACCTTTCCTGAATTCAAATCTGCTTTTGGAGTTGAGCTGCGACTTGTAGTTTTCGAGAAAATGGAATTTTTGTATAGCTCTTCGAGGTAGTCAGGAATTCCAATGCAACCCCTGTAAAAATTTGAAAATTTTTTTTTCATCCCCGATTTGAAAACTGTTTATCTAGAATTAAGCTCGCACCTTTCCTGAATTCAAATCTGCTTTTGGGGTTGAGCTGCGACTTATAGTTTTCGAGAAAATGGAATTTTTCTATCGCTCTTCGAGGTAGTCAGGAATTCCAATGCAACCCCTGTAAAAATTTGAAAATTTTTTTTTCATCCCCGATTTGAAAACTGTTTATGTAGAATTAAGCTCGCACCCTTCCTGAATTCAAATCTGCTTTTGGGGTTGAGCTGCGACTTACAGTTTTCGAGAAAATGGAATTTTTGTATAGCTCTTCGAGGTAGTCAGGAATTCCAATGCAACCCCTGTAAAAATTTGAAAATTTTTTTTTCATCCCCGATTTGAAAACTGTTTATGTAGAATTAAGCTCGCACCTTTCCTGAATTCAAATCTGCTTTTGGAGTTGAGCTGCGACTTGTAGTTTTCGAGAAAATGGAATTTTTGTATAGCTCTTCGAGGTAGTCAGGAATTCCAATGCAACCCCTGTAAGAATTTGAAAATTTTTTTTCATCCCCGATTTGAAAACTGCTTATGTAGAATTAAGCTCGCACCTTTTCTGAATTTAAATCTGCTTTCGGAGTTGAGCTGCGACTTATAGTTTTCGAGAAAATGGAATTTTTCTATCGCTCTTCGAGGTAGTCAGGAATTCCAATGCAACCCCTGTAAAAATTTGAAAATTTTTTTTTCATCCCCGATTTGAAAACTGTTTATCTAGAATTAAGCTCGCACCTTTCCTGAATTCAAATCTGCTTTTGGGGTTGAGCTGCGACTTATAGTTTTCGAGAAAATGGAATTTTTGTATAGCTCTTCGAGGTAGTCAGGAATTCCAATGCAACCCCTGTAAAAATTTGAAAATTTTATTTTCATCCCCGATTTGAAAACTGCTTATGTAGAATTAAGCTCGCACCCTTCCTGAATTCAAATCTGCTTTTGGGGTTGAGCTGCGACTTACAGTTTTCGAGAAAATGGAATTTTTGTATAGCTCTTCGAGGTAGTCAGGAATTCCAATGCAACCCCTGTAAAAATTTGAAAATTTTTTTTTCATCCCCGATTTGAAAACTGTTTATGTAGAATTAAGCTCGCACCTTTCCTGAATTCAAATCTGCTTTTGGAGTTGAGCTGCGACTTGTAGTTTTCGAGAAAATGGAATTTTTGTATAGCTCTTCGAGGTAGTCAGGAATTCCAATGCAACCCCTGTAAAAATTTGAAAATTTTTTTTTCATCCCCGATTTGAAAACTGTTTATCTAGAATTAAGCTCGCACCTTTCCTGAATTCAAATCTGCTTTTGGGGTTGAGCTGCGACTTATAGTTTTCGAGAAAATGGAATTTTTGTATAGCTCTTCGAGGTAGTCAGGAATTCCAATGCAACCCCTGTAAAAATTTGAAAATTTTATTTTCATCCTCAATTTGAAAACTGTTTATGTAGAATTAAGCTCGCACATTTCCTGAATTCAAATCTGCTTTTGGAGTTGAGCTGCGACTTGTAGTTTTCGAGAAAATGGAATTTTTGTATCGCTCTTCGAGGTAGTCAGGAATTCCAATGCAACCCCTGTAAGAATTTGAAAATTTTTTTTTCATCCCCGATTTGAAAACTGCTTATCTAGAATTAAGCTCGCACCTTTCCTGAATTCAAATCTGCTTTTGGGGTTGAGCTGCGACTTACAGTTTTCGAGAAAATGGAATTTTTGTATAGCTCTTCGAGGTAGTCAGGAATTCCAATGCAACCCCTGTAAAAATTTGAAAATTTTTTTTTCATGCCCGATTTGAAAACTGTTTATGTAGAATTAAGCTCGCACCTTTCCTGAATTCAAATCTGCTTTTGGAGTTGAGCTGCGACTTGTAGTTTTCGAGAAAATGGAATTTTTGTATAGCTCTTCGAGGTAGTCAGGAATTCCAATGCAACCCCTGTAAAAATTTGAAAACTTTTTTTTCATCCCCGATTTGAAAACTGTTAATGTAGAATTAAGCTCGCACCTTTCCTGAATTCAAATCTGCTTTTGGAGTTGAGCTGCGACTTGTAGTTTTCGAGAAAATGGAATTTTTGTATAGCTCTTCGAGGTAGTCAGGAATTCCAATGCAACCCCTGTAAAAATTTGAAAATTTTTTTTTCATGCCCGATTTGAAAACTGTTTATGTAGAATTAAGCTCGCACCCTTCCTGAATTCAAATCTGCTTTTGGGGTTGAGCTGCGACTTACAGTTTTCGAGAAAATGGAATTTTTGTATAGCTCTTCGAGGTAGTCAGGAATTCCAATGCAACCCCTGTAAAAATTTGAAAATTTTTTTTTCATCCCCGATTTGAAAACTGTTTATGTAGAATTAAGCTCGCACCTTTCCTGAATTCAAATCTGCTTTTGGAGTTGAGCTGCGACTTGTAGTTTTCGAGAAAATGGAATTTTTGTATAGCTCTTCGAGGTAGTCAGGAATTCCAATGCAACCCCTGTAAAAATTTGAAAATTTTTTTTTCATCCCCGATTTGAAAACTGTTTATCTAGAATTAAGCTCGCACCTTTCCTGAATTCAAATCTGCTTTTGGGGTTGAGCTGCGACTTATAGTTTTCGAGAAAATGGAATTTTTCTATCGCTCTTCGAGGTAGTCAGGAATTCCAATGCAACCCCTGTAAAAATTTGAAAATTTTTTTTTCATCCCCGATTTGAAAACTGTTTATGTAGAATTAAGCTCGCACCCTTCCTGAATTCAAATCTGCTTTTGGGGTTGAGCTGCGACTTACAGTTTTCGAGAAAATGGAATTTTTGTATAGCTCTTCGAGGTAGTCAGGAATTCCAATGCAACCCCTGTAAAAATTTGAAAATTTTTTTTTCATCCCCGATTTGAAAACTGTTTATGTAGAATTAAGCTCGCACCCTTCCTGAATTCAAATCTGCTTTTGGGGTTGAGCTGCGACTTACAGTTTTCGAGAAAATGGAATTTTTGTATAGCTCTTCGAGGTAGTCAGGAATTCCAATGCAACCCCTGTAAAAATTTGAAAATTTTTTTTTCATCCCCGATTTGAAAACTGTTTATGTAGAATTAAGCTCGCACCCTTCCTGAATTCAAATCTGCTTTTGGGGTTGAGCTGCGACTTACAGTTTTCGAGAAAATGGAATTTTTGTATAGCTCTTCGAGGTAGTCAGGAATTCCAATGCAACCCCTGTAAAAATTTGAAAATTTTTTTTTCACCCCCGATTTGAAAACTGTTTATGTAGAATTAAGCTCGCACCTTTCCTGAATTCAAATCTGCTTTTGGAGTTGAGCTGCGACTTGTAGTTTTCGAGAAAATGGAATTTTTGTATAGCTCTTCGAGGTAGTCAGGAATTCCAATGCAACCCCTGTAAGAATTTGAAAATTTTTTTTTCATCCCCGATTTGAAAACTGCTTATGTAGAATTAAGCTCGCACCTTTTCTGAATTTAAATCTGCTTTCGGAGTTGAGCTGCGACTTATAGTTTTCGAGAAAATGGAATTTTTCTATCGCTCTTCGAGGTAGTCAGGAATTCCAATGCAACCCCTGTAAAAATTTGAAAATTTTTTTTTCATCCCCGATTTGAAAACTGTTTATCTAGAATTAAGCTCGCACCTTTCCTGAATTCAAATCTGCTTTTGGGGTTGAGCTGCGACTTATAGTTTTCGAGAAAATGGAATTTTTGTATAGCTCTTCGAGGTAGTCAGGAATTCCAATGCAACCCCTGTAAAAATTTGAAAATTTTATTTTCATCCCCGATTTGAAAACTGCTTATGGAGAATTAAGCTCGCACCTTTTCTGAATTTAAATCTGCTTTTGGAGTTGAGCTGCGACTTATAGTTTTCGAGAAAATGGAATTTTTCTATCGCTCTTCGAGGTAGTCAGGAATTCCAATGCAACCCCTGTAAAAATTTGAAAATTTTTTTTTCATCCCCGATGTGAAAACTGTTTATCTAGAATTAAGCTCGCACCTTTCCTGAATTCAAATCTGCTTTTGGGGTTGAGCTGCGACTTATAGTTTTCGAGAAAATGGAATTTTTGTATAGCTCTTCGAGGTAGTCAGGAATTCCAATGCAACCCCTGTAAAAATTTGAAAATTTTATTTTCATCCCCGATTTGAAAACTGCTTATGGAGAATTAAGCTCGCACCTTTTCTGAATTTAAATCTGCTTTTGGAGTTGAGCTGCGACTTATAGTTTTCGAGAAAATGGAATTTTTCTATCGCTCTTCGAGGTAGTCAGGAATTCCAATGCAACCCCTGTAAAAATTTGAAAATTTTTTTTTCATCCCCGATTTGAAAACTGTTTATGTAGAATTAAGCTCGCACCCTTCCTGAATTCAAATCTGCTTTTGGGGTTGAGCTGCGACTTACAGTTTTCGAGAAAATGGAATTTTTGTATAGCTCTTCGAGGTAGTCAGGAATTCCAATGCAACCCCTGTAAAAATTTGAAAATTTTTTTTTCATGCCCGATTTGAAAACTGTTTATGTAGAATTAAGCTCGCACCTTTCCTGAATTCAAATCTGCTTTTGGAGTTGAGCTGCGACTTGTAGTTTTCGAGAAAATGGAATTTTTGTATAGCTCTTCGAGGTAGTCAGGAATTCCAATGCAACCCCTGTAAAAATTTGAAAATTTTTTTTTCATCCCCGATTTGAAAACTGTTTATCTAGAATTAAGCTCGCACCTTTCCTGAATTCAAATCTGCTTTTGGGGTTGAGCTGCGACTTATAGTTTTCGAGAAAATGGAATTTTTCTATCGCTCTTCGAGGTAGTCAGGAATTCCAATGCAACCCCTGTAAAAATTTGAAAATTTTTTTTTCATCCCCGATTTGAAAACTGTTTATGTAGAATTAAGCTCGCACCCTTCCTGAATTCAAATCTGCTTTTGGGGTTGAGCTGCGACTTACAGTTTTCGAGAAAATGGAATTTTTGTATAGCTCTTCGAGGTAGTCAGGAATTCCAATGCAACCCCTGTAAAAATTTGAAAATTTTTTTTTCATCCCCGATTTGAAAACTGTTTATGTAGAATTAAGCTCGCACCCTTCCTGAATTCAAATCTGCTTTTGGGGTTGAGCTGCGACTTACAGTTTTCGAGAAAATGGAATTTTTGTATAGCTCTTCGAGGTAGTCAGGAATTCCAATGCAACCCCTGTAAAAATTTGAAAATTTTTTTTTCATCCCCGATTTGAAAACTGTTTATGTAGAATTAAGCTCGCACCCTTCCTGAATTCAAATCTGCTTTTGGGGTTGAGCTGCGACTTACAGTTTTCGAGAAAATGGAATTTTTGTATAGCTCTTCGAGGTAGTCAGGAATTCCAATGCAACCCCTGTAAAAATTTGAAAATTTTTTTTTCATCCCCGATTTGAAAACTGTTTATGTAGAATTAAGCTCGCACCTTTCCTGAATTCAAATCTGCTTTTGGAGTTGAGCTGCGACTTGTAGTTTTCGAGAAAATGGAATTTTTGTATAGCTCTTCGAGGTAGTCAGGAATTCCAATGCAACCCCTGTAAGAATTTGAAAATTTTTTTTTCATCCCCGATTTGAAAACTGCTTATGTAGAATTAAGCTCGCACCTTTTCTGAATTTAAATCTGCTTTCGGAGTTGAGCTGCGACTTATAGTTTTCGAGAAAATGGAATTTTTCTATCGCTCTTCGAGGTAGTCAGGAATTCCAATGCAACCCCTGTAAAAATTTGAAAATTTTTTTTTCATCCCCGATTTGAAAACTGTTTATCTAGAATTAAGCTCGCACCTTTCCTGAATTCAAATCTGCTTTTGGGGTTGAGCTGCGACTTATAGTTTTCGAGAAAATGGAATTTTTGTATAGCTCTTCGAGGTAGTCAGGAATTCCAATGCAACCCCTGTAAAAATTTGAAAATTTTATTTTCATCCCCGATTTGAAAACTGCTTATGGAGAATTAAGCTCGCACCTTTTCTGAATTTAAATCTGCTTTTGGAGTTGAGCTGCGACTTATAGTTTTCGAGAAAATGGAATTTTTCTATCGCTCTTCGAGGTAGTCAGGAATTCCAATGCAACCCCTGTAAAAATTTGAAAATTTTTTTTTCATCCCCGATGTGAAAACTGTTTATCTAGAATTAAGCTCGCACCTTTCCTGAATTCAAATCTGCTTTTGGGGTTGAGCTGCGACTTATAGTTTTCGAGAAAATGGAATTTTTGTATAGCTCTTCGAGGTAGTCAGGAATTTCAATGCAACCCCTGTAAAAATTTGAAAATTTTATTTTCATCCCCGATTTGAAAACTGCTTATGGAGAATTAAGCTCGCACCTTTTCTGAATTTAAATCTGCTTTTGGAGTTGAGCTGCGACTTATAGTTTTCGAGAAAATGGAATTTTTCTATCGCTCTTCGAGGTAGTCAGGAATTCCAATGCAACCCCTGTAAAAATTTGAAAATTTTTTTTTCATCCCCGATTTGAAAACTGTTTATGTAGAATTAAGCTCGCACCCTTCCTGAATTCAAATCTGCTTTTGGGGTTGAGCTGCGACTTACAGTTTTCGAGAAAATGGAATTTTTGTATAGCTCTTCGAGGTAGTCAGGAATTCCAATGCAACCCCTGTAAAAATTTGAAAATTTTTTTTTCATGCCCGATTTGAAAACTGTTTATGTAGAATTAAGCTCGCACCTTTCCTGAATTCAAATCTGCTTTTGGAGTTGAGCTGCGACTTGTAGTTTTCGAGAAAATGGAATTTTTGTATAGCTCTTCGAGGTAGTCAGGAATTCCAATGCAACCCCTGTAAAAATTTGAAAATTTTTTTTTCATCCCCGATTTGAAAACTGTTTATCTAGAATTAAGCTCGCACCTTTCCTGAATTCAAATCTGCTTTTGGGGTTGAGCTGCGACTTATAGTTTTCGAGAAAATGGAATTTTTCTATCGCTCTTCGAGGTAGTCAGGAATTCCAATGCAACCCCTGTAAAAATTTGAAAATTTTTTTTTCATCCCCGATTTGAAAACTGTTTATGTAGAATTAAGCTCGCACCCTTCCTGAATTCAAATCTGCTTTTGGGGTTGAGCTGCGACTTACAGTTTTCGAGAAAATGGAATTTTTGTATAGCTCTTCGAGGTAGTCAGGAATTCCAATGCAACCCCTGTAAAAATTTGAAAATTTTTTTTTCATCCCCGATTTGAAAACTGTTTATGTAGAATTAAGCTCGCACCCTTCCTGAATTCAAATCTGCTTTTGGGGTTGAGCTGCGACTTACAGTTTTCGAGAAAATGGAATTTTTGTATAGCTCTTCGAGGTAGTCAGGAATTCCAATGCAACCCCTGTAAAAATTTGAAAATTTTTTTTTCATCCCCGATTTGAAAACTGTTTATGTAGAATTAAGCTCGCACCTTTCCTGAATTCAAATCTGCTTTTGGAGTTGAGCTGCGACTTGTAGTTTTCGAGAAAATGGAATTTTTGTATAGCTCTTCGAGGTAGTCAGGAATTCCAATGCAACCCCTGTAAGAATTTGAAAATTTTTTTTCATCCCCGATTTGAAAACTGCTTATGTAGAATTAAGCTCGCACCTTTTCTGAATTTAAATCTGCTTTCGGAGTTGAGCTGCGACTTATAGTTTTCGAGAAAATGGAATTTTTCTATCGCTCTTCGAGGTAGTCAGGAATTCCAATGCAACCCCTGTAAAAATTTGAAAATTTTTTTTTCATCCCCGATTTGAAAACTGTTTATCTAGAATTAAGCTCGCACCTTTCCTGAATTCAAATCTGCTTTTGGGGTTGAGCTGCGACTTATAGTTTTCGAGAAAATGGAATTTTTGTATAGCTCTTCGAGGTAGTCAGGAATTCCAATGCAACCCCTGTAAAAATTTGAAAATTTTATTTTCATCCCCGATTTGAAAACTGCTTATGTAGAATTAAGCTCGCACCCTTCCTGAATTCAAATCTGCTTTTGGGGTTGAGCTGCGACTTACAGTTTTCGAGAAAATGGAATTTTTGTATAGCTCTTCGAGGTAGTCAGGAATTCCAATGCAACCCCTGTAAAAATTTGAAAATTTTTTTTTCATCCCCGATTTGAAAACTGTTTATGTAGAATTAAGCTCGCACCTTTCCTGAATTCAAATCTGCTTTTGGAGTTGAGCTGCGACTTGTAGTTTTCGAGAAAATGGAATTTTTGTATAGCTCTTCGAGGTAGTCAGGAATTCCAATGCAACCCCTGTAAAAATTTGAAAATTTTTTTTTCATCCCCGATTTGAAAACTGTTTATCTAGAATTAAGCTCGCACCTTTCCTGAATTCAAATCTGCTTTTGGGGTTGAGCTGCGACTTATAGTTTTCGAGAAAATGGAATTTTTGTATAGCTCTTCGAGGTAGTCAGGAATTCCAATGCAACCCCTGTAAAAATTTGAAAATTTTATTTTCATCCTCAATTTGAAAACTGTTTATGTAGAATTAAGCTCGCACATTTCCTGAATTCAAATCTGCTTTTGGAGTTGAGCTGCGACTTGTAGTTTTCGAGAAAATGGAATTTTTGTATCGCTCTTCGAGGTAGTCAGGAATTCCAATGCAACCCCTGTAAGAATTTGAAAATTTTTTTTTCATCCCCGATTTGAAAACTGCTTATCTAGAATTAAGCTCGCACCTTTCCTGAATTCAAATCTGCTTTTGGGGTTGAGCTGCGACTTATAGTTTTCGAGAAAATGGAATTTTTGTATAGCTCTTCGAGGTAGTCAGGAATTCCAATGCAACCCCTGTAAAAATTTGAAAATTTTATTTTCATCCCCGATTTGAAAACTGTTTATGTAGAATTAAGCTCGCACATTTCCTGAATTCAAATCTGCTTTTGGAGTTGAGCTGCGACTTGTAGTTTTCGAGAAAATGGAATTTTTGTATAGCTCTTCGAGGTAGTCAGGAATTCCAATGCAACCCCTGTAAGAATTTGAAAATTTTTTTTTCATCCCCGATTTGAAAACTGCTTATGTAGAATTAAGCTCGCACCTTTTCTGAATTTAAATCTGCTTTCGGAGTTGAGCTGCGACTTATAGTTTTCGAGAAAATGGAATTTTTCTATCGCTCTTCGAGGTAGTCAGGAATTCCAACCCCTGTAAAAATTTGAAAATTTTTTTTTCATCCCCGATTTGAAAACTGTTTATCTAGAATTAAGCTCGCACCTTTCCTGAATTCAAATCTGCTTTTGGGGTTGAGCTGCGACTTATAGTTTTCGAGAAAATGGAATTTTTGTATAGCTCTTCGAGGTAGTCAGGAATTCCAATGCAACCCCTGTAAAAATTTGAAAATTTTATTTTCATCCCCGATTTGAAAACTGCTTATGGAGAATTAAGCTCGCATTGAGCTGCGACTTATAGTTTTCGAGAAAATGGAATTTTTCTATCGCTCTTCGAGGTAGTCAGGAATTCCAATGCAACCCCTGTAAAAATTTGAAATTTTTTTTTTCATCCCCGATTTGAAAACTGTTTATGTAGAATTAAGCTCGCACCCTTCCTGAATTCAAATCTGCTTTTGGGGTTGAGCTGCGACTTACAGTTTTCGAGAAAATGGAATTTTTGTATAGCTCTTCGAGGTAGTCAGGAATTCCAATGCAACCCCTGTAAAAATTTGAAAATTTTTTTTTCATCCCCGATTTGAAAACTGTTTATGTAGAATTAAGCTCGCACCCTTCCTGAATTCAAATCTGCTTTTGGGGTTGAGCTGCGACTTATAGTTTTCGAGAAAATGGAATTTTTGTATAGCTCTTCGAGGTAGTCAGGAATTCCAATGCAACCCCTGTAAAAATTTGAAAATTTTTTTTTCATCCCCGATTTGAAAACTGTTTATGTAGAATTAAGCTCGCACCTTTCCTGAATTCAAATCTGCTTTTGGAGTTGAGCTGCGACTTGTAGTTTTCGAGAAAATGGAATTTTTGTATAGCTCTTCGAGGTAGTCAGGAATTCCAATGCAACCCCTGTAAAAATTTGAAAATTTTTTTTTCATCCCCGATTTGAAAACTGTTTATGTAGAATTAAGCTCGCACCCTTCCTGAATTCAAATCTGCTTTTGGGGTTGAGCTGCGACTTACAGTTTTCGAGAAAATGGAATTTTTGTATAGCTCTTCGAGGTAGTCAGGAATTCCAATGCAACCCCTGTAAAAATTTGAAAATTTTTTTTTCATCCCCGATTTGAAAACTGTTTATGTAGAATTAAGCTCGCACCCTTCCTGAATTCAAATCTGCTTTTGGGGTTGAGCTGCGACTTATAGTTTTCGAGAAAATGGAATTTTTGTATAGCTCTTCGAGGTAGTCAGGAATTCCAATGCAACCCCTGTAAAAATTTGAAAATTTTATTTTCATCCCCGATTTGAAAACTGCTTATGGAGAATTAAGCTCGCACCTTTTCTGAATTTAAATCTGCTTTTGGAGTTGAGCTGCGACTTATAGTTTTCGAGAAAATGGAATTTTTCTATCGCTCTTCGAGGTAGTCAGGAATTCCAATGCAACCCCTGTAAGAATTTGAAAATTTTTTTTTCATCCCCGATTTGAAAACTGCTTATGTAGAATTAAGCTCGCACCTTTTCTGAATTTAAATCTGCTTTCGGAGTTGAGCTGCGACTTATAGTTTTCGAGAAAATGGAATTTTTCTATCGCTCTTCGAGGTAGTCAGGAATTCCAATCCAACCCCTGTAAAAATTTGAAAATTTTTTTTTCATCCCCGATTTGAAAACTGTTTATCTAGAATTAAGCTCGCACCTTTCCTGAATTCAAATCTGCTTTTGGGGTTGAGCTGCGACTTATAGTTTTCGAGAAAATGGAATTTTTGTATAGCTCTTCGAGGTAGTCAGGAATTCCAATGCAACCCCTGTAAAAATTTGAAAATTTTATTTTCATCCCCGATTTGAAAACTGCTTATGGAGAATTAAGCTCGCATTGAGCTGCGACTTATAGTTTTCGAGAAAATGGAATTTTTCTATCGCTCTTCGAGGTAGTCAGGAATTCCAATGCAACCCCTGTAAAAATTTGAAATTTTTTTTTTCATCCCCGATTTGAAAACTGTTTATGTAGAATTAAGCTCGCACCCTTCCTGAATTCAAATCTGCTTTTGGGGTTGAGCTGCGACTTACAGTTTTCGAGAAAATGGAATTTTTGTATAGCTCTTCGAGGTAGTCAGGAATTCCAATGCAACCCCTGTAAAAATTTGAAAATTTTTTTTTCATCCCCGATTTGAAAACTGTTTATGTAGAATTAAGCTCGCACCCTTCCTGAATTCAAATCTGCTTTTGGGGTTGAGCTGCGACTTATAGTTTTCGAGAAAATGGAATTTTTGTATAGCTCTTCGAGGTAGTCAGGAATTCCAATGCAACCCCTGTAAAAATTTGAAAATTTTTTTTTCATCCCCGATTTGAAAACTGTTTATGTAGAATTAAGCTCGCACCTTTCCTGAATTCAAATCTGCTTTTGGAGTTGAGCTGCGACTTGTAGTTTTCGAGAAAATGGAATTTTTGTATAGCTCTTCGAGGTAGTCAGGAATTCCAATGCAACCCCTGTAAAAATTTGAAAATTTTTTTTTCATCCCCGATTTGAAAACTGTTTATGTAGAATTAAGCTCGCACCCTTCCTGAATTCAAATCTGCTTTTGGGGTTGAGCTGCGACTTACAGTTTTCGAGAAAATGGAATTTTTGTATAGCTCTTCGAGGTAGTCAGGAATTCCAATGCAACCCCTGTAAAAATTTGAAAATTTTTTTTTCATCCCCGATTTGAAAACTGTTTATGTAGAATTAAGCTCGCACCCTTCCTGAATTCAAATCTGCTTTTGGGGTTGAGCTGCGACTTATAGTTTTCGAGAAAATGGAATTTTTGTATAGCTCTTCGAGGTAGTCAGGAATTCCAATGCAACCCCTGTAAAAATTTGAAAATTTTATTTTCATCCCCGATTTGAAAACTGCTTATGGAGAATTAAGCTCGCACCTTTTCTGAATTTAAATCTGCTTTTGGAGTTGAGCTGCGACTTATAGTTTTCGAGAAAATGGAATTTTTCTATCGCTCTTCGAGGTAGTCAGGAATTCCAATGCAACCCCTGTAAAAATTTGAAAATTTTTTTTTCATCCCCGATTTGAAAACTGTTTATGTAGAATTAAGCTCGCACCCTTCCTGAATTCAAATCTGCTTTTGGGGTTGAGCTGCGACTTACAGTTTTCGAGAAAATGGAATTTTTGTATAGCTCTTCGAGGTAGTCAGGAATTCCAATGCAACCCCTGTAAAAATTTGAAAATTTTTTTTTCATCCCCGATTTGAAAACTGTTTATGTAGAATTAAGCTCGCACCCTTCCTGAATTTAAATCTGCTTTTGGGGTTGAGCTGCGACTTATAGTTTTCGAGAAAATGGAATTTTTGTATAGCTCTTCGATGTAGTCAGGAATTCCAATGGAACCCCTGTAAAAATTTGAAAATTTTTTTTTCATCCCCGATTTGAAAACTGTTTATGTAGAATTAAGCTCGCACCTTTCCTGAATTCAAATCTGCTTTTGGGGTTGAGCTGCGACTTATAGTTTTCGAGAAAATGGAATTTTTCTATCGCTCTTCGAGGTAGTCAGGAATTCCAACCCCTGTAAAAATTTGAAAATTTTTTTTTCATCCCCGATTTGAAAACTGTTTATGTAGAATTAAGCTCGCACCCTTCCTGAATTCAAATCTGCTTTTGGGGTTGAGCTGCGACTTATAGTTTTCGAGAAAATGGAATTTTTGTATAGCTCTTCGAGGTAGTCAGGAATTCCAATGCAACCCCTGTAAAAATTTGAAAATTTTATTTTCATCCCCGATTTGAAAACTGCTTATGGAGAATTAAGCTCGCACCTTTTCTGAATTTAAATCTGCTTTTGGAGTTGAGCTGCGACTTATAGTTTTCGAGAAAATGGAATTTTTCTATCGCTCTTCGAGGTAGTCAGGAATTCCAATGCAACCCCTGTAAAAATTTGAAAATTTTTTTTTCATCCTCGATTTGAAAACTGTTTATGTAGAATTAAGCTCGCACCCTTCCTGAATTCAAATCTGCTTTTGGGGTTGAGCTGCGACTTACAGTTTTCGAGAAAATGGAATTTTTGTATAGCTCTTCGAGGTAGTCAGGAATTCCAATGCAACCCCTGTAAAAATTTGAAAATTTTTTTTTCATCCCCGATTTGAAAACTGTTTATGTAGAATTAAGCTCGCACCCTTCCTGAATTCAAATCTGCTTTTGGGGTTGAGCTGCGACTTATAGTTTTCGACAAAATGGAATTTTTGTATAGCTCTTCGAGGTAGTCAGGAATTCCAATGCAACCCCTGTAAAAATTTGAAAATTTTTTTTTCATCCCCGATTTGAAAACTGTTTATGTAGAATTAAGCTCGCACCTTTCCTGAATTCAAATCTGCTTTTGGAGTTGAGCTGCGACTTGTAGTTTTCGAGAAAATGGAATTTTTGTATAGCTCTTCGAGGTAGTCAGGAATTCCAATGCAACCCCTGTAAAAATTTGAAAATTTTTTTTTCATCCCCGATTTGAAAACTGTTTATCTAGAATTAAGCTCGCACCTTTCCTGAATTCAAATCTGCTTTTGGGGTTGAGCTGCGACTTATAGTTTTCGAGAAAATGGAATTTTTCTATCGCTCTTCGAGGTAGTCAGGAATTCCAATGCAACCCCTGTAAAAATTTGAAAATTTTTTTTTCATCCCCGATTTGAAAACTGTTTATGTAGAATTAAGCTCGCACCCTTCCTGAATTCAAATCTGCTTTTGGGGTTGAGCTGCGACTTACAGTTTTCGAGAAAATGGAATTTTTGTATAGCTCTTCGAGGTAGTCAGGAATTCCAATGCAACCCCTGTAAAAATTTGAAAATTTTTTTTTCATCCCCGATTTGAAAACTGTTTATGTAGAATTAAGCTCGCACCCTTCCTGAATTCAAATCTGCTTTTGGGGTTGAGCTGCGACTTATAGTTTTCGAGAAAATGGAATTTTTGTATAGCTCTTCGAGGTAGTCAGGAATTCCAATGCAACCCCTGTAAAAATTTGAAAATTTTTTTTTCATCCCCGATTTGAAAACTGTTTATCTAGAATTAAGCTCGCACCTTTCCTGAATTCAAATCTGCTTTTGGGGTTGAGCTGCGACTTATAGTTTTCGAGAAAATGGAATTTTTGTATAGCTCTTCGAGGTAGTCAGGAATTCCAATGCAACCCCTGTAAAAATTTGAAAATTTTATTTTCATCCCCGATTTGAAAACTGCTTATGGAGAATTAAGCTCGCACCTTTTCTGAATTTAAATCTGCTTTTGGAGTTGAGCTGCGACTTATAGTTTTCGAGAAAATGGAATTTTTCTATCGCTCTTCGAGGTAGTCAGGAATTCCAATGCAACCCCTGTAAAAATTTGAAAATTTTTTTTTCATCCCCGATTTGAAAACTGTTTATGTAGAATTAAGCTCGCACCCTTCCTGAATTCAAATCTGCTTTTGGGGTTGAGCTGCGACTTACAGTTTTCGAGAAAATGGAATTTTTGTATAGCTCTTCGAGGTAGTCAGGAATTCCAATGCAACCCCTGTAAAAATTTGAAAATTTTTTTTTCATCCCCGATTTGAAAACTGTTTATGTAGAATTAAGCTCGCACCCTTCCTGAATTTAAATCTGCTTTTGGGGTTGAGCTGCGACTTATAGTTTTCGAGAAAATGGAATTTTTGTATAGCTCTTCGAGGTAGTCAGGAATTCCAATGCAACCCCTGTAAAAATTTGAAAATTTTTTTTTCATCCCCGATTTGAAAACTGTTTATGTAGAATTAAGCTCGCACCTTTCCTGAATTCAAATCTGCTTTTGGAGTTGAGCTGCGACTTGTAGTTTTCGAGAAAATGGAATTTTTGTATAGCTCTTCGAGGTAGTCAGGAATTCCAATGCAACCCCTGTAAAAATTTGAAAATTTTTTTTTCATCCCCGATTTGAAAACTGTTTATCTAGAATTAAGCTCCCACCTTTCCTGAATTCAAATCTGCTTTTGGGGTTGAGCTGCGACTTATAGTTTTCGAGAAAATGGAATTTTTGTATAGCTCTTCGAGGTAGTCAGGAATTCCAATGCAACCCCTGTAAAAATTTGAAAATTTTTTTTTCATCCCCGATTTGAAAACTGTTTATGTAGAATTAAGCTCGCACCCTTCCTGAATTCAAATCTGCTTTTGGGGTTGAGCTGCGACTTACAGTTTTCGAGAAAATGGAATTTTTGTATAGCTCTTCGAGGTAGTCAGGAATTCCAATGCAACCCCTGTAAAAATTTGAAAATTTTTTTTTCATCCCCGATTTGAAAACTGTTTATGTAGAATTAAGCTCGCACCTTTCCTGAATTCAAATCTGCTTTTGGAGTTGAGCTGCGACTTGTAGTTTTCGAGAAAATGGAATTTTTGTATAGCTCTTCGAGGTAGTCAGGAATTCCAATGCAACCCCTGTAAGAATTTGAAAATTTTTTTTTCATCCCCGATTTGAAAACTGTTTATGTAGAATTAAGCTCGCACCCTTCCTGAATTCAAATCTGCTTTTGGGGTTGAGCTGCGACTTATAGTTTTCGAGAAAATGGAATTTTTGTATAGCTCTTCGAGGTAGTCAGGAATTCCAATGCAACCCCTGTAAAAATTTGAAAATTTTTTTTTCATCCCCGATTTGAAAACTGTTTATCTAGAATTAAGCTCGCACCTTTCCTGAATTCAAATCTGCTTTTGGGGTTGAGCTGCGACTTATAGTTTTCGAGAAAATGGAATTTTTGTATAGCTCTTCGAGGTAGTCAGGAATTCCAATGCAACCCCTGTAAAAATTTGAAAATTTTATTTTCATCCCCGATTTGAAAACTGCTTATGGAGAATTAAGCTCGCACCTTTTCTGAATTTAAATCTGCTTTTGGAGTTGAGCTGCGACTTATAGTTTTCGAGAAAATGGAATTTTTCTATCGCTCTTCGAGGTAGTCAGGAATTCCAATGCAACCCCTGTAAAAATTTGAAAATTTTTTTTTCATCCCCGATTTGAAAACTGTTTATGTAGAATTAAGCTCGCACCCTTCCTGAATTCAAATCTGCTTTTGGGGTTGAGCTGCGACTTACAGTTTTCGAGAAAATGGAATTTTTGTATAGCTCTTCGAGGTAGTCAGGAATTCCAATGCAACCCCTGTAAAAATTTGAAAATTTTTTTTTCATCCCCGATTTGAAAACTGTTTATCTAGAATTAAGCTCGCACCTTTCCTGAATTCAAATCTGCTTTTGGGGTTGAGCTGCGACTTATAGTTTTCGAGAAAATGGAATTTTTGTATAGCTCTTCGAGGTAGTCAGGAATTCCAATGCAACCCCTGTAAAAATTTGAAAATTTTATTTTCATCCCCGATTTGAAAACTGCTTATGGAGAATTAAGCTCGCACCTTTTCTGAATTTAAATCTGCTTTTGGAGTTGAGCTGCGACTTATAGTTTTCGAGAAAATGGAATTTTTCTATCGCTCTTCGAGGTAGTCAGGAATTCCAATGCAACCCCTGTAAAAATTTGAAAATTTTTTTTTCATCCCCGATTTGAAAACTGTTTATGTAGAATTAAGCTCGCACCCTTCCTGAATTCAAATCTGCTTTTGGGGTTGAGCTGCGACTTACAGTTTTCGAGAAAATGGAATTTTTGTATAGCTCTTCGAGGTAGTCAGGAATTCCAATGCAACCCCTGTAAAAATTTGAAAATTTTTTTTTCATCCCCGATTTGAAAACTGTTTATGTAGAATTAAGCTCGCACCCTTCCTGAATTTAAATCTGCTTTTGGGGTTGAGCTGCGACTTATAGTTTTCGAGAAAATGGAATTTTTGTATAGCTCTTCGAGGTAGTCAGGAATTCCAATGCAACCCCTGTAAAAATTTGAAAATTTTTTTTTCATCCCCGATTTGAAAACTGTTTATGTAGAATTAAGCTCGCACCTTTCCTGAATTCAAATCTGCTTTTGGAGTTGAGCTGCGACTTGTAGTTTTCGAGAAAATGGAATTTTTGTATAGCTCTTCGAGGTAGTCAGGAATTCCAATGCAACCCCTGTAAAAATTTGAAAATTTTTTTTTCATCCCCGATTTGAAAACTGTTTATCTAGAATTAAGCTCCCACCTTTCCTGAATTCAAATCTGCTTTTGGGGTTGAGCTGCGACTTATAGTTTTCGAGAAAATGGAATTTTTGTATAGCTCTTCGAGGTAGTCAGGAATTCCAATGCAACCCCTGTAAAAATTTGAAAATTTTTTTTTCATCCCCGATTTGAAAACTGTTTATGTAGAATTAAGCTCGCACCCTTCCTGAATTCAAATCTGCTTTTGGGGTTGAGCTGCGACTTACAGTTTTCGAGAAAATGGAATTTTTGTATAGCTCTTCGAGGTAGTCAGGAATTCCAATGCAACCCCTGTAAAAATTTGAAAATTTTTTTTTCATCCCCGATTTGAAAACTGTTTATGTAGAATTAAGCTCGCACCTTTCCTGAATTCAAATCTGCTTTTGGAGTTGAGCTGCGACTTGTAGTTTTCGAGAAAATGGAATTTTTGTATAGCTCTTCGAGGTAGTCAGGAATTCCAATGCAACCCCTGTAAGAATTTGAAAATTTTTTTTTCATCCCCGATTTGAAAACTGTTTATGTAGAATTAAGCTCGCACCCTTCCTGAATTCAAATCTGCTTTTGGGGTTGAGCTGCGACTTATAGTTTTCGAGAAAATGGAATTTTTGTATAGCTCTTCGAGGTAGTCAGGAATTCCAATGCAACCCCTGTAAAAATTTGAAAATTTTTTTTTCATCCCCGATTTGAAAACTGTTTATCTAGAATTAAGCTCGCACCTTTCCTGAATTCAAATCTGCTTTTGGGGTTGAGCTGCGACTTATAGTTTTCGAGAAAATGGAATTTTTGTATAGCTCTTCGAGGTAGTCAGGAATTCCAATGCAACCCCTGTAAAAATTTGAAAATTTTATTTTCATCCCCGATTTGAAAACTGCTTATGGAGAATTAAGCTCGCACCTTTTCTGAATTTAAATCTGCTTTTGGAGTTGAGCTGCGACTTATAGTTTTCGAGAAAATGGAATTTTTCTATCGCTCTTCGAGGTAGTCAGGAATTCCAATGCAACCCCTGTAAAAATTTGAAAATTTTTTTTTCATCCCCGATTTGAAAACTGTTTATGTAGAATTAAGCTCGCACCCTTCCTGAATTCAAATCTGCTTTTGGGGTTGAGCTGCGACTTACAGTTTTCGAGAAAATGGAATTTTTGTATAGCTCTTCGAGGTAGTCAGGAATTCCAATGCAACCCCTGTAAAAATTTGAAAATTTTTTTTTCATCCCCGATTTGAAAACTGTTTATGTAGAATTAAGCTCGCACCCTTCCTGAATTCAAATCTGCTTTTGGGGTTGAGCTGCGACTTACAGTTTTCGAGAAAATGGAATTTTTGTATAGCTCTTCGAGGTAGTCAGGAATTCCAATGCAACCCCTGTAAAAATTTGAAAATTTTTTTTTCATCCCCGATTTGAAAACTGTTTATGTAGAATTAAGCTCGCACCTTTCCTGAATTCAAATCTGCTTTTGGGGTTGAGCTGCGACTTATAGTTTTCGAGAAAATGGAATTTTTGTATAGCTCTTCGAGGTAGTCAGGAATTCCAATGCAACCCCTGTAAAAATTTGAAAATTTTTTTTTCATCCCCGATTTGAAAACTGTTTATGTAGAATTAAGCTCGCACCTTTCCTGAATTCAAATCTGCTTTTGGAGTTGAGCTGCGATTTGTAGTTTTCGAGAAAATGGAATTTTTGTATAGCTCTTCGAGGTAGTAAGGAATTCCAATGCAACCCCTGTAAAAATTTGAAAATTTTTTTTTCATCCCCGATTTGAAAACTGTTTATCTAGAATTAAGCTCGCACCTTTCCTGAATTCAAATCTGCTTTTGGGGTTGAGCTGCGACTTATAGTTTTCGAGAAAATGGAATTTTTCTATCGCTCTTCGAGGTAGTCAGGAATTCCAATGCAACCCCTGTAAAAATTTGAAAATTTTTTTTTCATCCCCGATTTGAAAACTGTTTATGTAGAATTAAGCTCGCACCCTTCCTGAATTCAAATCTGCTTTTGGGGTTGAGCTGCGACTTACAGTTTTCGAGAAAATGGAATTTTTGTATAGCTCTTCGAGGTAGTCAGGAATTCCAATGCAACCCCTGTAAAAATTTGAAAATTTTTTTTTCATCCCCGATTTGAAAACTGTTTATGTAGAATTAAGCTCGCACCCTTCCTGAATTCAAATCTGCTTTTGGGGTTGAGCTGCGACTTACAGTTTTCGAGAAAATGGAATTTTTGTATAGCTCTTCGAGGTAGTCAGGAATTCCAATGCAACCCCTGTAAAAATTTGAAAATTTTTTTTTCATCCCCGATTTGAAAACTGTTTATGTAGAATTAAGCTCGCACCTTTCCTGAATTCAAATCTGCTTTTGGAGTTGAGCTGCGACTTGTAGTTTTCGAGAAAATGCAATTTTTGTATAGCTCTTCGAGGTAGTCAGGAATTCCAATGCAACCCCTGTAAAAATTTGAAAATTTTTTTTTCATCCCCGATTTGAAAACTGTTTATCTAGAATTAAGCTCGCACCTTTCCTGAATTCAAATCTGCTTTTGGGGTTGAGCTGCGACTTATAGTTTTCGAGAAAATGGAATTTTTCTATCGCTCTTCGAGGTAGTCAGGAATTCCAATGCAACCCCTGTAAAAATTTGAAAATTTTTTTTTCATCCCCGATTTGAAAACTGTTTATGTAGAATTAAGCTCGCACCCTTCCTGAATTCAAATCTGCTTTTGGGGTTGAGCTGCGACTTACAGTTTTCGAGAAAATGGAATTTTTGTATAGCTCTTCGAGGTAGTCAGGAATTCCAATGCAACCCCTGTAAAAATTTGAAAATTTTTTTTTCATCCCCGATTTGAAAACTGTTTATGTAGAATTAAGCTCGCACCCTTCCTGAATTCAAATCTGCTTTTGGGGTTGAGCTGCGACTTACAGTTTTCGAGAAAATGGAATTTTTGTATAGCTCTTCGAGGTAGTCAGGAATTCCAATGCAACCCCTGTAAAAATTTGAAAATTTTTTTTTCATCCCCGATTTGAAAACTGTTTATGTAGAATTAAGCTCGCACCCTTCCTGAATTCAAATCTGCTTTTGGGGTTGAGCTGCGACTTACAGTTTTCGAGAAAATGGAATTTTTGTATAGCTCTTCGAGGTAGTCAGGAATTCCAATGCAACCCCTGTAAAAATTTGAAAATTTTTTTTTCATCCCCGATTTGAAAACTGTTTATGTAGAATTAAGCTCGCACCTTTCCTGAATTCAAATCTGCTTTTGGAGTTGAGCTGCGACTTGTAGTTTTCGAGAAAATGGAATTTTTGTATAGCTCTTCGAGGTAGTCAGGAATTCCAATGCAACCCCTGTAAGAATTTGAAAATTTTTTTTTCATCCCCGATTTGAAAACTGTTTATGTAGAATTAAGCTCGCACCCTTCCTGAATTCAAATCTGCTTTTGGGGTTGAGCTGCGACTTATAGTTTTCGAGAAAATGGAATTTTTGTATAGCTCTTCGAGGTAGTCAGGAATTCCAATGCAACCCCTGTAAAAATTTGAAAATTTTTTTTTCATCCCCATTTGAAAACTGTTTATCTAGAATTAAGCTCGCACCTTTCCTGAATTCAAATCTGCTTTTGGGGTTGAGCTGCGACTTATAGTTTTCGAGAAAATGGAATTTTTGTATAGCTCTTCGAGGTAGTCAGGAATTCCAATGCAACCCCTGTAAAAATTTGAAAATTTTATTTTCATCCCCGATTTGAAAACTGCTTATGGAGAATTAAGCTCGCACCTTTTCTGAATTTAAATCTGCTTTTGGAGTTGAGCTGCGACTTATAGTTTTCGAGAAAATGGAATTTTTCTATCGCTCTTCGAGGTAGTCAGGAATTCCAATGCAACCCCTGTAAAAATTTGAAAATTTTTTTTTCATCCCCGATTTGAAAACTGTTTATGTAGAATTAAGCTCGCACCCTTCCTGAATTCAAATCTGCTTTTGGGGTTGAGCTGCGACTTACAGTTTTCGAGAGAATGGAATTTTTGTATAGCTCTTCGAGGTAGTCAGGAATTCCAATGCAACCCCTGTAAAAATTTGAAAATTTTTTTTTCATCCCCGATTTGAAAACTGTTTATGTAGAATTAAGCTCGCACCCTTCCTGAATTCAAATCTGCTTTTGGGGTTGAGCTGCGACTTACAGTTTTCGAGAAAATGGAATTTTTGTATAGCTCTTCGAGGTAGTCAGGAATTCCAATGCAACCCCTGTAAAAATTTGAAAATTTTATTTTCATCCCCGATTTGAAAACTGCTTATGGAGAATTAAGCTCGCACCTTTTCTGAATTTAAATCTGCTTTTGGAGTTGAGCTGCGACTTATAGTTTTCGAGAAAATGGAATTTTTCTATCGCTCTTCGAGGTAGTCAGGAATTCCAGTGCAACCCCTGTAAAAATTTGAAAATTTTTTTTTCATCCCCGATTTGAAAACTGTTTATGTAGAATTAAGCTCGCACCCTTCCTGAATTCAAATCTGCTTTTGGGGTTGAGCTGCGACTTACAGTTTTCGAGAGAATGGAATTTTTGTATAGCTCTTCGAGGTAGTCAGGAATTCCAATGCAACCCCTGTAAAAATTTGAAAATTTTTTTTTCATCCCCGATTTGAAAACTGTTTATGTAGAATTAAGCTCGCACCCTTCCTGAATTCAAATCTGCTTTTGGGGTTGAGCTGCGACTTACAGTTTTCGAGAAAATGGAATTTTTGTATAGCTCTTCGAGGTAGTCAGGAATTCCAATGCAACCCCTGTAAAAATTTGAAAATTTTTTTTTCATCCCCGATTTGAAAACTGTTTATGTAGAATTAAGCTCGCACCTTTCCTGAATTCAAATCTGCTTTTGGGGTTGAGCTGCGACTTATAGTTTTCGAGAAAATGGAATTTTTGTATAGCTCTTCGAGGTAGTCAGGAATTCCAATGCAACCCCTGTAAAAATTTGAAAATTTTTTTTTCATCCCCGATTTGAAAACTGTTTATGTAGAATTAAGCTCGCACCTTTCCTGAATTCAAATCTGCTTTTGGAGTTGAGCTGCGACTTGTAGTTTTCGAGAAAATGGAATTTTTGTATAGCTCTTCGAGGTAGTCAGGAATTCCAATGCAACCCCTGTAAAAATTTGAAAATTTTTTTTTCATCCCCGATTTGAAAACTGTTTATCTAGAATTAAGCTCGCACCTTTCCTGAATTCAAATCTGCTTTTGGGGTTGAGCTGCGACTTATAGTTTTCGAGAAAATGGAATTTTTGTATAGCTCTTCGAGGTAGTCAGGAATTCCAATGCAACCCCTGTAAAAATTTGAAAATTTTATTTTCATCCTCAATTTGAAAACTGTTTATGTAGAATTAAGCTCGCACGTTTCCTGAATTCAAATCTGCTTTTGGAGTTGAGCTGCGACTTGTAGTTTTCGAGAAAATGGAATTTTTGTATCGCTCTTCGAGGTAGTCAGGAATTCCAATGCAACCCGTGTAAGAATTTGAAAATTTTTTTTTCATCCCCGATTTGAAAACTGCTTATGTAGAATTAAGCTCGCACCTTTTCTGAATTTAAATCTGCTTTTGGAGTTGAGCTGCGACTTATAGTTTTCGAGAAAATGGAATTTTTGTATAGCTCTTCGAGGTAGTCAGGAATTCCAATGCAACCCCTGTAAAAATTTTAAAATTTTTTTTTCATCCCCGATTTGAAAACTGTTTATGTAGAATTAAGCTCGCACCTTTCCTGAATTCAAATCTGCTTTTGGGGTTGAGCTGCGACTTACAGTTTTCGAGAAAATGGAATTTTTGTATAGCTCTTCGAGGTAGTCAGGAATTCCAATGCAACCCCTGTAAAAATTTTAAAATTTTTTTTTCATCCCCGATTTGAAAACTGTTTATGTAGAATTAGGCTCGCACCTTTCCTGAATTCAAATCTGCTTTTGGGGTTGAGCTGCGACTTATAGTTTTCGAGAAAATGGAATTTTTCTATCGCTCTTCGAGGTAGTCAGGAATTCCAATCCAACCCCTGTAAAAATTTGAAAATTTTTGTTTCATCCCCGATTTGAAAACTGTTAATGTGGAATTAAGCTCGCACCTTTCCTGAATTCAAATCTGCTTTTGGGGTTGAGCTGCGACTTATAGTTTTCGAGAAAATGGAATTTTTGTATAGCTCTTCGAGGTAGTCAGGAATTCCAATGCAACCCCTGTAAAAATGTTAAAATTTTTTTTTCATCCCCGATTTGAAAACTGTTTATGTAGAATTAGGCTCGCACCTTTCCTGAATTCAAATCTGCTTTTGGGGTTGAGCTGCGACTTATAGTTTTCGAGAAAATGGAATTTTTCTATCGCTCTTCGAGGTAGTCAGGAATTCCAATGCAACCCCTGTAAAAATTTGAAAATTTTTTTTTCATCCCCGATTTGAAAACTGTTTATCTAGAATTAAGCTCGCACCTTTCCTGAATTCAAATCTGCTTTTGGGGTTGAGCTGCGACTTATAGTTTTCGAGAAAATGGAATTTTTGTATAGCTCTTCGAGGTAGTCAGGAATTCCAATGCAACCCCTGTAAAAATTTGAAAATTTTATTTTCATCCCCGATTTGAAAACTGTTTATGTAGAATTAAGCTCGCACATTTCCTGAATTCAAATCTGCTTTTGGAGTTGAGCTGCGACTTGTAGTTTTCGAGAAAATGGAATTTTTGTATAGCTCTTCGAGGTAGTCAGGAATTCCAATGCAACCCCTGTAAGAATTTGAAAATTTTTTTTTCATCCCCGATTTGAAAACTGCTTATGTAGAATTAAGCTCGCACCTTTTCTGAATTTAAATCTGCTTTCGGAGTTGAGCTGCGACTTATAGTTTTCGAGAAAATGGAATTTTTCTATCGCTCTTCGAGGTAGTCAGGAATTCCAATGCAACCCCTGTAAAAATTTGAAAATTTTTTTTTCATCCCCGATTTGAAAACTGTTTATGTAGAATTAAGCTCGCACCCTTCCTGAATTCAAATCTGCTTTTGGGGTTGAGCTGCGACTTACAGTTTTCGAGAAAATAAAATTTTTGTATAGCTCTTCGAGGTAGTCAGGAATTCCAATGCAACCCCTGTAAAAATTTGAAAATTTTTTTTTCATCCCCGATTTGAAAACTGTTTATGTAGAATTAAGCTCGCACCCTTCCTGAATTCAAATCTGCTTTTGGGGTTGAGCTGCGACTTACAGTTTTCGAGAAAATGGAATTTTTGTATAGCTCTTCGAGGTAGTCAGGAATTCCAATGCAACCCCTGTAAAAATTTGAAAATTTTTTTTTCATCCCCGATTTGAAAACTGTTTATGTAGAATTAAGCTCGCACCCTTCCTGAATTCAAATCTGCTTTTGGGGTTGAGCTGCGACTTACAGTTTTCGAGAAAATGGAATTTTTGTATAGCTCTTCGAGGTAGTCAGGAATTCCAATGCAACCACTGTAAAAATTTGAAAATTTTTTTTACATCCCCGATTTGAAAACTGTTTATGTAGAATTAAGCTCGCACCTTTCCTGAATTCAAATCTGCTTTTGGAGTTGAGCTGCGACTTGTAGTTTTCGAGAAAATGGAATTTTTGTATAGCTCTTCGAGGTAGTCAGGAATTCCAATGCAACCCCTGTAAAAATTTGAAAATTTTTTTTTCATCCCCGATTTGAAAACTGTTTATCTAGAATTAAGCTCGCACCTTTCCTGAATTCAAATCTGCTTTTGGGGTTGAGCTGCGACTTATAGTTTTCGAGAAAATGGAATTTTTGTATAGCTCTTCGAGGTAGTCAGGAATTCCAATGCAACCCCTGTAAAAATTTTAAAATTTTTTCCTCATCCCCGATTTGAAAACTGCTTATGTAGAATTAAGCTCGCACCTTTTCTGAATTCAAATCTGCTTTTGGAGTTGAGCTGCGACTTGTAGTTTTCGAGAAAATGGAATTTTTGTATAGCTCTTCGAGGTAGTCAGGAATTCCAATGCAACCCCTGTAAAAATTTGAAAATTTTATTTTCATCCCCGATTTGAAAACTGTTTATGTAGAATTAAGCTCGCACCCTTCCTGAATTCAAATCTGCTTTTGGGGTTGAGCTGCGACTTACAGTTTTCGAGAAAATGGAATTTTTGTATAGCTCTTCGAGGTAGTCAGGAATTCCAATGCAACCCCTGTAAAAATTTGAAAATTTTTTTTTCATCCCCGATTTGAAAACTGTTTATGTAGAATTAAGCTCGCACCTTTCCTGAATTCAAATCTGCTTTTGGGGTTGAGCTGCGACTTATAGTTTTCGAGAAAATGGAATTTTTGTATAGCTCTTCGAGGTAGTCAGGAATTCCAATGCAACCACTGTAAAAATTTGAAAATTTTTTTTTCATCCCCGATTTGAAAACTGTTTATGTAGAATTAAGCTCGCACCTTTCCTGAATTCAAATCTGCTTTTGGGGTTGAGCTGCGACTTATAGTTTTCGAGAAAATGGAATTTTTGTATAGCTCTTCGAGGTAGTCAGGAATTCCAATGCAACCCCTGTAAAAATTTGAAAATTTTTTTTTCATCCCCGATTTGAAAACTGTTTATGTAGAATTAAGCTCGCACCTTTCCTGAATTCAAATCTGCTTTTGGAGTTGAGCTGCGACTTGTAGTTTTCGAGAAAATGGAATTTTTGTATAGCTCTTCGAGGTAGTAAGGAATTCCAATGCAACCCCTGTAAAAATTTGAAAATTTTTTTTTCATCCCCGATTTGAAAACTGTTTATCTAGAATTAAGCTCGCACCTTTCCTGAATTCAAATCTGCTTTTGGGGTTGAGCTGCGACTTATAGTTTTCGAGAAAATGGAATTTTTCTATCGCTCTTCGAGGTAGTCAGGAATTCCAATGCAACCCCTGTAAAAATTTGAAAATTTTTTTTTCATCCCCGATTTGAAAACTGTTTATGTAGAATTAAGCTCGCACCCTTCCTGAATTCAAATCTGCTTTTGGGGTTGAGCTGCGACTTACAGTTTTCGAGAAAATGGAATTTTTGTATAGCTCTTCGAGGTAGTCAGGAATTCCAATGCAACCACTGTAAAAATTTGAAAATTTTTTTTTCATCCCCGATTTGAAAACTGTTTATGTAGAATTAAGCTCGCACCTTTCCTGAATTCAAATCTGCTTTTGGAGTTGAGCTGCGACTTGTAGTTTTCGAGAAAATGGAATTTTTGTATAGCTCTTCGAGGTAGTCAGGAATTCCAATGCAACCCCTGTAAAAATTTGAAAATTTTTTTTTCATCCCCGATTTGAAAACTGTTTATCTAGAATTAAGCTCGCACCTTTCCTGAATTCAAATCTGCTTTTGGGGTTGAGCTGCGACTTATAGTTTTCGAGAAAATGGAATTTTTGTATAGCTCTTCGAGGTAGTCAGGAATTCCAATGCAACCCCTGTAAAAATTTGAAAATTTTTTCCTCATCCCCGATTTGAAAACTGCTTATGTAGAATTAAGCTCGCACCTTTTCTGAATTCAAATCTGCTTTTGGAGTTGAGCTGCGACTTGTAGTTTTCGAGAAAATGGAATTTTTGTATAGCTCTTCGAGGTAGTCAGGAATTCCAATGCAACCCCTGTAAAAATTTGAAAATTTTATTTTCATCCCCGATTTGAAAACTGTTTATGTAGAATTAAGCTCGCACCCTTCCTGAATTCAAATCTGCTTTTGGGGTTGAGCTGCGACTTACAGTTTTCGAGAAAATGGAATTTTTGTATAGCTCTTCGAGGTAGTCAGGAATTCCAATGCAACCCCTGTAAAAATTTGAAAATTTTTTTTTCATCCCCGATTTGAAAACTGTTTATGTAGAATTAAGCTCGCACCTTTCCTGAATTCAAATCTGCTTTTGGGGTTGAGCTGCGACTTATAGTTTTCGAGAAAATGGAATTTTTGTATAGCTCTTCGAGGTAGTCAGGAATTCCAATGCAACCACTGTAAAAATTTGAAAATTTTTTTTTCATCCCCGATTTGAAAACTGTTTATGTAGAATTAAGCTCGCACCTTTCCTGAATTCAAATCTGCTTTTGGGGTTGAGCTGCGACTTATAGTTTTCGAGAAAATGGAATTTTTGTATAGCTCTTCGAGGTAGTCAGGAATTCCAATGCAACCCCTGTAAAAATTTGAAAATTTTTTTTTCATCCCCGATTTGAAAACTGTTTATGTAGAATTAAGCTCGCACCTTTCCTGAATTCAAATCTGCTTTTGGAGTTGAGCTGCGACTTGTAGTTTTCGAGAAAATGGAATTTTTGTATAGCTCTTCGAGGTAGTAAGGAATTCCAATGCAACCCCTGTAAAAATTTGAAAATTTTTTTTTCATCCCCGATTTGAAAACTGTTTATCTAGAATTAAGCTCGCACCTTTCCTGAATTCAAATCTGCTTTTGGGGTTGAGCTGCGACTTATAGTTTTCGAGAAAATGGAATTTTTCTATCGCTCTTCGAGGTAGTCAGGAATTCCAATGCAACCCCTGTAAAAATTTGAAAATTTTTTTTTCATCCCCGATTTGAAAACTGTTTATGTAGAATTAAGCTCGCACCCTTCCTGAATTCAAATCTGCTTTTGGGGTTGAGCTGCGACTTACAGTTTTCGAGAAAATGGAATTTTTGTATAGCTCTTCGAGGTAGTCAGGAATTCCAATGCAACCCCTGTAAAAATTTGAAAATTTTTTTTTCATCCCCGATTTGAAAACTGTTTATGTAGAATTAAGCTCGCACCTTTCCTGAATTCAAATCTGCTTTTGGAGTTGAGCTGCGACTTGTAGTTTTCGAGAAAATGGAATTTTTGTATAGCTCTTCGAGGTAGTCAGGAATTCCAATGCAACCCCTGTAAAAATTTGAAAATTTTTTTTTCATCCCCGATTTGAAAACTGTTTATGTAGAATTAAGCTCGCACCCTTCCTGAATTCAAATCTGCTTTTGGGGTTGAGCTGCGACTTACAGTTTTCGAGAAAATGCAATTTTTGTATAGCTCTTCGAGGTAGTCAGGAATTCCAATGCAACCCCTGTAAAAATTTGAAAATTTTTTTTTCATCCCCGATTTGAAAACTGTTTATCTAGAATTAAGCTCGCACCTTTCCTGAATTCAAATCTGCTTTTGGGGTTGAGCTGCGACTTATAGTTTTCGAGAAAATGGAATTTTTGTATAGCTCTTCGAGGTAGTCAGGAATTCCAATGCAACCCCTGTAAAAATTTGAAAATTTTTTTTTCATCCCCGATTTGAAAACTGTTTATGTAGAATTAAGCTCGCACCTTTCCTGAATTCAAATCTGCTTTTGGAGTTGAGCTGCGACTTGTAGTTTTCGAGAAAATGGAATTTTTGTATAGCTCTTCGAGGTAGTCAGGAATTCCAATGCAACCCCTGTAAAAATTTGAAAATTTTTTTTTCATCCCCGATTTGAAAACTGTTTATGTAGAATTAAGCTCGCACCTTTCCTGAATTCAAATCTGCTTTTGGAGTTGAGCTGCGACTTGTAGTTTTCGAGAAAATGGAATTTTTGTATAGCTCTTCGAGGTAGTCAGGAATTCCAATGCAACCCCTGTAAAAATTTGAAAATTTTTTTTTCATCCCCGATTTGAAAACTGTTATCTAGAATTAAGCTCGCACCTTTCCTGAATTCAAATCTGCTTTTGGGGTTGAGCTGCGACTTATAGTTTTCGAGAAAATGGAATTTTTCTATCGCTCTTCGAGGTAGTCAGGAATTCCAATGCAACCCCTGTAAAAATTTGAAAATTTTTTTTTCATCCCCGATTTGAAAACTGTTTATGTAGAATTAAGCTCGCACCCTTCCTGAATTCAAATCTGCTTTTGGGGTTGAGCTGCGACTTACAGTTTTCGAGAAAATGGAATTTTTGTATAGCTCTTCGAGGTAGTCAGGAATTCCAATGCAACCCCTGTAAAAATTTGAAAATTTTTTTTTCATCCCCGATTTGAAAACTGTTTATGTAGAATTAAGCTCGCACCTTTCCTGAATTCAAATCTGCTTTTGGAGTTGAGCTGCGACTTGTAGTTTTCGAGAAAATGGAATTTTTGTATAGCTCTTCGAGGTAGTCAGGAATTCCAATGCAACCCCTGTAAGAATTTGAAAATTTTTTTTTCATCCCCGATTTGAAAACTGTTTATGTAGAATTAAGCTCGCACCCTTCCTGAATTCAAATCTGCTTTTGGGGTTGAGCTGCGACTTATAGTTTTCGAGAAAATGGAATTTTTGTATAGCTCTTCGAGGTAGTCAGGAATTCCAATGCAACCCCTGTAAAAATTTGAAAATTTTTTTTTCATCCCCATTTGAAAACTGTTTATCTAGAATTAAGCTCGCACCTTTCCTGAATTCAAATCTGCTTTTGGGGTTGAGCTGCGACTTATAGTTTTCGAGAAAATGGAATTTTTGTATAGCTCTTCGAGGTAGTCAGGAATTCCAATGCAACCCCTGTAAAAATTTGAAAATTTTATTTTCATCCCCGATTTGAAAACTGCTTATGGAGAATTAAGCTCGCACCTTTTCTGAATTTAAATCTGCTTTTGGAGTTGAGCTGCGACTTATAGTTTTCGAGAAAATGGAATTTTTCTATCGCTCTTCGAGGTAGTCAGGAATTCCAATGCAACCCCTGTAAAAATTTGAAAATTTTTTTTTCATCCCCGATTTGAAAACTGTTTATGTAGAATTAAGCTCGCACCCTTCCTGAATTCAAATCTGCTTTTGGGGTTGAGCTGCGACTTACAGTTTTCGAGAGAATGGAATTTTTGTATAGCTCTTCGAGGTAGTCAGGAATTCCAATGCAACCCCTGTAAAAATTTGAAAATTTTTTTTTCATCCCCGATTTGAAAACTGTTTATGTAGAATTAAGCTCGCACCCTTCCTGAATTCAAATCTGCTTTTGGGGTTGAGCTGCGACTTACAGTTTTCGAGAAAATGGAATTTTTGTATAGCTCTTCGAGGTAGTCAGGAATTCCAATGCAACCCCTGTAAAAATTTGAAAATTTTTTTTTCATCCCCGATTTGAAAACTGTTTATGTAGAATTAAGCTCGCACCTTTCCTGAATTCAAATCTGCTTTTGGGGTTGAGCTGCGACTTATAGTTTTCGAGAAAATGGAATTTTTGTATAGCTCTTCGAGGTAGTCAGGAATTCCAATGCAACCCCTGTAAAAATTTGAAAATTTTTTTTTCATCCCCGATTTGAAAACTGTTTATGTAGAATTAAGCTCGCACCTTTCCTGAATTCAAATCTGCTTTTGGAGTTGAGCTGCGACTTGTAGTTTTCGAGAAAATGGAATTTTTGTATAGCTCTTCGAGGTAGTCAGGAATTCCAATGCAACCCCTGTAAAAATTTGAAAATTTTTTTTTCATCCCCGATTTGAAAACTGTTTATCTAGAATTAAGCTCGCACCTTTCCTGAATTCAAATCTGCTTTTGGGGTTGAGCTGCGACTTATAGTTTTCGAGAAAATGGAATTTTTGTATAGCTCTTCGAGGTAGTCAGGAATTCCAATGCAACCCCTGTAAAAATTTGAAAATTTTTTTTTCATCCCCGATTTGAAAACTGTTTATCTAGAATTAAGCTCGCACCTTTCCTGAATTCAAATCTGCTTTTGGGGTTGAGCTGCGACTTATAGTTTTCGAGAAAATGGAATTTTTGTATAGCTCTTCGAGGTAGTCAGGAATTCCAATGCAACCCCTGTAAAAATTTTAAAATTTTTTTTTCATCCCCGATTTGAAAACTGTTTATGTAGAATTAAGCTCGCACCTTTCCTGAATTCAAATCTGCTTTTGGGGTTGAGCTGCGACTTACAGTTTTCGAGAAAATGGAATTTTTGTATAGCTCTTCGAGGTAGTCAGGAATTCCAATGCAACCCCTGTAAAAATTTTAAAATTTTTTTTTCATCCCCGATTTGAAAACTGTTTATGTAGAATTAGGCTCGCACCTTTCCTGAATTCAAATCTGCTTTTGGGGTTGAGCTGCGACTTATAGTTTTCGAGAAAATGGAATTTTTCTATCGCTCTTCGAGGTAGTCAGGAATTCCAATCCAACCCCTGTAAAAATTTGAAAATTTTTGTTTCATCCCCGATTTGAAAACTGTTAATGTAGAATTAAGCTCGCACCTTTCCTGAATTCAAATCTGCTTTTGGGGTTGAGCTGCGACTTATAGTTTTCGAGAAAATGGAATTTTTGTATAGCTCTTCGAGGTAGTCAGGAATTCCAATGCAACCCCTGTAAAAATGTTAAAATTTTTTTTTCATCCCCGATTTGAAAACTGTTTATGTAGAATTAGGCTCGCACCTTTCCTGAATTCAAATCTGCTTTTGGGGTTGAGCTGCGACTTATAGTTTTCGAGAAAATGGAATTTTTCTATCGCTCTTCGAGGTAGTCAGGAATTCCAATGCAACCCCTGTAAAAATTTGAAAATTTTTTTTTCATCCCCGATTTGAAAACTGTTTATCTAGAATTAAGCTCGCACCTTTCCTGAATTCAAATCTGCTTTTGGGGTTGAGCTGCGACTTATAGTTTTCGAGAAAATGGAATTTTTGTATAGCTCTTCGAGGTAGTCAGGAATTCCAATGCAACCCCTGTAAAAATTTGAAAATTTTATTTTCATCCCCGATTTGAAAACTGTTTATGTAGAATTAAGCTCGCACATTTCCTGAATTCAAATCTGCTTTTGGAGTTGAGCTGCGACTTGTAGTTTTCGAGAAAATGGAATTTTTGTATAGCTCTTCGAGGTAGTTAGGAATTCCAATGCAACCCCTGTAAGAATTTGAAAATTTTTTTTTCATCCCCGATTTGAAAACTGCTTATGTAGAATTAAGCTCGCACCTTTTCTGAATTTAAATCTGCTTTCGGAGTTGAGCTGCGACTTATAGTTTTCGAGAAAATGGAATTTTTCTATCGCTCTTCGAGGTAGTCAGGAATTCCAATGCAACCCCTGTAAAAATTTGAAAATTTTTTTTTCATCCCCGATTTGAAAACTGTTTATGTAGAATTAAGCTCGCACCCTTCCTGAATTCAAATCTGCTTTTGGGGTTGAGCTGCGACTTACAGTTTTCGAGAAAATGGAATTTTTGTATAGCTCTTCGAGGTAGTCAGGAATTCCAATGCAACCCCTGTAAAAATTTGAAAATTTTTTTTTCATCCCCGATTTGAAAACTGTTTATGTAGAATTAAGCTCGCACCCTTCTTGAATTCAAATCTGCTTTTGGGGTTGAGCTGCGACTTACAGTTTTCGAGAAAATGGAATTTTTGTATAGCTCTTCGAGGTAGTCAGGAATTCCAATGCAACCCCTGTAAAAATTTGAAAATTTTTTTTTCATCCCCGATTTGAAAACTGTTTATGTAGAATTAAGCTCGCACCCTTCCTGAATTCAAATCTGCTTTTGGGGTTGAGCTGCGACTTACAGTTTTCGAGAAAATGGAATTTTTGTATAGCTCTTCGAGGTAGTCAGGAATTCCAATGCAACCACTGTAAAAATTTGAAAATTTTTTTTTCATCCCCGATTTGAAAACTGTTTATGTAGAATTAAGCTCGCACCTTTCCTGAATTCAAATCTGCTTTTGGAGTTGAGCTGCGACTTGTAGTTTTCGAGAAAATGGAATTTTTGTATAGCTCTTCGAGGTAGTCAGGAATTCCAATGCAACCCCTGTAAAAATATGAAAATTTTTTTTTCATCCCCGATTTGAAAACTGTTTATCTAGAATTAAGCTCGCACCTTTCCTGAATTCAAATCTGCTTTTGGGGTTGAGCTGCGACTTATAGTTTTCGAGAAAATGGAATTTTTGTATAGCTCTTCGAGGTAGTCAGGAATTCCAATGCAACCCCTGTAAAAATTTGAAAATTTTTTCCTCATCCCCGATTTGAAAACTGCTTATGTAGAATTAAGCTCGCACCTTTTCTGAATTCAAATCTGCTTTTGGAGTTGAGCTGCGACTTGTAGTTTTCGAGAAAATGGAATTTTTGTATAGCTCTTCGAGGTAGTCAGGAATTCCAATGCAACCCCTGTAAAAATTTGAAAATTTTATTTTCATCCCCGATTTGAAAACTGTTTATGTAGAATTAAGCTCGCACCCTTCCTGAATTCAAATCTGCTTTTGGGGTTGAGCTGCGACTTACAGTTTTCGAGAAAATGGAATTTTTGTATAGCTCTTCGAGGTAGTCAGGAATTCCAATGCAACCCCTGTAAAAATTTGAAAATTTTTTTTTCATCCCCGATTTGAAAACTGTTTATGTAGAATTAAGCTCGCACCTTTCCTGAATTCAAATCTGCTTTTGGGGTTGAGCTGCGACTTATAGTTTTCGAGAAAATGGAATTTTTGTATAGCTCTTCGAGGTAGTCAGGAATTCCAATGCAACCCCTGCAAAAATTTGAAAATTTTTTTTTCATCCCCGATTTGAAAACTGTTTATGTAGAATTAAGCTCGCACCCTTCCTGAATTCAAATCTGCCTTTGGGGTTGAGCTGCGACTTACAGTTTTCGAGAAAATGGAATTTTTGTATAGCTCTTCGAGGTAGTCAGGAATTCCAATGCAACCCCTGTAAAAATTTGAAAATTTTTTTTTCATCCCCGATTTGAAAACTGTTTATGTAGAATTAAGCTCGCACCTTTCCTGAATTCAAATCTGCTTTTGGGGTTGAGCTGCGACTTATAGTTTTCGAGAAAATGGAATTTTTGTATAGCTCTTCGAGGTAGTCAAGAATTCCAATGCAACCCCTGTAAAAATTTTAAAATTTTTTTTTCATCCCCGATTTGAAAACTGTTTATGTAGAATTAAGCTCGCACCTTTCCTGAATTCAAATCTGCTTTTGGAGTTGAGCTGCGACTTGTAGTTTTCGAGAAAATGGAATTTTTGTATAGCTCTTCGAGGTAGTCAGGAATTCCAATGCAACCCCTGTAAAAATTTGAAAATTTTATTTTCATCCCCGATTTGAAAACTGTTTATGTAGAATTAAGCTCGCACATTTCCTGAATTCAAATCTGCTTTTGGAGTTGAGCTGCGACTTGTAGTTTTCGAGAAAATGGAATTTTTGTATAGCTCTTCGAGGTAGTCAGGAATTCCAATGCAACCCCTGTAAGAATTTGAAAATTTTTTTTTCATCCCCGATTTGAAAACTGCTTATGTAGAATTAAGCTCGCACCTTTTCTGAATTTAAATCTGCTTTTGGAGTTGAGCTGCGACTTATAGTTTTCGAGAAAATGGAATTTTTCTATCGCTCTTCGAGATAGTCAGGAATTCCAATGCAACCCCTGTAAAAATTTGAAAATTTTTTTTTCATCCCCGATTTGAAAACTGGTTATGTAGAATTAAGCTCGCACCTTTCCTGAACTCAAATCTGCTTTTGGGGTTGAGCTGCGACTTATAGTTTTCGAGAAAATGGAATTTTTGTATAGCTCTCGAGGTAGTCAGGAATTCCAATGCAACCCCTGTAAAAATTTGAAAATTTTTTTTTCATCCCCGATTTGAAAACTGTTTATCTAGAATTAAGCTCGCACCTTTCCTGAATTCAAATCTGCTTTTGGGGTTGAGCTGCGACTTATAGTTTTCGAGAAAATGGAATTTTTGTATAGCTCTTCGAGGTAGTCAGGAATTCCAATGCAACCCCTGTAAAAATTTTAAAATTTTTTTTTTCATCCCCGATTTGAAAACTGTTTATGTAGAATTAGGCTCGCAAATTTCCTGAATTCAAATCTGCTTTTGGGGTTGAGCTGCGACTTATAGTTTTCGAGAAAATGGAATTTTTGTATAGCTCTTCGAGGTAGTCAGGAATTCCAATGCAATACCTGTAAAAATTTGAAAATTTTATTTTCATCCTCAATTTGAAAACTGTTTATGTAGAATTAAGCTCGCACATTTCCTGAATTCAAATCTGTTTTTGGAGTTGAGCTGCGACTTATAGTTTTCGAGAAAATGGAATTTTTCTATCGCTCTTCGAGGTAGTCAGGAATTCCAATGCAACCCCTGTAAAAATTTGAAAATTTTTTTTTCATCCCCGATTTGAAAACTGTTTATGTAGAATTAAGCTCGCACCCTTCCTGAATTCAAATCTGCTTTTGGGGTTGAGCTGCGACTTACAGTTTTCGAGAAAATGGAATTTTTGTATAGCTCTTCGAGGTAGTCAGGAATTCCAATGCAACCCCTGTAAAAATTTTAAAATTTTTTTTTCATCCCCGATTTGAAAACTGTTTATGTAGAATTAAGCTCGCACCTTTCCTGAACTCAAATCTGCTTTTGGGGTTGAGCTGCGACTTATAGTTTTCGAGAAAATGGAATTTTTGTATAGCTCTTCGAGGTAGTCAGGAATTCCAATGCAACCCCTGTAAAAATTTGAAAATTTTTTTTTCATCCCCGATTTGAAAACTGTTTATCTAGAATTAAGCTCGCACCTTTCCTGAATTCAAATCTGCTTTTGGGGTTGAGCTGCGACTTATAGTTTTCGAGAAAATGGAATTTTTGTATAGCTCTTCGAGGTAGTCAGGAATTCCAATGCAACCCCTGTAAAAATTTTAAAATTTTTTTTTTCATCCCCGATTTGAAAACTGTTTATGTAGAATTAGGCTCGCAAATTTCCTGAATTCAAATCTGCTTTTGGGGTTGAGCTGCGACTTATAGTTTTCGAGAAAATGGAATTTTTGTATAGCTCTTCGAGGTAGTCAGGAATTCCAATGCAATACCTGTAAAAATTTGAAAATTTTATTTTCATCCTCAATTTGAAAACTGTTTATGTAGAATTAAGCTCGCACATTTCCTGAATTCAAATCTGTTTTTGGAGTTGAGCTGCGACTTATAGTTTTCGAGAAAATGGAATTTTTCTATCGCTCTTCGAGGTAGTCAGGAATTCCAATGCAACCCCTGTAAAAATTTGAAAATTTTTTTTTCATCCCCGATTTGAAAACTGTTTATGTAGAATTAAGCTCGCACCCTTCCTGAATTCAAATCTGCTTTTGGGGTTGAGCTGCGACTTACAGTTTTCGAGAAAATGGAATTTTTGTATAGCTCTTCGAGGTAGTCAGGAATTCCAATGCAACCCCTGTAAAAATTTTAAAATTTTTTTTTCATCCCCGATTTGAAAACTGTTTATGTAGAATTAAGCTCGCACCTTTCCTGAACTCAAATCTGCTTTTGGGGTTGAGCTGCGACTTATAGTTTTCGAGAAAATGGAATTTTTGTATAGCTCTTCGAGGTAGTCAGGAATTCCAATGCAACCCCTGTAAAAATTTGAAAATTTTTGTTTCATCCCCGATTTGAAAACTGTTAATGTAGAATTAAGCTCGCACCTTTCCTGAATTCAAATCTGCTTTTGGGGTTGAGCTGCGACTTATAGTTTTCGAGAAAATGGAATTTTTGTATAGCTCTTCGAGGTAGTCAGGAATTCCAATGCAACCCCTGTAAAAATTTGAAAATTTTATTTTCATCCTCAATTTGAAAACTGTTTATGTAGAATTAAGCTCGCACATTTCCTGAATTCAAATCTGCTTTTGGAGTTGAGCTGCGACTTGTAGTTTTCGAGAAAATGGAATTTTTGTATCGCTCTTCGAGGTAGTCAGGAATTCCAATGCAACCCCTGTAAGAATTTGAAAATTTTTTTTTCATCTCCGATTTGAAAACTGCTTATGTAGAATTAAGCTCGCACCTTTTCTGAATTTAAATCTGCTTTTGGAGTTGAGCTGCGACTTATAGTTTTCGAGAAAATGGAATTTTTCTATCGCTCTTCGAGGTAGTCAGGAATTCCAATGCAACCCCTGTAAAAATTTGAAAATTTTTTTTTCATCCCCGATTTGAAAACTGTTTATGTAGAATTAAGCTCGCACCCTTCCTGAATTCAAATCTGCTTTTGGGGTTGAGCTGCGTCTTACAGTTTTCGAGAAAATGGAATTTTTGTATAGCTCTTCGAGGTAGTCAGGAATTCCAATGCAACCCCTGTAAAAATTTTAAAATTTTTTTTCATCCCCGATTTGAAAACTGTTTATGTAGAATTAAGCTCGCACCTTTCCTGAACTCAAATCTGCTTTTGGGGTTGAGCTGCGACTTATAGTTTTCGAGAAAATGGAATTTTTGTATAGCTCTTCGAGGTAGTCAGGAATTCCAATGCAACCCCTGTAAAAATTTGAAAATTTTTTTTTCATCCCCCATTTGAAAACTGTTTATCTAGAATTAAGCTCGCACCTTTCCTGAATTCAAATCTGCTTTTGGGGTTGAGCTGCGACTTATAGTTTTCGAGAAAATGGAATTTTTGTATAGCTCTTCGAGGTAGTCAGGAATTCCAATGCAACCCCTGTAAAAATTTGAAAATTTTATTTTCATCCTCAATTTGAAAACTGTTTATGTAGAATTAAGCTCGCACATTTCCTGAATTCAAATCTGCTTTTGGAGTTGAGCTGCGACTTGTAGTTTTCGAGAAAATGGAATTTTTGTATCGCTCTTCGAGGTAGTCAGGAATTCCAATGCAACCCCTGTAAGAATTTGAAAATTTTTTTTTCATCCCCGATTTGAAAACTGTTTATGTAGAATTAAGCTCGCACCCTTCCTGAATTCAAATCTGCTTTTGGGGTTGAGCTGCGACTTATAGTTTTCGAGAAAATGGAATTTTTGTATAGCTCTTCGAGGTAGTCAGGAATTCCAATGCAACCCCTGTAAAAATTTTAAAATTTTTTTTTCATCCCCGATTTGAAAACTGTTTATGTATAATTAGGCTCGCACATTTCCTGAATTCAAATCTGCTTTTGGGGTTGAGCTGCGACTTATAGTTTTCGAGAAAATGGAATTTTTCTATCGCTCTTCGAGGTAGTCAGGAATTCCAATCCAACCCCTGTAAAAATTTGAAAATTTTTTTTTCATCCCCGATTTGAAAACTGTTTATCTAGAATTAAGCTCGCACCTTTCCTGAATTCAAATCTGCTTTTGGGGTTGAGCTGCGACTTATAGTTTTCGAGAAAATGGAATTTTTGTATAGCTCTTCGAGGTAGTCAGGAATTCCAATGCAACCCCTGTAAAAATTTGAAAATTTTATTTTCATCCCCGATTTGAAAACTGTTTATGTAGAATTAAGCTCGCACCTTTTCTGAATTTAAATCTGCTTTCGGAGTTGAGCTGCGACTTACAGTTTTCGAGAAAATGGAATTTTTGTATAGCTCTTCGAGGTAGTCAGGAATTCCAATGCAACCCCTGTAAAAATTTTAAAATTTTTTTTTCATCCCCGATTTGAAAACTGTTTATGTATAATTAGGCTCGCACATTTCCTGAATTCAAATCTGCTTTTGGGGTTGAGCTGCGACTTATAGTTTTCGAGAAAATGGAATTTTTCTATCGCTCTTCGAGGTAGTCAGGAATTCCAATCCAACCCCTGTAAAAATTTGAAAATTTTTTTTTCATCCCCGATTTGAAAACTGTTTATCTAGAATTAAGCTCGCACCTTTCCTGAATTCAAATCTGCTTTTGGGGTTGAGCTGCGACTTATAGTTTTCGAGAAAATGGAATTTTTGTATAGCTCTTCGAGGTAGTCAGGAATTCCAATGCAACCCCTGTAAAAATTTGAAAATTTTATTTTCATCCCCGATTTGAAAACTGTTTATGTAGAATTAAGCTCGCACCTTTTCTGAATTTAAATCTGCTTTCGGAGTTGAGCTGCGACTTACAGTTTTCGAGAAAATGGAATTTTTGTATAGCTCTTCGAGGTAGTCAGGAATTCCAATGCAACCCCTGTAAAAATTTTAAAATTTTTTTTTCATCCCCGATTTGAAAACTGTTTATGTAGAATTAGGCTCGCACCTTTCCTGAATTCAAATCTGCTTTTGGGGTTGAGCTGCGACTTATAGTTTTCGAGAAAATGGAATTTTTGTATAGCTCTTCGGGGTAGTCAGGAATTCCAATCCAACCCCTGTAAAAATTTTAAAATTTTTTTTTCATCCCCGATTTGAAAACTGTTTATGTAGAATTAGGCTCGCACCTTTCCTGAATTCAAATCTGCTTTTGGGGTTGAGCTGCGACTTATAGTTTTCGAGAAAATGGAATTTTTCTATCGCTCTTCGAGGTAGTCAGGAATTCCAATCCAACCCCTGTAAAAATTTGAAAATTTTTGTTTCATCCCCGATTTGAAAACTGTTAATGTAGAATTAAGCTCGCACCTTTCCTGAATTCAAATCTGCTTTTGGGGTTGAGCTGCGACTTATAGTTTTCGAGAAAATGGAATTTTTGTATAGCTCTTCGAGGTAGTCAGGAATTCCAATGCAACCCCTGTAAAAATTTGAAAATTTTATTTTCATCCTCAATTTGAAAACTGTTTATGTAGAATTAAGCTCGCACATTTCCTGAATTCAAATCTGCTTTTGGAGTTGAGCTGCGACTTGTAGTTTTCGAGAAAATGGAATTTTTGTATCGCTCTTCGAGGTAGTCAGGAATTCCAATGCAACCCCTGTAAGAATTTGAAAATTTTTTTTTCATCTCCGATTTGAAAACTGCTTATGTAGAATTAAGCTCGCACCTTTTCTGAATTTAAATCTGCTTTTGGAGTTGAGCTGCGACTTATAGTTTTCGAGAAAATGGAATTTTTCTATCGCTCTTCGAGGTAGTCAGGAATTCCAATGCAACCCCTGTAAAAATTTTAAAATTTTTTTTTTCATCCCCGATTTGAAAACTGTTTATGTAGAATTAGGCTCGCAAATTTCCTGAATTCAAATCTGCTTTTGGGGTTGAGCTGCGACTTATAGTTTTCGAGAAAATGGAATTTTTGTATAGCTCTTCGAGGTAGTCAGGAATTCCAATGCAATACCTGTAAAAATTTGAAAATTTTATTTTCATCCTCAATTTGAAAACTGTTTATGTAGAATTAAGCTCGCACATTTCCTGAATTCAAATCTGTTTTTGGAGTTGAGCTGCGACTTATAGTTTTCGAGAAAATGGAATTTTTCTATCGCTCTTCGAGGTAGTCAGGAATTCCAATGCAACCCCTGTAAAAATTTGAAAATTTTTTTTTCATCCCCGATTTGAAAACTGTTTATGTAGAATTAAGCTCGCACCCTTCCTGAATTCAAATCTGCTTTTGGGGTTGAGCTGCGACTTACAGTTTTCGAGAAAATGGAATTTTTGTATAGCTCTTCGAGGTAGTCAGGAATTCCAATGCAACCCCTGTAAAAATTTTAAAATTTTTTTTTCATCCCCGATTTGAAAACTGTTTATGTAGAATTAAGCTCGCACCTTTCCTGAACTCAAATCTGCTTTTGGGGTTGAGCTGCGACTTATAGTTTTCGAGAAAATGGAATTTTTGTATAGCTCTTCGAGGTAGTCAGGAATTCCAATGCAACCCCTGTAAAAATTTGAAAATTTTTGTTTCATCCCCGATTTGAAAACTGTTAATGTAGAATTAAGCTCGCACCTTTCCTGAATTCAAATCTGCTTTTGGGGTTGAGCTGCGACTTATAGTTTTCGAGAAAATGGAATTTTTGTATAGCTCTTCGAGGTAGTCAGGAATTCCAATGCAACCCCTGTAAAAATTTGAAAATTTTATTTTCATCCTCAATTTGAAAACTGTTTATGTAGAATTAAGCTCGCACATTTCCTGAATTCAAATCTGCTTTTGGAGTTGAGCTGCGACTTGTAGTTTTCGAGAAAATGGAATTTTTGTATCGCTCTTCGAGGTAGTCAGGAATTCCAATGCAACCCCTGTAAGAATTTGAAAATTTTTTTTTCATCTCCGATTTGAAAACTGCTTATGTAGAATTAAGCTCGCACCTTTTCTGAATTTAAATCTGCTTTTGGAGTTGAGCTGCGACTTATAGTTTTCGAGAAAATGGAATTTTTCTATCGCTCTTCGAGGTAGTCAGGAATTCCAATGCAACCCCTGTAAAAATTTGAAAATTTTTTTTTCATCCCCGATTTGAAAACTGTTTATGTAGAATTAAGCTCGCACCCTTCCTGAATTCAAATCTGCTTTTGGGGTTGAGCTGCGTCTTACAGTTTTCGAGAAAATGGAATTTTTGTATAGCTCTTCGAGGTAGTCAGGAATTCCAATGCAACCCCTGTAAAAATTTTAAAATTTTTTTTCATCCCCGATTTGAAAACTGTTTATGTAGAATTAAGCTCGCACCTTTCCTGAACTCAAATCTGCTTTTGGGGTTGAGCTGCGACTTATAGTTTTCGAGAAAATGGAATTTTTGTATAGCTCTTCGAGGTAGTCAGGAATTCCAATGCAACCCCTGTAAAAATTTGAAAATTTTTTTTTCATCCCCCATTTGAAAACTGTTTATCTAGAATTAAGCTCGCACCTTTCCTGAATTCAAATCTGCTTTTGGGGTTGAGCTGCGACTTATAGTTTTCGAGAAAATGGAATTTTTGTATAGCTCTTCGAGGTAGTCAGGAATTCCAATGCAACCCCTGTAAAAATTTGAAAATTTTATTTTCATCCTCAATTTGAAAACTGTTTATGTAGAATTAAGCTCGCACATTTCCTGAATTCAAATCTGCTTTTGGAGTTGAGCTGCGACTTGTAGTTTTCGAGAAAATGGAATTTTTGTATCGCTCTTCGAGGTAGTCAGGAATTCCAATGCAACCCCTGTAAGAATTTGAAAATTTTTTTTTCATCCCCGATTTGAAAACTGTTTATGTAGAATTAAGCTCGCACCCTTCCTGAATTCAAATCTGCTTTTGGGGTTGAGCTGCGACTTATAGTTTTCGAGAAAATGGAATTTTTGTATAGCTCTTCGAGGTAGTCAGGAATTCCAATGCAACCCCTGTAAAAATTTTAAAATTTTTTTTTCATCCCCGATTTGAAAACTGTTTATGTATAATTAGGCTCGCACATTTCCTGAATTCAAATCTGCTTTTGGGGTTGAGCTGCGACTTATAGTTTTCGAGAAAATGGAATTTTTCTATCGCTCTTCGAGGTAGTCAGGAATTCCAATCCAACCCCTGTAAAAATTTGAAAATTTTTTTTTCATCCCCGATTTGAAAACTGTTTATCTAGAATTAAGCTCGCACCTTTCCTGAATTCAAATCTGCTTTTGGGGTTGAGCTGCGACTTATAGTTTTCGAGAAAATGGAATTTTTGTATAGCTCTTCGAGGTAGTCAGGAATTCCAATGCAACCCCTGTAAAAATTTGAAAATTTTATTTTCATCCCCGATTTGAAAACTGTTTATGTAGAATTAAGCTCGCACCTTTTCTGAATTTAAATCTGCTTTCGGAGTTGAGCTGCGACTTACAGTTTTCGAGAAAATGGAATTTTTGTATAGCTCTTCGAGGTAGTCAGGAATTCCAATGCAACCCCTGTAAAAATTTTAAAATTTTTTTTTCATCCCCGATTTGAAAACTGTTTATGTATAATTAGGCTCGCACATTTCCTGAATTCAAATCTGCTTTTGGGGTTGAGCTGCGACTTATAGTTTTCGAGAAAATGGAATTTTTCTATCGCTCTTCGAGGTAGTCAGGAATTCCAATCCAACCCCTGTAAAAATTTGAAAATTTTTTTTTCATCCCCGATTTGAAAACTGTTTATCTAGAATTAAGCTCGCACCTTTCCTGAATTCAAATCTGCTTTTGGGGTTGAGCTGCGACTTATAGTTTTCGAGAAAATGGAATTTTTGTATAGCTCTTCGAGGTAGTCAGGAATTCCAATGCAACCCCTGTAAAAATTTGAAAATTTTATTTTCATCCCCGATTTGAAAACTGTTTATGTAGAATTAAGCTCGCACCTTTTCTGAATTTAAATCTGCTTTCGGAGTTGAGCTGCGACTTACAGTTTTCGAGAAAATGGAATTTTTGTATAGCTCTTCGAGGTAGTCAGGAATTCCAATGCAACCCCTGTAAAAATTTTAAAATTTTTTTTTCATCCCCGATTTGAAAACTGTTTATGTAGAATTAGGCTCGCACCTTTCCTGAATTCAAATCTGCTTTTGGGGTTGAGCTGCGACTTATAGTTTTCGAGAAAATGGAATTTTTGTATAGCTCTTCGGGGTAGTCAGGAATTCCAATCCAACCCCTGTAAAAATTTTAAAATTTTTTTTTCATCCCCGATTTGAAAACTGTTTATGTAGAATTAGGCTCGCACCTTTCCTGAATTCAAATCTGCTTTTGGGGTTGAGCTGCGACTTATAGTTTTCGAGAAAATGGAATTTTTCTATCGCTCTTCGAGGTAGTCAGGAATTCCAATCCAACCCCTGTAAAAATTTGAAAATTTTTGTTTCATCCCCGATTTGAAAACTGTTAATGTAGAATTAAGCTCGCACCTTTCCTGAATTCAAATCTGCTTTTGGGGTTGAGCTGCGACTTATAGTTTTCGAGAAAATGGAATTTTTGTATAGCTCTTCGAGGTAGTCAGGAATTCCAATGCAACCCCTGTAAAAATTTGAAAATTTTATTTTCATCCTCAATTTGAAAACTGTTTATGTAGAATTAAGCTCGCACATTTCCTGAATTCAAATCTGCTTTTGGAGTTGAGCTGCGACTTGTAGTTTTCGAGAAAATGGAATTTTTGTATCGCTCTTCGAGGTAGTCAGGAATTCCAATGCAACCCCTGTAAGAATTTGAAAATTTTTTTTTCATCTCCGATTTGAAAACTGCTTATGTAGAATTAAGCTCGCACCTTTTCTGAATTTAAATCTGCTTTTGGAGTTGAGCTGCGACTTATAGTTTTCGAGAAAATGGAATTTTTCTATCGCTCTTCGAGGTAGTCAGGAATTCCAATGCAACCCCTGTAAAAATTTGAAAATTTTTTTTTCATCCCCGATTTGAAAACTGTTTATGTAGAATTAAGCTCGCACCCTTCCTGAATTCAAATCTGCTTTTGGGGTTGAGCTGCGACTTATAGTTTTCGAGAAAATGGAATTTTTGTATAGCTCTTCGAGGTAGTCAGGAATTCCAATGCAACCCCTGTAAAAATTTGAAAATTTTATTTTCATCCTCAATTTGAAAACTGTTTATGTAGAATTAAGCTCGCACATTTCCTGAATTCAAATCTGCTTTTGGAGTTGAGCTGCGACTTGTAGTTTTCGAGAAAATGGAATTTTTGTATCGCTCTTCGAGGTAGTCAGGAATTCCAATGCAACCCCTGTAAGAATTTGAAAATTTTTTTTTCATCTCCGATTTGAAAACTGCTTATGTAGAATTAAGCTCGCACCTTTTCTGAATTTAAATCTGCTTTTGGAGTTGAGCTGCGACTTATAGTTTTCGAGAAAATGGAATTTTTCTATCGCTCTTCGAGGTAGTCAGGAATTCCAATGCAACCCCTGTAAAAATTTGAAAATTTTTTTTTCATCCCCGATTTGAAAACTGTTTATGTAGAATTAAGCTCGCACCCTTCCTGAATTCAAATCTGCTTTTGGGGTTGAGCTGCGTCTTACAGTTTTCGAGAAAATGGAGTTTTTGTATAGCTCTTCGAGGTAGTCAGGAATTCCAATGCAACCCCTGTAAAAATTTGAAAATTTTTTTTTCATCCCCCATTTGAAAACTGTTTATCTAGAATTAAGCTCGCACCTTTCCTGAATTCAAATCTGCTTTTGGGGTTGAGCTGCGACTTATAGTTTTCGAGAAAATGGAATTTTTGTATAGCTCTTCGAGGTAGTCAGGAATTCCAATGCAACCCCTGTAAAAATTTGAAAATTTTATTTTCATCCTCAATTTGAAAACTGTTTATGTAGAATTAAGCTCGCACATTTCCTGAATTCAAATCTGCTTTTGGAGTTGAGCTGCGACTTGTAGTTTTCGAGAAAATGGAATTTTTGTATCGCTCTTCGAGGTAGTCAGGAATTCCAATGCAACCCCTGTAAGAATTTGAAAATTTTTTTTTCATCCCCGATTTGAAAACTGTTTATGTAGAATTAAGCTCGCACCCTTCCTGAATTCAAATCTGCTTTTGGGGTTGAGCTGCGACTTATAGTTTTCGAGAAAATGGAATTTTTGTATAGCTCTTCGAGGTAGTCAGGAATTCCAATGCAACCCCTGTAAAAATTTTAAAATTTTTTTTTCATCCCCGATTTGAAAACTGTTTATGTATAATTAGGCTCGCACATTTCCTGAATTCAAATCTGCTTTTGGGGTTGAGCTGCGACTTATAGTTTTCGAGAAAATGGAATTTTTCTATCGCTCTTCGAGGTAGTCAGGAATTCCAATCCAACCCCTGTAAAAATTTGAAATTTTTTTTTTCATCCCCGATTTGAAAACTGTTTATCTAGAATTAAGCTCGCACCTTTCCTGAATTCAAATCTGCTTTTGGGGTTGAGCTGCGACTTATAGTTTTCGAGAAAATGGAATTTTTGTATAGCTCTTCGAGGTAGTCAGGAATTCCAATGCAACCCCTGTAAAAATTTGAAAATTTTATTTTCATCCCCGATTTGAAAACTGTTTATGTAGAATTAAGCTCGCACATTTCCTGAATTCAAATCTGCTTTTGGAGTTGAGCTGCGACTTGTAGTTTTCGAGAAAATGGAATTTTTGTATAGCTCTTCGAGGTAGTCAGGAATTCCAATGCAACCCCTGTAAGAATTTGAACATTTTTTTTCATCCCCGATTTGAAAACTGCTTATGTAGAATTAAGCTCGCACCTTTTCTGAATTTAAATCTGCTTTCGGAGTTGAGCTGCGACTTACAGTTTTCGAGAAAATGGAATTTTTGTATAGCTCTTCGAGGTAGTCAGGAATTCCAATGCAACCCCTGTAAAAATTTTAAAATTTTTTTTTCATCCCCGATTTGAAAACTGTTTATGTAGAATTAGGCTCGCACCTTTCCTGAATTCAAATCTGCTTTTGGGGTTGAGCTGCGACTTATAGTTTTCGAGAAAATGGAATTTTTCTATCGCTCTTCGAGGTAGTCAGGAATTCCAATCCAACCCCTGTAAAAATTTGAAAATTTTTGTTTCATCCCCGATTTGAAAACTGTTAATGTAGAATTAAGCTCGCACCTTTCCTGAATTCAAATCTGCTTTTGGGGTTGAGCTGCGACTTACAGTTTTCGAGAAAATGGAATTTTTGTATAGCTCTTCGAGGTAGTCAGGAATTCCAATGCAACCCCTGTAAGAATTTGAAAATTTTTTTTTCATCCCCGTTTTGAAAACTGCTTATGTAGAATTAAGCTCGCACCTTTTCTGAATTTAAATCTGCTTTCGGAGTTGAGCTGCGACTTATAGTTTTCGAGAAAATGGAATTTTTCTATCGCTCTTCGAGGTAGTCAGGAATTCCAATGCAACCCCTGTAAAAATTTGAAAATTTTTTTTTCATCCCCGATTTGAAAACTGTTTATGTAGAATTAAGCTCGCACCCTTCCTGAATTCAAATCTGCTTTTGGGGTTGAGCTGCGACTTACAGTTTTCGAGAAAATGGAATTTTTGTATAGCTCTTCGAGGTAGTCAGGAATTCCAATGCAACCCCTGTAAAAATTTGAAAATTTTTTTTTCATCCCCGATTTGAAAACTGTTTATGTAGAATTAAGCTCGCACCTTTCCTGAATTCAAATCTGCTTTTGGGGTTGAGCTGCGACTTATAGTTTTCGAGAAAATGGAATTTTTGTATAGCTCTTCGAGGTAGTCAGGAATTCCAATGCAACTCCTGTAAAAATTTGAAAATTTTTTTTTCATCCCCGATTTGAAAACTGTTTATGTAGAATTAAGCTCGCACCCTTCCTGAATTCAAATCTGCTTTTGGGGTTGAGCTGCGACTTACAGTTTTCGAGAAAATGGAATTTTTGTATAGCTCTTCGAGGTAGTCAGGAATTCCAATGCAACCCCTGTAAAAATTTTAAAATTTTTTTTTCATCCCCGATTTGAAAACTGTTTATGTAGAATTAAGCTCGCACCCTTCCTGAATTCAAATCTGCTTTTGGGGTTGAGCTGCGACTTACAGTTTTCGAGAAAATGGAATTTTTGTATAGCTCTTCGAGGTAGTCAGGAATTCCAATGCAACCCCTGTAAAAATTTTAAAATTTTTTTTTCATCCCCGATTTGAAAACTGTTTATGTAGAATTAGGCTCGCACCTTTCCTGAATTCAAATCTGCATTTGGGGTTGAGCTGCGACTTATAGTTTTCGAGAAAATGGAATTTTTCTATCGCTCTTCGAGGTAGTCAGGAATTCCAATCCAACCCCTGTAAAAATTTGAAAATTTTTGTTTCATCCCCGATTTGAAAACTGTTAATGTAGAATTAAGCTCGCACCTTTCCTGAATTCAAATCCGCTTTTGGGGTTGAGCTGCGACTTATAGTTTTCGAGAAAATGGAATTTTTGTATAGCTCTTCGAGGTAGTCAGGAATTCCAATGCAACCCCTGTAAAAATTTTAAAATTTTTTTTTCATCCCCGATTTGAAAACTGTTTATGTAGAATTAGGCTCGCACCTTTCCTGAATTCAAATCTGCTTTTGGAGTTGAGCTGCGACTTGTAGTTTTCGAGAAAATGGAATTTTTGTATCGCTCTTCGAGGTAGTCAGGAATTCCAATGCAACCCCTGTAAGAATTTGAAAATTTTTTTTTCATCCCCGATTTGAAAACTGCTTATGTAGAATTAAGCTCGCACCTTTTCTGAATTTAAATCTGCTTTTGGAGTTGAGCTGCGACTTATAGTTTTCGAGAAAATGGAATTTTTCTATCGCTCTTCGAGGTAGTCAGGAATTCCAATGCAACCCCTGTAAAAATTTGAAAATTTTTTTTTCATCCCCGATTTGAAAACTGTTTATGTAGAATTAAGCTCGCACCCTTCCTGAATTCAAATCTGCTTTTGGGGTTGAGCTGCGACTTACAGTTTTCGAGAAAATGGAATTTTTGTATAGCTCTTCGAGGTAGTCAGGAATTCCAATGCAACCCCTGTAAAAATTTGAAAATTTTTTTTTCATCCCCGATCTGAAAACTGTTTATGTAGGATTTTTGTAATTGTAAAATTTTTTTTTTATCCCCGATTTGAAAACTGCTTATGTAGAATTAAGCTCGCACCTTTTCTGAATTTAAATCTGCTTTTGGAGTTGAGCTGCGACTTATAGTTTTCGAGAAAATGGAATTTTTCTATCGCTCTTCGAGGTAGTCAGGAATTCCAATGCAACCCCTGTAAAAATTTGAAAATTTTTTTTTCATCCCCGATTTGAAAACTGTTTATGTAGAATTAAGCTCGCACCCTTCCTGAATTCAAATCTGCTTTTGGGGTTGAGCTGCGACTTACAGTTTTCGAGAAAATGGAATTTTTGTATAGCTCTTCGAGGTAGTCAGGAATTCCAATGCAACCCCTGTAAAAATTTGAAATTTTTTTTTTCATCCCCGATCTGAAAACTGTTTATGTAGGATTTTTGTAATTGTAAAATTTTTTTTTCATCCCCGATTTGAAAACTGCTTATGTAGAATTAAGCTCGCACCTTTTCTGAATTTAAATCTGCTTTTGGAGTTGAGCTGCGACTTATAGTTTTCGAGAAAATGGAATTTTTCTATCGCTCTTCGAGGTAGTCAGGAATTCCAATGCAACCCCTGTAAAAATTTGAAAATTTTTTTTTCATCCCCGATTTGAAAACTGTTTATGTAGAATTAAGCTCGCACCCTTCCTGAATTCAAATCTGCTTTTGGGGTTGAGCTGCGACTTACAGTTTTCGAGAAAATGGAATTTTTGTATAGCTCTTCGAGGTAGTCAGGAATTCCAATGCAACCCCTGTAAAAATTTTAAAATTTTTTTTTCATCCCCGATTTGAAAACTGTTTATGTATAATTAGGCTCGCACATTTCCTGAATTCAAATCTGCTTTTGGGGTTGAGCTGCGACTTATAGTTTTCGAGAAAATGGAATTTTTCTATCGCTCTTCGAGGTAGTCAGGAATTCCAATCCAACCCCTGTAAAAATTTGAAATTTTTTTTTTCATCCCCGATTTGAAAACTGTTTATCTAGAATTAAGCTCGCACCTTTCCTGAATTCAAATCTGCTTTTGGGGTTGAGCTGCGACTTATAGTTTTCGAGAAAATGGAATTTTTGTATAGCTCTTCGAGGTAGTCAGGAATTCCAATGCAACCCCTGTAAAAATTTGAAAATTTTATTTTCATCCCCGATTTGAAAACTGTTTATGTAGAATTAAGCTCGCACATTTCCTGAATTCAAATCTGCTTTTGGAGTTGAGCTGCGACTTGTAGTTTTCGAGAAAATGGAATTTTTGTATAGCTCTTCGAGGTAGTCAGGAATTCCAATGCAACCCCTGTAAGAATTTGAACATTTTTTTTCATCCCCGATTTGAAAACTGCTTATGTAGAATTAAGCTCGCACCTTTTCTGAATTTAAATCTGCTTTCGGAGTTGAGCTGCGACTTACAGTTTTCGAGAAAATGGAATTTTTGTATAGCTCTTCGAGGTAGTCAGGAATTCCAATGCAACCCCTGTAAAAATTTTAAAATTTTTTTTTCATCCCCGATTTGAAAACTGTTTATGTAGAATTAGGCTCCCACCTTTCCTGAATTCAAATCTGCTTTTGGGGTTGAGCTGCGACTTATAGTTTTCGAGAAAATGGAATTTTCCTATCGCTCTTCGAGGTAGTCAGGAATTCCAATCCAACCCCTGTAAAAATTTGAAAATTTTTGTTTCATCCCCGATTTGAAAACTGTTAATGTAGAATTAAGCTCGCACCTTTCCTGAATTCAAATCTGCTTTTGGGGTTGAGCTGCGACTTACAGTTTTCGAGAAAATGGAATTTTTGTATAGCTCTTCGAGGTAGTCAGGAATTCCAATGCAACCCCTGTAAGAATTTGAAAATTTTTTTTTCATCCCCGTTTTGAAAACTGCTTATGTAGAATTAAGCTCGCACCTTTTCTGAATTTAAATCTGCTTTCGGAGTTGAGCTGCGACTTATAGTTTTCGAGAAAATGGAATTTTTCTATCGCTCTTCGAGGTAGTCAGGAATTCCAATGCAACCCCTGTAAAAATTTGAAAATTTTTTTTTCATCCCCGATTTGAAAACTGTTTATGTAGAATTAAGCTCGCACCCTTCCTGAATTCAAATCTGCTTTTGGGGTTGAGCTGCGACTTACAGTTTTCGAGAAAATGGAATTTTTGTATAGCTCTTCGAGGTAGTCAGGAATTCCAATGCAACCCCTGTAAAAATTTGAAAATTTTTTTTTCATCCCCGATTTGAAAACTGTTTATGTAGAATTAAGCTCGCACCTTTCCTGAATTCAAATCTGCTTTTGGGGTTGAGCTGCGACTTATAGTTTTCGAGAAAATGGAATTTTTGTATAGCTCTTCGAGGTAGTCAGGAATTCCAATGCAACTCCTGTAAAAATTTGAAAATTTTTTTTTCATCCCCGATTTGAAAACTGTTTATGTAGAATTAAGCTCGCACCCTTCCTGAATTCAAATCTGCTTTTGGGGTTGAGCTGCGACTTACAGTTTTCGAGAAAATGGAATTTTTGTATAGCTCTTCGAGGTAGTCAGGAATTCCAATGCAACCCCTGTAAAAATTTTAAAATTTTTTTTTCATCCCCGATTTGAAAACTGTTTATGTAGAATTAAGCTCGCACCCTTCCTGAATTCAAATCTGCTTTTGGGGTTGAGCTGCGACTTACAGTTTTCGAGAAAATGGAATTTTTGTATAGCTCTTCGAGGTAGTCAGGAATTCCAATGCAACCCCTGTAAAAATTTTAAAATTTTTTTTTCATCCCCGATTTGAAAACTGTTTATGTAGAATTAGGCTCGCACCTTTCCTGAATTCAAATCTGCATTTGGGGTTGAGCTGCGACTTATAGTTTTCGAGAAAATGGAATTTTTCTATCGCTCTTCGAGGTAGTCAGGAATTCCAATCCAACCCCTGTAAAAATTTGAAAATTTTTGTTTCATCCCCGATTTGAAAACTGTTAATGTAGAATTAAGCTCGCACCTTTCCTGAATTCAAATCCGCTTTTGGGGTTGAGCTGCGACTTATAGTTTTCGAGAAAATGGAATTTTTGTATAGCTCTTCGAGGTAGTCAGGAATTCCAATGCAACCCCTGTAAAAATTTTAAAATTTTTTTTTCATCCCCGATTTGAAAACTGTTTATGTAGAATTAGGCTCGCACCTTTCCTGAATTCAAATCTGCTTTTGGAGTTGAGCTGCGACTTGTAGTTTTCGAGAAAATGGAATTTTTGTATCGCTCTTCGAGGTAGTCAGGAATTCCAATGCAACCCCTGTAAGAATTTGAAAATTTTTTTTTCATCCCCGATTTGAAAACTGCTTATGTAGAATTAAGCTCGCACCTTTTCTGAATTTAAATCTGCTTTTGGAGTTGAGCTGCGACTTATAGTTTTCGAGAAAATGGAATTTTTCTATCGCTCTTCGAGGTAGTCAGGAATTCCAATGCAACCCCTGTAAAAATTTGAAAATTTTTTTTTCATCCCCGATTTGAAAACTGTTTATGTAGAATTAAGCTCGCACCCTTCCTGAATTCAAATCTGCTTTTGGGGTTGAGCTGCGACTTACAGTTTTCGAGAAAATGGAATTTTTGTATAGCTCTTCGAGGTAGTCAGGAATTCCAATGCAACCCCTGTAAAAATTTGAAAATTTTTTTTTCATCCCCGATCTGAAAACTGTTTATGTAGGATTTTTGTAATTGTAAAATTTTTTTTTCATCCCCGATTTGAAAACTGCTTATGTAGAATTAAGCTCGCACCTTTTCTGAATTTAAATCTGCTTTTGGAGTTGAGCTGCGACTTATAGTTTTCGAGAAAATGGAATTTTTCTATCGCTCTTCGAGGTAGTCAGGAATTCCAATGCAACCCCTGTAAAAATTTGAAAATTTTTTTTTCATCCCCGATTTGAAAACTGTTTATGTAGAATTAAGCTCGCACCCTTCCTGAATTCAAATCTGCTTTTGGGGTTGAGCTGCGACTTACAGTTTTCGAGAAAATGGAATTTTTGTATAGCTCTTCGAGGTAGTCAGGAATTCCAATGCAACCCCTGTAAAAATTTGAAATTTTTTTTTTCATCCCCGATCTGAAAACTGTTTATGTAGGATTTTTGTAATTGTAAAATTTTTTTTTCATCCCCGATTTGAAAACTGCTTATGTAGAATTAAGCTCGCACCTTTTCTGAATTTAAATCTGCTTTTGGAGTTGAGCTGCGACTTATAGTTTTCGAGAAAATGGAATTTTTCTATCGCTCTTCGAGGTAGTCAGGAATTCCAATGCAACCCCTGTAAAAATTTGAAAATTTTTTTTTCATCCCCGATTTGAAAACTGCTTATGTATAATTAGGCTCGCACATTTCCTGAATTCAAATCTGCTTTTGGGGTTGAGCTGCGACTTATAGTTTTCGAGAAAATGGAATTTTTCTATCGCTCTTCGAGGTAGTCAGGAATTCCAATCCAACCCCTGTAAAAATTTGAAATTTTTTTTTTCATCCCCGATTTGAAAACTGTTTATCTAGAATTAAGCTCGCACCTTTCCTGAATTCAAATCTGCTTTTGGGGTTGAGCTGCGACTTATAGTTTTCGAGAAAATGGAATTTTTGTATAGCTCTTCGAGGTAGTCAGGAATTCCAATGCAACCCCTGTAAAAATTTGAAAATTTTATTTTCATCCCCGATTTGAAAACTGTTTATGTAGAATTAAGCTCGCACATTTCCTGAATTCAAATCTGCTTTTGGAGTTGAGCTGCGACTTGTAGTTTTCGAGAAAATGGAATTTTTGTATAGCTCTTCGAGGTAGTCAGGAATTCCAATGCAACCCCTGTAAGAATTTGAACATTTTTTTTCATCCCCGATTTGAAAACTGCTTATGTAGAATTAAGCTCGCACCTTTTCTGAATTTAAATCTGCTTTCGGAGTTGAGCTGCGACTTACAGTTTTCGAGAAAATGGAATTTTTGTATAGCTCTTCGAGGTAGTCAGGAATTCCAATGCAACCCCTGTAAAAATTTTAAAATTTTTTTTTCATCCCCGATTTGAAAACTGTTTATGTAGAATTAGGCTCGCACCTTTCCTGAATTCAAATCTGCTTTTGGGGTTGAGCTGCGACTTATAGTTTTCGAGAAAATGGAATTTTTCTATCGCTCTTCGAGGTAGTCAGGAATTCCAATCCAACCCCTGTAAAAATTTGAAAATTTTTGTTTCATCCCCGATTTGAAAACTGTTAATGTAGAATTAAGCTCGCACCTTTCCTGAATTCAAATCTGCTTTTGGGGTTGAGCTGCGACTTACAGTTTTCGAGAAAATGGAATTTTTGTATAGCTCTTCGAGGTAGTCAGGAATTCCAATGCAACCCCTGTAAGAATTTGAAAATTTTTTTTTCATCCCCGTTTTGAAAACTGCTTATGTAGAATTAAGCTCGCACCTTTTCTGAATTTAAATCTGCTTTCGGAGTTGAGCTGCGACTTATAGTTTTCGAGAAAATGGAATTTTTCTATCGCTCTTCGAGGTAGTCAGGAATTCCAATGCAACCCCTGTAAAAATTTGAAAATTTTTTTTTCATCCCCGATTTGAAAACTGTTTATGTAGAATTAAGCTCGCACCCTTCCTGAATTCAAATCTGCTTTTGGGGTTGAGCTGCGACTTACAGTTTTCGAGAAAATGGAATTTTTGTATAGCTCTTCGAGGTAGTCAGGAATTCCAATGCAACCCCTGTAAAAATTTGAAAATTTTTTTTTCATCCCCGATTTGAAAACTGTTTATGTAGAATTAAGCTCGCACCTTTCCTGAATTCAAATCTGCTTTTGGGGTTGAGCTGCGACTTATAGTTTTCGAGAAAATGGAATTTTTGTATAGCTCTTCGAGGTAGTCAGGAATTCCAATGCAACTCCTGTAAAAATTTGAAAATTTTTTTTTCATCCCCGATTTGAAAACTGTTTATGTAGAATTAAGCTCGCACCCTTCCTGAATTCAAATCTGCTTTTGGGGTTGAGCTGCGACTTACAGTTTTCGAGAAAATGGAATTTTTGTATAGCTCTTCGAGGTAGTCAGGAATTCCAATGCAACCCCTGTAAAAATTTTAAAATTTTTTTTTCATCCCCGATTTGAAAACTGTTTATGTAGAATTAAGCTCGCACCCTTCCTGAATTCAAATCTGCTTTTGGGGTTGAGCTGCGACTTACAGTTTTCGAGAAAATGGAATTTTTGTATAGCTCTTCGAGGTAGTCAGGAATTCCAATGCAACCCCTGTAAAAATTTTAAAATTTTTTTTTCATCCCCGATTTGAAAACTGTTTATGTAGAATTAGGCTCGCACCTTTCCTGAATTCAAATCTGCATTTGGGGTTGAGCTGCGACTTATAGTTTTCGAGAAAATGGAATTTTTCTATCGCTCTTCGAGGTAGTCAGGAATTCCAATCCAACCCCTGTAAAAATTTGAAAATTTTTGTTTCATCCCCGATTTGAAAACTGTTAATGTAGAATTAAGCTCGCACCTTTCCTGAATTCAAATCCGCTTTTGGGGTTGAGCTGCGACTTATAGTTTTCGAGAAAATGGAATTTTTGTATAGCTCTTCGAGGTAGTCAGGAATTCCAATGCAACCCCTGTAAAAATTTTAAAATTTTTTTTTCATCCCCGATTTGAAAACTGTTTATGTAGAATTAGGCTCGCACCTTTCCTGAATTCAAATCTGCTTTTGGAGTTGAGCTGCGACTTGTAGTTTTCGAGAAAATGGAATTTTTGTATCGCTCTTCGAGGTAGTCAGGAATTCCAATGCAACCCCTGTAAGAATTTGAAAATTTTTTTTTCATCCCCGATTTGAAAACTGCTTATGTAGAATTAAGCTCGCACCTTTTCTGAATTTAAATCTGCTTTTGGAGTTGAGCTGCGACTTATAGTTTTCGAGAAAATGGAATTTTTCTATCGCTCTTCGAGGTAGTCAGGAATTCCAATGCAACCCCTGTAAAAATTTGAAAATTTTTTTTTCATCCCCGATTTGAAAACTGTTTATGTAGAATTAAGCTCGCACCCTTCCTGAATTCAAATCTGCTTTTGGGGTTGAGCTGCGACTTACAGTTTTCGAGAAAATGGAATTTTTGTATAGCTCTTCGAGGTAGTCAGGAATTCCAATGCAACCCCTGTAAAAATTTGAAAATTTTTTTTTCATCCCCGATCTGAAAACTGTTTATGTAGGATTTTTGTAATTGTAAAATTTTTTTTTCATCCCCGATTTGAAAACTGCTTATGTAGAATTAAGCTCGCACCTTTTCTGAATTTAAATCTGCTTTTGGAGTTGAGCTGCGACTTATAGTTTTCGAGAAAATGGAATTTTTCTATCGCTCTTCGAGGTAGTCAGGAATTCCAATGCAACCCCTGTAAAAATTTGAAAATTTTTTTTTCATCCCCGATTTGAAAACTGTTTATGTAGAATTAAGCTCGCACCCTTCCTGAATTCAAATCTGCTTTTGGGGTTGAGCTGCGACTTACAGTTTTCGAGAAAATGGAATTTTTGTATAGCTCTTCGAGGTAGTCAGGAATTCCAATGCAACCCCTGTAAAAATTTGAAATTTTTTTTTTCATCCCCGATCTGAAAACTGTTTATGTAGGATTTTTGTAATTGTAAAATTTTTTTTTCATCCCCGATTTGAAAACTGCTTATGTAGAATTAAGCTCGCACCTTTTCTGAATTTAAATCTGCTTTTGGAGTTGAGCTGCGACTTATAGTTTTCGAGAAAATGGAATTTTTCTATCGCTCTTCGAGGTAGTCAGGAATTCCAATGCAACCCCTGTAAAAATTTGAAAATTTTTTTTTCATCCCCGATTTGAAAACTGTTTATGTAGAATTAAGCTCGCACCCTTCCTGAATTCAAATCTGCTTTTGGGGTTGAGCTGCGACTTACAGTTTTCGAGAAAATGGAATTTTTGTATAGCTCTTCGAGGTAGTCAGGAATTCCAATGCAACCCCTGTAAAAATTTGAAAATTTTTTTTTCATCCCCGATTTGAAAACTGTTTATGTAGAATTAAGCTCGCACCTTTCCTGAATTCAAATCTGCTTTTGGGGTTGAGCTGCGACTTATAATTTTAGAGAAAATGGAATTTTTGTATAGCTCTTCGAGGTAGTCAGGAATTCGAATGCAACCCCTGTAAAAATTTGAAAATTTTTTTTTCATCCCCGATTTGAAAACTGTTTATGTAGAATTAAGCTCGCACCTTTCCTGAACTCAAATCTGCTTTTGGGGTTGAGCTGCGACTTATAGTTTTCGAGAAAATGGAATTTTTGTATAGCTCTTCGAGGTAGTCAGGAATTCCAATGCAACTCCTGTAAAAATTTGAAAATTTTATTTTCATCCCCAATTTGAAAACTGTTTATGTAGAATTAAGCTCGCACATTTCCTGAATTCAAATCTGCTTTTGGAGTTGAGCTGCGACTTGTAGTTTTCGAGAAAATGGAATTTTTGTATCGCTCTTCGAGGTAGTCAGGAATTCCAATGCAACCCCTGTAAGAATTTGAAAATTTTTTTTTCATCCCCGATTTGAAAACTGCTTATGTAGAATTAAGCTCGCACCTTTTCTGAATTTAAATCTGCTTTTGGAGTTGAGCTGCGACTTATAGTTTTCGAGAAAATGGAATTTTTCTATCGCTCTTCGAGGTAGTCAGGAATTCCAATGCAACCCCTGTAAAAATTTGAAAATTTTTTTTTCATCCCCGATTTGAAAACTGTTTATGTAGAATTAAGCTCGCACCCTTCCTGAATTCAAATCTGCTTTTGGGGTTGAGCTGCGACTTATAGTTTTCGAGAAAATGGAATTTTTGTATAGCTCTTCGAGGTAGTCAGGAATTCCAATGCAACCCCTGTAAAAATTTGAAAATTTTTTTTTCATCCCCGATTTGAAAACTGTTTATGTAGAATTAAGCTCGCACCTTTCCTGAATTCAAATCTGCTTTTGGGGTTGAGCTGCGACTTATAGTTTTCGAGAAAATGGAATTTTTGTATAGCTCTTCGAGGTAGTCAGGAATTCCAATGCAACCCCTGTAAAAATTTGAAAATTTGTTTTTCATCCCCGATTTGAAAACTGTTTATCTAGAATTAAGCTCGCACCTTTCCTGAATTCAAATCTGCTTTTGGGGTTGAGCTGCGACTTATAGTTTTCGAGAAAATGGAATTTTTGTATAGCTCTTCGAGGTAGTCAGGAATTCCAATGCAACCCCTGTAAAAATTTGAAAATTTTATTTTCATCCCCGATTTGAAAACTGCTTATGGAGAATTAAGCTCGCACCTTTTCTGAATTTAAATCTGCTTTTGGAGTTGAGCTGCGACTTATAGTTTTCGAGAAAATGGAATTTTTCTATCGCTCTTCGAGGTAGTCAGGAATTCCAATGCAACCCCTGTAAAAATTTGAAAATTTTTTTTTCATCCCCGATTTGAAAACTGTTTATGTAGAATTAAGCTCGCACCCTTCCTGAATTCAAATCTGCTTTTGGGGTTGAGCTGCGACTTACAGTTTTCGAGAAAATGGAATTTTTGTATAGCTCTTCGAGGTAGTCAGGAATTCCAATGCAACCCCTGTAAAAATTTGAAAATTTTTTTTTCATGCCCGATTTGAAAACTGTTTATGTAGAATTAAGCTCGCACCTTTCCTGAATTCAAATCTGCTTTTGGAGTTGAGCTGCGACTTGTAGTTTTCGAGAAAATGGAATTTTTGTATAGCTCTTCGAGGTAGTCAGGAATTCCAATGCAACCCCTGTAAAAATTTGAAAATTTTTTTTTCATCCCCGATTTGAAAACTGTTTATCTAGAATTAAGCTCGCACCCTTCCTGAATTCAAATCTGCTTTTGGGGTTGAGCTGCGACTTACAGTTTTCGAGAAAATGGAATTTTTGTATAGCTCTTCGAGGTAGTCAGGAATTCCAATGCAACCCCTGTAAAAATTTGAAAACTTTTTTTTCATCCTCGATTTGAAAACTGTTAATGTAGAATTAAGCTCGCACCTTTCCTGAATTCAAATCTGCTTTTGGAGTTGAGCTGCGACTTGTAGTTTTCGAGAAAATGGAATTTTTGTATAGCTCTTCGAGGTAGTCAGGAATTCCAATGCAACCCCTGTAAAAATTTGAAATTTTTTTTTTTCATCCCCGATTTGAAAACTGTTAATGTAGAACTAAGCTCGCACCTTTCCTGAATTCAAATCTGCTTTTGGGGTTGAGCTGCGACTTATAGTTTTCGAGAAAATGGAATTTTTGTATAGCTCTTCGAGGTAGTCAGGAATTCCAATGCAACCCCTGTAAAAATTTGAAAATTTTTTTTCATCCCCGATTTGAAAACTGTTAATGTAGAATTAAGCTCGCACCTTTCCTGAATTCAAATCCGCTTTTGGGGTTGAGCTGCGACTTATAGTTTTCGAGAAAATGGAATTTTTGTATAGCTCTTCGAGGTAGTCAGGAATTCCAATGCAACCCCTGTAAAAATTTGAAATTTTTTTTTTCATCCCCGATTTGAAAACTGTTTATGTAGAATTAAGCTCGCACCTTTCCTGAATTCAAATCTGCTTTTGGGGTTGAGCTGCGACTTATAGTTTTCGAGAAAATGGAATTTTTGTATAGCTCTTCGAGGTAGTCAGGAATTCCAATGCAACCCCTGTAAAAATTTGAAAATTTTTTTTTCATCCCCGATTTGAAAACTGCTTATGTAGAATTAAGCTCGCACCTTTTCTGAATTTAAATCTGCTTTTGGAGTTGAGCTGCGACTTATAGTTTTCGAGAAAATGGAATTTTGCTATCGCTCTTCGAGGTAGTCAGGAATTCCAATGCAACCCCTGTAAAAATTTGAAAATTTTATTTTCATCCCCGATTTGAAAACTGTTAATGTAGAACTAAGCTCGCACCTTTCCTGAATTCAAATCTGCTTTTGGGGTTGAGCTGCGACTTATAGTTTTCGAGAAAATGGAATTTTTGTATAGCTCTTCGAGGTAGTCAGGAATTCCAATGCAACCCCTGTAAAAATTTGAAATTTTTTTTTTCATCCCCGATTTGAAAACTGTTTATGTAGAATTAAGCTCGCACCTTTCCTGAATTCAAATCTGCTTTTGGGGTTGAGCTGCGACTTATAGTTTTCGAGAAAATGGAATTTTTGTATAGCTCTTCGAGGTAGTCAGGAATTCCAATGCAACCCCTGTAAAAATTTGAAAATTTTTTTTTCATCCCCGATTTGAAAACTGCTTATGTAGAATTAAGCTCGCACCTTTTCTGAATTTAAATCTGCTTTTGGAGTTGAGCTGCGACTTATAGTTTTCGAGAAAATGGAATTTTTCTATCGCTCTTCGAGGTAGTCAGGAATTACAATGCAACCCCTGTAAAAATTTGAAAATTTTTTTTTCATCCCCGATTTGAAAACTGTTTATGTAGAATTAAGCTCGCACCTTTCCTGAATTCAAATCTGCTTTTGGGGTTGAGCTGCGACTTATAGTTTTCGAGAAAATGGAATTTTTGTATAGCTCTTCGAGGTAGTCAGGAATTCCAATGCAACCCCTGTAAAAATTTGAAAATTTTATTTTCATCCCCAATTTGAAAACTGTTTATGTAGAATTAAGCTCGCACATTTCCTGAATTCAAATCTGCTTTTGGAGTTGAGCTGCGACTTGTAGTTTTCGAGAAAATGGAATTTTTGTATAGCTCTTCGAGGTAGTCAGGAATTCCAATGCAACCCCTGTAAAAATTTGAACATTTTTTTTCATCCCCGATTTGAAAACTGTTTATGTAGAATTAAGCTCGCACATTTCCTGAATTCAAATCTGCTTTTGGAGTTGAGCTGCGACTTGTAGTTTTCGAGAAAATGGAATTTTTGTATAGCTCTTCGAGGTAGTCAGGAATTCCAATGCAACCCCTGTAAGAATTTGAACATTTTTTTTCATCCCCGATTTGAAAACTGCTTATGTAGAATTAAGCTCGCACCTTTTCTGAATTTAAATCTGCTTTCGGAGTTGAGCTGCGACTTACAGTTTTCGAGAAAATGGAATTTTTGTATAGCTCTTCGAGGTAGTCAGGAATTCCAATGCAACCCCTGTAAAAATTTTAAAATTTTTTTTTCATCCCCGATTTGAAAACTGTTTATGTAGAATTAGGCTCGCACCTTTCCTGAATTCAAATCTGCTTTTGGGGTTGAGCTGCGACTTATAGTTTTCGAGAAAATGGAATTTTTCTATCGCTCTTCGAGGTAGTCAGGAATTCCAATCCAACCCCTGTAAAAATTTGAAAATTTTTGTTTCATCCCCGATTTGAAAACTGTTAATGTAGAATTAAGCTCGCACCTTTCCTGAATTCAAATCTGCTTTTGGGGTTGAGCTGCGACTTACAGTTTTCGAGAAAATGGAATTTTTGTATAGCTCTTCGAGGTAGTCAGGAATTCCAATGCAACCCCTGTAAGAATTTGAAAATTTTTTTTTCATCCCCGTTTTGAAAACTGCTTATGTAGAATTAAGCTCGCACCTTTTCTGAATTTAAATCTGCTTTCGGAGTTGAGCTGCGACTTATAGTTTTCGAGAAAATGGAATTTTTCTATCGCTCTTCGAGGTAGTCAGGAATTCCAATGCAACCCCTGTAAAAATTTGAAAATTTTTTTTTCATCCCCGATTTGAAAACTGTTTATGTAGAATTAAGCTCGCACCCTTCCTGAATTCAAATCTGCTTTTGGGGTTGAGCTGCGACTTACAGTTTTCGAGAAAATGGAATTTTTGTATAGCTCTTCGAGGTAGTCAGGAATTCCAATGCAACCCCTGTAAAAATTTGAAAATTTTTTTTTCATCCCCGATTTGAAAACTGTTTATGTAGAATTAAGCTCGCACCTTTCCTGAATTCAAATCTGCTTTTGGGGTTGAGCTGCGACTTATAGTTTTCGAGAAAATGGAATTTTTGTATAGCTCTTCGAGGTAGTCAGGAATTCCAATGCAACCCCTGTAAAAATTTTAAAATTTTTTTTTCATCCCCGATTTGAAAACTGTTTATGTAGAATTAAGCTCGCACCCTTCCTGAATTCAAATCTGCTTTTGGGGTTGAGCTGCGACTTACAGTTTTCGAGAAAATGGAATTTTTGTATAGCTCTTCGAGGTAGTCAGGAATTCCAATGCAACCCCTGTAAAAATTTTAAAATTTTTTTTTCATCCCCGATTTGAAAACTGTTTATGTAGAATTAGGCTCGCACCTTTCCTGAATTCAAATCTGCATTTGGGGTTGAGCTGCGACTTATAGTTTTCGAGAAAATGGAATTTTTCTATCGCTCTTCGAGGTAGTCAGGAATTCCAATCCAACCCCTGTAAAAATTTGAAAATTTTTGTTTCATCCCCGATTTGAAAACTGTTAATGTAGAATTAAGCTCGCACCTTTCCTGAATTCAAATCCGCTTTTGGGGTTGAGCTGCGACTTATAGTTTTCGAGAAAATGGAATTTTTGTATAGCTCTTCGAGGTAGTCAGGAATTCCAATGCAACCCCTGTAAAAATTTTAAAATTTTTTTTTCATCCCCGATTTGAAAACTGTTTATGTAGAATTAGGCTCGCACCTTTCCTGAATTCAAATCTGCTTTTGGAGTTGAGCTGCGACTTGTAGTTTTCGAGAAAATGGAATTTTTGTATCGCTCTTCGAGGTAGTCAGGAATTCCAATGCAACCCCTGTAAGAATTTGAAAATTTTTTTTTCATCCCCGATTTGAAAACTGCTTATGTAGAATTAAGCTCGCACCTTTTCTGAATTTAAATCTGCTTTTGGAGTTGAGCTGCGACTTATAGTTTTCGAGAAAATGGAATTTTTCTATCGCTCTTCGAGGTAGTCAGGAATTCCAATGCAACCCCTGTAAAAATTTGAAAATTTTTTTTTCATCCCCGATTTGAAAACTGTTTATGTAGAATTAAGCTCGCACCCTTCCTGAATTCAAATCTGCTTTTGGGGTTGAGCTGCGACTTACAGTTTTCGAGAAAATGGAATTTTTGTATAGCTCTTCGAGGTAGTCAGGAATTCCAATGCAACCCCTGTAAAAATTTGAAAATTTTTTTTTCATCCCCGATCTGAAAACTGTTTATGTAGGATTTTTGTAATTGTAAAATTTTTTTTTCATCCCCGATTTGAAAACTGCTTATGTAGAATTAAGCTCGCACCTTTTCTGAATTTAAATCTGCTTTTGGAGTTGAGCTGCGACTTATAGTTTTCGAGAAAATGGAATTTTTCTATCGCTCTTCGAGGTAGTCAGGAATTCCAATGCAACCCCTGTAAAAATTTGAAAATTTTTTTTTCATCCCCGATTTGAAAACTGTTTATGTAGAATTAAGCTCGCACCCTTCCTGAATTCAAATCTGCTTTTGGGGTTGAGCTGCGACTTACAGTTTTCGAGAAAATGGAATTTTTGTATAGCTCTTCGAGGTAGTCAGGAATTCCAATGCAACCCCTGTAAAAATTTGAAATTTTTTTTTTCATCCCCGATCTGAAAACTGTTTATGTAGGATTTTTGTAATTGTAAAATTTTTTTTTCATCCCCGATTTAAAAACTGCTTATGTAGAATTAAGCTCGCACCTTTTCTGAATTTAAATCTGCTTTTGGAGTTGAGCTGCGACTTATAGTTTTCGAGAAAATGGAATTTTTCTATCGCTCTTCGAGGTAGTCAGGAATTCCAATGCAACCCCTGTAAAAATTTGAAAATTTTTTTTTCATCCCCGATTTGAAAACTGTTTATGTAGAATTAAGCTCGCACCCTTCCTGAATTCAAATCTGCTTTTGGGGTTGAGCTGCGACTTACAGTTTTCGAGAAAATGGAATTTTTGTATAGCTCTTCGAGGTAGTCAGGAATTCCAATGCAACCCCTGTAAAAATTTTAAAATTTTTTTTTCATCCCCGATTTGAAAACTGTTTATGTATAATTAGGCTCGCACATTTCCTGAATTCAAATCTGCTTTTGGGGTTGAGCTGCGACTTATAGTTTTCGAGAAAATGGAATTTTTCTATCGCTCTTCGAGGTAGTCAGGAATTCCAATCCAACCCCTGTAAAAATTTGAAATTTTTTTTTTCATCCCCGATTTGAAAACTGTTTATCTAGAATTAAGCTCGCACCTTTCCTGAATTCAAATCTGCTTTTGGGGTTGAGCTGCGACTTATAGTTTTCGAGAAAATGGAATTTTTGTATAGCTCTTCGAGGTAGTCAGGAATTCCAATGCAACCCCTGTAAAAATTTGAAAATTTTATTTTCATCCCCGATTTGAAAACTGTTTATGTAGAATTAAGCTCGCACATTTCCTGAATTCAAATCTGCTTTTGGAGTTGAGCTGCGACTTGTAGTTTTCGAGAAAATGGAATTTTTGTATAGCTCTTCGAGGTAGTCAGGAATTCCAATGCAACCCCTGTAAGAATTTGAACATTTTTTTTCATCCCCGATTTGAAAACTGCTTATGTAGAATTAAGCTCGCACCTTTTCTGAATTTAAATCTGCTTTCGGAGTTGAGCTGCGACTTACAGTTTTCGAGAAAATGGAATTTTTGTATAGCTCTTCGAGGTAGTCAGGAATTCCAATGCAACCCCTGTAAAAATTTTAAAATTTTTTTTTCATCCCCGATTTGAAAACTGTTTATGTAGAATTAGGCTCGCACCTTTCCTGAATTCAAATCTGCTTTTGGGGTTGAGCTGCGACTTATAGTTTTCGAGAAAATGGAATTTTTCTATCGCTCTTCGAGGTAGTCAGGAATTCCAATCCAACCCCTGTAAAAATTTGAAAATTTTTGTTTCATCCCCGATTTGAAAACTGTTAATGTAGAATTAAGCTCGCACCTTTCCTGAATTCAAATCTGCTTTTGGGGTTGAGCTGCGACTTACAGTTTTCGAGAAAATGGAATTTTTGTATAGCTCTTCGAGGTAGTCAGGAATTCCAATGCAACCCCTGTAAGAATTTGAAAATTTTTTTTTCATCCCCGTTTTGAAAACTGCTTATGTAGAATTAAGCTCGCACCTTTTCTGAATTTAAATCTGCTTTCGGAGTTGAGCTGCGACTTATAGTTTTCGAGAAAATGGAATTTTTCTATCGCTCTTCGAGGTAGTCAGGAATTCCAATGCAACCCCTGTAAAAATTTGAAAATTTTTTTTTCATCCCCGATTTGAAAACTGTTTATGTAGAATTAAGCTCGCACCCTTCCTGAATTCAAATCTGCTTTTGGGGTTGAGCTGCGACTTACAGTTTTCGAGAAAATGGAATTTTTGTATAGCTCTTCGAGGTAGTCAGGAATTCCAATGCAACCCCTGTAAAAATTTGAAAATTTTTTTTTCATCCCCGATTTGAAAACTGTTTATGTAGAATTAAGCTCGCACCTTTCCTGAATTCAAATCTGCTTTTGGGGTTGAGCTGCGACTTATAGTTTTCGAGAAAATGGAATTTTTGTATAGCTCTTCGAGGTAGTCAGGAATTCCAATGCAACTCCTGTAAAAATTTGAAAATTTTTTTTTCATCCCCGATTTGAAAACTGTTTATGTAGAATTAAGCTCGCACCCTTCCTGAATTCAAATCTGCTTTTGGGGTTGAGCTGCGACTTACAGTTTTCGAGAAAATGGAATTTTTGTATAGCTCTTCGAGGTAGTCAGGAATTCCAATGCAACCCCTGTAAAAATTTTAAAATTTTTTTTTCATCCCCGATTTGAAAACTGTTTATGTAGAATTAAGCTCGCACCCTTCCTGAATTCAAATCTGCTTTTGGGGTTGAGCTGCGACTTACAGTTTTCGAGAAAATGGAATTTTTGTATAGCTCTTCGAGGTAGTCAGGAATTCCAATGCAACCCCTGTAAAAATTTTAAAATTTTTTTTTCATCCCCGATTTGAAAACTGTTTATGTAGAATTAGGCTCGCACCTTTCCTGAATTCAAATCTGCATTTGGGGTTGAGCTGCGACTTATAGTTTTCGAGAAAATGGAATTTTTCTATCGCTCTTCGAGGTAGTCAGGAATTCCAATCCAACCCCTGTAAAAATTTGAAAATTTTTGTTTCATCCCCGATTTGAAAACTGTTAATGTAGAATTAAGCTCGCACCTTTCCTGAATTCAAATCCGCTTTTGGGGTTGAGCTGCGACTTATAGTTTTCGAGAAAATGGAATTTTTGTATAGCTCTTCGAGGTAGTCAGGAATTCCAATGCAACCCCTGTAAAAATTTTAAAATTTTTTTTTCATCCCCGATTTGAAAACTGTTTATGTAGAATTAGGCTCGCACCTTTCCTGAATTCAAATCTGCTTTTGGAGTTGAGCTGCGACTTGTAGTTTTCGAGAAAATGGAATTTTTGTATCGCTCTTCGAGGTAGTCAGGAATTCCAATGCAACCCCTGTAAGAATTTGAAAATTTTTTTTTCATCCCCGATTTGAAAACTGCTTATGTAGAATTAAGCTCGCACCTTTTCTGAATTTAAATCTGCTTTTGGAGTTGAGCTGCGACTTATAGTTTTCGAGAAAATGGAATTTTTCTATCGCTCTTCGAGGTAGTCAGGAATTCCAATGCAACCCCTGTAAAAATTTGAAAATTTTTTTTTCATCCCCGATTTGAAAACTGTTTATGTAGAATTAAGCTCGCACCCTTCCTGAATTCAAATCTGCTTTTGGGGTTGAGCTGCGACTTACAGTTTTCGAGAAAATGGAATTTTTGTATAGCTCTTCGAGGTAGTCAGGAATTCCAATGCAACCCCTGTAAAAATTTGAAAATTTTTTTTTCATCCCCGATCTGAAAACTGTTTATGTAGGATTTTTGTAATTGTAAAATTTTTTTTTCATCCCCGATTTGAAAACTGCTTATGTAGAATTAAGCTCGCACCTTTTCTGAATTTAAATCTGCTTTTGGAGTTGAGCTGCGACTTATAGTTTTCGAGAAAATGGAATTTTTCTATCGCTCTTCGAGGTAGTCAGGAATTCCAATGCAACCCCTGTAAAAATTTGAAAATTTTTTTTTCATCCCCGATTTGAAAACTGTTTATGTAGAATTAAGCTCGCACCCTTCCTGAATTCAAATCTGCTTTTGGGGTTGAGCTGCGACTTACAGTTTTCGAGAAAATGGAATTTTTGTATAGCTCTTCGAGGTAGTCAGGAATTCCAATGCAACCCCTGTAAAAATTTGAAATTTTTTTTTTCATCCCCGATCTGAAAACTGTTTATGTAGGATTTTTGTAATTGTAAAATTTTTTTTTCATCCCCGATTTGAAAACTGCTTATGTAGAATTAAGCTCGCACCTTTTCTGAATTTAAATCTGCTTTTGGAGTTGAGCTGCGACTTATAGTTTTCGAGAAAATGGAATTTTTCTATCGCTCTTCGAGGTAGTCAGGAATTCCAATGCAACCCCTGTAAAAATTTGAAAATTTTTTTTTCATCCCCGATTTGAAAACTGTTTATGTAGAATTAAGCTCGCACCCTTCCTGAATTCAAATCTGCTTTTGGGGTTGAGCTGCGACTTACAGTTTTCGAGAAAATGGAATTTTTGTATAGCTCTTCGAGGTAGTCAGGAATTCCAATGCAACCCCTGTAAAAATTTGAAAATTTTTTTTTCATCCCCGATTTGAAAACTGTTTATGTAGAATTAAGCTCGCACCTTTCCTGAATTCAAATCTGCTTTTGGGGTTGAGCTGCGACTTATAATTTTCGAGAAAATGGAATTTTTGTATAGCTCTTCGAGGTAGTCAGGAATTCGAATGCAACCCCTGTAAAAATTTGAAAATTTTTTTTTCATCCCCGATTTGAAAACTGTTTATGTAGAATTAAGCTCGCACCTTTCCTGAACTCAAATCTGCTTTTGGGGTTGAGCTGCGACTTATAGTTTTCGAGAAAATGGAATTTTTGTATAGCTCTTCGAGGTAGTCAGGAATTCCAATGCAACTCCTGTAAAAATTTGAAAATTTTATTTTCATCCCCAATTTGAAAACTGTTTATGTAGAATTAAGCTCGCACATTTCCTGAATTCAAATCTGCTTTTGGAGTTGAGCTGCGACTTGTAGTTTTCGAGAAAATGGAATTTTTGTATCGCTCTTCGAGGTAGTCAGGAATTCCAATGCAACCCCTGTAAGAATTTGAAAATTTTTTTTTCATCCCCGATTTGAAAACTGCTTATGTAGAATTAAGCTCGCACCTTTTCTGAATTTAAATCTGCTTTTGGAGTTGAGCTGCGACTTATAGTTTTCGAGAAAATGGAATTTTTCTATCGCTCTTCGAGGTAGTCAGGAATTCCAATGCAACCCCTGTAAAAATTTGAAAATTTTTTTTTCATCCCCGATTTGAAAACTGTTTATGTAGAATTAAGCTCGCACCCTTCCTGAATTCAAATCTGCTTTTGGGGTTGAGCTGCGACTTATAGTTTTCGAGAAAATGGAATTTTTGTATAGCTCTTCGAGGTAGTCAGGAATTCCAATGCAACCCCTGTAAAAATTTGAAAATTTTTTTTTCATCCCCGATTTGAAAACTGTTTATGTAGAATTAAGCTCGCACCTTTCCTGAATTCAAATCTGCTTTTGGGGTTGAGCTGCGACTTATAGTTTTCGAGAAAATGGAATTTTTGTATAGCTCTTCGAGGTAGTCAGGAATTCCAATGCAACCCCTGTAAAAATTTGAAAATTTGTTTTTCATCCCCGATTTGAAAACTGTTTATCTAGAATTAAGCTCGCACCTTTCCTGAATTCAAATCTGCTTTTGGGGTTGAGCTGCGACTTATAGTTTTCGAGAAAATGGAATTTTTGTATAGCTCTTCGAGGTAGTCAGGAATTCCAATGCAACCCCTGTAAAAATTTGAAAATTTTATTTTCATCCCCGATTTGAAAACTGCTTATGGAGAATTAAGCTCGCACCTTTTCTGAATTTAAATCTGCTTTTGGAGTTGAGCTGCGACTTATAGTTTTCGAGAAAATGGAATTTTTCTATCGCTCTTCGAGGTAGTCAGGAATTCCAATGCAACCCCTGTAAAAATTTGAAAATTTTTTTTTCATCCCCGATTTGAAAACTGTTTATGTAGAATTAAGCTCGCACCCTTCCTGAATTCAAATCTGCTTTTGGGGTTGAGCTGCGACTTACAGTTTTCGAGAAAATGGAATTTTTGTATAGCTCTTCGAGGTAGTCAGGAATTCCAATGCAACCCCTGTAAAAATTTGAAAATTTTTTTTTCATGCCCGATTTGAAAACTGTTTATGTAGAATTAAGCTCGCACCTTTCCTGAATTCAAATCTGCTTTTGGAGTTGAGCTGCGACTTGTAGTTTTCGAGAAAATGGAATTTTTGTATAGCTCTTCGAGGTAGTCAGGAATTCCAATGCAACCCCTGTAAAAATTTGAAAATTTTTTTTTCATCCCCGATTTGAAAACTGTTTATCTAGAATTAAGCTCGCACCCTTCCTGAATTCAAATCTGCTTTTGGGGTTGAGCTGCGACTTACAGTTTTCGAGAAAATGGAATTTTTGTATAGCTCTTCGAGGTAGTCAGGAATTCCAATGCAACCCCTGTAAAAATTTGAAAACTTTTTTTTCATCCTCGATTTGAAAACTGTTAATGTAGAATTAAGCTCGCACCTTTCCTGAATTCAAATCTGCTTTTGGAGTTGAGCTGCGACTTGTAGTTTTCGAGAAAATGGAATTTTTGTATAGCTCTTCGAGGTAGTCAGGAATTCCAATGCAACCCCTGTAAAAATTTGAAATTTTTTTTTTTCATCCCCGATTTGAAAACTGTTAATGTAGAACTAAGCTCGCACCTTTCCTGAATTCAAATCTGCTTTTGGGGTTGAGCTGCGACTTATAGTTTTCGAGAAAATGGAATTTTTGTATAGCTCTTCGAGGTAGTCAGGAATTCCAATGCAACCCCTGTAAAAATTTGAAAATTTTTTTTCATCCCCGATTTGAAAACTGTTAATGTAGAATTAAGCTCGCACCTTTCCTGAATTCAAATCCGCTTTTGGGGTTGAGCTGCGACTTATAGTTTTCGAGAAAATGGAATTTTTGTATAGCTCTTCGAGGTAGTCAGGAATTCCAATGCAACCCCTGTAAAAATTTGAAATTTTTTTTTTCATCCCCGATTTGAAAACTGTTTATGTAGAATTAAGCTCGCACCTTTCCTGAATTCAAATCTGCTTTTGGGGTTGAGCTGCGACTTATAGTTTTCGAGAAAATGGAATTTTTGTATAGCTCTTCGAGGTAGTCAGGAATTCCAATGCAACCCCTGTAAAAATTTGAAAATTTTTTTTTCATCCCCGATTTGAAAACTGCTTATGTAGAATTAAGCTCGCACCTTTTCTGAATTTAAATCTGCTTTTGGAGTTGAGCTGCGACTTATAGTTTTCGAGAAAATGGAATTTTTCTATCGCTCTTCGAGGTAGTCAGGAATTCCAATGCAACCCCTGTAAAAATTTGAAAATTTTATTTTCATCCCCGATTTGAAAACTGTTAATGTAGAACTAAGCTCGCACCTTTCCTGAATTCAAATCTGCTTTTGGGGTTGAGCTGCGACTTATAGTTTTCGAGAAAATGGAATTTTTGTATAGCTCTTCGAGGTAGTCAGGAATTCCAATGCAACCCCTGTAAAAATTTGAAATTTTTTTTTTCATCCCCGATTTGAAAACTGTTTATGTAGAATTAAGCTCGCACCTTTCCTGAATTCAAATCTGCTTTTGGGGTTGAGCTGCGACTTATAGTTTTCGAGAAAATGGAATTTTTGTATAGCTCTTCGAGGTAGTCAGGAATTCCAATGCAACCCCTGTAAAAATTTGAAAATTTTTTTTTCATCCCCGATTTGAAAACTGCTTATGTAGAATTAAGCTCGCACCTTTTCTGAATTTAAATCTGCTTTTGGAGTTGAGCTGCGACTTATAGTTTTCGAGAAAATGGAATTTTTCTATCGCTCTTCGAGGTAGTCAGGAATTCCAATGCAACCCCTGTAAAAATTTGAAAATTTTTTTTTCATCCCCGATTTGAAAACTGTTTATGTAGAATTAAGCTCGCACCTTTCCTGAATTCAAATCTGCTTTTGGGGTTGAGCTGCGACTTATAGTTTTCGAGAAAATGGAATTTTTGTATAGCTCTTCGAGGTAGTCAGGAATTCCAATGCAACCCCTGTAAAAATTTGAAAATTTTATTTTCATCCCCAATTTGAAAACTGTTTATGTAGAATTAAGCTCGCACATTTTCTGAATTCAAATCTGCTTTTGGAGTTGAGCTGCGACTTGTAGTTTTCGAGAAAATGGAATTTTTGTATCGCTCTTCGAGGTAGTCAGGAATTCCAATGCAACCCCTGTAAGAATTTGAAAATTTTTTTTTCATCCCCGATTTGAAAACTGCTTATGTAGAATTAAGCTCGCACCTTTTCTGAATTTACATCTGCTTTTGGAGTTGAGCTGCGACTTATAGTTTTCGAGAAAATGGAATTTTTCTATCGCTCTTCGAGGTAGTCAGGAATTCCAATGCAACCCCTGTAAAAATTTGAAAATTTTTTTTTCATCCCCGATTTGAAAACTGTTTATGTAGAATTAAGCTCGCACCCTTCCTGAATTCAAATCTGCTTTTGGGGTTGAGCTGCGACTTACAGTTTTCGAGAAAATGGAATTTTTGTATAGCTCTTCGAGGTAGTCAGGAATTCCAATGCAACCCCTGTAAAAATTTGAAAATTTTTTTTTCATCCCCGATCTGAAAACTGTTTATGTAGGATTTTTGTAATTGTAAAATTTTTTTTTCATCCCCGATTTGAAAACTGCTTATGTAGAATTAAGCTCGCACCTTTTCTGAATTTAAATCTGCTTTTGGAGTTGAGCTGCGACTTATAGTTTTCGAGAAAATGGAATTTTTCTATCGCTCTTCGAGGTAGTCAGGAATTCCAATGCAACCCCTGTAAAAATTTGAAAATTTTTTTTTCATCCCCGATTTGAAAACTGTTTATGTAGAATTAAGCTCGCACCCTTCCTGAATTCAAATCTGCTTTTGGGGTTGAGCTGCGACTTACAGTTTTCGAGAAAATGGAATTTTTGTATAGCTCTTCGAGGTAGTCAGGAATTCCAATGCAACCCCTGTAAAAATTTGAAAATTTTTTTTTCATCCCCGATTTGAAAACTGTTTATGTAGAATTAAGCTCGCACCTTTCCTGAATTCAAATCTGCTTTTGGGGTTGAGCTGCGACTTATAGTTTTCGAGAAAATGGAATTTTTGTATAGCTCTTCGAGGTAGTCAGGAATTCCAATGCAACCCCTGTAAAAATTTGAAAATTTTATTTTCATCCCCAATTTGAAAACTGTTTATGTAGAATTAAGCTCGCACATTTCCTGAATTCAAATCTGCTTTTGGAGTTGAGCTGCGACTTGTAGTTTTCGAGAAAATGGAATTTTTGTATCGCTCTTCGAGGTAGTCAGGAATTCCAATGCAACCCCTGTAAGAATTTGAAAATTTTTTTTTCATCCCCGATTTGAAAACTGCTTATGTAGAATTAAGCTCGCACCTTTTCTGAATTTACATCTGCTTTTGGAGTTGAGCTGCGACTTATAGTTTTCGAGAAAATGGAATTTTTCTATCGCTCTTCGAGGTAGTCAGGAATTCCAATGCAACCCCTGTAAAAATTTGAAAATTTTTTTTTCATCCCCGATTTGAAAACTGTTTATGTAGAATTAAGCTCGCACCCTTCCTGAATTCAAATCTGCTTTTGGGGTTGAGCTGCGACTTACAGTTTTCGAGAAAATGGAATTTTTGTATAGCTCTTCGAGGTAGTCAGGAATTCCAATGCAACCCCTGTAAAAATTTGAAAATTTTTTTTTCATCCCCGATCTGAAAACTGTTTATGTAGGATTTTTGTAATTGTAAAATTTTTTTTTCATCCCCGATTTGAAAACTGCTTATGTAGAATTAAGCTCGCACCTTTTCTGAATTTAAATCTGCTTTTGGAGTTGAGCTGCGACTTATAGTTTTCGAGAAAATGGAATTTTTCTATCGCTCTTCGAGGTAGTCAGGAATTCCAATGCAACCCCTGTAAAAATTTGAAAATTTTTTTTTCATCCCCGATTTGAAAACTGTTTATGTAGAATTAAGCTCGCACCCTTCCTGAATTCAAATCTGCTTTTGGGGTTGAGCTGCGACTTATAGTTTTCGAGAAAATGGAATTTTTGTATAGCTCTTCGAGGTAGTCAGGAATTCCAATGCAACCCCTGTAAAAATTTGAAAATTTTTTTTTCATCCCCGATTTGAAAACTGTTTATGTAGAATTAAGCTCGCACCTTTCCTGAATTCAAATCTGCTTTTGGGGTTGAGCTGCGACTTATAGTTTTCGAGAAAATGGAATTTTTGTATAGCTCTTCGAGGTAGTCAGGAATTCCAATGCAACCCCTGTAAAAATTTGAAAATTTTATTTTCATCCCCAATTTGAAAACTGTTTATGTAGAATTAAGCTCGCACATTTCCTGAATTCAAATCTGCTTTTGGAGTTGAGCTGCGACTTGTAGTTTTCGAGAAAATGGAATTTTTGTATCGCTCTTCGAGGTAGTCAGGAATTCCAATGCAACCCCTGTAAGAATTTGAAAATTTTTTTTTCATCCCCGATTTGAAAACTGCTTATGTAGAATTAAGCTCGCACCTTTTCTGAATTTAAATCTGCTTTTGGAGTTGAGCTGCGACTTATAGTTTTCGAGAAAATGGAATTTTTCTATCGCTCTTCGAGGTAGTCAGGAATTCCAATGCAACCCCTGTAAAAATTTGAAAATTTTTTTTTCATCCCCGATTTGAAAACTGTTTATGTAGAATTAAGCTCGCACCCTTCCTGAATTCAAATCTGCTTTTGGGGTTGAGCTGCGACTTACAGTTTTCGAGAAAATGGAATTTTTGTATAGCTCTTCGAGGTAGTCAGGAATTCCAATGCAACCCCTGTAAAAATTTGAAAATTTTTTTTTCATCCCCGATCTGAAAACTGTTTATGTAGGATTTTTGTAATTGTAAAATTTTTTTTTCATCCCCGATTTGAAAACTGCTTATGTAGAATTAAGCTCGCACCTTTTCTGAATTTAAATCTGCTTTTGGAGTTGAGCTGCGACTTATAGTTTTCGAGAAAATGGAATTTTTCTATCGCTCTTCGAGGTAGTCAGGAATTCCAATGCAACCCCTGTAAAAATTTGAAAATTTTTTTTTCATCCCCGATTTGAAAACTGTTTATGTAAAATTAAGCTCGCACCCTTCCTGAATTCAAATCTGCTTTTGGGGTTGAGCTGCGACTTACAGTTTTCGAGAAAATGGAATTTTTGTATAGCTCTTCGAGGTAGTCAGGAATTCCAATGCAACCCCTGTAAAAATTTGAAAATTTTTTTTTCATCCCCGATTTGAAAACTGTTTATGTAGAATTAAGCTCGCACCTTTCCTGAACTCAAATCTGCTTTTGGGGTTGAGCTGCGACTTATAGTTTTCGAGAAAATGGAATTTTTGTATAGCTCTTCGAGGTAGTCAGGAATTCCAATGCAACCCCTGTAAAAATTTGAAAATTTTATTTTCATCCCCAATTTGAAAACTGTTTATGTAGAATTAAGCTCGCACATTTAATGAATTCAAATCTGCTTTTGGAGTTAAGCTGCGACTTGTAGTTTTCGAGAAAATTTAATTTTTGTATAGCTCTTCGAGGTAGTCAGGAATTCCAATGCAACCCCTGTAAAAATTTGAAAATTTTTTTTTCATCCCCGATTTGAAAACTGTTTATGTAGAATTAAGCTCGCACCCTTCCTGAATTCAAATCTGCTTTTGGGGTTGAGCTGCGACTTATAGTTTTCGAGAAAATGGAATTTTTGTATAGCTCTTCGAGGTAGTCAGGAATTCCAATGCAACCCCTGTAAAAATTTGAAAATTTTATTTTCATCCCCAATTTGAAAACTGTTTATGTAGAATTAAGCTCGCACATTTCCTGAATTCAAATCTGCTTTTGGAGTTGAGCTGCGACTTGTAGTTTTCGAGAAAATGGAATTTTTGTATTGCTCTTCGAGGTAGTCAGGAATTCCAATGCAACCCCTGTAAGAATTTGAAAATTTTTTTTTCATCCCCGATTTGAAAACTGCTTATGTAGAATTAAGCTCGCACCTTTTCTGAATTTAAATCTGCTTTTGGAGTTGAGCTGCGACTTATAGTTTTCGAGAAAATGGAATTTTTCTATCGCTCTTCGAGGTAGTCAGGAATTCCAATGCAACCCCTGTAAAAATTTGAAAATTTTTTTTTCATCCCCGATTTGAAAACTGTTTATGTAGAATTAAGCTCGCACCCTTCCTGAATTCAAATCTGCTTTTGGGGTTGAGCTGCGACTTACAGTTTTCGAGAAAATGGAATTTTTGTATAGCTCTTCGAGGTAGTCAGGAATTCCAATGCAACCCCTGTAAAAATTTGAAAATTTTTTTTTCATCCCCGATCTGAAAACTGTTTATGTAGGATTTTTGTAATTGTAAAATTTTTTTTTCATCCCCGATTTGAAAACTGCTTATGTAGAATTAAGCTCGCACCTTTTCTGAATTTAAATCTGCTTTTGGAGTTGAGCTGCGACTTATAGTTTTCGAGAAAATGGAATTTTTCTATCGCTCTTCGAGGTAGTCAGGAATTCCAATGCAACCCCTGTAAAAATTTGAAAATTTTTTTTTCATCCCCGATTTGAAAACTGTTTATGTAGAATTAAGCTCGCACCCTTTCTGAATTCAAATCTGCTTTTGGGGTTGAGCTGCGACTTACAGTTTTCGAGAAAATGGAATTTTTGTATAGCTCTTCGAGGTAGTCAGGAATTCCAATGCAACCCCTGTAAAAATTTGAAAATTTTTTTTTCATCCCCGATTTGAAAACTGTTTATGTAGAATTAAGCTCGCACCTTTCCTGAACTCAAATCTGCTTTTGGGGTTGAGCTGCGACTTATAGTTTTCGAGAAAATGGAATTTTTGTATAGCTCTTCGAGGTAGTCAGGAATTCCAATGCAACCCCTGTAAAAATTTGAAAATTTTATTTTCATCCCCAATTTGAAAACTGTTTATGTAGAATTAAGCTCGCACATTTCCTGAATTCAAATCTGCTTTTGGAGTTGAGCTGCGACTTGTAGTTTTCGAGAAAATGGAATTTTTGTATCGCTCTTCGAGGTAGTCAGGAATTCCAATGCAACCCCTGTAAGAATTTGAAAATTTTTTTTTCATCCCGATTTGAAAACTGCTTATGTAGAATTAAGCTCGCACCTTTTCTGAATTTAAATCTGCTTTTGGAGTTGAGCTGCGACTTATAGTTTTCGAGAAAATGGAATTTTTCTATCGCTCTTCGAGGTAGTCAGGAATTCCAATGCAACCCCTGTAAAAATTTGAAAATTTTTTTTTCATCCCCGATTTGAAAACTGTTTATGTAGAATTAAGCTCGCACCCTTCCTGAATTCAAATCTGCTTTTGGGGTTGAGCTGCGACTTACAGTTTTCGAGAAAATGGAATTTTTGTATAGCTCTTCGAGGTAGTCAGGAATTCCAATGCAACCCCTGTAAAAATTTGAAAATTTTTTTTTCATCCCCGATTTGAAAACTGTTTATGTAGAATTAAGCTCGCACATTTCCTGAATTCAAATCTGCTTTTGGAGTTGAGCTGCGACTTGTAGTTTTCGAGAAAATGGAATTTTTGTATCGCTCTTCGAGGTAGTCAGGAATTCCAATGCAACCCCTGTAAGAATTTGAAAATTTTTTTTTCATCCCCGATTTGAAAACTGCTTATGTAGAATTAAGCTCGCACCTTTTCTGAATTTAAATCTGCTTTTGGAGTTGAGCTGCGACTTATAGTTTTCGAGAAAATGGAATTTTTCTATCGCTCTTCGAGGTAGTCAGGAATTCCAATGCAACCCCTGTAAAAATTTGAAAATTTTTTTTTCATCCCCGATTTGAAAACTGTTTATGTAGAATTAAGCTCGCACCCTTCCTGAATTCAAATCTGCTTTTGGGGTTGAGCTGCGACTTACAGTTTTCGAGAAAATGGAATTTTTGTATAGCTCTTCGAGGTAGTCAGGAATTCCAATGCAACCCCTGTAAAAATTTGAAAATTTTTTTTTCATCCCCGATCTGAAAACTGTTTATGTAGGATTTTTGTAATTGTAAAATTTTTTTTTCATCCCCGATTTGAAAACTGCTTATGTAGAATTAAGCTCGCACCTTTTCTGAATTTAAATCTGCTTTTGGAGTTGAGCTGCGACTTATAGTTTTCGAGAAAATGGAATTTTTCTATCGCTCTTCGAGGTAGTCAGGAATTCCAATGCAACCCCTGTAAAAATTTGAAAATTTTTTTTTCATCCCCGATTTGAAAACTGTTTATGTAGAATTAAGCTCGCACCCTTCCTGAATTCAAATCTGCTTTTGGGGTTGAGCTGCGACTTACAGTTTTCGAGAAAATGGAATTTTTGTATAGCTCTTCGAGGTAGTCAGGAATTCCAATGCAACCCCTGTAAAAATTTGAAAATTTTTTTTTCATCCCCGATTTGAAAACTGTTTATGTAGAATTAAGCTCGCACCTTTCCTGAACTCAAATCTGCTTTTGGGGTTGAGCTGCGACTTATAGTTTTCGAGAAAATGGAATTTTTCTATCGCTCTTCGAGGTAGTCAGGAATTCCAATGCAACCCCTGTAAAAATTTGAAAATTTTTTTTTCATCCCCGATTTGAAAACTGTTTATGTAGAATTAAGCTCGCACCCTTCCTGAATTCAAATCTGCTTTTGGGGTTGAGCTGCGACTTACAGTTTTCGAGAAAATGGAATTTTTGTATAGCTCTTCGAGGTAGTCAGGAATTCCAATGCAACCCCTGTAAAAATTTGAAAATTTTTTTTTCATCCCCGATTTGAAAACTGTTTATGTAGAATTAAGCTCGCACCTTTCCTGAACTCAAATCTGCTTTTGGGGTTGAGCTGCGACTTATAGTTTTCGAGAAAATGGAATTTTTGTATAGCTCTTCGAGGTAGTCAGGAATTCCAATGCAACCCCTGTAAAAATTTGAAAATTTTATTTTCATCCCCAATTTGAAAACTGTTTATGTAGAATTAAGCTCGCACATTTCCTGAATTCAAATCTGCTTTTGGAGTTGAGCTGCGACTTGTAGTTTTCGAGAAAATGGAATTTTTGTATCGCTCTTCGAGGTAGTCAGGAATTCCAATGCAACCCCTGTAAGAATTTGAAAATTTTTTTTTCATCCCGATTTGAAAACTGCTTATGTAGAATTAAGCTCGCACCTTTTCTGAATTTAAATCTGCTTTTGGAGTTGAGCTGCGACTTATAGTTTTCGAGAAAATGGAATTTTTCTATCGCTCTTCGAGGTAGTCAGGAATTCCAATGCAACCCCTGTAAAAATTTGAAAATTTTTTTTTCATCCCCGATTTGAAAACTGCTTATGTAGAATTAAGCTCGCACCCTTCCTGAATTCAAATCTGCTTTTGGGGTTGAGCTGCGACTTACAGTTTTCGAGAAAATGGAATTTTTGTATAGCTCTTCGAGGTAGTCAGGAATTCCAATGCAACCCCTGTAAAAATTTGAAAATTTTTTTTTCATCCCCGATTTGAAAACTGTTTATGTAGAATTAAGCTCGCACCCTTCCTGAATTCAAATCTGCTTTTGGGGTTGAGCTGCGACTTATAGTTTTCGAGAAAATGGAATTTTTGTATAGCTCTTCGAGGTAGTCAGGAATTCCAATGCAACCCCTGTAAAAATTTGAAAATTTTATTTTCATCCCCAATTTGAAAACTGTTTATGTAGAATTAAGCTCGCACATTTCCTGAATTCAAATCTGCTTTTGGAGTTGAGCTGCGACTTGTAGTTTTCGAGAAAATGGAATTTTTGTATCGCTCTTCGAGGTAGTCAGGAATTCCAATGCAACCCCTGTAAGAATTTGAAAATTTTTTTTTCATCCCCGATTTGAAAACTGCTTATGTAGAATTAAGCTCGCACCTTTTCTGAATTTAAATCTGCTTTTGGAGTTGAGCTGCGACTTATAGTTTTCGAGAAAATGGAATTTTTCTATCGCTCTTCGAGGTAGTCAGGAATTCCAATGCAACCCCTGTAAAAATTTGAAAATTTTTTTTTCATCCCCGATTTGAAAACTGTTTATGTAGAATTAAGCTCGCACCCTTCCTGAATTCAAATCTGCTTTTGGGGTTGAGCTGCGACTTACAGTTTTCGAGAAAATGGAATTTTTGTATAGCTCTTCGAGGTAGTCAGGAATTCCAATGCAACCCCTGTAAAAATTTGAAAATTTTTTTTTCATCCCCGATTTGAAAACTGTTTATGTAGAATTAAGCTCGCACCCTTCCTGAATTCAAATCTGCTTTTGGGGTTGAGCTGCGACTTATAGTTTTCGAGAAAATGGAATTTTTGTATAGCTCTTCGAGGTAGTCAGGAATTCCAATGCAACCCCTGTAAAAATTTGAAAATTTTATTTTCATCCCCAATTTGAAAACTGTTTATGTAGAATTAAGCTCGCACATTTCCTGAATTCAAATCTGCTTTTGGAGTTGAGCTGCGACTTGTAGTTTTCGAGAAAATGGAATTTTTGTATCGCTCTTCGAGGTAGTCAGGAATTCCAATGCAACCCCTGTAAGAATTTGAAAATTTTTTTTTCATCCCCGATTTGAAAACTGCTTATGTAGAATTAAGCTCGCACCTTTTCTGAATTTAAATCTGCTTTTGGAGTTGAGCTGCGACTTATAGTTTTCGAGAAAATGGAATTTTTCTATCGCTCTTCGAGGTAGTCAGGAATTCCAATGCAACCCCTGTAAAAATTTGAAAATTTTTTTTTCATCCCCGATTTGAAAACTGTTTATGTAGAATTAAGCTCGCACCCTTCCTGAATTCAAATCTGCTTTTGGGGTTGAGCTGCGACTTACAGTTTTCGAGAAAATGGAATTTTTGTATAGCTCTTCGAGGTAGTCAGGAATTCCAATGCAACCCCTGTAAAAATTTGAAAATTTTTTTTTCATCCCCGATCTGAAAACTGTTTATGTAGGATTTTTGTAATTGTAAAATTTTTTTTTCATCCCCGATTTGAAAACTGCTTATGTAGAATTAAGCTCGCACCTTTTCTGAATTTAAATCTGCTTTTGGAGTTGAGCTGCGACTTATAGTTTTCGAGAAAATGGAATTTTTCTATCGCTCTTCGAGGTAGTCAGGAATTCCAATGCAACCCCTGTAAAAATTTGAAAATTTTTTTTTCATCCCCGATTTGAAAACTGTTTATGTAGAATTAAGCTCGCACCCTTCCTGAATTCAAATCTGCTTTTGGGGTTGAGCTGCGACTTACAGTTTTCGAGAAAATGGAATTTTTGTATAGCTCTTCGAGGTAGTCAGGAATTCCAATGCAACCCCTGTAAAAATTTGAAAATTTTTTTTTCATCCCCGATTTGAAAACTGTTTATGTAGAATTAAGCTCGCACCTTTCCTGAACTCAAATCTGCTTTTGGGGTTGAGCTGCGACTTATAGTTTTCGAGAAAATGGAATTTTTGTATAGCTCTTCGAGGTAGTCAGGAATTCCAATGCAACCCCTGTAAAAATTTGAAAATTTTATTTTCATCCCCAATTTGAAAACTGTTTATGTAGAATTAAGCTCGCACATTTCCTGAATTCAAATCTGCTTTTGGAGTTGAGCTGCGACTTGTAGTTTTCGAGAAAATGGAATTTTTGTATCGCTCTTCGAGGTAGTCAGGAATTCCAATGCAACCCCTGTAAGAATTTGAAAATTTTTTTTTCATCCCCGATTTGAAAACTGCTTATGTAGAATTAAGCTCGCACCTTTTCTGAATTTAAATCTGCTTTTGGAGTTGAGCTGCGACTTATAGTTTTCGAGAAAATGGAATTTTTCTATCGCTCTTCGAGGTAGTCAGGAATTCCAATGCAACCCCTGTAAAAATTTGAAAATTTTTTTTTCATCCCCGATTTGAAAACTGTTTATGTAGAATTAAGCTCGCACCCTTCCTGAATTCAAATCTGCTTTTGGGGTTGAGCTGCGACTTACAGTTTTCGAGAAAATGGAATTTTTGTATAGCTCTTCGAGGTAGTCAGGAATTCCAATGCAACCCCTGTAAAAATTTGAAAATTTTTTTTTCATCCCCGATTTGAAAACTGTTTATGTAGAATTAAGCTCGCACCTTTCCTGAATTCAAATCTGCTTTTGGGGTTGAGCTGCGACTTATAGTTTTCGAGAAAATGGAATTTTTGTATAGCTCTTCGAGGTAGTCAGGAATTCCAATGCAACCCCTGTAAAAATTTGAAAATTTTATTTTCATCCCCGATTTGAAAACTGCTTATGGAGAATTAAGCTCGCACCTTTTCTGAATTTAAATCTGCTTTTGGAGTTGAGCTGCGACTTATAGTTTTCGAGAAAATGGAATTTTTCTATCGCTCTTCGAGGTAGTCAGGAATTCCAATGCAACCCCTGTAAAAATTTGAAAATTTTTTTTTCATCCCCGATTTGAAAACTGTTTATGTAGAATTAAGCTCGCACCCTTCCTGAATTCAAATCTGCTTTTGGGGTTGAGCTGCGACTTACAGTTTTCGAGAAAATGGAATTTTTGTATAGCTCTTCGAGGTAGTCAGGAATTCCAATGCAACCCCTGTAAAAATTTGAAAATTTTTTTTTCATGCCCGATTTGAAAACTGTTTATGTAGAATTAAGCTCGCACCTTTCCTGAATTCAAATCTGCTTTCGGAGTTGAGCTGCGACTTGTAGTTTTCGAGAAAATGGAATTTTTGTATAGCTCTTCGAGGTAGTCAGGAATTCCAATGCAACCCCTGTAAAAATTTGAAAATTTTTTTTTCATCCCCGATTTGAAAACTGTTTATCTAGAATTAAGCTCGCACCCTTCCTGAATTCAAATCTGCTTTTGGGGTTGAGCTGCGACTTGTAGTTTTCGAGAAAATGGAATTTTTGTATAGCTCTTCGAGGTAGTCAGGAATTCCAATGCAACCCCTGTAAAAATTTGAAATTTTTTTTTTTCATCCCCGATTTGAAAACTGTTTTTGTAGAACTAAGCTCGCACCTTTCCTGAATTCAAATCTGCTTTTGGGGTTGAGCTGCGACTTATAGTTTTCGAGAAAATGGAATTTTTGTATAGCTCTTCGAGGTAGTCAGGAATTTTTCATCCCCGATTTGAAAACTGTTAATGTAGAATTAAGCTCGCACCTTTCCTGAATTCAAATCCGCTTTTGGGGTTGAGCTGCGACTTATAGTTTTCGAGAAAATGGAATTTTTGTATAGCTCTTCGAGGTAGTCAGGAATTCCAATGCAACCCCTGTAAAAATTTGAAATTTTTTTTTTCATCCCCGATTTGAAAACTGTTTATGTAGAATTAAGCTCGCACCTTTCCTGAATTCAAATCTGCTTTTGGGGTTGAGCTGCGACTTATAGTTTTCGAGAAAATGGAATTTTTGTATAGCTTCGAGGTAGTCAGGAATTCCAATGCAACCCCTGTAAAAATTTGAAAATTTTTTTTTCATCCCCGATTTGAAAACTGCTTATGTAGAATTAAGCTCGCACCTTTTCTGAATTTAAATCTGCTTTTGGAGTTGAGCTGCGACTTATAGTTTTCGAGAAAATGGAATTTTTCTATCGCTCTTCGAGGTAGTCAGGAATTCCAATGCAACCCCTGTAAAAATTTGAAAATTTTTTTTTCATCCCCGATTTGAAAACTGTTTATGTAGAATTAAGCTCGCACCTTTCCTGAATTCAAATCTGCTTTTGGGGTTGAGCTGCGACTTATAGTTTTCGAGAAAATGGAATTTTTGTATAGCTCTTCGAGGTAGTCAGGAATTCCAATGCAACCCCTGTAAAAATTTGAAAATTTTATTTTCATCCCCAATTTGAAAACTGTTTATGTAGAATTAAGCTCGCACATTTCCTGAATTCAAATCTGCTTTTGGAGTTGAGCTGCGACTTGTAGTTTTCGAGAAAATGGAATTTTTGTATCGCTCTTCGAGGTAGTCAGGAATTCCAATGCAACCCCTGTAAGAATTTGAAAATTTTTTTTTCATCCCCGATTTGAAAACTGCTTATGTAGAATTAAGCTCGCACCTTTTCTGAATTTAAATCTGCTTTTGGAGTTGAGCTGCGACTTATAGTTTTCGAGAAAATGGAATTTTTCTATCGCTCTTCGAGGTAGTCAGGAATTCCAATGCAACCCCTGTAAAAATTTGAAAATTTTTTTTTCATCCCCGATTTGAAAACTGTTTATGTAGAATTAAGCTCGCACCCTTCCTGAATTCAAATCTGCTTTTGGGGTTGAGCTGCGACTTACAGTTTTCGAGAAAATGGAATTTTTGTATAGCTCTTCGAGGTAGTCAGGAATTCCAATGCAACCCCTGTAAAAATTTGAAAATTTTTTTTTCATCCCCGATCTGAAAACTGTTTATGTAGGATTTTTGTAATTGTAAAATTTTTTTTCATCCCCGATTTGAAAACTGCTTATGTAGAATTAAGCTCGCACCTTTTCTGAATTTAAATCTGCTTTTGGAGTTGAGCTGCGACTTATAGTTTTCGAGAAAATGGAATTTTTCTGTCGCTCTTCGAGGTAGTCAGGAATTCCAATGCAACCCCTGTAAAAATTTGAAAATTTTTTTTTCATCCCCGATTTGAAAACTGTTTATGTAGAATTAAGCTCGCACCCTTCCTGAATTCAAATCTGCTTTTGGGGTTGAGCTGCGACTTACAGTTTTCGAGAAAATGGAATTTTTGTATAGCTCTTCGAGGTAGTCAGGAATTCCAATGCAACCCCTGTAAAAATTTGAAAATTTTTTTTTCATCCCCGATTTGAAAACTGTTTATGTAGAATTAAGCTCGCACCTTTCCTGAACTCAAATCTGTTTTTGGGGTTGAGCTGCGACTTATAGTTTTCGAGAAAATGGAATTTTTGTATAGCTCTTCGAGGTAGTCAGGAATTCCAATGCAACCCCTGTAAAAATTTGAAAATTTTATTTTCATCCCCAATTTGAAAACTGCTTATGTAGAATTAAGCTCGCACCTTTTCTGAATTTAAATCTGCTTTTGGAGTTGAGCTGCGACTTATAGTTTTCGAGAAAATGGAATTTTTCTATCGCTCTTCGAGGTAGTCAGGAATTCCAATGCAACCCCTGTAAAACTTTGAAAATTTTTTTTTCATCCCCGATTTGAAAACTGTTTATGTAGAATTAAGCTCGCACCCTTCCTGAATTCAAATCTGCTTTTGGGGTTGAGCTGCGACTTACAGTTTTCGAGAAAATGGAATTTTTGTATAGCTCTTCGAGGTAGTCAGGAATTCCAATGCAACCCCTGTAAAAATTTGAAAATTTTTTTTTCATCCCCGATTTGAAAACTGTTTATGTAGAATTAAGCTCGCACCTTTCCTGAACTCAAATCTGCTTTTGGGGTTGAGCTGCGACTTATAGTTTTCGAGAAAATGGAATTTTTGTATAGCTCTTCGAGGTAGTCAGGAATTCCAATGCAACCCCTGTAAAAATTTGAAAATTTTATTTTCATCCCCAATTTGAAAACTGTTTATGTAGAATTAAGCTCGCACATTTCCTGAATTCAAATCTGCTTTTGGAGTTGAGCTGCGACTTGTAGTTTTCGAGAAAATGGAATTTTTGTATCGCTCTTCGAGGTAGTCAGGAATTCCAATGCAACCCCTGTAAGAATTTGAAAATTTTTTTTTCATCCCCGATTTGAAAACTGCTTATGTAGAATTAAGCTCGCACCTTTTCTGAATTTAAATCTGCTTTTGGAGTTGAGCTGCGACTTATAGTTTTCGAGAAAATGGAATTTTTCTATCGCTCTTCGAGGTAGTCAGGAATTCCAATGCAACCCCTGTAAAAATTTGAAAATTTTTTTTTCATCCCCGATTTGAAAACTGTTTATGTAGAATTAAGCTCGCACCCTTCCTGAATTCAAATCTGCTTTTGGGGTTGAGCTGCGACTTACAGTTTTCGAGAAAATGGAATTTTTGTATAGCTCTTCGAGGTAGTCAGGAATTCCAATGCAACCCCTGTAAAAATTTGAAAATTTTTTTTTCATCCCCGATTTGAAAACTGTTTATGTAGAATTAAGCTCGCACCTTTCCTGAATTCAAATCTGCTTTTGGGGTTGAGCTGCGACTTATAGTTTTCGAGAAAATGGAATTTTTGTATAGCTCTTCGAGGTAGTCAGGAATTCCAATGCAACCCCTGTAAAAATTTGAAAATTTTTTTTTCATCCCCGATTTGAAAACTGTTTATGTAGAATTAAGCTCGCACCCTTCCTGAATTCAAATCTGCTTTTGGGGTTGAGCTGCGACTTATAGTTTTCGAGAAAATGGAATTTTTCTATCGCTCTTCGAGGTAGTCAGGAATTCCAATGCAACCCCTGTAAAAATTTGAAAACTTTTTTTTCATCCTCGATTTGAAAACTGTTAATGTAGAATTAAGCTCGCACCTTTCCTGAATTCAAATCTGCTTTTGGAGTTGAGCTGCGACTTGTAGTTTTCGAGAAAATGGAATTTTTGTATAGCTCTTCGAGGTAGTCAGGAATTCCAATGCAACCCCTGTAAAAATTTGAAATTTTTTTTTCATCCCCGATTTGAAAACTGTTAATGTAGAATTAAGCTCGCACCTTTCCTGAATTCAAATCCGCTTTTGGGGTTGAGCTGCGACTTATAGTTTTCGAGAAAATGGAATTTTTGTATAGCTCTTCGAGGTAGTCAGGAATTCCAATGCAACCCCTGTAAAAATTTGAAAATTTTTTTTCATCCCCGATTTGAAAACTGTTAATGTAGAATTAAGCTCGCACCTTTCCTGAATTCAAATCCGCTTTTGGGGTTGAGCTGCGACTTATAGTTTTCGAGAAAATGGAATTTTTGTATAGCTCTTCGAGGTAGTCAGGAATTCCAATGCAACCCCTGTAAAAATTTGAAATTTTTTTTTTCATCCCCGATTTGAAAACTGTTTATGTAGAATTAAGCTCGCACCTTTCCTGAATTCAAATCTGCTTTTGGGGTTGAGCTGCGACTTATAGTTTTCGAGAAAATGGAATTTTTGTATAGCTCTTCGAGGTAGTCAGGAATTCCAATGCAACCCCTGTAAAAATTTGAAAATTTTTTTTTCATCCCCGATTTGAAAACTGTTTATGTAGAATTAAGCTCGCACCCTTCCTGAATTCAAATCTGCTTTTGGGGTTGAGCTGCGACTTACAGTTTTCTAGAAAATGGAATTTTTGTATAGCTCTTCGAGGTAGTCAGGAATTCCAATGCAACCCCTGTAAAAATTTGAAAATTTTTTTTTCATCCCCGATTTGAAAACTGTTTATGTAGAATTAAGCTCGCACCTTTCCTGAATTCAAATCTGCTTTTGGGGTTGAGCTGCGACTTATAGTTTTCGAGAAAATGGAATTTTTGTATAGCTCTTCGAGGTAGTCAGGAATTCCAATGCAACCCCTGTAAAAATTTTAAAATTTTTTTTTCATCCCCGATTTGAAAACTGTTTATGTAGAATTAAGCTCGCACCTTTTCTGAATTTAAATCTGCTTTTGGAGTTGAGCTGCGACTTATAGTTTTCGAGAAAATGGAATTTTTCTATCGCTCTTCGAGGTAGTCAGGAATTCCAATGCAACCCCTGTAAAAATTTGAAAATTTTTTTTTCATCCCCGATTTGAAAACTGTTTATGTAGAATTAAGCTCGCACCTTTCCTGAATTCAAATCTGCTTTTGGGGTTGAGCTGCGACTTATAGTTTTCGAGAAAATGGAATTTTTGTATAGCTCTTCGAGGTAGTCAGGAATTCCAATGCAACCCCTGTAAAAATTTGAAAATTTTTTTTTCATCCCCGATTTGAAAACCGTTTATATAGAATTAAGCTCGCACCCTTCCTGAATTCAAATCTGCTTTTGGGGTTGAGCTGCGACTTACAGTTTTCGAGAAAATGGAATTTTTGTATAGCTCTTCGAGGTAGTCAGGAATTCCAATGCAACCCCTGTAAAAATTTTAAAATTTTTTTTTCATCCCCGATTTGAAAACTGTTTATGTAGAATTAAGCTCGCACCTTTCCTGAATTCAAATCTGCTTTTGGGGTTGAGCTGCGACTTATAGTTTTCGAGAAAATGGAATTTTTGTATAGCTCTTCGAGGTAGTCAGGAATTCCAATGCAACCCCTGTAAAAATTTGAAAATTTTTTTTTCATCCCCGATTTGAAAACTGTTTATGTAGAATTAAGCTCGCACCTTTCCTGAACTCAAATCTGCTTTTGGGGTTGAGCTGCGACTTATAGTTTTCGAGAAAATGGAATTTTTCTATCGCTCTTCGAGGTAGTCAGGAATTCCAATGCAACCCCTGTAAAAATTTGAAAACTTTTTTTTCATCCCCGATTTGAAAACTGTTAATGTAGAATTAAGCTCGCACCTTTCCTGAATTCAAATCTGCTTTTGGAGTTGAGCTGCGACTTGTAGTTTTCGAGAAAATGGAATTTTTGTATAGCTCTTCGAGGTAGTCAGGAATTCCAATGCAACCCCTGTAAAAATTTGAAAATTTTTTTTTCATCCCCGATTTGAAAACTGTTAATGTAGAACTAAGCTCGCACCTTTCTTGAATTAAAATCCGCTTTTGGGGTTGAGCTGCGACTTATAGTTTTCGAGAAAATGGAATTTTTGTATAGCTCTTCGAGGTAGTCAGGAATTCCAATGCAACCCCTGTAAAAATTTGAAAATTTTTTTTTCATCCCCGATTTGAAAACTGTTTATGTAGAATTAAGCTCGCACCTTTCCTGAATTCAAATCTGCTTTTGGGGTTGAGCTGCGACTTATAGTTTTCGAGAAAATGGAATTTTTGTATAGCTCTTCGAGGTAGTCAGGAATTCCAATGCAACCCCTGTAAAAATTTGAAAATTTTTTTTTCATCCCCGATTTGAAAACTGTTTATGTAGAATTAAGCTCGCACCTTTCCTGAACTCAAATCTGCTTTTGGGGTTGAGCTGCGACTTATAGTTTTCGAGAAAATGGAATTTTTCTATCGCTCTTCGAGGTAGTCAGGAATTCCAATGCAACCCCTGTAAAAATTTGAAAACTTTTTTTTCATCCCCGATTTGAAAACTGTTAATGTAGAATTAAGCTCGCACCTTTCCTCAATTCAAATCTGCTTTTGGGGTTGAGCTGCGACTTACAGTTTTCGAGAAAATGGAATTTTTGTATAGCTCTTCGAGGTAGTCAGGAATTCCAATGCAACCCCTGTAAAAATTTGAAAATTTTTTTTTCATCCCCGATTTGAAAACTGTTTATGTAGGATTTTTGTAATTGTAAAATTTTTTTTTCATCCCCGATTTGAAAACTGCTTATGTAGAATTAAGCTCGCACCTTTTCTGAATTTAAATCTGCTTTTGGAGTTGAGCTGCGACTTATAGTTTTCGAGAAAATGGAATTTTTCTATCGCTCTTCGAGGTAGTCAGGAATTCCAATGCAACCCCTGTAAAAATTTGAAAATTTTTTTTTCATCCCCGATTTGAAAACTGTTTATGTAGAATTAAGCTCGCACCCTTCCTGAATTCAAATCTGCTTTTGGGGTTGAGCTGCGACTTACAGTTTTCGAGAAAATGGAATTTTTGTATAGCTCTTCGAGGTAGTCAGGAATTCCAATGCAACCCCTGTAAAAATTTGAAAATTTTTTTTTCATCCCCGATTTGAAAACTGTTTATGTAGAATTAAGCTCGCACCTTTCCTGAATTCAAATCTGCTTTTGGGGTTGAGCTGCGACTTATAATTTTCGAGAAAATGGAATTTTTGTATAGCTCTTCGAGGTAGTCAGGAATTCGAATGCAACCCCTGTAAAAATTTGAAAATTTTTTTTTCATCCCCGATTTGAAAACTGTTTATGTAGAATTAAGCTCGCACCTTTCCTGAACTCAAATCTGCTTTTGGGGTTGAGCTGCGACTTATAGTTTTCGAGAAAATGGAATTTTTGTATAGCTCTTCGAGGTAGTCAGGAATTCCAATGCAACCCCTGTAAAAATTTGAAAATTTTATTTTCATCCCCAATTTGAAAACTGTTTATGTAGAATTAAGCTCGCACATTTCCTGAATTCAAATCTGCTTTTGGAGTTGAGCTGCGACTTGTAGTTTTCGAGAAAATGGAATTTTTGTATCGCTCTTCGAGGTAGTCAGGAATTCCAATGCAACCCCTGTAAGAATTTGAAAATTTTTTTTTCATCCCCGATTTGAAAACTGCTTATGTAGAATTAAGCTCGCACCTTTTCTGAATTTAAATCTGCTTTTGGAGTTGAGCTGCGACTTATAGTTTTCGAGAAAATGGAATTTTTCTATCGCTCTTCGAGGTAGTCAGGAATTCCAATGCAACCCCTGTAAAAATTTGAAAATTTTTTTTTCATCCCCGATTTGAAAACTGTTTATGTAGAATTAAGCTCGCACCCTTCCTGAATTCAAATCTGCTTTTGGGGTTGAGCTGCGACTTACAGTTTTCGAGAAAATGAAATTTTTGTATAGCTCTTCGAGGTAGTCAGGAATTCCAATGCAACCCCTGTAAAAATTTGAAAATTTTTTTTTCATCCCCGATTTGAAAACTGTTTATGTAGAATTAAGCTCGCACCTTTCCTGAATTCAAATCTGCTTTTGGGGTTGAGCTGCGACTTATAGTTTTCGAGAAAATGGAATTTTTGTATAGCTCTTCGAGGTAGTCAGGAATTCCAATGCAACCCCTGTAAAAATTTGAAAATTAAGTTAAGTTAAATTAATTAAGCTCGCACCCTTCCTGAATTCAAATCTGCTTTTGGGGTTGAGCTGCGACTTATAGTTTTCGAGAAAATGGAATTTTTCTATCGCTCTTCGAGGTAGTCAGGAATTCCAATGCAACCCCTGTAAAAATTTGAAAACTTTTTTTTCATCCTCGATTTGAAAACTGTTAATGTAGAATTAAGCTCGCACCTTTCCTGAATTCAAATCTGCTTTTGGAGTTGAGCTGCGACTTGTAGTTTTCGAGAAAATGGAATTTTTGTATAGCTCTTCGAGGTAGTCAGGAATTCCAATGCAACCCCTGTAAAAATTTGAAAATTTTTTTTTTCATCCCCGATTTGAAAACTGTTAATGTAGAACTAAGCTCGCACCTTTCCTGAATTCAAATCTGCTTTTGGGGTTGAGCTGCGACTTATAGTTTTCGAGAAAATGGAATTTTTGTATAGCTCTTCGAGGTAGTCAGGAATTCCAATGCAACCCCTGTAAAAATTTGAAAATTTTTTTTCATCCCCGATTTGAAAACTGTTAATGTAGAATTAAGCTCGCACCTTTCCTGAATTCAAATCCGCTTTTGGGGTTGAGCTGCGACTTATAGTTTTCGAGAAAATGGAATTTTTGTATAGCTCTTCGAGGTAGTCAGGAATTCCAATGCAACCCCTGTAAAAATTTTAAATTTTTTTTTTCATCCCCGATTTGAAAACTGTTTATGTAGAATTAAGCTCGCACCTTTCCTGAATTCAAATCTGCTTTTGGGGTTGAGCTGCGACTTATAGTTTTCGAGAAAATGGAATTTTTGTATAGCTCTTCGAGGTAGTCAGGAATTCCAATGCAACCCCTGTAAAAATTTGAAAATTTTTTTTTCATCCCCGATTTGAAAACTGTTTATGTAGAATTAAGCTCGCACCCTTCCTGAATTCAAATCTGCTTTTGGGGTTGAGCTGCGACTTACAGTTTTCTAGAAAATGGAATTTTTGTATAGCTCTTCGAGGTAGTCAGGAATTCCAATGCAACCCCTGTAAAAATTTGAAAATTTTTTTTTCATCCCCGATTTGAAAACTGTTTATGTAGAATTAAGCTCGCACCTTTCCTGAATTCAAATCTGCTTTTGGGGTTGAGCTGCGACTTATAGTTTTCGAGAAAATGGAATTTTTGTATAGCTCTTCGAGGTAGTCAGGAATTCCAATGCAACCCCTGTAAAAATTTTAAAATTTTTTTTTCATCCCCGATTTGAAAACTGTTTATGTAGAATTAAGCTCGCACCTTTTCTGAATTTAAATCTGCTTTTGGAGTTGAGCTGCGACTTATAGTTTTCGAGAAAATGGAATTTTTCTATCGCTCTTCGAGGTAGTCAGGAATTCCAATGCAACCCCTGTAAAAATTTGAAAATTTTTTTTTCATCCCCGATTTGAAAACTGTTTATGTAGAATTAAGCTCGCACCTTTCCTGAATTCAAATCTGCTTTTGGGGTTGAGCTGCGACTTATAGTTTTCGAGAAAATGGAATTTTTGTATAGCTCTTCGAGGTAGTCAGGAATTCCAATGCAACCCCTGTAAAAATTTTAAAATTTTTTTTTCATCCCCGATTTGAAAACTGTTTATGTAGAATTAAGCTCGCACCTTTCCTGAATTCAAATCTGCTTTTGGGGTTGAGCTGCGACTTATAGTTTTCGAGAAAATGGAATTTTTGTATAGCTCTTCGAGGTAGTCAGGAATTCCAATGCAACCCCTGTAAAAATTTGAAAATTTTTTTTTCATCCCCGATTTGAAAACTGTTTATGTAGAATTAAGCTCGCACCTTTCCTGAACTCAAATCTGCTTTTGGGGTTGAGCTGCGACTTATAGTTTTCGAGAAAATGGAATTTTTCTATCGCTCTTCGAGGTAGTCAGGAATTCCAATGCAACCCCTGTAAAAATTTGAAAACTTTTTTTTCATCCCCGATTTGAAAACTGTTAATGTAGAATTAACCTCGCACCTTTCCTGAATTCAAATCTGCTTTTGGAGTTGAGCTGCGACTTGTAGTTTTCGAGAAAATGGAATTTTTGTATAGCTCTTCGAGGTAGTCAGGAATTCCAATGCAACCCCTGTAAAAATTTGAAAATTTTTTTTTCATCCCCGATTTGAAAACTGTTAATGTAGAACTAAGCTCGCACCTTTCTTGAATTAAAATCCGCTTTTGGGGTTGAGCTGCGACTTATAGTTTTCGAGAAAATGGAATTTTTGTATAGCTCTTCGAGGTAGTCAGGAATTCCAATGCAACCCCTGTAAAAATTTGAAAATTTTTTTTTCATCCCCGATTTGAAAACTGTTTATGTAGAATTAAGCTCGCACCTTTCCTGAATTCAAATCTGCTTTTGGGGTTGAGCTGCGACTTATAGTTTTCGAGAAAATGGAATTTTTGTATAGCTCTTCGAGGTAGTCAGGAATTCCAATGCAACCCCTGTAAAAATTTGAAAATTTTTTTTTCATCCCCGATTTGAAAACTGTTTATGTAGAATTAAGCTCGCACCTTTCCTGAATTCAAATCTGCTTTTGGGGTTGAGCTGCGACTTATAGTTTTCGAGAAAATGGAATTTTTGTATAGCTCTTCGAGGTAGTCAGGAATTCCAATGCAACCCCTGTAAAAATTTGAAAATTTTTTTTTCATCCCCGATTTGAAAACTGTTTATGTAGAATTAAGCTCGCACCTTTCCTGAACTCAAATCTGCTTTTGGGGTTGAGCTGCGACTTATAGTTTTCGAGAAAATGGAATTTTTGTATAGCTCTTCGAGGTAGTCAGGAATTCCAATGCAACCCCTGTAAAAATTTGAAAATTTTTTTTTCGTCCCCGATTTGAAAACTGTTTATGTAGAATCAAGCTCGCACCTTTCCTGAATTCAAATCTGCTTTTGGGGTTGAGCTGCGACTTATAGTTTTCGAGAAAATGGAATTTTTGTATAGCTCTTCGAGGTAGTCAGGAATTCCAATGCAACCCCTGTAAAAATTTGAAAATTTTTTTTTCATCCCCGATTTGAAAACTGTTTATGTAGAATTAAGCTCGCACCTTTCCTGAATTCAAATCTGCTTTTGGGGTTGAGCTGCGACTTATAGTTTTCGAGAAAATGGAATTTTTGTATAGCTCTTCGAGGTAGTCAGGAATTCCAATGCAACCCCTGTAAAAATTTGAAAATTTTTTTTTCATCCCCGATTTGAAAACTGTTTATGTAGAATTAAGCTCGCACCTTTCCTGAACTCAAATCTGCTTTTGGGGTTGAGCTGCGACTTATAGTTTTCGAGAAAATGGAATTTTTCTATCGCTCTTCGAGGTAGTCAGGAATTCCAATGCAACCCCTGTAAAAATTTGAAAATTTTTTTTTCATCCCCGATTTGAAAACTGTTTATGTAGAATTAAGCTCGCACCTTTCCTGAATTCAAATCTGCTTTTGGGGTTGAGCTGCGACTTATAGTTTTCGAGAAAATGGAATTTTTGTATAGCTCTTCGAGGTAGTCAGGAATTCCAATGCAACCCCTGTAAAAATTTGAAAATTTTTTTTTCATCCCCGATTTGAAAACTGTTTATGTAGAATAAAGCTCGCACCCTTCCTGAATTCAAATCTGCTTTTGGGGTTGAGCTGCGACTTACAGTTTTCGAGAAAATGGAATTTTTGTATAGCTCTTCGAGGTAGTCAGGAATTCCAATGCAACCCCTGTAAAAATTTGAAAATTTTTTTTTCATCCCCGATTTGAAAACTGTTTATGTAGAATTAAGCTCGCACCTTTCCTGAATTCAAATCTGCTTTTGGGGTTGAGCTGCGACTTATAGTTTTCGAGAAAATGGAATTTTTGTATAGCTCTTCGAGGTAGTCAGGAATTCCAATGCAACCCCTGTAAAAATTTGAAAATTTTTTTTTCATCCCCGATTTGAAAACTGTTTATGTAGAATTAAGCTCGCACCTTTCCTGAATTCAAATCTGCTTTTGGGGTTGAGCTGCGACTTATAGTTTTCGAGAAAATGGAATTTTTGTATAGCTCTTCGAGGTAGTCAGGAATTCCAATGCAACCCCTGTAAAAATTTGAAAATTTTTTTTTCATCCCCGATTTGAAAACTGTTTATGTAGAATTAAGCTCGCACCTTTCCTGAACTCAAATCTGCTTTTGGGGTTGAGCTGCGACTTATAGTTTTCGAGAAAATGGAATTTTTCTATCGCTCTTCGAGGTAGTCAGGAATTCCAATGCAACCCCTGTAAAAATTTGAAAACTTTTTTTTCATCCCCGATTTGAAAACTGTTTATGTAGAATTAAGCTCGCACCTTTCCTGAATTCAAATCTGCTTTTGGGGTTGAGCTGCGACTTATAGTTTTCGAGAAAATGGAATTTTTGTATAGCTCTTCGAGGTAGTCAGGAATTCCAATGCAACCCCTGTAAAAATTTGAAAATTTTTTTTTCATCCCCGATTTGAAAACTGTTTATGTAGAATAAAGCTCGCACCCTTCCTGAATTCAAATCTGCTTTTGGGGTTGAGCTGCGACTTACAGTTTTCGAGAAAATGGAATTTTTGTATAGCTCTTCGAGGTAGTCAGGAATTCCAATGCAACCCCTGTAAAAATTTGAAAATTTTTTTTCATCCCCGATTTGAAAACTGTTTATGTAGAATTAAGCTCGCACCTTTCCTGAACTCAAATCTGCTTTTGGGGTTGAGCTGCGACTTATAGTTTTCGAGAAAATGGAATTTTTCTATCGCTCTTCGAGGTAGTCGGGAATTCCAATGCAACCCCTGTAAAAATTTGAAAACTTTTTTTTCATCCCCGATTTGAAAACTGTTAATGTAGAATTAAGCTCGCACCTTTCCTGAATTCAAATCTGCTTTTGGAGTTGAGCTGCGACTTGTAGTTTTCGAGAAAATGGAATTTTTGTATAGCTCTTCGAGGTAGTCAGGAATTCCAATGCAACCCCTGTAAAAATTTGAAAATTTTTTTTTCATCCCCGATTTGAAAACTGTTAATGTAGAACTAAGCTCGCACCTTTCCTGAATTCAAATCTGCTTTTGGGGTTGAGCTGCGACTTATAGTTTTCGAGAAAATGGAATTTTTGTATAGCTCTTCGAGGTAGTCAGGAACTCCAATGCAACCCCTGTAAAAATTTGAAAATTTTTTTTCATCCCCGATTTGAAAACTGTTAATGTAGAATTAAGCTCTCACCTTTCCTGAATTCAAATCCGCTTTTGGGGTTGAGCTGCGACTTATAGTTTTCGAGAAAATGGAATTTTTGTATAGCTCTTCGAGGTAGTCAGGAATTCCAATGCAACCCATGTAAAAATTTGAAAATTTTTTTTTCATCCCCGATTTGAAAACTGTTTATGTAGAATTAAGCTCGCACCTTTCCTGAATTCAAATCTGCTTTTGGGGTTGAGCTGCGACTTATAGTTTTCGAGAAAATGGAATTTTTGTATAGCTCTTCGAGGTAGTCAGGAATTCCAATGCAAACCCCTGTAAAAATTTGAAAATTTTTTTTTCATCCCCGATTTGAAAACTGTTAATGTAGAACTAAGCTCGCACCTTTCCTGAATTCAAATCCGCTTTTGGGGTTGAGCTGCGACTTATAGTTTTCGAGAAAATGGAATTTTTGTATAGCTCTTCGAGGTAGTCAGGAATTCCAATGCAACCCCTGTAAAAATTTAAAAATTTTTTTTTCATCCCCGATTTGAAAACTGTTTATGTAGAATTAAGCTCGCACCCTTCCTGAATTCAAATCTGCTTTTGGGGTTGAGCTGCGACTTACAGTTTTCGAGAAAATGGAATTTTTGTATAGCTCTTCGAGGTAGTCAGGAATTCCAATGCAACCCCTGTAAAAATTTTAAAATTTTTTTTTCATCCCCGATTTGAAAACTGTTTATGTAGAATTAAGCTCGCACCTTTCCTGAATTCAAATCTGCTTTTGGGGTTGAGCTGCGACTTATAGTTTTCGAGAAAATGGAATTTTTGTATAGCTCTTCGAGGTAGTCAGGAATTCCAATGCAACCCCTGTAAAAATTTGAAAATTTTTTTTTCATCCCCGATTTGAAAACTGTTTATGTAGAATTAAGCTCGCACCTTTCCTGAACTCAAATCTGCTTTTGGGGTTGAGCTGCGACTTATAGTTTTCGAGAAAATGGAATTTTTCTATCGCTCTTCGAGGTAGTCAGGAATTCCAATGCAACCCCTGTAAAAATTTGAAAACTTTTTTTTCATCCCCGATTTGAAAACTGTTAATGTAGAATTAAGCTCGCACCTTTCCTGAATTCAAATCTGCTTTTGGAGTTGAGCTGCGACTTGTAGTTTTCGAGAAAATGGAATTTTTGTATAGCTCTTCGAGGTAGTCAGGAATTCCAATGCAACCCCTGTAAAAATTTGAAAATTTTTTTTTCATCCCCGATTTGAAAACTGTTAATGTAGAACTAAGCTCGCACCTTTCCTGAATTCAAATCCGCTTTTGGGGTTGAACTGCGACTTATAGTTTTCGAGAAAATGGAATTTTTGTATAGCTCTTCGAGGTAGTCAGGAATTCCAATGCAACCCCTGTAAAAATTTGAAAATTTTTTTTTCATCCCCGATTTGAAAACTGTTTATGTAGAATTAAGCTCGCACCTTTCCTGAATTCAAATCTGCTTTTGGGGTTGAGCTGCGACTTATAGTTTTCGAGAAAATGGAATTTTTGTATAGCTCTTCGAGGTAGTCAGGAATTCCAATGCAACCCCTGTAAAAATTTGAAAATTTTTTTTTCATCCCCGATTTGAAAACTGTTTATGTAGAATAAAGCTCGCACCCTTCCTGAATTCAAATCTGCTTTTGGGGTTGAGCTGCGACTTACAGTTTTCGAGAAAATGGAATTTTTGTATAGCTCTTCGAGGTAGTCAGGAATTCCAATGCAACCCCTGTAAAAATTTGAAAATTTTTTTTTCATCCCCGATTTGAAAACTGTTTATGTAGAATTAAGCTCGCACCTTTCCTGAATTCAAATCTGCTTTTGGGGTTGAGCTGCGACTTATAGTTTTCGAGAAAATGGAATTTTTGTATAGCTCTTCGAGGTAGTCAGGAATTCCAATGCAACCCCTGTAAAAATTTGAAAATTTTTTTTTCATCCCCGATTTGAAAACTGTTTATGTAGAATTAAGCTCGCACCTTTCCTGAATTCAAATCTGCTTTTGGGGTTGAGCTGCGACTTATAGTTTTCGAGAAAATGGAATTTTTGTATAGCTCTTCGAGGTAGTCAGGAATTCCAATGCAACCCCTGTAAAAATTTGAAAATTTTTTTTTCATCCCCGATTTGAAAACTGTTTATGTAGAATTAAGCTCGCACCTTTCCTGAACTCAAATCTGCTTTTGGGGTTGAGCTGCGACTTATAGTTTTCGAGAAAATGGAATTTTTCTATCGCTCTTCGAGGTAGTCAGGAATTCCAATGCAACCCCTGTAAAAATTTGAAAACTTTTTTTTCATCCCCGATTTGAAAACTGTTTATGTAGAATTAAGCTCGCACCTTTCCTGAATTCAAATCTGCTTTTGGGGTTGAGCTGCGACTTATAGTTTTCGAGAAAATGGAATTTTTGTATAGCTCTTCGAGGTAGTCAGGAATTCCAATGCAACCCCTGTAAAAATTTGAAAATTTTTTTTTCATCCCCGATTTGAAAACTGTTTATGTAGAATAAAGCTCGCACCCTTCCTGAATTCAAATCTGCTTTTGGGGTTGAGCTGCGACTTACAGTTTTCGAGAAAATGGAATTTTTGTATAGCTCTTCGAGGTAGTCAGGAATTCCAATGCAACCCCTGTAAAAATTTGAAAATTTTTTTTCATCCCCGATTTGAAAACTGTTTATGTAGAATTAAGCTCGCACCTTTCCTGAACTCAAATCTGCTTTTGGGGTTGAGCTGCGACTTATAGTTTTCGAGAAAATGGAATTTTTCTATCGCTCTTCGAGGTAGTCGGGAATTCCAATGCAACCCCTGTAAAAATTTGAAAACTTTTTTTTCATCCCCGATTTGAAAACTGTTAATGTAGAATTAAGCTCGCACCTTTCCTGAATTCAAATCTGCTTTTGGAGTTGAGCTGCGACTTGTAGTTTTCGAGAAAATGGAATTTTTGTATAGCTCTTCGAGGTAGTCAGGAATTCCAATGCAACCCCTGTAAAAATTTGAAAATTTTTTTTTCATCCCCGATTTGAAAACTGTTAATGTAGAACTAAGCTCGCACCTTTCCTGAATTCAAATCTGCTTTTGGGGTTGAGCTGCGACTTATAGTTTTCGAGAAAATGGAATTTTTGTATAGCTCTTCGAGGTAGTCAGGAACTCCAATGCAACCCCTGTAAAAATTTGAAAATTTTTTTTCATCCCCGATTTGAAAACTGTTAATGTAGAATTAAGCTCTCACCTTTCCTGAATTCAAATCCGCTTTTGGGGTTGAGCTGCGACTTATAGTTTTCGAGAAAATGGAATTTTTGTATAGCTCTTCGAGGTAGTCAGGAATTCCAATGCAACCCATGTAAAAATTTGAAAATTTTTTTTTCATCCCCGATTTGAAAACTGTTTATGTAGAATTAAGCTCGCACCTTTCCTGAATTCAAATCTGCTTTTGGGGTTGAGCTGCGACTTATAGTTTTCGAGAAAATGGAATTTTTGTATAGCTCTTCGAGGTAGTCAGGAATTCCAATGCAAACCCCTGTAAAAATTTGAAAATTTTTTTTTCATCCCCGATTTGAAAACTGTTAATGTAGAACTAAGCTCGCACCTTTCCTGAATTCAAATCCGCTTTTGGGGTTGAGCTGCGACTTATAGTTTTCGAGAAAATGGAATTTTTGTATAGCTCTTCGAGGTAGTCAGGAATTCCAATGCAACCCCTGTAAAAATTTAAAAATTTTTTTTTCATCCCCGATTTGAAAACTGTTTATGTAGAATTAAGCTCGCACCCTTCCTGAATTCAAATCTGCTTTTGGGGTTGAGCTGCGACTTACAGTTTTCGAGAAAATGGAATTTTTGTATAGCTCTTCGAGGTAGTCAGGAATTCCAATGCAACCCCTGTAAAAATTTTAAAATTTTTTTTTCATCCCCGATTTGAAAACTGTTTATGTAGAATTAAGCTCGCACCTTTCCTGAATTCAAATCTGCTTTTGGGGTTGAGCTGCGACTTATAGTTTTCGAGAAAATGGAATTTTTGTATAGCTCTTCGAGGTAGTCAGGAATTCCAATGCAACCCCTGTAAAAATTTGAAAATTTTTTTTTCATCCCCGATTTGAAAACTGTTTATGTAGAATTAAGCTCGCACCTTTCCTGAACTCAAATCTGCTTTTGGGGTTGAGCTGCGACTTATAGTTTTCGAGAAAATGGAATTTTTCTATCGCTCTTCGAGGTAGTCAGGAATTCCAATGCAACCCCTGTAAAAATTTGAAAACTTTTTTTTCATCCCCGATTTGAAAACTGTTAATGTAGAATTAAGCTCGCACCTTTCCTGAATTCAAATCTGCTTTTGGAGTTGAGCTGCGACTTGTAGTTTTCGAGAAAATGGAATTTTTGTATAGCTCTTCGAGGTAGTCAGGAATTCCAATGCAACCCCTGTAAAAATTTGAAAATTTTTTTTTCATCCCCGATTTGAAAACTGTTAATGTAGAACTAAGCTCGCACCTTTCCTGAATTCAAATCCGCTTTTGGGGTTGAACTGCGACTTATAGTTTTCGAGAAAATGGAATTTTTGTATAGCTCTTCGAGGTAGTCAGGAATTCCAATGCAACCCCTGTAAAAATTTGAAAATTTTTTTTTCATCCCCGATTTGAAAACTGTTAATGTAGAATTAAGCTCGCACCTTTCCTGAATTCAAATCTGCTTTTGGAGTTGAGCTGCGACTTATAGTTTTCGAGAAAATGGAATTTTTCTATCGCTCTTCGAGGTAGTCAGGAATTCCAATGCAACCCCTGTAAAAAATTGAAAATTTTTTTTTCATCCCCGATTTGAAAACTGTTTATGTAGAATTAAGCTCGCACCTTTCCTGAATTCAAATCTGCTTTTGGGGTTGAGCTGCGACTTATAGTTTTCGAGAAAATGGAATTTTTGTATAGCTCTTCGAGGTAGTCAGGAATTCCAATGCAACCCCTGTAAAAATTTGAAAATTTTTTTTTCATCCCCGATTTGAAAACTGTTTATGTAGAATTAAGCTCGCACCCTTCCTGAATTCAAATCTGCTTTTGGGGTTGAGCTGCGACTTACAGTTTTCGAGAAAATGGAATTTTTGTATAGCTCTTCGAGGTAGTCAGGAATTCCAATGCAACCCCTGTAAAAATTTGAAAATTTTTTTTTCATCCCCGATTTGAAAACTGTTTATGTAGAATTAAGCTCGCACCTTTCCTGAATTCAAATCTGCTTTTGGGGTTGAGCTGCGACTTATAGTTTTCGAGAAAATGGAATTTTTGTATAGCTCTTCGAGGTAGTCAGGAATTCCAATGCAACCCCTGTAAAAAATTGAAAATTTTTTTTTCATCCCCGATTTGAAAACTGTTTATGTAGAATTAAGCTCGCACCTTTCCTGAATTCAAATCTGCTTTTGGGGTTGAGCTGCGACTTATAGTTTTCGAGAAAATGGAATTTTTGTATAGCTCTTCGAGGTAGTCAGGAATTCCAATGCAACCCCTGTAAAAATTTGAAAATTTTTTTTTCATCCCCGATTTGAAAACTGTTTATGTAGAATTAAGCTCGCACCCTTCCTGAATTCAAATCTGCTTTTGGGGTTGAGCTGCGACTTACAGTTTTCGAGAAAATGGAATTTTTGTATAGCTCTTCGAGGTAGTCAGGAATTCCAATGCAACCCCTGTAAAAATTTGAAAATTTTTTTTTCATCCCCGATTTGAAAACTGTTTATGTAGAATTAAGCTCGCACCTTTCCTGAATTCAAATCTGCTTTTGGGGTTGAGCTGCGACTTATAGTTTTCGAGAAAATGGAATTTTTGTATAGCTCTTCGAGGTAGTCAGGAATTCCAATGCAACCCCTGTAAAAATTTGAAAATTTTTTTTTCATCCCCGATTTGAAAACTGTTTATGTAGAATTAAGCTCGCACCTTTCCTGAACTCAAATCTGCTTTTGGGGTTGAGCTGCGACTTATAGTTTTCGAGAAAATGGAATTTTTCTATCGCTCTTCGAGGTAGTCAGGAATTCCAATGCAACCCCTGTAAAAATTTGAAAACTTTTTTTTCATCCCCGATTTGAAAACTGTTAATGTAGAATTAAGCTCGCACCTTTCCTGAATTCAAATCTGCTTTTGGAGTTGAGCTGCGACTTGTAGTTTTCGAGAAAATGGAATTTTTGTATAGCTCTTCGAGGTAGTCAGGAATTCCAATGCAACCCCTGTAAAAATTTAAAAATTTTTTTTTCATCCCCGATTTGAAAACTGTTTATGTAGAATTAAGCTCGCACCCTTCCTGAATTCAAATCTGCTTTTGGGGTTGAGCTGCGACTTACAGTTTTCGAGAAAATGGAATTTTTGTATAGCTCTTCGAGGTAGTCAGGAATTCCAATGCAACCCCTGTAAAAATTTGAAAATTTTTTTTTCATCCCCGATTTGAAAACTGTTTATGTAGAATTAAGCTCGCACCTTTCCTGAATTCAAATCTGCTTTTGGGGTTGAGCTGCGACTTATAGTTTTCGAGAAAATGGAATTTTTGTATAGCTCTTCGAGGTAGTCAGGAATTCCAATGCAACCCCTGTAAAAATTTGAAAACTTTTTTTTCATCCCCGATTTGAAAACTGTTAATGTAGAATTAAGCTCGCACCTTTCCTGAATTCAAATCTGCTTTTGGAGTTGAGCTGCGACTTGTAGTTTTCGAGAAAATGGAATTTTTGTATAGCTCTTCGAGGTAGTCAGGAATTCCAATGCAACCCCTGTAAAAATTTGAAAATTTTTTTTTCATCCCCGATTTGAAAACTGTTAATGTAGAACTAAGCTCGCACCTTTCCTGAATTCAAATCCGCTTTTGGGGTTGAGCTGCGACTTATAGTTTTCGAGAAAATGGAATTTTTGTATAGCTCTTCGAGGTAGTCAGGAATTCCAATGCAACCCCTGTAAAAATTTGAAAATTTTTTTTTCATCCCCCATTTGAAAACTGTTTATGTAGAATTAAGCTCGCACCTTTCCTGAATTCAAATCTGCTTTTGGGGTTGAGCTGCGACTTATAGTTTTCGAGAAAATGGAATTTTTGTATAGCTCTTCGAGGTAGTCAGGAATTCCAATGCAACCCCTGTAAAAATTTGAAAATTTTTTTTTCATCCCCGATTTGAAAACTGTTTATGTAGAATTAAGCTCGCACCTTTCCTGAATTCAAATCTGCTTTTGGGGTTGAGCTGCGACTTGTAGTTTTCGAGAAAATGGAATTTTTGTATAGCTCTTCGAGGTAGTCAGGAATTCCAATGCAACCCCTGTAAAAATTTGAAAATTTTTTTTTCATCCCCGATTTGAAAACTGTTAATGTAGAACTAAGCTCGCACCTTTCCTGAATTCAAATCTGCTTTTGGGGTTGAGCTGCGACTTATAGTTTTCGAGAAAATGGAATTTTTGTATAGCTCTTCGAGGTAGTCAGGAATTCCAATGCAACCCCTGTAAAAATTTGAAAATTTTTTTTTCATCCCCGATTTGAAAACTGTTTATGTAGAATTAAGCTCGCACCTTTCCTGAATTCAAATCTGCTTTTGGGGTTGAGCTGCGACTTATAGTTTTCGAGAAAATGGAATTTTTGTATAGCTCTTCGAGGTAGTCAGGAATTCCAATGCAACCCCTGTAAAAATTTGAAAATTTTTTTTTCATCCCCGATTTGAAAACTGTTTATGTAGAATTAAGCTCGCACCTTTCCTGAACTCAAATCTGCTTTTGGGGTTGAGCTGCGACTTATAGTTTTCGAGAAAATGGAATTTTTCTATCGCTCTTCGAGGTAGTCAGGAATTCCAATGCAACCCCTGTAAAAATTTGAAAACTTTTTTTTCATCCCCGATTTGAAAACTGTTTATGTAGAATTAAGCTCGCACCTTTCCTGAATTCAAATCTGCTTTTGGGGTTGAGCTGCGACTTATAGTTTTCGAGAAAATGGAATTTTTGTATAGCTCTTCGAGGTAGTCAGGAATTCCAATGCAACCCCTGTAAAAATTTGAAAATTTTTTTTTCATCCCCGATTTGAAAACTGTTTATGTAGAATAAAGCTCGCACCCTTCCTGAATTCAAATCTGCTTTTGGGGTTGAGCTGCGACTTACAGTTTTCGAGAAAATGGAATTTTTGTATAGCTCTTCGAGGTAGTCAGGAATTCCAATGCAACCCCTGTAAAAATTTGAAAATTTTTTTTCATCCCCGATTTGAAAACTGTTTATGTAGAATTAAGCTCGCACCTTTCCTGAACTCAAATCTGCTTTTGGGGTTGAGCTGCGACTTATAGTTTTCGAGAAAATGGAATTTTTCTATCGCTCTTCGAGGTAGTCGGGAATTCCAATGCAACCCCTGTAAAAATTTGAAAACTTTTTTTTCATCCCCGATTTGAAAACTGTTAATGTAGAATTAAGCTCGCACCTTTCCTGAATTCAAATCTGCTTTTGGAGTTGAGCTGCGACTTGTAGTTTTCGAGAAAATGGAATTTTTGTATAGCTCTTCGAGGTAGTCAGGAATTCCAATGCAACCCCTGTAAAAATTTGAAAATTTTTTTTTCATCCCCGATTTGAAAACTGTTAATGTAGAACTAAGCTCGCACCTTTCCTGAATTCAAATCTGCTTTTGGGGTTGAACTGCGACTTATAGTTTTCGAGAAAATGGAATTTTTGTATAGCTCTTCGAGGTAGTCAGGAACTCCAATGCAACCCCTGTAAAAATTTGAAAATTTTTTTTCATCCCCGATTTGAAAACTGTTAATGTAGAATTAAGCTCTCACCTTTCCTGAATTCAAATCCGCTTTTGGGGTTGAGCTGCGACTTATAGTTTTCGAGAAAATGGAATTTTTGTATAGCTCTTCGAGGTAGTCAGGAATTCCAATGCAACCCATGTAAAAATTTGAAAATTTTTTTTTCATCCCCGATTTGAAAACTGTTTATGTAGAATTAAGCTCGCACCTTTCCTGAATTCAAATCTGCTTTTGGGGTTGAGCTGCGACTTATAGTTTTCGAGAAAATGGAATTTTTGTATAGCTCTTCGAGGTAGTCAGGAATTCCAATGCAAACCCCTGTAAAAATTTGAAAATTTTTTTTTCATCCCCGATTTGAAAACTGTTAATGTAGAACTAAGCTCGCACCTTTCCTGAATTCAAATCCGCTTTTGGGGTTGAGCTGCGACTTATAGTTTTCGAGAAAATGGAATTTTTGTATAGCTCTTCGAGGTAGTCAGGAATTCCAATGCAACCCCTGTAAAAATTTAAAAATTTTTTTTTCATCCCCGATTTGAAAACTGTTTATGTAGAATTAAGCTCGCACCCTTCCTGAATTCAAATCTGCTTTTGGGGTTGAGCTGCGACTTACAGTTTTCGAGAAAATGGAATTTTTGTATAGCTCTTCGAGGTAGTCAGGAATTCCAATGCAACCCCTGTAAAAATTTTAAAATTTTTTTTTCATCCCCGATTTGAAAACTGTTTATGTAGAATTAAGCTCGCACCTTTCCTGAATTCAAATCTGCTTTTGGGGTTGAGCTGCGACTTATAGTTTTCGAGAAAATGGAATTTTTGTATAGCTCTTCGAGGTAGTCAGGAATTCCAATGCAACCCCTGTAAAAATTTGAAAATTTTTTTTTCATCCCCGATTTGAAAACTGTTTATGTAGAATTAAGCTCGCACCTTTCCTGAACTCAAATCTGCTTTTGGGGTTGAGCTGCGACTTATAGTTTTCGAGAAAATGGAATTTTTCTATCGCTCTTCGAGGTAGTCAGGAATTCCAATGCAACCCCTGTAAAAATTTGAAAACTTTTTTTTCATCCCCGATTTGAAAACTGTTAATGTAGAATTAAGCTCGCACCTTTCCTGAATTCAAATCTGCTTTTGGAGTTGAGCTGCGACTTGTAGTTTTCGAGAAAATGGAATTTTTGTATAGCTCTTCGAGGTAGTCAGGAATTCCAATGCAACCCCTGTAAAAATTTGAAAATTTTTTTTTCATCCCCGATTTGAAAACTGTTAATGTAGAACTAAGCTCGCACCTTTCCTGAATTCAAATCCGCTTTTGGGGTTGAACTGCGACTTATAGTTTTCGAGAAAATGGAATTTTTGTATAGCTCTTCGAGGTAGTCAGGAATTCCAATGCAACCCCTGTAAAAATTTGAAAATTTTTTTTTCATCCCCGATTTGAAAACTGTTAATGTAGAATTAAGCTCGCACCTTTCCTGAATTCAAATCTGCTTTTGGAGTTGAGCTGCGACTTATAGTTTTCGAGAAAATGGAATTTTTCTATCGCTCTTCGAGGTAGTCAGGAATTCCAATGCAACCCCTGTAAAAAATTGAAAATTTTTTTTTCATCCCCGATTTGAAAACTGTTTATGTAGAATTAAGCTCGCACCTTTCCTGAATTCAAATCTGCTTTTGGGGTTGAGCTGCGACTTATAGTTTTCGAGAAAATGGAATTTTTGTATAGCTCTTCGAGGTAGTCAGGAATTCCAATGCAACCCCTGTAAAAATTTGAAAATTTTTTTTTCATCCCCGATTTGAAAACTGTTTATGTAGAATTAAGCTCGCACCCTTCCTGAATTCAAATCTGCTTTTGGGGTTGAGCTGCGACTTACAGTTTTCGAGAAAATGGAATTTTTGTATAGCTCTTCGAGGTAGTCAGGAATTCCAATGCAACCCCTGTAAAAATTTGAAAATTTTTTTTTCATCCCCGATTTGAAAACTGTTTATGTAGAATTAAGCTCGCACCTTTCCTGAATTCAAATCTGCTTTTGGGGTTGAGCTGCGACTTATAGTTTTCGAGAAAATGGAATTTTTGTATAGCTCTTCGAGGTAGTCAGGAATTCCAATGCAACCCCTGTAAAAATTTGAAAATTTTTTTTTCATCCCCGATTTGAAAACTGTTTATGTAGAATTAAGCTCGCACCTTTCCTGAACTCAAATCTGCTTTTGGGGTTGAGCTGCGACTTATAGTTTTCGAGAAAATGGAATTTTTCTATCGCTCTTCGAGGTAGTCAGGAATTCCAATGCAACCCCTGTAAAAATTTGAAAACTTTTTTTTCATCCCCGATTTGAAAACTGTTAATGTAGAATTAAGCTCGCACCTTTCCTGAATTCAAATCTGCTTTTGGAGTTGAGCTGCGACTTGTAGTTTTCGAGAAAATGGAATTTTTGTATAGCTCTTCGAGGTAGTCAGGAATTCCAATGCAACCCCTGTAAAAATTTAAAAATTTTTTTTTCATCCCCGATTTGAAAACTGTTTATGTAGAATTAAGCTCGCACCCTTCCTGAATTCAAATCTGCTTTTGGGGTTGAGCTGCGACTTACAGTTTTCGAGAAAATGGAATTTTTGTATAGCTCTTCGAGGTAGTCAGGAATTCCAATGCAACCCCTGTAAAAATTTGAAAATTTTTTTTTCATCCCCGATTTGAAAACTGTTTATGTAGAATTAAGCTCGCACCTTTCCTGAATTCAAATCTGCTTTTGGGGTTGAGCTGCGACTTATAGTTTTCGAGAAAATGGAATTTTTGTATAGCTCTTCGAGGTAGTCAGGAATTCCAATGCAACCCCTGTAAAAATTTGAAAACTTTTTTTTCATCCCCGATTTGAAAACTGTTAATGTAGAATTAAGCTCGCACCTTTCCTGAATTCAAATCTGCTTTTGGAGTTGAGCTGCGACTTGTAGTTTTCGAGAAAATGGAATTTTTGTATAGCTCTTCGAGGTAGTCAGGAATTCCAATGCAACCCCTGTAAAAATTTGAAAATTTTTTTTTCATCCCCGATTTGAAAACTGTTAATGTAGAACTAAGCTCGCACCTTTCCTGAATTCAAATCCGCTTTTGGGGTTGAGCTGCGACTTATAGTTTTCGAGAAAATGGAATTTTTGTATAGCTCTTCGAGGTAGTCAGGAATTCCAATGCAACCCCTGTAAAAATTTGAAAATTTTTTTTTCATCCCCCATTTGAAAACTGTTTATGTAGAATTAAGCTCGCACCTTTCCTGAATTCAAATCTGCTTTTGGGGTTGAGCTGCGACTTATAGTTTTCGAGAAAATGGAATTTTTGTATAGCTCTTCGAGGTAGTCAGGAATTCCAATGCAACCCCTGTAAAAATTTGAAAATTTTTTTTTCATCCCCGATTTGAAAACTGTTTATGTAGAATTAAGCTCGCACCTTTCCTGAATTCAAATCTGCTTTTGGGGTTGAGCTGCGACTTGTAGTTTTCGAGAAAATGGAATTTTTCTATCGCTCTTCGAGGTAGTCAGGAATTCCAATGCAACCCCTGTAAAAATTTGAAAACTTTTTTTTCATCCCCGATTTGAAAACTGTTAATGTAGAATTAAGCTCGCACCTTTCCTGAATTCAAATCTGCTTTTGGAGTTGAGCTGCGACTTGTAGTTTTCGAGAAAATGGAATTTTTGTATAGCTCTTCGAGGTAGTCAGGAATTCCAATGCAACCCCTGTAAAAATTTGAAAATTTTTTTTTCATCCCCGATTTGAAAACTGTTAATGTAGAACTAAGCTCGCACCTTTCCTGAATTCAAATCTGCTTTTGGGGTTGAGCTGCGACTTATAGTTTTCGAGAAAATGGAATTTTTGTATAGCTCTTCGAGGTAGTCAGGAATTCCAATGCAACCCCTGTAAAAATTTGAAAATTTTTTTTTCATCCCCGATTTGAAAACTGTTTATGTAGAATTAAGCTCGCACCTTTCCTGAACTCAAATCTGCTTTTGGGGTTGAGCTGCGACTTATAGTTTTCGAGAAAATGGAATTTTTCTATCGCTCTTCGAGGTAGTCAGGAATTCCAATGCAACCCCTGTAAAAATTTGAAAACTTTTTTTTCATCCCCGATTTGAAAACTGTTAATGTAGAATTAAGCTCGCACCTTTCCTGAATTCAAATCTGCTTTTGGAGTTGAGCTGCGACTTGTAGTTTTCGAGAAAATGGAATTTTTGTATAGCTCTTCGAGGTAGTCAGGAATTCCAATGCAACCCCTGTAAAAATTTGAAAATTTTTTTTTCATCCCCGATTTGAAAACTGTTAATGTAGAACTAAGCTCGCACCTTTCCTGAATTCAAATCCGCTTTTGGGGTTGAGCTGCGACTTATAGTTTTCGAGAAAATGGAATTTTTGTATAGCTCTTCGAGGTAGTCAGGAATTCCAATGCAACCCCTGTAAAAATTTGAAAATTTTTTTTTCATCCCCCATTTGAAAACTGTTTATGTAGAATTAAGCTCGCACCTTTCCTGAATTCAAATCTGCTTTTGGGGTTGAGCTGCGACTTATAGTTTTCGAGAAAATGGAATTTTTGTATAGCTCTTCGAGGTAGTCAGGAATTCCAATGCAACCCCTGTAAAAATTTGAAAATTTTTTTTTCATCCCCGATTTGAAAACTGTTTATGTAGAATTAAGCTCGCACCTTTCCTGAATTCAAATCTGCTTTTGGGGTTGAGCTGCGACTTGTAGTTTTCGAGAAAATGGAATTTTTGTATAGCTCTTCGAGGTAGTCAGGAATTCCAATGCAACCCCTGTAAAAATTTGAAAATTTTTTTTTCATCCCCGATTTGAAAACTGTTAATGTAGAACTAAGCTCGCACCTTTCCTGAATTCAAATCTGCTTTTGGGGTTGAGCTGCGACTTATAGTTTTCGAGAAAATGGAATTTTTGTATAGCTCTTCGAGGTAGTCAGGAATTCCAATGCAACCCCTGTAAAAATTTGAAAATTTTTTTTTCATCCCCGATTTGAAAACTGTTTATGTAGAATTAAGCTCGCACCTTTCCCGAACTCAAATCTGCTTTTGGGGTTGAGCTGCGACTTATAGTTTTCGAGAAAATGGAATTTTTCTATCGCTCTTCGAGGTAGTCAGGAATTCCAATGCAACCCCTGTAAAAATTTGAAAACTTTTTTTTCATCCCCGATTTGAAAACTGTTAATGTAGAATTAAGCTCGCACCTTTCCTGAATTCAAATCTGCTTTTGGAGTTGAGCTGCGACTTGTAGTTTTCGAGAAAATGGAATTTTTGTATAGCTCTTCGAGGTAGTCAGGAATTCCAATGCAACCCCTGTAAAAATTTGAAAATTTTTTTTTCATCCCCGATTTGAAAACTGTTAATGTAGAATTAAGCTCGCACCTTTCCTGAATTCAAATCCGCTTTTGGGGTTGAGCTGCGACTTATAGTTTTCGAGAAAATGGAATTTTTGTATAGCTCTTCGAGGTAGTCAGGAATTCCAATGCAACCCCTGTAAAAATTTGAAAATTTTTTTTTCATCCCCCATTTGAAAACTGTTTATGTAGAATTAAGCTCGCACCTTTCCTGAATTCAAATCTGCTTTTGGGGTTGAGCTGCGACTTATAGTTTTCGAGAAAATGGAATTTTTGTATAGCTCTTCGAGGTAGTCAGGAATTCCAATGCAACCCCTGTAAAAATTTGAAAATTTTTTTTTCATCCCCGATTTGAAAACTGTTTATGTAGAATTAAGCTCGCACCTTTCCTGAATTCAAATCTGCTTTTGGGGTTGAGCTGCGACTTGTAGTTTTCGAGAAAATGGAATTTTTGTATAGCTCTTCGAGGTAGTCAGGAATTCCAATGCAACCCCTGTAAAAATTTGAAAATTTTTTTTTCATCCCCGATTTGAAAACTGTTAATGTAGAACTAAGCTCGCACCTTTCCTGAATTCAAATCTGCTTTTGGGGTTGAGCTGCGACTTATAGTTTTCGAGAAAATGGAATTTTTGTATAGCTCTTCGAGGTAGTCAGGAACTCCAATGCAACCCCTGTAAAAATTTGAAAACTTTTTTTTCATCCCCGATTTGAAAACTGTTAATGTAGAATTAAGCTCGCACCTTTCCTGAATTCAAATCTGCTTTTGGAGTTGAGCTGCGACTTGTAGTTTTCGAGAAAATGGAATTTTTGTATAGCTCTTCGAGGTAGTCAGGAATTCCAATGCAACCCCTGTAAAAATTTGAAAATTTTTTTTTCATCCCCGATTTGAAAACTGTTAATGTAGAACTAAGCTCGCACCTTTCCTGAATTCAAATCCGCTTTTGGGGTTGAGCTGCGACTTATAGTTTTCGAGAAAATGGAATTTTTGTATAGCTCTTCGAGGTAGTCAGGAATTCCAATGCAACCCCTGTAAAAATTTGAAAATTTTTTTTTCATCCCCCATTTGAAAACTGTTTATGTAGAATTAAGCTCGCACCCTTCCTGAATTCAAATCTGCTTTTGGGGTTGAGCTGCGACTTACAGTTTTCGAGAAAATGGAATTTTTGTATAGCTCTTCGAGGTAGTCAGGAATTCCAATGCAACCCCTGTAAAAATTTGAAAATTTTTTTTTCATCCCCCATTTGAAAACTGTTTATGTAGAATTAAGCTCGCACCTTTCCTGAATTCAAATCTGCTTTTGGGGTTGAGCTGCGACTTATAGTTTTCGAGAAAATGGAATTTTTGTATAGCTCTTCGAGGTAGTCAGGAATTCCAATGCAACCCCTGTAAAAATTTGAAAATTTTTTTTTCATCCCCGATTTGAAAACTGTTTATGTAGAATTAAGCTCGCACCTTTCCTGAACTCAAATCTGCTTTTGGGGTTGAGCTGCGACTTATAGTTTTCGAGAAAATGGAATTTTTCTATCGCTCTTCGAGGTAGTCAGGAATTCCAATGCAACCCCTGTAAAAATTTGAAAACTTTTTTTTCATCCCCGATTTGAAAACTGTTAATGTAGAATTAAGCTCGCACCTTTCCTGAATTCAAATCTGCTTTTGGAGTTGAGCTGCGACTTGTAGTTTTCGAGAAAATGGAATTTTTGTATAGCTCTTCGAGGTAGTCAGGAATTCCAATGCAACCCCTGTAAAAATTTGAAAATTTTTTTTTCATCCCCGATTTGAAAACTGTTAATGTAGAACTAAGCTCGCACCTTTCCTGAATTCAAATCCGCTTTTGGGGTTGAGCTGCGACTTATAGTTTTCGAGAAAATGGAATTTTTGTATAGCTCTTCGAGGTAGTCAGGAATTCCAATGCAACCCCTGTAAAAATTTGAAAATTTTTTTTTCATCCCCCATTTGAAAACTGTTTATGTAGAATTAAGCTCGCACCTTTCCTGAATTCAAATCTGCTTTTGGGGTTGAGCTGCGACTTATAGTTTTCGAGAAAATGGAATTTTTGTATAGCTCTTCGAGGTAGTCAGGAATTCCAATGCAACCCCTGTAAAAATTTGAAAATTTTTTTTTCATCCCCGATTTGAAAACTGTTTATGTAGAATTAAGCTCGCACCTTTCCTGAATTCAAATCTGCTTTTGGGGTTGAGCTGCGACTTGTAGTTTTCGAGAAAATGGAATTTTTGTATAGCTCTTCGAGGTAGTCAGGAATTCCAATGCAACCCCTGTAAAAATTTGAAAATTTTTTTTTCATCCCCGATTTGAAAACTGTTAATGTAGAACTAAGCTCGCACCTTTCCTGAATTCAAATCTGCTTTTGGGGTTGAGCTGCGACTTATAGTTTTCGAGAAAATGGAATTTTTGTATAGCTCTTCGAGGTAGTCAGGAATTCCAATGCAACCCCTGTAAAAATTTGAAAATTTTTTTTTCATCCCCGATTTGAAAACTGTTTATGTAGAATTAAGCTCGCACCTTTCCTGAACTCAAATCTGCTTTTGGGGTTGAGCTGCGACTTATAGTTTTCGAGAAAATGGAATTTTTCTATCGCTCTTCGAGGTAGTCAGGAATTCCAATGCAACCCCTGTAAAAATTTGAAAACTTTTTTTTCATCCCCGATTTGAAAACTGTTAATGTAGAATTAAGCTCGCACCTTTCCTGAATTCAAATCTGCTTTTGGAGTTGAGCTGCGACTTGTAGTTTTCGAGAAAATGGAATTTTTGTATAGCTCTTCGAGGTAGTCAGGAATTCCAATGCAACCCCTGTAAAAATTTGAAAATTTTTTTTTCATCCCCGATTTGAAAACTGTTAATGTAGAACTAAGCTCGCACCTTTCCTGAATTCAAATCCGCTTTTGGGGTTGAGCTGCGACTTATAGTTTTCGAGAAAATGGAATTTTTGTATAGCTCTTCGAGGTAGTCAGGAATTCCAATGCAACCCCTGTAAAAATTTGAAAATTTTTTTTTCATCCCCCATTTGAAAACTGTTTATGTAGAATTAAGCTCGCACCTTTCCTGAATTCAAATCTGCTTTTGGGGTTGAGCTGCGACTTATAGTTTTCGAGAAAATGGAATTTTTGTATAGCTCTTCGAGGTAGTCAGGAATTCCAATGCAACCCCTGTAAAAATTTGAAAATTTTTTTTTCATCCCCGATTTGAAAACTGTTTATGTAGAATTAAGCTCGCACCTTTCCTGAATTCAAATCTGCTTTTGGGGTTGAGCTGCGACTTGTAGTTTTCGAGAAAATGGAATTTTTGTATAGCTCTTCGAGGTAGTCAGGAATTCCAATGCAACCCCTGTAAAAATTTGAAAATTTTTTTTTCATCCCCGATTTGAAAACTGTTAATGTAGAACTAAGCTCGCACCTTTCCTGAATTCAAATCTGCTTTTGGGGTTGAGCTGCGACTTATAGTTTTCGAGAAAATGGAATTTTTGTATAGCTCTTCGAGGTAGTCAGGAACTCCAATGCAACCCCTGTAAAAATTTGAAAACTTTTTTTTCATCCCCGATTTGAAAACTGTTAATGTAGAATTAAGCTCGCACCTTTCCTGAATTCAAATCTGCTTTTGGAGTTGAGCTGCGACTTGTAGTTTTCGAGAAAATGGAATTTTTGTATAGCTCTTCGAGGTAGTCAGGAATTCCAATGCAACCCCTGTAAAAATTTGAAAATTTTTTTTTCATCCCCGATTTGAAAACTGTTAATGTAGAACTAAGCTCGCACCTTTCCTGAATTCAAATCCGCTTTTGGGGTTGAGCTGCGACTTATAGTTTTCGAGAAAATGGAATTTTTGTATAGCTCTTCGAGGTAGTCAGGAATTCCAATGCAACCCCTGTAAAAATTTGAAAATTTTTTTTTCATCCCCCATTTGAAAACTGTTTATGTAGAATTAAGCTCGCACCCTTCCTGAATTCAAATCTGCTTTTGGGGTTGAGCTGCGACTTACAGTTTTCGAGAAAATGGAATTTTTGTATAGCTCTTCGAGGTAGTCAGGAATTCCAATGCAACCCCTGTAAAAATTTGAAAATTTTTTTTTCATCCCCCATTTGAAAACTGTTTATGTAGAATTAAGCTCGCACCTTTCCTGAATTCAAATCTGCTTTTGGGGTTGAGCTGCGACTTATAGTTTTCGAGAAAATGGAATTTTTGTATAGCTCTTCGAGGTAGTCAGGAATTCCAATGCAACCCCTGTAAAAATTTGAAAATTTTTTTTTCATCCCCGATTTGAAAACTGTTTATGTAGAATTAAGCTCGCACCTTTCCTGAACTCAAATCTGCTTTTGGGGTTGAGCTGCGACTTATAGTTTTCGAGAAAATGGAATTTTTCTATCGCTCTTCGAGGTAGTCAGGAATTCCAATGCAACCCCTGTAAAAATTTGAAAACTTTTTTTTCATCCCCGATTTGAAAACTGTTAATGTAGAATTAAGCTCGCACCTTTCCTGAATTCAAATCTGCTTTTGGAGTTGAGCTGCGACTTGTAGTTTTCGAGAAAATGGAATTTTTGTATAGCTCTTCGAGGTAGTCAGGAATTCCAATTTTTTCATCCCCCATTTGAAAACTGTTTATGTAGAATTAAGCTCGCACCTTTCCTGAATTCAAATCTGCTTTTGGGGTTGAGCTGCGACTTATAGTTTTCGAGAAAATGGAATTTATGTATAGCTCTTCGAGGTAGTCAGGAATTCCAATGCAACCCCTGTAAAAATTTGAAAATTTTTTTTTCATCCCCGATTTGAAAACTGTTTATGTAGAATTAAGCTCGCACCTTTCCTGAATTCAAATCTGCTTTTGGGGTTGAGCTGCGACTTGTAGTTTTCGAGAAAATGGAATTTTTGTATAGCTCTTCGAGGTAGTCAGGAATTCCAATGCAACCCCTGTAAAAATTTGAAAATTTTTTTTTCATCCCCGATTTGAAAACTGTTAATGTAGAACTAAGCTCGCACCTTTCCTGAATTCAAATCTGCTTTTGGGGTTGAGCTGCGACTTATAGTTTTCGAGAAAATGGAATTTTTGTATAGCTCTTCGAGGTAGTCAGGAATTCCAATGCAACCCCTGTAAAAATTTGAAAATTTTTTTTTCATCCCCGATTTGAAAACTGTTTATGTAGAATTAAGCTCGCACCTTTCCTGAACTCAAATCTGCTTTTGGGGTTGAGCTGCGACTTATAGTTTTCGAGAAAATGGAATTTTTCTATCGCTCTTCGAGGTAGTCAGGAATTCCAATGCAACCCCTGTAAAAATTTGAAAACTTTTTTTTCATCCCCGATTTGAAAACTGTTAATGTAGAATTAAGCTCGCACCTTTCCTGAATTCAAATCTGCTTTTGGAGTTGAGCTGCGACTTGTAGTTTTCGAGAAAATGGAATTTTTGTATAGCTCTTCGAGGTAGTCAGGAATTCCAATGCAACCCCTGTAAAAATTTGAAAATTTTTTTTTCATCCCCGATTTGAAAACTGTTAATGTAGAACTAAGCTCGCACCTTTCCTGAATTCAAATCCGCTTTTGGGGTTGAGCTGCGACTTATAGTTTTCGAGAAAATGGAATTTTTGTATAGCTCTTCGAGGTAGTCAGGAATTCCAATGCAACCCCTGTAAAAATTTGAAAATTTTTTTTTCATCCCCCATTTGAAAACTGTTTATGTAGAATTAAGCTCGCACCTTTCCTGAATTCAAATCTGCTTTTGGGGTTGAGCTGCGACTTATAGTTTTCGAGAAAATGGAATTTTTGTATAGCTCTTCGAGGTAGTCAGGAATTCCAATGCAACCCCTGTAAAAATTTGAAAATTTTTTTTTCATCCCCGATTTGAAAACTGTTTATGTAGAATTAAGCTCGCACCTTTCCTGAATTCAAATCTGCTTTTGGGGTTGAGCTGCGACTTGTAGTTTTCGAGAAAATGGAATTTTTGTATAGCTCTTCGAGGTAGTCAGGAATTCCAATGCAACCCCTGTAAAAATTTGAAAATTTTTTTTTCATCCCCGATTTGAAAACTGTTAATGTAGAACTAAGCTCGCACCTTTCCTGAATTCAAATCTGCTTTTGGGGTTGAGCTGCGACTTATAGTTTTCGAGAAAATGGAATTTTTGTATAGCTCTTCGAGGTAGTCAGGAACTCCAATGCAACCCCTGTAAAAATTTGAAAACTTTTTTTTCATCCCCGATTTGAAAACTGTTAATGTAGAATTAAGCTCGCACCTTTCCTGAATTCAAATCTGCTTTTGGAGTTGAGCTGCGACTTGTAGTTTTCGAGAAAATGGAATTTTTGTATAGCTCTTCGAGGTAGTCAGGAATTCCAATGCAACCCCTGTAAAAATTTGAAAATTTTTTTTTCATCCCCGATTTGAAAACTGTTAATGTAGAACTAAGCTCGCACCTTTCCTGAATTCAAATCCGCTTTTGGGGTTGAGCTGCGACTTATAGTTTTCGAGAAAATGGAATTTTTGTATAGCTCTTCGAGGTAGTCAGGAATTCCAATGCAACCCCTGTAAAAATTTGAAAATTTTTTTTTCATCCCCCATTTGAAAACTGTTTATGTAGAATTAAGCTCGCACCCTTCCTGAATTCAAATCTGCTTTTGGGGTTGAGCTGCGACTTACAGTTTTCGAGAAAATGGAATTTTTCTATCGCTCTTCGAGGTAGTCAGGAATTCCAATGCAACCCCTGTAAAAATTTGAAAACTTTTTTTTCATCCCCGATTTGAAAACTGTTAATGTAGAATTAAGCTCGCACCTTTCCTGAATTCAAATCTGCTTTTGGAGTTGAGCTGCGACTTGTAGTTTTCGAGAAAATGGAATTTTTGTATAGCTCTTCGAGGTAGTCAGGAATTCCAATGCAACCCCTGTAAAAATTTGAAAATTTTTTTTTCATCCCCGATTTGAAAACTGTTAATGTAGAACTAAGCTCGCACCTTTCCTGAATTCAAATCCGCTTTTGGGGTTGAGCTGCGACTTATAGTTTTCGAGAAAATGGAATTTTTGTATAGCTCTTCGAGGTAGTCAGGAATTCCAATGCAACCCCTGTAAAAATTTGAAAATTTTTTTTTCATCCCCCATTTGAAAACTGTTTATGTAGAATTAAGCTCGCACCTTTCCTGAATTCAAATCTGCTTTTGGGGTTGAGCTGCGACTTATAGTTTTCGAGAAAATGGAATTTTTGTATAGCTCTTCGAGGTAGTCAGGAATTCCAATGCAACCCCTGTAAAAATTTGAAAATTTTTTTTTCATCCCCGATTTGAAAACTGTTTATGTAGAATTAAGCTCGCACCTTTCCTGAATTCAAATCTGCTTTTGGGGTTGAGCTGCGACTTGTAGTTTTCGAGAAAATGGAATTTTTGTATAGCTCTTCGAGGTAGTCAGGAATTCCAATGCAACCCCTGTAAAAATTTGAAAATTTTTTTTTCATCCCCGATTTGAAAACTGTTAATGTAGAACTAAGCTCGCACCTTTCCTGAATTCAAATCTGCTTTTGGGGTTGAGCTGCGACTTATAGTTTTCGAGAAAATGGAATTTTTGTATAGCTCTTCGAGGTAGTCAGGAATTCCAATGCAACCCCTGTAAAAATTTGAAAATTTTTTTTTCATCCCCGATTTGAAAACTGTTTATGTAGAATTAAGCTCGCACCTTTCCTGAACTCAAATCTGCTTTTGGGGTTGAGCTGCGACTTATAGTTTTCGAGAAAATGGAATTTTTCTATCGCTCTTCGAGGTAGTCAGGAATTCCAATGCAACCCCTGTAAAAATTTGAAAACTTTTTTTTCATCCCCGATTTGAAAACTGTTAATGTAGAATTAAGCTCGCACCTTTCCTGAATTCAAATCTGCTTTTGGAGTTGAGCTGCGACTTGTAGTTTTCGAGAAAATGGAATTTTTGTATAGCTCTTCGAGGTAGTCAGGAATTCCAATGCAACCCCTGTAAAAATTTGAAAATTTTTTTTTCATCCCCGATTTGAAAACTGTTAATGTAGAACTAAGCTCGCACCTTTCCTGAATTCAAATCTGCTTTTGGGGTTGAGCTGCGACTTATAGTTTTCGAGAAAATGGAATTTTTGTATAGCTCTTCGAGGTAGTCAGGAATTCCAATGCAACCCCTGTAAAAATTTGAAAATTTTTTTTTCATCCCCGATTTGAAAACTGTTTATGTAGAATTAAGCTCGCACCTTTCCTGAACTCAAATCTGCTTTTGGGGTTGAGCTGCGACTTATAGTTTTCGAGAAAATGGAATTTTTCTATCGCTCTTCGAGGTAGTCAGGAATTCCAATGCAACCCCTGTAAAAATTTGAAAACTTTTTTTTCATCCCCGATTTGAAAACTGTTAATGTAGAATTAAGCTCGCACCTTTCCTGAATTCAAATCTGCTTTTGGAGTTGAGCTGCGACTTGTAGTTTTCGAGAAAATGGAATTTTTGTATAGCTCTTCGAGGTAGTCAGGAATTCCAATGCAACCCCTGTAAAAATTTGAAAATTTTTTTTTCATCCCCGATTTGAAAACTGTTAATGTAGAACTAAGCTCGCACCTTTCCTGAATTCAAATCCGCTTTTGGGGTTGAGCTGCGACTTATAGTTTTCGAGAAAATGGAATTTTTGTATAGCTCTTCGAGGTAGTCAGGAATTCCAATGCAACCCCTGTAAAAATTTGAAAATTTTTTTTTCATCCCCCATTTGAAAACTGTTTATGTAGAATTAAGCTCGCACCTTTCCTGAATTCAAATCTGCTTTTGGGGTTGAGCTGCGACTTATAGTTTTCGAGAAAATGGAATTTTTGTATAGCTCTTCGAGGTAGTCAGGAATTCCAATGCAACCCCTGTAAAAATTTGAAAATTTTTTTTTCATCCCCGATTTGAAAACTGTTTATGTAGAATTAAGCTCGCACCTTTCCTGAATTCAAATCTGCTTTTGGGGTTGAGCTGCGACTTGTAGTTTTCGAGAAAATGGAATTTTTGTATAGCTCTTCGAGGTAGTCAGGAATTCCAATGCAACCCCTGTAAAAATTTGAAAATTTTTTTTTCATCCCCGATTTGAAAACTGTTAATGTAGAACTAAGCTCGCAAATTTCCTGAATTCAAATCTGCTTTTGGGGTTGAGCTGCGACTTATAGTTTTCGAGAAAATGGAATTTTTGTATAGCTCTTCGAGGTAGTCAGGAACTCCAATGCAACCCCTGTAAAAATTTGAAAACTTTTTTTTCATCCCCGATTTGAAAACTGTTAATGTAGAATTAAGCTCGCACCTTTCCTGAATTCAAATCTGCTTTTGGAGTTGAGCTGCGACTTGTAGTTTTCGAGAAAATGGAATTTTTGTATAGCTCTTCGAGGTAGTCAGGAATTCCAATGCAACCCCTGTAAAAATTTGAAAATTTTTTTTTCATCCCCGATTTGAAAACTGTTAATGTAGAACTAAGCTCGCACCTTTCCTGAATTCAAATCCGCTTTTGGGGTTGAGCTGCGACTTATAGTTTTCGAGAAAATGGAATTTTTGTATAGCTCTTCGAGGTAGTCAGGAATTCCAATGCAACCCCTGTAAAAATTTGAAAATTTTTTTTTCATCCCCCATTTGAAAACTGTTTATGTAGAATTAAGCTCGCACCCTTCCTGAATTCAAATCTGCTTTTGGGGTTGAGCTGCGACTTACAGTTTTCGAGAAAATGGAATTTTTGTATAGCTCTTCGAGGTAGTCAGGAATTCCAATGCAACCCCTGTAAAAATTTGAAAATTTTTTTTTCATCCCCCATTTGAAAACTGTTTATGTAGAATTAAGCTCGCACCTTTCCTGAATTCAAATCTGCTTTTGGGGTTGAGCTGCGACTTATAGTTTTCGAGAAAATGGAATTTTTGTATAGCTCTTCGAGGTAGTCAGGAATTCCAATGCAACCCCTGTAAAAATTTGAAAATTTTTTTTTCATCCCCGATTTGAAAACTGTTTATGTAGAATTAAGCTCGCACCTTTCCTGAACTCAAATCTGCTTTTGGGGTTGAGCTGCGACTTATAGTTTTCGAGAAAATGGAATTTTTCTATCGCTCTTCGAGGTAGTCAGGAATTCCAATGCAACCCCTGTAAAAATTTGAAAACTTTTTTTTCATCCCCGATTTGAAAACTGTTAATGTAGAATTAAGCTCGCACCTTTCCTGAATTCAAATCTGCTTTTGGAGTTGAGCTGCGACTTGTAGTTTTCGAGAAAATGGAATTTTTGTATAGCTCTTCGAGGTAGTCAGGAATTCCAATGCAACCCCTTTAAAAATTTGAAAATTTTTTTTTCATCCCCGATTTGAAAACTGTTTATGTAGAATTAAGCTCGCACCCTTCCTGAATTCAAATCTGCTTTTGGGGTTGAGCTGCGACTTACAGTTTTCGAGAAAATGGAATTTTTGTATAGCTCTTCGAGGTAGTCAGGAATTCCAATGCAACCCCTGTAAAAATTTGAAAATTTTTTTTTCATCCCCGATTTGAAAACTGTTTATGTAGAATTAAGCTCGCACCTTTCCTGAATTCAAATCTGCTTTTGGGGTTGAGCTGCGACTTATAGTTTTCGAGAAAATGGAATTTTTGTATAGCTCTTCGAGGTAGTCAGGAATTCCAATGCAACCCCTGTAAAAATTTGAAAATTTTTTTTTCATCCCCGATTTGAAAACTGTTTATGTAGAATTAAGCTCGCACCGTTCCTGAACTCAAATCTGCTTTTGGGGTTGAGCTGCGACTTATAGTTTTCGAGAAAATGGAATTTTTCTATCGCTCTTCGAGGTAGTCAGGAATTCCAATGCAACCCCTGTAAAAATTTGAAAACTTTTTTTTCATCCCCGATTTGAAAACTGTTAATGTAGAATTAAGCTCGCACCTTTCCTGAATTCAAATCTGCTTTTGGAGTTGAGCTGCGACTTGTAGTTTTCGAGAAAATGGAATTTTTGTATAGCTCTTCGAGGTAGTCAGGAATTCCAATGCAACCCCTGTAAAAATGTGAAAATTTTTTTTTCATCCCCGATTTGAAAACTGTTAATGTAGAACTAAGCTCGCACCTTTCCTGAATTCAAATCCGCTTTTGGGGTTGAGCTGCGACTTATAGTTTTCGAGAAAATGGAATTTTTGTATAGCTCTTCGAGGTAGTCAGGAATTCCAATGCAACCCCTGTAAAAATTTGAAAATTTTTTTTTCATCCCCCATTTGAAAACTGTTTATGTAGAATTAAGCTCGCACCTTTCCTGAATTCAAATCTGCTTTTGGGGTTGAGCTGCGACTTATAGTTTTCGAGAAAATGGAATTTTTGTATAGCTCTTCGAGGTAGTCAGGAATTCCAATGCAACCCCTGTAAAAATTTGAAAATTTTTTTTTCATCCCCGATTTGAAAACTGTTTATGTAGAATTAAGCTCGCACCGTTCCTGAACTCAAATCTGCTTTTGGGGTTGAGCTGCGACTTATAGTTTTCGAAAAAATGGAATTTTTCTATCGCTCTTCGAGGTAGTCAGGAATTCCAATGCAACCCCTGTAAAAATTTGAAAACTTTTTTTTCATCCCCGATTTGAAAACTGTTAATGTAGAATTAAGCTCGCACCTTTCCTGAATTCAAATCTGCTTTTGGAGTTGAGCTGCGACTTGTAGTTTTCGAGAAAATGGAATTTTTGTATAGCTCTTCGAGGTAGTCAGGAATTCCAATGCAACCCCTGTAAAAATGTGAAAATTTTTTTTTCATCCCCGATTTGAAAACTGTTAATGTAGAACTAAGCTCGCACCTTTCCTGAATTCAAATCCGCTTTTGGGGTTGAGCTGCGACTTATAGTTTTCGAGAAAATGGAATTTTTGTATAGCTCTTCGAGGTAGTCAGGAATTCCAATGCAACCCCTGTAAAAATTTGAAAATTTTTTTTCATCCCCCATTTGAAAACTGTTTATGTAGAATTAAGCTCGCACCTTTCCTGAATTCAAATCTGCTTTTGGGGTTGAGCTGCGACTTATAGTTTTCGAGAAAATGGAATTTTTGTATAGCTCTTCGAGGTAGTCAGGAATTCCAATGCAACCCCTGTAAAAATTTGAAAATTTTTTTTTCATCCCCGATTTGAAAACTGTTTATGTAGAATTAAGCTCGCACCTTTCCTGAATTCAAATCTGCTTTTGGGGTTGAGCTGCGACTTATAGTTTTCGAGAAAATGGAATTTTTGTATAGCTCTTCGAGGTAGTCAGGAATTCCAATGCAACCCCTGTAAAAATTTGAAAATTTTTTTTTCATCCCCGATTTGAAAACTGTTTATGTAGAATTAAGCTCGCACCTTTCCTGAATTCAAATCTGCTTTTGGGGTTGAGCTGCGACTTATAGTTTTCGAGAAAATGGAATTTTTGTATAGCTCTTCGAGGTAGTCAGGAATTCCAATGCAACCCCTGTAAAAAATTGAAAATTTTTTTTTCATCCCCGATTTGAAAACTGTTTATGTAGAATTAAGCTCGCACCTTTCCTGAATTCAAATCTGCTTTTGGGGTTGAGCTGCGACTTATAGTTTTCGAGAAAATGGAATTTTTGTATAGCTCTTCGAGGTAGTCAGGAATTCCAATGCAACCCCTGTAAAAATTTGAAAATTTTTTTTTCATCCCCGATTTGAAAACTGTTTATGTAGAATTAAGCTCGCACCTTTCCTGAACTCAAATCTGCTTTTGGGGTTGAGCTGCGACTTATAGTTTTCGAGAAAATGGAATTTTTCTATCGCTCTTCGAGGTAGTCAGGAATTCCAATGCAACCCCTGTAAAAATTTGAAAACTTTTTTTTCATCCCCGATTTGAAAACTGTTAATGTAGAATTAAGCTCGCACCTTTCCTGAATTCAAATCTGCTTTTGGAGTTGAGCTGTGACTTGTAGTTTTCGAGAAAATGGAATTTTTGTATAGCTCTTCGAGGTAGTCAGGAATTCCAATGAAACCCCTGTAAAAATTTGAAAATTTTTTTTTCATCCCCGATTTGAAAACTGTTAATGTAGAACTAAGCTCGCACCTTTCCTGAATTCAAATCCGCTTTTGGGGTTGAGCTGCGACTTATAGTTTTCGAGAAAATGGAATTTTTGTATAGCTCTTCGAGGTAGTCAGGAATTCCAATGCAACCCCTGTAAAAATTTGAAAATTTTTTTTTCATCCCCGATTTGAAAACTGTTTATGTAGAATTAAGCTCGCACCTTTCCTGAACTCAAATCTGCTTTTGGGGTTGAGCTGCGACTTATAGTTTTCGAGAAAATGGAATTTTTCTATCGCTCTTCGAGGTAGTCAGGAATTCCAATGCAACCCCTGTAAAAATTTGAAAATTTTTTTTTCATCCCCAAATTGAAAACTGTTTATGTAGAATTAAGCTCGCACCTTTCCTGAACTCAAATCTGCTTTTGGGGTTGAGCTGCGACTTATAGTTTTCGAGAAAATGGAATTTTTTTTATCGCTCTTCGAGGTAGTCAGGAATTCCAATGCAACCCCTGTAAAAATTTGAAAATTTTTTTTTCATCCCCGATTTGAAAACTGTTAATGTAGAATTAAGCTCGCACCTTTCCTGAATTCAAATCTGCTTTTGGGGTTGAGCTGCGACTTATAGTTTTCGAGAAAATGGAATTTTTGTATCGCTCTTCGAGGTAGTCAGGAATTCCAATGCAACCCCTGTAAAAATTTGAAAATTTTTTTTTCATCCCCGATTTGAAAACTGTTAATGTAGAATTAAGCTCGCACCTTTCCTGAATTCAAATCTGCTTTTGGGGTTGAGCTGCGACTTATAGTTTTCGAGAAAATGGAATTTTTGTATCGCTCTTCGAGGTAGTCAGGAATTCCAATGCAACCCCTGTAAAAATTTGAAAATTTTTTTTTCATCCCCGATTTGAAAACTGTTAATGTAGAATTAAGCTCGCACCTTTCCTGAATTCAAATCTGCTTTTGGGGTTGAGCTGCGACTTATAGTTTTCGAGAAAATGGAATTTTTGTACCCCTGTAAAAATTTGAAAATTTTTTTTTCATCCCCGATTTGAAAACTGTTAATGTAGAATTAAGCTCGCACCTTTCCTGAATTCAAATCTGCTTTTGGGGTTGAGCTGCGACTTATAGTTTTCGAGAAAATGGAATTTTGGTATAGCTCTTCGAGGTAGTCAGGAATTCCAATGCAACCCCTGTAAAAATTTGAAAATTTTTGTTTCATCCCCGATTTGAAAACTGTTAATGTAGAATTAAGCTCGCACCTTTCCTGAATTCAAATCTGCTTTTGGGGTTGAGCTGCGACTTATAGTTTTCGAGAAAATGGAATTTTTGTATAGGTAGTCAGGAATTCCAATGCAACCCCTGTAAAAATTTTAAAATTTTTTTTTCATCCCCGATTTGAAAACTGTTAATGTAGAATTAAGCTCGCACCTTTCCTGAATTCAAATCTGCTTTTGGGGTTGAGCTGCGACTTATAGTTTTCGAGAAAATGGAATTTTTCTATCGCTCTTCGAGGTAGTCAGGAATTCCAATCCAACCCCTGTAAAAATTTGAAAATTTTTTTTTCATCCCCGATTTGAAAACTGTTTATGTAGAATTAAGCTCGCACCTTTCCTGAACTCAAATCTGCTTTTGGGGTTGAGCTGCGACTTATAGTTTTCGAGAAAATGGAATTTTTCTATCGCTCTTCGAGGTAGTCAGGAATTCCAATGCAACCCCTGTAAAAATTTGAAAATTTTTTTTCATCCCCGATTTGAAAACTGTTTATGTAGAATTAAGCTCGCACCCTTCCTGAATTCAAATCTGCTTTTGGGGTTGAGCTGCGACTTACAGTTTTCGAGAAAATGGAATTTTTGTATAGCTCTTCGAGGTAGTCAGGAATTCCAATGCAACCCCTGTAAAAATTTGAAAATTTTTTTTTCATCCCCGATTTGAAAACTGTTTATGTAGAATTAAGCTCGCACCTTTCCTGAATTCAAATCTGCTTTTGGGGTTGAGCTGCGACTTATAGTTTTCGAGAAAATGGAATTTTTGTATAGCTCTTCGAGGTAGTCAGGAATTCCAATGCAACCCCTGTAAAAATTTGAAAATTTTTTTTTCATCCCCGATTTGAAAACTGTTTATGTAGAATTAAGCTCGCACCTTTCCTGAATTCAAATCTGCTTTTGGGGTTGAGCTGCGACTTATAGTTTTCGAGAAAATGGAATTTTTGTATAGCTCTTCGAGGTAGTCAGGAATTCCAATGCAACCCCTGTAAAAATTTGAAAATTTTTTTTTCATCCCCGATTTGAAAACTGTTTATGTAGAATTAAGCTCGCACCCTTCCTGAATTCAAATCTGCTTTTGGGGTTGAGCTGCGACTTACAGTTTTCGAGAAAATGGAATTTTTGTATAGCTCTTCGAGGTAGTCAGGAATTCCAATGCAACCCCTGTAAAAATTTGAAAATTTTTTTTTCATCCCCGATTTGAAAACTGTTTATGTAGAATTAAGCTCGCACCTTTCCTGAATTCAAATCTGCTTTTGGGGTTGAGCTGCGACTTATAGTTTTCGAGAAAATGGAATTTTTTTATCGCTCTTCGAGGTAGTCAGGAATTCCAATGCAACCCCTGTAAAAATTTGAAAATTTTTTTTTCATCCCCGATTTGAAAACTGTTAATGTAGAATTAAGCTCGCACCTTTCCTGAATTCAAATCTGCTTTTGGGGTTGAGCTGCGACTTATAGTTTTCGAGAAAATGGAATTTTTGTATCGCTCTTCGAGGTAGTCAGGAATTCCAATGCAACCCCTGTAAAAATTTGAAAATTTTTTTTTCATCCCCGATTTGAAAACTGTTAATGTAGAATTAAGCTCGCACCTTTCCTGAATTCAAATCTGCTTTTGGGGTTGAGCTGCGACTTATAGTTTTCGAGAAAATGGAATTTTTGTATCGCTCTTCGAGGTAGTCAGGAATTCCAATGCAACCCCTGTAAAAATTTGAAAATTTTTTTTTCATCCCCGATTTGAAAACTGTTAATGTAGAATTAAGCTCGCACCTTTCCTGAATTCAAATCTGCTTTTGGGGTTGAGCTGCGACTTATAGTTTTCGAGAAAATGGAATTTTTGTATAGCTCTTCGAGGTAGTCAGGAATTCCAATGCAACCCCTGTAAAAATTTGAAAATTTTTGTTTCATCCCCGATTTGAAAACTGTTAATGTAGAATTAAGCTCGCACCTTTCCTGAATTCAAATCTGCTTTTGGGGTTGAGCTGCGACTTATAGTTTTCGAGAAAATGGAATTTTTGTATCGCTCTTCGAGGTAGTCAGGAATTCCAATGCAACCCCTGTAAAAATTTGAAAATTTTTTTTTCATCCCCGATTTGAAAACTGTTAATGTAGAATTAAGCTCGCACCTTTCCTGAATTCAAATCTGCTTTTGGGGTTGAGCTGCGACTTATAATTTTCGAGAAAATGGAATTTTTGTATCGCTCTTCGAGGTAGTCAGGAATTCCAATGCAACCCCTGTAAAAATTTGAAAATTTTTTTTTCATCCCCGATTTGAAAACTGTTAATGTAGAATTAAGCTCGCACCTTTCCTGAATTCAAATCTGCTTTTGGGGTTGAGCTGCGACTTATAGTTTTCGAGAAAATGGAATTTTTGTATAGCTCTTCGAGGTAGTCAGGAATTCCAATGCAACCCCTGTAAAAATTTGAAAATTTTTGTTTCATCCCCGATTTGAAAACTGTTAATGTAGAATTAAGCTCGCACCTTTCCTGAATTCAAATCTGCTTTTGGGGTTGAGCTGCGACTTATAGTTTTCGAGAAAATGGAATTTTTGTATAGGTAGTCAGGAATTCCAATGCAACCCCTGTAAAAATTTTAAAATTTTTTTTTCATCCCCGATTTGAAAACTGTTAATGTAGAATTAAGCTCGCACCTTTCCTGAATTCAAATCTGCTTTTGGGGTTGAGCTGCGACTTATAGTTTTCGAGAAAATGGAATTTTTCTATCGCTCTTCGAGGTAGTCAGGAATTCCAATCCAACCCCTGTAAAAATTTGAAAATTTTTTTTTCATCCCCGATTTGAAAACTGTTTATGTAGAATTAAGCTCGCACCTTTCCTGAACTCAAATCTGCTTTTGGGGTTGAGCTGCGACTTATAGTTTTCGAGAAAATGGAATTTTTCTATCGCTCTTCGAGGTAGTCAGGAATTCCAATGCAACCCCTGTAAAAATTTGAAAATTTTTTTTTCATCCCCGATTTGAAAACTGTTAATGTAGAATTAAGCTCGCACCTTTCCTGAATTCAAATCTGCTTTTGGGGTTGAGCTGCGACTTATAGTTTTCGAGAAAATGGAATTTTTGTATAGCTCTTCGAGGTAGTCAGGAATTCCAATGCAACCCCTGTAAAAATTTGAAAATTTTTTTTTCATCCCCGATTTGAAAACTGTTTATGTAGAATTAAGCTCGCACCTTTCCTGAATTCAAATCTGCTTTTGGGGTTGAGCTGCGACTTATAGTTTTCGAGAAAATGGAATTTTTGTATAGCTCTTCGAGGTAGTCAGGAATTCCAATGCAACCCCTGTAAAAATTTGAAAATTTTTTTTTCATCCCCGATTTGAAAACTGTTTATGTAGAATTAAGCTCGCACCTTTCCTGAATTCAAATCTGCTTTTGGGGTTGAGCTGCGACTTATAGTTTTCGAGAAAATGGAATTTTTGTATAGCTCTTCGAGGTAGTCAGGAATTCCAATGCAACCCCTGTAAAAATTTGAAAATTTTTTTTTCATCCCCGATTTGAAAACTGTTTATGTAGAATTAAGCTCGCACCCTTCCTGAATTCAAATCTGCTTTTGGGGTTGAGCTGCGACTTACAGTTTTCGAGAAAATGGAATTTTTGTATAGCTCTTCGAGGTAGTCAGGAATTCCAATGCAACCCCTGTAAAAATTTGAAAATTTTTTTTTCATCCCCGATTTGAAAACTGTTTATGTAGAATTAAGCTCGCACCTTTCCTGAATTCAAATCTGCTTTTGGGGTTGAGCTGCGACTTATAGTTTTCGAGAAAATGGAATTTTTCTATCGCTCTTCGAGGTAGTCAGGAATTCCAATCCAACCCCTGTAAAAATTTGAAATTTTTTTTTTCATCCCCGATTTGAAAACTGTTTAAGTAGAATTAAGCTCGCACCTTTCCTGAACTCAAATCTGCTTTTGGGGTTGAGCTGCGACTTATAGTTTTCGAGAAAATGGAATTTTTGTATAGCTCTTCGAGGTAGTCAGGAATTCCAATGCAACCCCTGTAAAAATTTGAAAATTTTTTTTTCATCCCCGATTTGAAAACTGTTTATGTAGAATTAAGCTCGCACCCTTCCTGAATTCAAATCTGCTTTTGGGGTTGAGCTGCGACTTACAGTTTTCGAGAAAATGGAATTTTTGTATAGCTCTTCGAGGTAGTCAGGAATTCCAATGCAACCCCTGTAAAAATTTGAAAATTTTTTTTTCATCCCCGATTTGAAAACTGTTTATGTAGAATTAAGCTCGCACCTTTCCTGAATTCAAATCTGCTTTTGGGGTTGAGCTGCGACTTATAGTTTTCGAGAAAATGGAATTTTTGTATAGCTCTTCGAGGTAGTCAGGAATTCCAATGCAACCCCTGTAAAAATTTGAAAATTTTTTTTTCATCCCCGATTTGAAAACTGTTTATGTAGAATTAAGCTCGCACCTTTCCTGAAATCAAATCTGCTTTTGGGGTTGAGCTGCGACTTATAGTTTTCGAGAAAATGGAATTTTTGTATAGCTCTTCGAGGTAGTCAGGAATTCCAATGCAACCCCTGTAAAAATTTGAAAATTTTTTTTTCATCCCCGATTTGAAAACTGTTTATGTAGAATTAAGCTCGCACCCTTCCTGAATTCAAATCTGCTTTTGGGGTTGAGCTGCGACTTACAGTTTTCGAGAAAATGGAATTTTTGTATAGCTCTTCGAGGTAGTCAGGAATTCCAATGCAACCCCTGTAAAAATTTGAAAATTTTTTTTTCATCCCCGATTTGAAAACTGTTTATGTAGAATTAAGCTCGCACCTTTCCTGAATTCAAATCTGCTTTTGGGGTTGAGCTGCGACTTATAGTTTTCGAGAAAATGGAATTTTTGTATAGCTCTTCGAGGTAGTCAGGAATTCCAATGCAACCCCTGTAAAAATTTGAAAATTTTTTTTTCATCCCCGATTTGAAAACTGTTTATGTAGAATTAAGGTCGCACCTTTCCTGAACTCAAATCTGCTTCTGGGGTTGAGCTGCGACTTATAGTTTTCGAGAAAATGGAATTTTTCTATCGCTCTTCGAGGTAGTCAGGAATTCCAATGCAACCCCTGTAAAAATTTGAAAATTTTTTTTCATCCACGATTTGAAAACTGTTAATGTAGAATTAAAGTCGCACCTTTCCTGAATTCAAATCCGCTTTTGGGGTTGAGCTGCGACTTATAGTTTTCGAGAAAATGGAATTTTTGTATAGCTCTTCGAGGTAGTCAGGAATTCCAATTCCCTGTAAAAATTTGAAAATTTTTTTTTCATCCCCGATTTGAAAACTGTTAATGTAGAACTAAGCTCGCACCTTTCCTGAATTCAAATCTGCTTTTGGGGTTGAGCTGCGACTTATAGTTTTCGAGAAAATGGAATTTTTGTATAGCTCTTCGAGGTAGTCAGGAACTCCAATGCAACCCCTGTAAAAATTTGAAAATTTTTTTTCATCCACGATTTGAAAACTGTTAATGTAGAATTAAGGTCGCACCTTTCCTGAATTCAAATCCGCTTTTGGGGTTGAGCTGCGACTTATAGTTTTCGAGAAAATGGAATTTTTGTATAGCTCTTCGAGGTAGTCAGGAATTCCAATGCAACCCTGTAAAAATTTGAAAATTTTTTTTTCATCCCCGATTTGAAAACTGTTTATGTAGAATTAAGCTCGCACCTTTCCTGAATTCAAATCTGCTTTTGGGGTTGAGCTGCGACTTATAGTTTTCGAGAAAATGGAATTTTTGTATAGCTCTTCGAGGTAGTCAGGAATTCCAATGCAAACCCCTGTAAAAATTTGAAAATTTTTTTTTCATCCCCGATTTGAAAACTGTTTATGTAGAATTAAGCTCGCACCTTTCCTGAACTCAAATCTGCTTTTGGGGTTGAGCTGCGACTTATAGTTTTCGAGAAAATGGAATTTTTCTATCGCTCTTCGAGGTAGTCAGGAATTCCAATGCAACCCCTGTAAAAATTTGAAAATTTTTTTTTCATCCCCGATTTGAAAACTGTTAATGTAGAACTAAGCTCGCACCTTTCCTGAATTCAAATCTGCTTTTGGGGTTGAGCTGCGACTTATAGTTTTCGAGAAAATGGAATTTTTGTATAGCTCTTCGAGGTAGTCAGGAATTCCAATGCAAACCCCTGTAAAAATTTGAAAATTTTTTTTTCATCCCCGATTTGAAAACTGTTTATGTAGAATTAAGCTCGCACCTTTCCTGAACTCAAATCTGCTTTTGGGGTTGAGCTGCGACTTATAGTTTTCGAGAAAATGGAATTTTTCTATCGCTCTTCGAGGTAGTCAGGAATTCCAATGCAACCCCTGTAAAAATTTGAAAACTTTTTTTTCATCCCCGATTTGAAAACTGTTAATGTAGAATTAAGCTCGCACCTTTCCTGATTTCAAATCTGCTTTTGGGGTTGAGCTGCGACTTGTAGTTTTCGAGAAAATGGAATTTTTGTATAGCTCTTCGAGGTAGTCAGGAATTCCAATGCAACCCCTGTAAAAATTTTAAAATTTTTTTTTCATCCCCGATTTGAAAACTGTTAATGTAGAACTAAGCTCGCACCTTTCCTGAATTCAAATCTGCTTTTGGGGTTGAGCTGCGACTTATAGTTTTCGAGAAAATGGAATTTTTGTATAGCTCTTCGAGGTAGTCAGGAACTCCAATGCAACCCCTGTAAAAATTTGAAAATTTTTGTTTCATCCCCGATTTGAAAACTGTTAATGTAGAATTAAGCTCGCACCTTTCCTGAATTCAAATCTGCTTTTGGGGTTGAGCTGCGACTTATAGTTTTCGGGAAAATGGAATTTTTGTATAGCTCTTCGAGGTAGTCAGGAATTCCAATGCAACCCCTGTAAAAATTTGAAAATTTTTTTTTCATCCCCGATTTGAAAACTGTTTATGTAGAATTAAGCTCGCACCTTTCCTGAACTCAAATCTGCTTTTGGGGTTGAGCTGCGACTTATAGTTTTCGAGAAAATGGAATTTTTGTATAGCTCTTCGAGGTAGTCAGGAATTCCAATGCAACCCCTGTAAAAATTTGAAAATTCTTTTTTCATCCCCGATTTGAAAACTGTTTATCTAGAATTAAGCTCGCACCTTTCCTGAATTCAAATCTGCTTTTGGGGTTGAGCTGCGACTTATAGTTTTCGAGAAAATGGAATTTTTGTATAGCTCTTCGAGGTAGTCAGGAATTCCAATGCAACCCCTGTAAGAATTTGAAAATTTTTTTTTCATCCCCGATTTGAAAACTGTTTATGTAGAATTAAGCTCGCACCTTTCCTGAATTCAAATCTGCTTTTGGGGTTGAGCTGCGACTTGTAGTTTTCGAGAAAATGGAATTTTTGTATCGCTCTTCGAGGTAATCAGGAATTCCAATGCAACCCCTGTAAAAATTTGAAAATTTTTTTTTCATCCCCGATTTGAAAACTGTTTATGTAGAATTATTGCTTTTGGAGTTGAGCTGCGACTTATAGTTTTCGAGAAAATGGAATTTTTGTATCGCTCTTCGAGGTAGTCAGGAATTCCTGTAAAAAGTTGAAAATTTTTTTTTCATCCCCGTTTTGAAAACTGTTTATGTAGAATTAAGCTCGCATATTTCCTGAATTCAAATCTGCTTTTGGGGTTGAGCTGCGACTTATAGTTTTCGACAAAATGGAATTTTTGTATAGCTCTTCGAGGTAGTCAGGAATTCCAATGCAACCCCTGTAAAAATTTGAAAATTTTTTTTTCATCCCCGATTTGAAAACTGTTTATGGAGAATTAAGCTCGCACCTTTCCTGAATTCAAATCTGCTTTTGGAGTTGAGCTGCGACTTATAGTTTTCGAGAAAATGGAATTTTTGTATCGCTCTTCGAGGTAGTCAGTAATTCCTGTAAAAAGTTGAAAATTTTTTTTCATCCCCGATTTGAAAACTGTTTATGTAGAGTTAAGCTCGCACCTTTCCTGAATTCAAATCTGCTTTTGGGGCTGAGCTGCGACTTATAGTTTTCGAGAAAATGGAATTTTTGTATAGCTCTTCGAGGTAGTCAGGAATTCCAATGCAACCCCTGAAAAATTTGAAAATTTTTTTTCATCCCCGATTTGAAAACTGTTTATGTAGAATTAAGCTCGCACCTTTCCTGAATTCAAATCTGCTTTTGGAGTTGAGCTGCGAGTTATAGTTTTCGAGAAAATGGGATTTTTGTATTGCTCTTCGAGGTAGCCAGCAATTCCAATGCAACCCCTGTAAAATTTTGAAAATTTTTTTTTCATCCCCGATTTGAAAATTGCTTATGTAGAATTAAGCTCGCACCTTTCCTGAATTCAAATCTGCTTTTGGAGTTGAGCTGCGAGTTATAGTTTTCGAGAAAATTGGATTTTTGTATGGCTCTTCGAGTTAGCCAGGAATTCCAATGCAACCCAAGCTCGCACCTTTCCTGAATTCAAATCTGCTTTTGGAGTTGAGCTGCGACTTTTAGTTTTCGAGAAAATGGGATTTTTGTATCGCTCTTCGAGGTAGCCAGGAATTAAAATGCAACCCCTGTAAAAATTTGAAAATTTTTTTTTCATCCCCGATTTGAAAACTGTTTATGTAGAATTAAGCTCGCACCTTTCCTGAATTCAAATCTGCTTTTGGAGTTGAGCTGCGACTTATAGTTTTCGAGAAAATGGAATTTTTGTATCGCTCTTCGAGGTAGTCAGGAATTCCTGTAAAAAGTTGAAAATTTTTTTTTCATCCCCGATTTGAAAACTGTTTATGTAGAATTAAGCTCGCACATTTCCTGAATTCAAATCTGCTTTTGGAGTTGAGCTGCGAGTTATAGTTTTCGAGAAAATGGGATTTTTGTATCGCTCTTCGAGGTAGCCAGCAATTCCAATGCAACCCCTGTAAAATTTTGAAAATTTTTTTTTCATCCCCGATTTGAAAATTGCTTATGTAGAATTAAGCTCGCACCTTTCCTGAATTCAAATCTGCTTTTGGAGTTGAGCTGCGAGTTATAGTTTTCGAGAAAATGGGATTTTTGTATCGCTCTTCGAGGTAGCCAGGAATTCCAATGCAACCCCTGTAAAAATTTGAAATTTTTTTTTTCATCCCCCATTTGAAAATTGCTTATGTAGAATTAAGCTCGCACCTTTCCTGAATTCAAATCTGCTTTTGGAGTTGAGCTGCGAGTTATAGTTTTCGAGAAAATTGGATTTTTGTATGGCTCTTCGAGTTAGCCAGGAATTCCAATGCAACCCCTGTAAAAATTTGAAAATTTTTTTTTCATCTCCGATTTGAAAATTGCTTATGTAGAATTAAGCTCGCACATTTCCTGAATTCAAATCTGCTTTTGGAGTTGAGCTGCGAGTTATAGTTTTCGAGAAAATGGGATTTTTGTATCGCTCTTCGAGGTAGCCAGGAATTCCAATGCAACCCCTGTAAAAATTTGAAAATTTTTTTTTCATCCCCGATTTGAAAATTGCTTATGTAGAATTAAGCTCGCACCTTTCCTGAATTCAAATCTGCTTTTGGAGTTGAGTTGCGAGTTATAGTTTTCGAGAAAATGGGATTTTTGTATGGCTTTCGAGGTAGTCAGGAATTCCAAATCAACCCCTGTAAAAATTTGAAATTTTTTTTTTCATCCCCGATTTGAAAACTGTTTATGTAGAATTAAGCTCGCACATTTCCTGAATACAAATCTGCTTTTGGGGTTGAGCTGCGACTTATAGTTTTCGAGAAAATGGAATTTTTGTATAGCTCTTCGAGGTAGTTAGGAATTCGAATGCAACCCCTGTAAAAATTTGAAAATTTTTTTTTCATCCCCGATTTGAAAAGTGTTTATGTAGAATTAAGCTCGCACCTTTCCTGAATTCAAATCTGCTTTTGAAGTTGAGCTGCGACTTTTAGTTTTCGAGAAAATGGAATTTTTGTATAGCTCTTCGAGGTAGTCAGGAATTCCAATGCAACCCCTGTAAAAATTTGAAAATTTTTTTTTCATCCCCGATTTGAAAACTGTTTATGTAGAATTAAGCTCGCACCTTTCCTGAATTCAAATCTGCTTTTGGGGTTGAGCTGCGACTTATAGTTTTCGAGAAAATGGAATTTTTGTATAGCTCTTTTCGAGGTAGTTAGGAATTCGAATGCAACCCGTGTAAAAATTTGAAAATTTTATTTTCATCCCCGATTTGAAAACTGTTTATGGAGAATTAAGCTCGCACATTTCCTGAATACAAATCTGCTTTTGGGGTTGAGCTGCGACTTATAGTTTTCGAGAAAATGGAATTTTTGTATCGCTCTTCGAGGTAGTCAGTAATTCCTGTAAAAAGTTGAAAATTTTTTTTTCATCCCCGATTTGAAAACTGTTTATGTAGAGTTAAGCTCGCACCTTTCCTGAATTCAAATCTGCTTTTGGGGTTGAGCTGCGACTTATAGTTTTCGAGAAAATGGAATTTTTGTATAGCTCTTCGAGGTAGTCAGGAATTCCAATGCAACCCCTGTAAAAATTTGAAAATTTTTTTTCATCCCCGATTTGAAAACTGTTAATGTAGAATTAAGCTCGCACCTTTCCTGAATTCAAATCCGCTTTTGGGGTTGAGCTGCGACTTATAGTTTTCGAGAAAATGGAATTTTTGTATAGCTCTTCGAGGTAGTCAGGAATTCCAATGCAACCCCTGTAAAAATTTGAAAATTTTTTTTCATCCCCGATTTGAAAACTGTTAATGTAGAACTAAGCTCGCACCTTTCCTGAATTCAAATCTGCTTTTGGGGTTGAGCTGCGACTTATAGTTTTCGAGAAAATGGAATTTTTGTATAGCTCTTCGAGGTAGTCAGGAATTCCAATGCAACCCCTGTAAAAATTTGAAAATTTTTTTTCATCCCCGATTTGAAAACTGTTAATGTAGAATTAAGCTCGCACCTTTCCTGAATTCAAATCTGCTTTTGGAGTTGAGCTGCGACTTATAGTTTTCGAGAAAATGGAATTTTTGTATCGCTCTTCGAGGTAGTCAGGAATTCCTGTAAAAAGTTGAAAATTTTTTTTTCATCCCCGATTTGAAAACTGTTTATGTAGAATTAAGCTCGCACATTTCCTGAATTCAAATCTGCTTTTGGAGTTGAGCTGCGAGTTATAGTTTTCGAGAAAATGGGATTTTTGTATCGCTCTTCGAGGTAGCCAGGAATTCCAATGCAACCCCTGTAAAAATTTGAAATTTTTTTTTTCATCCCCCATTTGAAAATTGCTTATGTAGAATTAAGCTCGCACCTTTCCTGAATTCAAATCTGCTTTTGGAGTTGAGCTGCGAGTTATAGTTTTCGAGAAAATTGGATTTTTGTATGGCTCTTCGAGTTAGCCAGGAATTCCAATGCAACCCCTGTAAAAATTTGAAAATTTTTTTTTCATCTCCGATTTGAAAATTGCTTATGTAGAATTAAGCTCGCACATTTCCTGAATTCAAATCTGCTTTTGGAGTTGAGCTGCGAGTTAAAGTTTTCGAGAAAATGGGATTTTTGTATCGCTCTTCGAGGTAGCCAGGAATTCCAATGCAACCCCTGTAAAAATTTGAAAATTTTTTTTTCATCCCCGATTTGAAAATTGCTTATGTAGAATTAAGCTCGCACCTTTCCTGAATTCAAATCTGCTTTTGGAGTTGAGTTGCGAGTTATAGTTTTCGAGAAAATGGGATTTTTGTATGGCTTTCGAGGTAGTCAGGAATTCCAAATCAACCCCTGTAAAAATTTGAAATTTTTTTTTTCATCCCCGATTTGAAAACTGTTTATGTAGAATTAAGCTCGCACATTTCCTGAATTCAAATCTGCTTTTGGGGTTGAGCTGCGACTTATAGTTTTCGAGAAAATGGAATTTTTGTATAGCTCTTCGAGGTAGTTAGGAATTCGAATGCAACCCCTGTAAAAATTTGAAAATTTTTTTTTCATCCCCTATTTGAAAAGTGTTTATGTAGAATTAAGCTCGCACCTTTCCTGAATTCAAATCTGCTTTTGAAGTTGAGCTGCGACTTTTAGTTTTCGAGAAAATGGAATTTTTGTATAGCTCTTCGAGGTAGTCAGGAATTCCAATGCAACCAATGTAAAAATTTGAAAATTTTTTTTTCATCCCCGATTTGAAAACTGTTTATGTAGAATTAAGCTCGCACCTTTCCTGAATTCAAATCTGCTTTTGGGGTTGAGCTGCGACTTATAGTTTTCGAGAAAATGGAATTTTTGTATCGCTCTTCGAGGTAGTCAGGAATTCCTGTAAAATGTTGAAAATTTTTTTTTCATCCCCGATTTGAAAACTGTTTATGTAGAATTAAGCTCGCACATTTCCTGAATTCAAATCTGCTTTTGGAGTTGAGCTGCGAGTTATAGTTTTCGAGAAAATGGGATTTTTGTATCGCTCTTCGAGGTAGCCAGGAATTCCAATGCAACCCCTGTAAAAATTTGAAAATTTTTTTTTCATCTCCGATTTGAAAATTGCTTATGTAGAATTAAGCTCGCACCTTTCCTGAATTCAAATCTGCTTTTGGAGTTGAGCTGCGAGTTATAGTTTTCGAGAAAATTGGATTTTTGTATCGCTCTTCGAGGTAGCCAGGAATTCCAATGCAACCCCTGTAAAAATTTGAAAATTTTTTTTTCATCTCCGATTTGAAAATTGCTTATGTAGAATTAAGCTCGCACATTTCCTGAATTCAAATCTGCTTTTGGAGTTGAGCTGCGAGTTATAGTTTTCGAGAAAATGGGATTTTTGTATCGCTCTTCGAGGTAGCCAGGAATTCCAATGCAACCCCTGTAAAAATTTGAAAATTTTTTTTTCATCCCCGATTTGAAAATTGCTTATGTAGAATTAAGCTCGCACCTTTCCTGAATTCAAATCTGCTTTTGGAGTTGAGTTGCGAGTTATAGTTTTCGAGAAAATGGGATTTTTGTATGGCTTTCGATGTAGTCAGGAATTCCAAATCAACCCCTGTAAAAATTTGAAATTTTTTTTTTCATCCCCGATTTGAAAACTGTTTATGTAGAATTAAGCTCGCACATTTCCTGAATACAAATCTGCTTTTGGGGTTGAGCTGCGACTTATAGTTTTCGAGAAAATGGAATTTTTGTATAGCTCTTCGAGGTAGTTAGGAATTCGAATGCAACCCCTGTAAAAATTTGAAAATTTTTTTTTCATCCCCGATTTGAAAATTGCTTATGTAGAATTAAGCTCGCACCTTTCCTGAATTCAAATCTGCTTTTGGAGTTGAGTTGCGAGTTATAGTTTTCGAGAAAATGGGATTTTTGTATGGCTTTCGAGGTAGCCAGGAATTCCAATGCAACCCCTGTAAAAATTTGAAAATTTTTTTTTCATCCCCGATTTGAAAATTGCTTATGTAGAATTAAGCTCGCACCTTTCCTGAATTCAAATCTGCTTTTGGAGTTGAGTTGCGAGTTATAGTTTTCGAGAAAATGGGATTTTTGTATGGCTTTCGATGTAGTCAGGAATTCCAAATCAACCCCTGTAAAAATTTGAAATTTTTTTTTTCATCCCCGATTTGAAAACTGTTTATGTAGAATTAAGCTCGCACATTTCCTGAATACAAATCTGCTTTTGGGGTTGAGCTGCGACTTATAGTTTTCGAGAAAATGGAATTTTTGTATAGCTCTTCGAGGTAGTTAGGAATTCGAATGCAACCCCTGTAAAAATTTGAAAATTTTTTTTCATCCCCGATTTGAAAAGTGTTTATGTAGAATTAAGCTCGCACCTTTCCTGAATTCAAATCTGCTTTTGAAGTTGAGCTGCGACTTTTAGTTTTCGAGAAAATGGAATTTTTGTATAGCTCTTCGAGGTAGTCAGGAATTCCAATGCAACCCCTGTAAAAATTTGAAAATTTTTTTTTCATCCCCGATTTGAAAACTGTTTATGTAGAATTAAGCTCGCACCTTTCCTGAATTCAAATCTGCTTTTGGGGTTGAGCTGCGACTTATAGTTTTCGAGAAAATGGAATTTTTGTATAGCTCTTTTCGAGGTAGTTAGGAATTCGAATGCAACCCGTGTAAAAATTTGAAAATTTTATTTTCATCCCCGATTTGAAAACTGTTTATGTAGAATTAAGCTCGCACCTTTCCTAAATTCAAATCTGCTTTTGGGGTTGAGCTGCGACTTATAGTTTTCGAGAAAATGGAATTTTTGTATCGCTCTTCGAGGTAGTCAGGAATTCCTGTAAAAAGTTGAAAATTTTTTTTTCATCCCCGATTTGAAAACTGTTTATGTAGAATTAAGCTCGCACCTTTCCTGAATTCAAATCTGCTTTTGGGGTTGAGCTGCGACTTATAGTTTTCGAGAAAATGGAATTTTTGTATAGCTCTTCGAGGTAGTCAGGAATTCCAATGCAACCCCTGTAAAAATTTGAAAAATTTTTTTTCATCACCGATTTGAAAACTGTTTATGTAGGATTAAGCTCGCACCTTTCCTGAATTCAAATCTGCTTTTGGGGCTGAGCTGCGACTTATAGTTTTCGAGAAAATGGAATTTTTGTATAGCTCTTCGAGGTAGTCAGGAATTCCAATGCAACCCCTGTAAAAATTTGAAAATTTTTTTTTCATCCCCGATTTGAAAATTGTTTATGTAGAATTAAGCTCGCACCTTTCCTGAATTCAAATCTGCTTTTGGAGTTGAGCTGCGAGTTATAGTTTTCGAGATAATTAGATTTTTGTATGGCTCTTCGAGGTAGCCAGGAATTCCAATGCAACCCCTGTAAAAATTTGGAAATTTTTTTTCATCCCCGATTTGAAAATTGTTTATGCTGAATTAGGCTCGCACCTTTCCTGAATTCAAATCTGCTTTTGGAGTTGAGCTACGAGTTATAGTTTTCGAGAAAATGGGATTTTTGTATCGCTCTTCGATGTAGTCAGGAATTCCAATGCAACCCCTGTAAAAATTTGAAAATTTTTTTTTCATCCCCGATTTAAAAAATGTTTATGTAGAGTTAAGCTCGCACCCTTCCTGAATTCAAATCTGCTTTTGGGGCTGAGCTGCGACTTATAGTTTTCGAGAAAATGGAATTTTTGTATAGCTCTTCGAGGTAGTCAGGAATTCCAATGCAACCCCTGTAAAAATTTGAAAATTTTTTTTTCATCCCCGATTTGAAAATTGCTTATGTTGAATTAAGCTCGCACCTTTCCTGAATTCAAATCTGCTTTTGGAGTTGAGCTGCGAGTTATAGTTTTCGAGATAATTAGATTTTTGTATGGCTCTTCGAGGTAGCCAGGAATTCCAATGCAACCACTGTAAAAATTTGAAAATTTTTTCTTCATCCCCGATTTGAAAACTGTTTATGTAGAATTAAGATCGCACATTTCCTGAATTCAAATCTGCTTTTGGGGTTGAGCTGCGACTTATAGTTTTCGAGAAAATTGAATTTTTGTATCGCTCTTCGAGGTAGTCAGGAATTCCAATGCAACCCCTGTAAAAATTTGAAAAATTTTTTTTCATCCCCGATTTGAAAACTATTTATGTAGAATTAAGCTCGCACCTTTCCTGAATTCAAATCTGCTTTTGGGGTTGAGCTGCGACTTATAGTTTTCGAGAAAATGGAATTTTTGTATAGCTCTTCAAGGTAGTCAGGAATTCCAATGCAACCCCTGTAAAAATTTGAAAATTTTTTTTTCATCCCCGATTTGAAAACTGTTTATGTAGAATTAAGCTCGCACCTTTCCTGAATTCAAATCTGCTTTTGGGGTTGAGCTGCGACTTATAGTTTTCGAGAAAATGGAATTTTTGTATAGCTCTTCGAGGTAGTCAGGAATTCCAATGCAACCCCTGTAAAAATTTGAAAAATTTTTTTTCATCCCCGATTTGAAAACTGTTTATGTAGAATCAAGCTCGCACCTTTCCTGAATTCAAATCTGCCTTGGGGCTGAGCTGCGACTTATAGTTTTCGAGAAAATGGAATTTTTGTATAGCTCTTCGAGGTAGTCAGGAATTCCAATGCAACCCCTGTAAAAATTTGAAATTTTTTTCTTCATCCCCGATTTGAAAACTGTTTATGTAGAATTAAGCTCGCACACTTCCTGAATTCAAATCTGCTTTTGGGATTGAGCTGCGACTTATAGTTTTCGAGAAAATGGAATTTTTGTATAGCTCTTCGAGGTAGTTAGGAATTCGAATGCAACCCCTGTAAAAATTTGAAAATTTTTTTTTCATCCCCGATTTGAAAACTGTTTATGTAGAATTAAGCTCGCACCTTTCCTGAATTCAAATCTGCTTTTGGGGCTGAGCTGCGACTTATAGTTTTCGAGAAAATGGAATTTTTGTACAGCTCTTCGAGGTAGTCAGGACTTCCAATGCAACCCCTGTAAAAATTTGAAAATTTTTTTTCATCCCCGATTTGAAAACTGTTTATGTAGAATTAAGCTCGCACCTTTCCTGAATTCAAATCTGCTTTTGGAGTTGAGCTGCGACTTATAGTTTTCGAGAAAATGGAATTTTTGTATCGCTCTTCGAGGTAGTCAGTAATTCCTGTAAAAAGTTGAAAATTTTTTTTTCATCCCCGATTTGAAAACTGTTTATGTAGAGTTAAGCTCGCACCTTTCCTGAATTCAAATCTGCTTTTGGGGCTGAGCTGCGACTTATAGTTTTCGAGAAAATGGAATTTTTGTATAGCTCTTCGAGGTAGTCAGGAATTCCAATGCAACCCCTGTAAAAATTTGAAAATTTTTTTTTCATCCCCGATTTGAAAATTGTTTATGTAGAATTAAGCTCGCACCTTTCCTGAATTCAAATCTGCTTTTGGAGTTGAGCTGCGAGTTATAGTTTTCGAGATAATTAGATTTTTGTATGGCTCTTCGAGGTAGCCAGGAATTCCAATGCAACCCCTGTAAAAATTTGGAAATTTTTTTTCATCCCCGATTTGAAAATTGTTTATGCTGAATTAGGCTCGCACCTTTCCTGAATTCAAATCTGCTTTTGGAGTTGAGCTACGAGTTATAGTTTTCGAGTAAATGGGATTTTTGTATCGCTCTTCGATGTAGTCAGGAATTCCAATGCAACCCCTGTAAAAATTTGAAAATTTTTTTTTCATCCCCGATTTGAAAACTGTTTATGTAGAGTTAAGCTCGCACCCTTCCCGAATTCAAATCTGCTTTTGGGGCTGAGCTGCGACTTATAGTTTTCGAGAAAATTTAATTTGAAAAATTTTTTTTCATCCCCGATTTGAAAACTGTTTATGTAGAATTAAGCTCGCACCTTTCCTGAATTCAAATCTGCTTTTGGAGTTGAGCTGCGACTTATAGTTTTCGAGAAAATGGAATTTTTGTATCGCTCTTCGAGGTAGTCAGTAATTCCTGTAAAAAGTTGAAAATTTTTTTTTCATCCCCGATTTGAAAACTGTTTATGTAGAGTTAAGCTCGCACCTTTCCTGAATTCAAATCTGCTTTTGGGATTGAGCTGCGACTTATAGTTTTCGAGAAAATGGAATTTTTGTATAGCTCTTCGAGGTAGTTAGGAATTCGAATGCAACCCTGTAAAAATTTGAAAATTTTTTTTTCATCCCCGATTTGAAAACTGTTTATGTAGAATTAAGCTCGCACCTTTCCTGAATTCAAATCTGCTTTTGGGGCTGAGCTGCGACTTATAGTTTTCGAGAAAATGGAATTTTTGTACAGCTCTTCGAGGTAGTCAGGACTTCCAATGCAACCCCTGTAAAAATTTGAAAATTTTTTTTCATCCCCGATTTGAAAACTGTTTATGTAGAATTAAGCTCGCACCTTTCCTGAATTCAAATCTGCTTTTGGAGTTGAGCTGCGACTTATAGTTTTCGAGAAAATGGAATTTTTGTATCGCTCTTCGAGGTAGTCAGTAATTCCTGTAAAAAGTTGAAAATTTTTTTTTCATCCCCGATTTGAAAACTGTTTATGTAGAGTTAAGCTCGCACCTTTCCTGAATTCAAATCTGCTTTTGGGGCTGAGCTGCGACTTATAGTTTTCGAGAAAATGGAATTTTTGTATAGCTCTTCGAGGTAGTCAGGAATTCCAATGCAACCCCTGTAAAAATTTGAAATTTTTTTTTTCATCCCCGATTTGAAAATTGTTTATGTAGAATTAAGCTCGCACCTTTCCTGAATTCAAATCTGCTTTTGGAGTTGAGCTGCGAGTTATAGTTTTCGAGATAATTAGATTTTTGTATGGCTCTTCGAGGTAGCCAGGAATTCCAATGCAACCCCTGTAAAAATTTGGAAATTTTTTTTCATCCCCGATTTGAAAATTGTTTATGCTGAATTAGGCTCGCACCTTTCCTGAATTCAAATCTGCTTTTGGAGTTGAGCTACTAGTTATAGTTTTCGAGAAAATGGGATTTTTGTATCGCTCTTCGATGTAGTCAGGAATTCCAATGCAACCCCTGTAAAAATTTGAAAATTTTTTTTTCATCCCCGATTTGAGAACTGTTTATGTAGAGTTAAGCTCGCACCCTTCCCGAATTCAAATCTGCTTTTGGGGCTGAGCTGCGACTTATAGTTTTCGAGAAAATTTAATTTGAAAAATTTTTTTTCATCCCCGATTTGAAAACTGTTTATGTAGAATTAAGCTCGCACCTTTCCTGAATTCAAATCTGCTTTTGGAGTTGAGCTGCGACTTATAGTTTTCGAGAAAATGGAATTTTTGTATCGCTCTTCGAGGTAGTCAGTAATTCCTGTAAAAAGTTGAAAATTTTTTTTTCATCCCCGATTTGAAAACTGTTTATGTAGAGTTAAGCTCGCACCTTTCCTGAATTCAAATCTGCTTTTGGGGCTGAGCTGCGACTTATAGTTTTCGAGAAAATGGAATTTTTGTATAGCTCTTCGAGGTAGTCAGGAATTCCAATGCAACCCTTGTAAAAATTTGAAAATTTTTTTTTCATCCCCGATTTGAAAATTGTTTATGTAGAATTAAGCTCGTACCTTTCCTGAATTCAAATCTGCTTTTGGAGTTGAGCTGCGAGTTATAGTTTTCGAGATAATTAGATTTTTGTATGGCTCTTCGAGGTAGCCAGGAATTCCAATGCAACCCCTGTAAAAATTTGGAAATTTTTTTTCATCCCCGATTTGAAAATTGTTTATGCTGAATTAGGCTCGCACCTTTCCTGAATTCAAATCTGCTTTTGGAGTTGAGCTACGAGTTATAGTTTTCGAGAAAATGGGATTTTTGTATCGCTCTTCGATGTAGTCAGGAATTCCAATGCAACCCCTGTAAAAATTTGAAAATTTTTTTTTCATCCCCGATTTGAAAACTGTTTATGTAGAGTTAAGCTCGCACCCTTCCTGAATTCAAATCTGCTTTTGGGGCTGAGCTGCGACTTATAGTTTTCGAGAAAATGGAATTTTTGTATAGCTCTTCGAGGTAGTCAGGAATTCCAATGCAACCCCTGTAAAAATTTGAAAATTTTTTTTTCATCCCCGATTTGAAAATTGCTTATGTTGAATTAAGCTCGCACCTTTCCTGAATTCAAATCTGCTTTTGGAGTTGAGCTGCGAGTTATAGTTTTCGAGATAATTAGATTTTTGTATGGCTCTTCGAGGTAGCCAGGAATTCCAATGCAACCCCTGTAAAAATTTGAAAATTTTTTCTTCATCCCCGATTTGAAAACTGTTTATGTAGAATTAAGCTCGCACATTTCCTGAATTCAAATCTGCTTTTGGGGTTGAGCTGCGACTTATAGTTTTCGAGAAAATTGAATTTTTGTATCGCTCTTCGAGGTAGTCAGGAATTCCAATGCAACCCCTGTAAAAATTTGAAAAATTTTTTTTCATCCCCGATTTGAAAACTATTTATGTAGAATTAAGCTCGCACCTTTCCTGAATTCAAATCTGCTTTTGGGGCTGAGCTGCGACTTATAGTTTTCGAGAAAATGGAATTTTTGTATAGCTCTTCAAGGTAGTCAGGAATTCCAATGCAACCCCTGTAAAAATTTGAAAATTTTTTTTTCATCCCCGATTTGAAAACTGTTTATGTAGAATTAAGCTCGCACCTTTCCTGAATTCAAATCTGCTTTTGGGGTTGAGCTGCGACTTATAGTTTTCGAGAAAATGGAATTTTTGTATAGCTCTTCGAGGTAGTCAGGAATTCCAATGCAACCCCTGTAAAAATTTGAAAAATTTTTTTTCATCCCCGATTTGAAAACTGTTTATGTAGAATCAAGCTCGCACCTTTCCTGAATTCAAATCTGCCTTGGGGCTGAGCTGCGACTTATAGTTTTCGAGAAAATGGAATTTTTGTATAGCTCTTCGAGGTAGTCAGGAATTCCAATGCAACCCCTGTAAAAATTTGAAATTTTTTTCTTCATCCCCGATTTGAAAACTGTTTATGTAGAATTAAGCTCGCACACTTCCTGAATTCAAATCTGCTTTTGGGATTGAGCTGCGACTTATAGTTTTCGAGAAAATGGAATTTTTGTATAGCTCTTCGAGGTAGTTAGGAATTCGAATGCAACACCTGTAAAAATTTGAAAATTTTTTTTCATCCCCGATTTGAAAACTGTTTATGTAGAATTAAGCTCGCACCTTTCCTGAATTCAAATCTGCTTTTGGAGTTGAGCTGCGACTTATAGTTTTCGAGAAAATTGAATTTTTGTATAGCTCTTCGAGGTAGTCAGGAATTCCAATGCAACCCCTGTAAAAATTTGAAATTTTTTTTTCATCTCCGATTTGAAAATTGTTTATGTAGAATTAAGCTCGCACATTTCCTGAATTCAAATCTGCTTCTGGAGTTGCGCTGCGAGTTATAGTTTTCGAGAAAATGGGATTTTTGTATCGCTCTTCGAGGTAGCCAGGAATTCCAATGCAACCCCTGTAAAAATTTGAAAATTTTTTTTTCATCCCCGATTTGAAAATTGTTTATGTAGAATTAAGCTCGCACCTTTCCTGAATTCAAATCTGCTTTTGGAGTTGAGTTGCGAGTTATAGTTTTCGAGAAAATGGGATTTTTGTATGGCTCTTCGAGGTAGTCAGGAATTCCAAATCAACCACTGTAAAAATTTGAAATTTTTTTTTTCATCCCCGATTTGAAAACTGTTTATGTAGAATTAAGCTCGCACCTTTCCTGAATTCAAATCTGCTTTTGGGGCTGAGCTGCGACTTATAGTTTTCGAGAAAATAAAATTTTTGTATAGCTCTTCGAGGTAGTCAGGAATTCCAATGCAACCCCTGTAAAAATTTGAAAATTTGTTTTCAACCCCGATTTGAAAACTGTTTATGTAGAATTAAGCTCGCACCTTTCCTGAATTCAAATCTGCTTTTGGAGTTGAGCTGCGACTTATAGTTTTCGAGAAAATGCAATTTTTGTATAGCTCTTCGAGGTAGTCAGGAATTCCAATGCAACCCCTGTAAAAATTTGAAAATTTTTTTTTCATCCCCGATTTGAAAACTGTTTATGTAGAATTAAGCTCGCACCTTTCCTGAATTCAAATCTGCTTTTGGGGCTGAGCTGCGACTTATAGTTTTCGAGAAAATGGAATTTTTGTATAGCTCTTCGAGGTAGTTAGGAATTCGAATGCAACCCCTGTAAAAATTTGAAAATTTTTTTTTCATCAAAAAAAAAATAAAAATTTGAAAAATTTTTTTTCATCCCCGATTTGAAAACTATTTATGTAGAATTAAGCTCGCACCTTTCCTGAATTCAAATCTGCTTTTGGGGCTGAGCTGCGACTTATAGTTTTCGAGAAAATGGAATTTTTGTATAGCTCTTCAAGGTAGTCAGGAATTCCAATGCAACCCCTGTAAAAATTTGAAAATTTTTTTTTCATCCCCGATTTGAAAACTGTTTATGTAGAATTAAGCTCGCACCTTTCCTGAATTCAAATCTGCTTTTGGGGTTGAGCTGCGACTTATAGTTTTCGAGAAAATGGAATTTTTGTATAGCTCTTCGAGGTAGTCAGGAATTCCAATGCAACCCCTGTAAAAATTTGAAAAATTTTTTTTCATCCCCGATTTGAAAACTGTTTATGTAGAATCAAGCTCGCACCTTTCCTGAATTCAAATCTGCCTTGGGGCTGAGCTGCGACTTATAGTTTTCGAGAAAATGGAATTTTTGTATAGCTCTTCGAGGTAGTCAGGAATTCCAATGCAACCCCTGTAAAAATTTGAAATTTTTTTCTTCATCCCCGATTTGAAAACTGTTTATGTAGAATTAAGCTCGCACACTTCCTGAATTCAAATCTGCTTTTGGGATTGAGCTGCGACTTATAGTTTTCGAGAAAATGGAATTTTTGTATAGCTCTTCGAGGTAGTTAGGAATTCGAATGCAACACCTGTAAAAATTTGAAAATTTTTTTTCATCCCCGATTTGAAAACTGTTTATGTAGAATTAAGCTCGCACCTTTCCTGAATTCAAATCTGCTTTTGGAGTTGAGCTGCGACTTATAGTTTTCGAGAAAATTGAATTTTTGTATAGCTCTTCGAGGTAGTCAGGAATTCCAATGCAACCCCTGTAAAAATTTGAAATTTTTTTTTCATCTCCGATTTGAAAATTGTTTATGTAGAATTAAGCTCGCACATTTCCTGAATTCAAATCTGCTTCTGGAGTTGCGCTGCGAGTTATAGTTTTCGAGAAAATGGGATTTTTGTATCGCTCTTCGAGGTAGCCAGGAATTCCAATGCAACCCCTGTAAAAATTTGAAAATTTTTTTTTCATCCCCGATTTGAAAATTGTTTATGTAGAATTAAGCTCGCACCTTTCCTGAATTCAAATCTGCTTTTGGAGTTGAGTTGCGAGTTATAGTTTTCGAGAAAATGGGATTTTTGTATGGCTCTTCGAGGTAGTCAGGAATTCCAAATCAACCACTGTAAAAATTTGAAATTTTTTTTTTCATCCCCGATTTGAAAACTGTTTATGTAGAATTAAGCTCGCACCTTTCCTGAATTCAAATCTGCTTTTGGGGCTGAGCTGCGACTTATAGTTTTCGAGAAAATAAAATTTTTGTATAGCTCTTCGAGGTAGTCAGGAATTCCAATGCAACCCCTGTAAAAATTTGAAAATTTGTTTTCAACCCCGATTTGAAAACTGTTTATGTAGAATTAAGCTCGCACCTTTCCTGAATTCAAATCTGCTTTTGGAGTTGAGCTGCGACTTATAGTTTTCGAGAAAATGCAATTTTTGTATAGCTCTTCGAGGTAGTCAGGAATTCCAATGCAACCCCTGTAAAAATTTGAAAATTTTTTTTTCATCCCCGATTTGAAAACTGTTTATGTAGAATTAAGCTCGCACCTTTCCTGAATTCAAATCTGCTTTTGGGGCTGAGCTGCGACTTATAGTTTTCGAGAAAATGGAATTTTTGTATAGCTCTTCGAGGTAGTTAGGAATTCGAATGCAACCCCTGTAAAAATTTGAAAATTTTTTTTTCATCCCCGATTTGAAAACTGTTTATGTAGAATTAAGCTCGCACCTTTCCTGAATTCAAATCTGCTTTTGGGGCTGAGCTGCGACTTATAGTTTTCGAGAAAATGGAATTTTTGTACAGCTCTTCGAGGTAGTCAGGACTTCCAATGCAACCCCTGTAAAAATTTGAAAATTTTTTTTCATCCCCGATTTGAAAACTGTTTATGTAGAATTAAGCTCGCACCTTTCCTGAATTCAAATCTGCTTTTGGAGTTGAGCTGCGACTTATAGTTTTCGAGAAAATGGAATTTTTGTATCGCTCTTCGAGGTAGTCAGTAATTCCTGTAAAAAGTTGAAAATTTTTTTTTCATCCCCGATTTGAAAACTGTTTATGTAGAGTTAAGCTCGCACCTTTCCTGAATTCAAATCTGCTTTTGGAGTTGAGCTGCGAGTTATAGTTTTCGAGATAATTAGATTTTTGTATGGCTCTTCGAGGTAGCCAGGAATTCCAATGCAACCCCTGTAAAAATTTGGAAATTTTTTTTCATCCCCGATTTGAAAATTGTTTATGCTGAATTAGGCTCGCACCTTTCCTGAATTCAAATCTGCTTTTGGAGTTGAGCTACGAGTTATAGTTTTCGAGAAAATGGGATTTTTGTATCGCTCTTCGATGTAGTCAGGAATTCCAATGCAACCCCTGTAAAAATTTGAAATTTTTTTTTTCATCCCCGATTTGAAAACTGTTTATGTAGAGTTAAGCTCGCACCCTTCCTGAATTCAAATCTGCTTTTGGGGCTGAGCTGCGACTTATAGTTTTCGAGAAAATTTAATTTTTGTATAGCTCTTCGAGGTAGTCAGGAATTCCAATGCAACCCCTGTAAAAATTTGAAAATTTTTTTTTCATCCCCGATTTGAAAATTGCTTATGTTGAATTAAGCTCGCACCTTTCCTGAATTCAAATCTGCTTTTGGAGTTGAGCTGCGAGTTATAGTTTTCGAGATAATTAGATTTTTGTATGGCTCTTCGAGGTAGCCAGGAATTCCAATGCAACCCCTGTAAAAATTTGAAAATTTTTTCTTCATCCCCGATTTGAAAACTGTTTATGTAGAATTAAGCTCGCACATTTCCTGAATTCAAATCTGCTTTTGGGGCTGAGCTGCGACTTATAGTTTTCGAGAAAATGGAATTTTTGTATAGCTCTTCAAGGTAGCCAGGAATTCCAATGCAACCCCTGTAAAAATTTGGAAATTTTTTTTTCATCCCCGATTTGAAAATTGTTTATGCTGAATTAGGCTCGCACCTTTCCTGAATTCAAATCTGCTTTTGGAGTTGAGCTACGAGTTATAGTTTTCGAGAAAATGGGATTTTTGTATCGCTCTTCGATGTAGTCAGGAATTCCAATGCAACCCCTGTAAAAATTTGAAAATTTTTTTTTCATCCCCGATTTGAAAACTGTTTATGTAGAGTTAAGCTCGCACCTTTCCTGAATTCAAATCTGGTTTTGGGGCTGAGCTGCGACTTATAGTTTTCGAGAAAATGGAATTTTTGTATAGCTCTTCGAGGTAGTCAGGAATTCCAATGCAACCCCTGTAAAAATTTGAAAATTTTTTCTTCATCCCCGATTTGAAAACTGTTTATGTAGAATTAAGCTCGCACATTTCCTGAATTCAAATCTGCTTTTGGGGTTGAGCTGCGACTTATAGTTTTCGAGAAAATTGAATTTTTGTATCGCTCTTCGAGGTAGTCAGGAATTCCAATGCCCTGTAAAAATTTGAAAAATTTTTTCTTCATCCCCGATTTGAAAACTGTTTATGTAGAATTAAGCTCGTACATTTCCTGAATTCAAATCTGCTTTTGGGGTTGAGCTGCGACTTATAGTTTTCGAGAAAATGGAATTTTTGTATAGCTCTTCGAGGTAGTCAGGAATTCCAATGCAACCCCTGTAAAAATTTGAAAAATTTTTTTTCATCCCCGATTTGAAAACTGTTTATGTAGAATCAAGCTCGCACCTTTCCTGAATTCAAATCTGCCTTGGGGCTGAGCTGCGACTTATAGTTTTCGAGAAAATGGAATTTTTGTATAGCTCTTCGAGGTAGTCAGGAATTCCAATGCAACCCCTGTAAAAATTTGAAATTTTTTTCTTCATCCCCGATTTGAAAACTGTTTATGTAGAATTAAGCTCGCACACTTCCTGAATTCAAATCTGCTTTTGGGATTGAGCTGCGACTTATAGTTTTCGAGAAAATGGAATTTTTGTATAGCTCTTCGAGGTAGTTAGGAATTCGAATGCAACCCCTGTAAAAATTTGAAAATTTTTTTTCATCCCCGATTTGAAAACTGTTTATGTAGAATTAAGCTCGCACCTTTCCTGAATTCAAATCTGCTTCTGGAGTTGCGCTGCGAGTTATAGTTTTCGAGAAAATGGGATTTTTGTATCGCTCTTCGAGGTAGCCAGGAATTCCAATGCAACCCCTGTAAAAATTTGAAAATTTTTTTTTCATCCCCGATTTGAAAATTGTTTATGTAGAATTAAGCTCGCACCTTTCCTGAATTCAAATCTGCTTTTGGAGTTGAGTTGCGAGTTATAGTTTTCGAGAAAATGGGATTTTTGTATGGCTCTTCGAGGTAGTCAGGAATTCCAAATCAACCACTGTAAAAATTTGAAATTTTTTTTTTCATCCCCGATTTGAAAACTGTTTATGTAGAATTAAGCTCGCACCTTTCCTGAATTCAAATCTGCTTTTGGGGCTGAGCTGCGACTTATAGTTTTCGAGAAAATGGAATTTTTGTATAGCTCTTCGAGGTAGTCAGGAATTCCAATGCAACCCCTGTAAAAATTTGAAAATTTGTTTTCAACCCCGATTTGAAAACTGTTTATGTAGAATTAAGCTCGCACCTTTCCTGAATTCAAATCTGCTTTTGGAGTTGAGCTGCGACTTATAGTTTTCGAGAAAATGCAATTTTTGTATAGCTCTTCGAGGTAGTCAGGAATTCCAATGCAACCCCTGTAAAAATTTGAAAATTTTTTTTTCATCCCCGATTTGAAAACTGTTTATGTAGAATTAAGCTCGCACCTTTCCTGAACTCAAATCTGCTTTTGGGGTTGAGCTGCGACTTATAGTTTTCGAGAAAATGGAATTTTTCTATCGCTCTTCGAGGTAGTCAGGAATTCCAATGCAACCCCTGTAAAAATTTGAAAATTTTTTTTTCATCCCCGATTTGAAAACTGTTTATGTAGAATTAAGCTCGCACCTTTCCTGAACTCAAATCTGCTTTTGGGGTTGAGCTGCGACTTATAGTTTTCGAGAAAATGGAATTTTTGTATAGCTCTTCAAGGTAGCCAGGAATTCCAATGCAACCCCTGTAAAAATTTGGAAATTTTTTTTTCATCCCCGATTTGAAAATTGTTTATGCTGAATTAGGCTCGCACCTTTCCTGAATTCAAATCTGCTTTTGGAGTTGAGCTACGAGTTATAGTTTTCGAGAAAATGGGATTTTTGTATCGCTCTTCGATGTAGTCAGGAATTCCAATGCAACCCCTGTAAAAATTTGAAAATTTTTTTTTCATCCCCGATTTGAAAACTGTTTATGTAGAGTTAAGCTCGCACCTTTCCTGAATTCAAATCTGGTTTTGGGGCTGAGCTGCGACTTATAGTTTTCGAGAAAATGGAATTTTTGTATAGCTCTTCGAGGTAGTCAGGAATTCCAATGCAACCCCTGTAAAAATTTGAAAATTTTTTCTTCATCCCCGATTTGAAAACTGTTTATGTAGAATTAAGCTCGCACATTTCCTGAATTCAAATCTGCTTTTGGGGTTGAGCTGCGACTTATAGTTTTCGAGAAAATTGAATTTTTGTATCGCTCTTCGAGGTAGTCAGGAATTCCAATGCCCTGTAAAAATTTGAAAAATTTTTTCTTCATCCCCGATTTGAAAACTGTTTATGTAGAATTAAGCTCGTACATTTCCTGAATTCAAATCTGCTTTTGGGGTTGAGCTGCGACTTATAGTTTTCGAGAAAATGGAATTTTTGTATAGCTCTTCGAGGTAGTCAGGAATTCCAATGCAACCCCTGTAAAAATTTGAAAAATTTTTTTTCATCCCCGATTTGAAAACTGTTTATGTAGAATCAAGCTCGCACCTTTCCTGAATTCAAATCTGCCTTGGGGCTGAGCTGCGACTTATAGTTTTCGAGAAAATGGAATTTTTGTATAGCTCTTCGAGGTAGTCAGGAATTCCAATGCAACCCCTGTAAAAATTTGAAATTTTTTTCTTCATCCCCGATTTGAAAACTGTTTATGTAGAATTAAGCTCGCACACTTCCTGAATTCAAATCTGCTTTTGGGATTGAGCTGCGACTTATAGTTTTCGAGAAAATGGAATTTTTGTATAGCTCTTCGAGGTAGTTAGGAATTCGAATGCAACCCCTGTAAAAATTTGAAAATTTTTTTTCATCCCCGATTTGAAAACTGTTTATGTAGAATTAAGCTCGCACCTTTCCTGAATTCAAATCTGCTTCTGGAGTTGCGCTGCGAGTTATAGTTTTCGAGAAAATGGGATTTTTGTATCGCTCTTCGAGGTAGCCAGGAATTCCAATGCAACCCCTGTAAAAATTTGAAAATTTTTTTTTCATCCCCGATTTGAAAATTGTTTATGTAGAATTAAGCTCGCACCTTTCCTGAATTCAAATCTGCTTTTGGAGTTGAGTTGCGAGTTATAGTTTTCGAGAAAATGGGATTTTTGTATGGCTCTTCGAGGTAGTCAGGAATTCCAAATCAACCACTGTAAAAATTTGAAATTTTTTTTTTCATCCCCGATTTGAAAACTGTTTATGTAGAATTAAGCTCGCACCTTTCCTGAATTCAAATCTGCTTTTGGGGCTGAGCTGCGACTTATAGTTTTCGAGAAAATGGAATTTTTGTATAGCTCTTCGAGGTAGTCAGGAATTCCAATGCAACCCCTGTAAAAATTTGAAAATTTGTTTTCAACCCCGATTTGAAAACTGTTTATGTAGAATTAAGCTCGCACCTTTCCTGAATTCAAATCTGCTTTTGGAGTTGAGCTGCGACTTATAGTTTTCGAGAAAATGCAATTTTTGTATAGCTCTTCGAGGTAGTCAGGAATTCCAATGCAACCCCTGTAAAAATTTGAAAATTTTTTTTTCATCCCCGATTTGAAAACTGTTTATGTAGAATTAAGCTCGCACCTTTCCTGAATTCAAATCTGCTTTTGGGGTTGAGCTGCGACTTATAGTTTTCGATAAAATGGAATTTTTGTATAGCTCTTCGATTTAGTCAGGAATTCCAATGCAACCCCTGTAAAAATTTGAAAATTTTTTCTTCATCCCCGATTTGAAAACTGTTTATGTAGAATTAAGCTCGCACATTTCCTGAATTCAAATCTGCTTTTGGGGTTGAGCTGAGTTGAGTTGACGTATAGTTTTCGAGAAAATGGGATTTTTGTATAGCTCTTCGAGGTAGTTAGGAATTCGAATGCAACCAGTGTAAAAATTTGAAAATTTTTTTTTCATCCCCGATTTGAAAACTGTTTATGTAGAATCAAGCTCGCACCTTTCCTGAATTCAAATCTGCTTTTGGGGCTGAGCTGCGACTTATAGTTTTCGAGAAAATGGAATTTTTGTATAGCTCTTCGAGGTAGTCAGGAATTCCAATGCAACCCCTGTAAAAATTTGAAAATTTTTTCTTCATCCCCGATTTGAAAACTGTTTATGTAGAATTAAGCTCGCACCTTTCCTGAATTCAAATCTGCTTTTGGTTTTCGAGAAAATGGAATTTTTGTATAGCTCTTCGAGGTAGTCAGGAATTCCAATGCAACCCCTGTAAAAATTTGAAAATTTTTTTTCATCCCCGATTTGAAAACTGTTTATGTAGAATTAAGCTCGCACCTTTCCTGAATTCAAATCTGCTTTTGGAGTTGAGCTGCGACTTATAGTTTTCGAGAAAATGGAATTTTTGTATCGCTCTTCGAGGTAGTCAGGAACTCCAATGCAACCCCTGTAAAAATTTTAAAACTTTTTTTCATCCCCGATTTGAAAACAGTTTATGTAGAATTAAGCTCGCACCTTTCCTGAATTCAAATCTGCTTTTGGGGCTGAGCTGCGACTTATAGTTTTCGAGAAAATGGAATTTTTGTATAGCTCTTCGAGGTAGTCAGGAATTCCAATGCAACCCCTGTAAAAATTTGAAAATTTGTTTTCAACCCCGATTTGAAAACTGTTTATGTAGAATTAAGCTCGCACCTTTCCTAAATTCAAATCTGCTTTTGGAGTTGAGCTGCGACTTATAGTTTTCGAGAAAATGGAATTTTTGTATAGCTCTGCGAGGTAGTCAGGAATTCCTGTAAAAATTTGAAATTTTTTTTTTCATCCCCGATTTGAAAACTGTTTATGTAGAATTAAGCTCGCACCTTTCCTGAATTCAAATCTGCTTTTGGGGCTGAGCTGCGACTTATAGTTTTCGAGAAAATGGAATTTTTGTATAGCTCTTCGAGGTAGTCAGGAATTCCAATGCAACCCCTGTAAAAATTTGAAAATTTGTTTTCAACCCCGATTTGAAAATTGTTTATGTAGAATTAAGCTCGCACCTTTCCTGAATTCAAATCTGCTTTTGGAGTTGAGCTGCGACTTATAGTTTTCGAGAAAATGCAATTTTTGTATAGCTCTTCGAGGTAGTCAGGAATTCCAATGCAACCCCTGTAAAAATTTGAAAATTTTTTTTTCATCCCCGATTTGAAAACTGTTTATGTAGAATTAAGCTCGCACATTTCCTGAATTCAAATCTGCTTTTGGGGTTGAGCTGAGTTGAGTTGACTTATAGTTTTCGGGAAAATGGGATTTTTGTATAGCTCTTCGAGGTAGTTAGGAATTCGAATGCAACCAGTGTAAAAATTTGAAAATTTTTTTTCATCCCCGATTTGAAAACTGTTTATGTAGAATCAAGCTCGCACCTTTCCTGAATTCAAATCTGCTTTTGGGGCTGAGCTGCGACTTATAGTTTTCGAGAAAATGGAATTTTTGTATAGCTCTTCGAGGTAGTCAGGAATTCCAATGCAACCCCTGTAAAAATTTGAAAATTTTTTCTTCATCCCCGATTTGAAAACTGTTTATGTAGAATTAAGCTCGCACCTTTCCTGAATTCAAATCTGCTTTTGGTTTTCGAGAAAATGGAATTTTTGTATAGCTCTTCGAGGTAGTCAGGAATTCCAATGCAACCCCTGTAAAAATTTGAAAATTTTTTTTCATCCCCGATTTGAAAACTGTTTATGTAGAATTAAGCTCGCACCTTTCCTGAATTCAAATCTGCTTTTGGAGTTGAGCTGCGACTTATAGTTTTCGAGAAAATGGAATTTTTGTATCGCTCTTCGAGGTAGTCAGGAACTCCAATGCAACCCCTGTAAAAATTTTAAAACTTTTTTTCATCCCCGATTTGAAAACAGTTTATGTAGAATTAAGCTCGCACCTTTCCTGAATTCAAATCTGCTTTTGGGGCTGAGCTGCGACTTATAGTTTTCGAGAAAATGGAATTTTTGTATAGCTCTTCGAGGTAGTTAGGAATTCGAATGCAACCCCTGTAAAAATTTGAAAAATTTTTTTTCATCCCCGATTTGAAAACTGTTTATGTAGAATTAAGCTCGCACCTTTCCTGAATTCAAATCTGCTTTTGGGGCTGAGCTGTGACTTATAGTTTTCGAGAAAATGGAATTTTTGTATAGCTCTTCGAGGTAGTCAGGAATTCCAATGCAACCCCTGTAAAAATTTGAAAATTTGTTTTCAACCCCGATTTGAAAATTGTTTATGTAGAATTAAGCTCGCACCTTTCCTGAATTCAAATCTGCTTTTGGAGTTGAGCTGCGACTTATAGTTTTCGAGAAAATGGAATTTTTGTATCGCTCTTCGAGGTAGTCAGGAACTCCAATGCAACCCCTGTAAAAATTTTAAAACTTTTTTTCATCCCCGATTTGAAAACAGTTTATGTAGAATTAAGCTCGCACCTTTCCTGAATTCAAATCTGCTTTTGGGGCTGAGCTGCGACTTATAGTTTTCGAGAAAATGGAATTTTTGTATAGCTCTTCGAGGTAGTTAGGAATTCGAATGCAACCCCTGTAAAAATTTGAAAAAATTTTTTTCATTCCCGATTTGAAAACTGTTTATGTAGAATTAAGCTCGCACCTTTCCTAAATTCAAATCTGCTTTTGGAGTTGAGCTGCGACTTATAGTTTTCGAGAAAATGGAATTTTTCCATCGCTCTGCGAGGTAGTCAGGAATTCCTGTAAAAATTTGAAATTTTTTTTTTCATCCCCGATTTGAAAACTGTTTATGTAGAATTAAGCTCGCACCTTTCCTGAATTCAAATCTGCTTTTGGGGCTGAGCTGCGACTTATAGTTTTCGAGAAAATGGAATTTTTGTATAGCTCTTCGAGGTAGTCAGGAATTCCAATGCAACCCCTGTAAAAATTTGAAAATTTGTTTTCAACCCCGATTTGAAAATTGTTTATGTAGAATTAAGCTCGCACCTTTCCTGAATTCAAATCTGCTTTTGGAGTTGAGCTGCGACTTATAGTTTTCGAGAAAATGCAATTTTTGTATAGCTCTTCGAGGTAGTCAGGAATTCCAATGCAACCCCTGTAAAAATTTGAAAATTTTATTTTCATCCCCGATTTGAAAACTGTTTATGTAGAATTAAGCTCGCACCTTTCCTGAATTCAAATCTGCTTTTGGGGTTGAGCTGCGACTTATAGTTTTCGAGAAAATGGAATTTTTGTATAGCTCCTCGAGGTAGTCAGGAATTCCAATGCAACCCCTGTAAAAATTTGAAAATTTTTTTTTCATCCCCGATTTGAAAACTGTTTATGTAGAATTAAGCTCGCACCTTTCCTGAATTCAAATCTGCTTTTGGGGTTGAGCTGCGACTTGTAGTTTTCGAGAAAATGGAATTTTTGTATAGCTCTTCGAGGTAGTCAGGAATTCCAATGCAACCCCTGTAAAAATTTGAAAACTTTTTTTTCATCCCCGATTTGAAAACTGCTTATGTAGAATTAAGCTCGCACCTTTCCTGAATTCAAATCTGCTTTTGGGGTTGAGCTGCGACTTATAGTTTTCGAGAAAATGGAATTTTTGTATAGCTCTTCGAGGTAGTCAGGAATTCCAATGCAACCCCTGTAAAAATTTTAAAATTTTTTTTTCATCCCCGATTTGAAAACTGTTTATGTAGAATTAAGCTCGCACCTTTCCTGAATTCAAATCTGCTTTTGGGGTTGAGCTGCGACTTATAGTTTTCGAGGAAATGGAATTTTTCTATCGCTCTTCGAGGTAGTCAGGAATTCCAATCCAACCCCTGTAAAAATTTGAAAATTTTTTTTTCATCCCCGATTTGAAAACTGTTTATCTAGAATTAAGCTCGCACCTTTCCTGAATTCAAATCTGCTTTTGGGGTTGAGCTGCGACTTATAGTTTTCGAGAAAATGGAATTTTTGTATAGCTCTTCGAGGTAGTCAGGAATTCCAATGCAACCCCTGTAAAAATTTGAAAATTTTATTTTCATCCCCGATTTAAAAACTGTTTATGTAGAATTAAGCTCGCACCTTTCCTGAATTCAAATCTGCTTTTGGGGTTGAGCTGCGACTTATAGTTTTCGAGGAAATGGAATTTTTGTATAGCTCTTCGAGGTAGTCAGGAATTTCAATCCAACCCCTGTAAAAATTTGAAAATTTTATTTTCATCCCCGATTTGAAAACTGTTTATGTAGAATTAAGCTCGCACATTTCCTGAATTCAAATCTGCTTTTGGAGTTGAGCTGCGACTTGTAGTTTTCGAGAAAATGGAATTTTTGTATAGCTCTTCGAGGTAGTCAGGAATTCCAATGCAACCCCTGTAAGAATTTGAAAATTTTTTTTTCATCCCCGATTTGAAAACTGCTTATGTAGAATTAAGCTCGCACCTTTTCTGAATTTAAATCTGCTTTTGGAGTTGAGCTGCGACTTATAGTTTTCGAGAAAATGGAATTTTTCTATCGCTCTTCGAGGTAGTCAGGAATTCCAATGCAACCGCTGTAAAAATTTGAAAATTTTTTTTTCATCCCCGATTTGAAAACTGTTTATGTAGAATTAAGCTCGCACCCTTCCTGAATTCAAATCTGCTTTTGGGGTTGAGCTGCGACTTACAGTTTTCGAGAAAATGGAATTTTTGTATAGCTCTTCGAGGTAGTCAGGAATTCCAATGCAACCCCTGTAAAAATTTGAAAATTTTTTTTTCATCCCCGATTTGAAAACTGTTGATCTAGAATTAAGCTCGCACCCTTCCTGAATTCAAATCTGCTTTTGGGGTTGAGCTGCGACTTACAGTTTTCGAGAAAATGGAATTTTTGTATAGCTCTTCGAGGTAGTCAGGAATTCCAATGCAATCCCTGTAAAAATTTGAAAATTTTTTTTTTCATCCCCGATTTGAAAACTGTTTATGTAGAATTAAGCTCGCACCTTTCCTGAATTCAAATCTGCTTTTGGGGTTGAGCTGCGACTTATAGTTTTCGAGAAAATGGAATTTTTGTATAGCTCTTCGAGGTAGTCAGGAATTCCAATGCAACCCCTGTAAAAATTTGAAAATTTTTTTTTCATCCCCGATTTGAAAACTGTTTATGTAGAATTAAGCTCGCACCTTTCCCGAACTCAAATCTGCTTTTGGGGTTGAGCTGCGACTTATAGTTTTCGAGAAAATGGAATTTTTCTATCGCTCTTCGAGGTAGTCAGGAATTCCAATGCAACCCCTGTAAGAATTTGAAAATTTTTTTTTCATCCCCGATTTGAAAACTGCTTATGTAGAATTAAGCTCGCACCTTTTCTGAATTTAAATCTGCTTTTGGAGTTGAGCTGCGACTTATAGTTTTCGAGAAAATGGAATTTTTCTATCGCTCTTCGAGGTAGTCAGGAATTCCAATGCAACCCCTGTAAAAATTTGAAAATTTTTTTTTCATCCCCGATTTGAAAACTGTTTATGTAGAATTAAGCTCGCACCTTTCCTGAATTCAAATCTGCTTTTGGGGTTGAGCTGCGACTTATAGTTTTCGAGAAAATGGAATTTTTCTATCGCTCTTCGAGGTAGTCAGGAATTCCAATGCAACCCCTGTAAAAATTTGAAAATTTTTTTTTATCCCCGATTTGAAAACTGTTTATGTAGAATTAAGCTCGCACCCTTCCTGAATTCAAATCTGCTTTTGGGGTTGAGCTGCGACTTGCAGTTTTCGAGAAAATGGAATTTTTGTATAGCTCTTCGAGGTAGTCAGGAATTCCAATGCAACCCCTGTAAAAATTTGAAAATTTTTTTTTCATCCCCGATTTGAAAACTGTTTATGTAGAATTAAGCTCGCACCTTTCCTGAATTCAAATCTGCTTTTGGGGTTGAGCTGCGACTTATAGTTTTCGAGAAAATGGAATTTTTGTATAGCTCTTCGAGGTAGTCAGGAATTCCAATGCAACCCCTGTAAAAATTTGAAAATTTTTTTTTCATCCCCGATTTGAAAACTGTTTATGTAGAATTGAGCTCGCTCCCTTCCTGAATTCAAATCTACTTTTGGGGTTGAGCTGCGACTTACAGTTTTCGAGAAAATGGAATTTTTGTATAGCTCTTCGGGGTAGTCAGGAATTCCAATGCAATCCCTGTAAAAATTTGAAAATTTTTTTTCATCCCCGATTTGAAAACTGTTTATGTAGAATTAAGCTCGCACCTTTCCTGAATTCAAATCTGCTTTTGGGGTTGAGCTGCGACTTATAGTTTTCGAGAAAATGGAATTTTTGTATAGCTCTTCGAGGTAGTCAGGAATTCCAATGCAACCCCTGTAAAAATTTGAAAATTTTTTTTTCATCCCCGATTTGAAAACTGTTTATGTAGAATTAAGCTCGCACCTTTCCTGAACTCAAATCTGCTTTTGGGGTTGAGCTGCGACTTATAGTTTTCGAGAAAATGGAATTTTTCTATCGCTCTTCGAGGTAGTCAGGAATTCCAATGCAACCCCTGTAAAAATTTGAAAACTTTTTTTTCATCCCCGATTTGAAAACTGTTAATGTAGAATTAAGCTCGCACCTTTCCTGAATTCAAATCTGCTTTTGGAGTTGAGCTGCGACTTGTAGTTTTCGAGAAAATGGAATTTTTGTATAGCTCTTCGAGGTAGTCAGGAATTCCAATGCAACCCCTGTAAAAATTTGAAAATTTTTTTTCATCCCCGATTTGAAAACTGTTAATGTAGAACTAAGCTCGCACCTTTCCTGAATTCAAATCTGCTTTTGGGGTTGAGCTGCGACTTATAGTTTTCGAGAAAATGGAATTTTTGTATAGCTCTTCGAGGTAGTCAGGAATTCCAATGCAACCCCTGTAAAAATTTGAAAATTTTTTTTTCATCCCCGATTTGAAAACTGTTTATGTAGAATTAAGCTCGCACCTTTCCTGAATTCAAATCTGCTTTTGGGGTTGAGCTGCGACTTATAGTTTTCGAGAAAATGGAATTTTTGTATAGCTCTTCGAGGTAGTCAGGAATTCCAATGCAAACCCCTGTAAAAATTTGAAAATTTTTTTTTCATCCCCGATTTGAAAACTGTTTATGTAGAATTAAGCTCTTACCCTTCCTGAATTCAAATCTGCTTTTGGGGTTGAGCTGCGACTTACAGTTTTCGAGAAAATGGAATTTTTGTATAGCTCTTCGAGGTAGTCAGGAATTCCAATGCAACCCCTGTAAAAATTTTAAAATTTTTTTTCATCCCCGATTTGAAAACTGTTTATCTAGAATTAAGCTCGCACCTTTCCTGAATTCAAATCTGCTTTTGGGGTTGAGCTGCGACTTATAGTTTTCGAGAAAATGGAATTTTTGTATAGCTCTTCGAGGTAGTCAGGAATTCCAATGCAACCCCTGTAAAAATTTGAAAATTTTTGTTTCATCCCCGATTTGAAAACTGTTAATGTAGAATTAAGCTCGCACCTTTCCTGAATTCAAATCTGCTTTTGGGGTTGAGCTGCGACTTATAGTTTTCGAGAAAATGGAATTTTTGTATAGCTCTTCGAGGTAGTCAGGAATTCCAATGCAACCCCTGTAAAAATTTGAAAATTTTTTTTTCATCCCCGATTTGAAAACTGTTTATGTAGAATTAAGCTCGCTCCCTTCCTGAATTCAAATCTACTTTTGGGGTTGAGCTGCGACTTACAGTTTTCGAGAAAATGGAATTTTTGTATAGCTCTTCGAGGTAGTCAGGAATTCCAATGCAATCCCTGTAAAAATTTGAAAATTTTTTTTCATCCCCGATTTGAAAACTGTTTATGTAGAATTAAGCTCTTACCCTTCCTGAATTCAAATCTGCTTTTGGGGTTGAGCTGCGACTTACAGTTTTCGAGAAAATGGAATTTTTGTATAGCTCTTCGAGGTAGTCAGGAATTCCAATGCAACCCCTGTAAAAATTTTAAAATTTTTTTTCATCCCCGATTTGAAAACTGTTAATGTAGAATTAAGCTCGCACCTTTCCTGAATTCAAATCTGCTTTTGGGGTTGAGCTGCGACTTATAGTTTTCGAGAAAATGGAATTTTTGTATAGCTCTTCGAGGTAGTCAGGAATTCCAATGCAACCCCTGTAAAAATTTGAAAATTTTTGTTTCATCCCCGATTTGAAAACTTTTAATGTAGAATTAAGCTCGCACCTTTCCTGAATTCAAATCTGCTTTTGGGGTTGAGCTGCGACTTATAGTTTTCGAGAAAATGGAATTTTTGTATAGCTCTTCGAGGTAGTCAGGAATTCCAATGCAACCCCTGTAAAAATTTGAAATTTTTTTTTTCATCCCCGATTTGAAAACTGTTTATGTAGAATTAAGCTCGCTCCCTTCCTGAATTCAAATCTACTTTTGGGGTTGAGCTGCGACTTATAGTTTTCGAGAAAATGGAATTTTTGTATAGCTCTTCGAGGTAGTCAGGAATTCCAATGCAACCCCTGTAAAAATTTTAAAATTTTTTTTCATCCCCGATTTGAAAACTGTTTATCTAGAATTAAGCTCGCACCTTTCCTGAATTCAAATCTGCTTTTGGGGTTGAGCTGCGACTTATAGTTTTCGAGAAAATGGAATTTTTGTATAGCTCTTCGAGGTAGTCAGGAATTCCAATGCAACCCCTGTAAAAATTTGAAAATTTTTTTTCATCCCCGTTTTGAAAACTGTTAATGTAGAACTAAGCTCGCACCTTTCCTGAATTCAAATCTGCTTTTGGGGTTGAGCTGCGACTTATAGTTTTCGAGAAAATGGAATTTTTGTATAGCTCTTCGAGGTAGTCAGGAATTCCAATGCAACCCCTGTAAAAATTTGAAAATTTTTTTTTCATCCCCGATTTGAAAACTGTTGATCTAGAATTAAGCTCGCACCCTTCCTGAATTCAAATCTGCTTTTGGGGTTGAGCTGCGACTTACAGTTTTCGAGAAAATGGAATTTTTGTATAGCTCTTCGAGGTAGTCAGGAATTCCAATGCAATCCCTGTAAAAATTTGAAAATTTTTTTTTTCATCCCCGATTTGAAAACTGTTTATGTAGAATTAAGCTCGCACCTTTCCTGAATTCAAATCTGCTTTTGGGGTTGAGCTGCGACTTATAGTTTTCGAGAAAATGGAATTTTTGTATAGCTCTTCGAGGTAGTCAGGAATTCCAATGCAACCCCTGTAAAAATTTGAAAATTTTTTTTTCATCCCCGATTTGAAAACTGTTTATGTAGAATTAAGCTCGCACCTTTCCCGAACTCAAATCTGCTTTTGGGGTTGAGCTGCGACTTATAGTTTTCGAGAAAATGGAATTTTTCTATCGCTCTTCGAGGTAGTCAGGAATTCCAATGCAACCCCTGTAAGAATTTGAAAATTTTTTTTTCATCCCCGATTTGAAAACTGCTTATGTAGAATTAAGCTCGCACCTTTTCTGAATTTAAATCTGCTTTTGGAGTTGAGCTGCGACTTATAGTTTTCGAGAAAATGGAATTTTTCTATCGCTCTTCGAGGTAGTCAGGAATTCCAATGCAACCCCTGTAAAAATTTGAAAATTTTTTTTTCATCCCCGATTTGAAAACTGTTTATGTAGAATTAAGCTCGCACCTTTCCTGAATTCAAATCTGCTTTTGGGGTTGAGCTGCGACTTATAGTTTTCGAGAAAATGGAATTTTTCTATCGCTCTTCGAGGTAGTCAGGAATTCCAATGCAACCCCTGTAAAAATTTGAAAATTTTTTTTTCATCCCCGATTTGAAAACTGTTTATGTAGAATTAAGCTCGCACCCTTCCTGAATTCAAATCTGCTTTTGGGGTTGAGCTGCGACTTGCAGTTTTCGAGAAAATGGAATTTTTGTATAGCTCTTCGAGGTAGTCAGGAATTCCAATGCAACCCCTGTAAAAATTTGAAAATTTTTTTTTCATCCCCGATTTGAAAACTGTTTATGTAGAATTAAGCTCGCACCTTTCCTGAATTCAAATCTGCTTTTGGGGTTGAGCTGCGACTTATAGTTTTCGAGAAAATGGAATTTTTGTATAGCTCTTCGAGGTAGTCAGGAATTCCAATGCAACCCCTGTAAAAATTTGAAAATTTTTTTTTCATCCCCGATTTGAAAACTGTTTATGTAGAATTGAGCTCGCTCCCTTCCTGAATTCAAATCTACTTTTGGGGTTGAGCTGCGACTTACAGTTTTCGAGAAAATGGAATTTTTGTATAGCTCTTCGAGGTAGTCAGGAATTCCAATGCAATCCCTGTAAAAATTTGAAAATTTTTTTTCATCCCCGATTTGAAAACTGTTTATGTAGAATTAAGCTCGCACCTTTCCTGAATTCAAATCTGCTTTTGGGGTTGAGCTGCGACTTATAGTTTTCGAGAAAATGGAATTTTTGTATAGCTCTTCGAGGTAGTCAGGAATTCCAATGCAACCCCTGTAAAAATTTGAAAATTTTTTTTTCATCCCCGATTTGAAAACTGTTTATGTAGAATTAAGCTCGCACCTTTCCTGAACTCAAATCTGCTTTTGGGGTTGAGCTGCGACTTATAGTTTTCGAGAAAATGGAATTTTTCTATCGCTCTTCGAGGTAGTCAGGAATTCCAATGCAACCCCTGTAAAAATTTGAAAACTTTTTTTTCATCCCCGATTTGAAAACTGTTAATGTAGAATTAAGCTCGCACCTTTCCTGAATTCAAATCTGCTTTTGGAGTTGAGCTGCGACTTGTAGTTTTCGAGAAAATGGAATTTTTGTATAGCTCTTCGAGGTAGTCAGGAATTCCAATGCAACCCCTGTAAAAATTTGAAAATTTTTTTTCATCCCCGATTTGAAAACTGTTAATGTAGAACTAAGCTCGCACCTTTCCTGAATTCAAATCTGCTTTTGGGGTTGAGCTGCGACTTATAGTTTTCGAGAAAATGGAATTTTTGTATAGCTCTTCGAGGTAGTCAGGAATTCCAATGCAACCCCTGTAAAAATTTGAAAATTTTTTTTTCATCCCCGATTTGAAAACTGTTTATGTAGAATTAAGCTCGCACCTTTCCTGAATTCAAATCTGCTTTTGGGGTTGAGCTGCGACTTATAGTTTTCGAGAAAATGGAATTTTTGTATAGCTCTTCGAGGTAGTCAGGAATTCCAATGCAACCCCTGTAAAAATTTGAAAATTTTTTTTTCATCCCCGATTTGAAAACTGTTTATGTAGAATTGAGCTCGCTCCCTTCCTGAATTCAAATCTACTTTTGGGGTTGAGCTGCGACTTACAGTTTTCGAGAAAATGGAATTTTTGTATAGCTCTTCGAGGTAGTCAGGAATTCCAATGCAATCCCTGTAAAAATTTGAAAATTTTTTTTCATCCCCGATTTGAAAACTGTTTATGTAGAATTAAGCTCGCACCTTTCCTGAATTCAAATCTGCTTTTGGGGTTGAGCTGCGACTTATAGTTTTCGAGAAAATGGAATTTTTGTATAGCTCTTCGAGGTAGTCAGGAATTCCAATGCAACCCCTGTAAAAATTTGAAAATTTTTTTTTCATCCCCGATTTGAAAACTGTTTATGTAGAATTAAGCTCGCACCTTTCCTGAATTCAAATCTGCTTTTGGGGTTGAGCTGCGACTTATAGTTTTCGAGAAAATGGAATTTTTGTATAGCTCTTCGAGGTAGTCAGGAATTCCAATGCAAACCCCTGTAAAAATTTGAAAATTTTTTTTTCATCCCCGATTTGAAAACTGTTTATGTAGAATTAAGCTCTTACCCTTCCTGAATTCAAATCTGCTTTTGGGGTTGAGCTGCGACTTATAGTTTTCGAGAAAATGGAATTTTTGTATAGCTCTTCGAGGTAGTCAGGAATTCCAATGCAACCCCTGTAAAAATTTTAAAATTTTTTTTCATCCCCGATTTGAAAACTGTTTATCTAGAATTAAGCTCGCACCTTTCCTGAATTCAAATCTGCTTTTGGGGTTGAGCTGCGACTTATAGTTTTCGAGAAAATGGAATTTTTGTATAGCTCTTCGAGGTAGTCAGGAATTCCAATGCAACCCCTGTAAAAATTTGAAAATTTTTGTTTCATCCCCGATTTGAAAACTGTTAATGTAGAATTAAGCTTGCACCTTTCCTGAATTCAAATCTGCTTTTGGGGTTGAGCTGCGACTTATAGTTTTCGAGAAAATGGAATTTTTGTATAGCTCTTCGAGGTAGTCAGGAATTCCAATGCAACCCCTGTAAAAATTTGAAAATTTTTTTTTCATCCCCGATTTGAAAACTGTTTATGTAGAATTAAGCTCGCTCCCTTCCTGAATTCAAATCTACTTTTGGGGTTGAGCTGCGACTTACAGTTTTCGAGAAAATGGAATTTTTGTATAGCTCTTCGAGGTAGTCAGGAATTCCAATGCAATCCCTGTAAAAATTTGAAAATTTTTTTTCATCCCCGATTTGAAAACTGTTAATGTAGAATTAAGCTCGCACCTTTCCTGAATTCAAATCTGCTTTTGGAGTTGAGCTGCGACTTGTAGTTTTCGAGAAAATGGAATTTTTGTATAGCTCTTCGAGGTAGTCAGGAATTCCAATGCAACCCCTGTAAAAATTTGAAAATTTTTTTTCATCCCCGATTTGAAAACTGTTTATGTAGAATTAAGCTCGCACCTTTCCTGAATTCAAATCTGCTTTTGGGGTTGAGCTGCGACTTATAGTTTTCGAGAAAATGGAATTTTTGTATAGCTCTTCGAGGTAGTCAGGAATTCCAATGCAACCCCTGTAAAAATTTGAAAATTTTTTTTTCATCCCCGATTTGAAAACTGTTTATGTAGAATTAAGCTCGCACCTTTCCTGAATTCAAATCTGCTTTTGGGGTTGAGCTGCGACTTATAGTTTTCGAGAAAATGGAATTTTTGTATAGCTCTTCGAGGTAGTCAGGAATTCCAATGCAAACCCCTGTAAAAATTTGAAAATTTTTTTTTCATCCCCGATTTGAAAACTGTTTATGTAGAATTAAGCTCTTACCCTTCCTGAATTCAAATCTGCTTTTGGGGTTGAGCTGCGACTTACAGTTTTCGAGAAAATGGAATTTTTGTATAGCTCTTCGAGGTAGTCAGGAATTCCAATGCAACCCCTGTAAAAATTTTAAAATTTTTTTTCATCCCCGATTTGAAAACTGTTTATCTAGAATTAAGCTCGCACCTTTCCTGAATTCAAATCTGCTTTTGGGGTTGAGCTGCGACTTATAGTTTTCGAGAAAATGGAATTTTTGTATAGCTCTTCGAGGTAGTCAGGAATTCCAATGCAACCCCTGTAAAAATTTGAAAATTTTTGTTTCATCCCCGATTTGAAAACTGTTAATGTAGAATTAAGCTCGCACCTTTCCTGAATTCAAATCTGCTTTTGGGGTTGAGCTGCGACTTATAGTTTTCGAGAAAATGGAATTTTTGTATAGCTCTTCGAGGTAGTCAGGAATTCCAATGCAACCCCTGTAAAAATTTGAAAATTTTTTTTTCATCCCCGATTTGAAAACTGTTTATGTAGAATTAAGCTCGCTCCCTTCCTGAATTCAAATCTACTTTTGGGGTTGAGCTGCGACTTACAGTTTTCGAGAAAATGGAATTTTTGTATAGCTCTTCGAGGTAGTCAGGAATTCCAATGCAATCCCTGTAAAAATTTGAAAATTTTTTTTCATCCCCGATTTGAAAACTGTTAATGTAGAATTAAGCTCGCACCTTTCCTGAATTCAAATCTGCTTTTGGAGTTGAGCTGCGACTTGTAGTTTTCGAGAAAATGGAATTTTTGTATAGCTCTTCGAGGTAGTCAGGAATTCCAATGCAACCCCTGTAAAAATTTGAAAATTTTTTTTCATCCCCGTTTTGAAAACTGTTAATGTAGAACTAAGCTCGCACCTTTCCTGAATTCAAATCTGCTTTTGGGGTTGAGCTGCGACTTATAGTTTTCGAGAAAATGGAATTTTTGTATAGCTCTTCGAGGTAGTCAGGAATTCCAATGCAACCCCTGTAAAAATTTGAAAATTTTTTTTCATCCCCGATTTGAAAACTGTTAATGTAGAATTAAGCTCGCACCTTTCCTGAATTCAAATCCGCTTTTGGGGTTGAGCTGCGACTTATAGTTTTCGAGAAAATGGAATTTTTGTATAGCTCTTCGAGGTAGTCAGGAATTCCAATGCAAACCCCTGTAAAAATTTGAAAATTTTTTTTTCATCCCCGATTTGAAAACTGTTTATGTAGAATTAAGCTCGCACCTTTCCTGAATTCAAATCTGCTTTTGGGGTTGAGCTGCGACTTACAGTTTTCGAGAAAATGGAATTTTTGTATAGCTCTTCGAGGTAGTCAGGAATTCCAATGCAACCCCTGTAAAAATTTGAAAATTTTTGTTTCATCCCCGATTTGAAAACTGTTAATGCAGAATTAAGCTCGCACCTTTCCTGAATTCAAATCTGCTTTTGGGGTTGAGCTGCGACTTATAGTTTTCGAGAAAATGGAATTTTTGTATAGCTCTTCGAGGTAGTCAGGAATTCCAATGCAACCCCTGTAAAAATTTGAAAATTTTTTTTTCATCCCCAATTTGAAAACTGTTTATGTAGAATTAAGCTCGCACCTTTCCTGAATTCAAATCTGCTTTTGGGGTTGAGCTGCGACTTATAGTTTTCGAGAAAATGGAATTTTTGTATAGCTCTTCGAGGTAGTCATTCCAATGCAAACCCCTGTAAAAATTTGAAAATTTTTTGTTCATCCCCGATTTGAAAACTGTTTATGTAGAATTAAGCTCGCACCTTTCCTGAATTCAAATCTGCTTTTGGGGTTGAGCTGCGACTTATAGTTTTCGAGAAAATGGAATTTTTGTATAGCTCTTCGAGGTAGTCAGGAATTCCAATGCAACCCCTGTAAAAATTTGAAAATTTTTGTTTCATCCCCGATTTGAAAACTGTTAATGTAGAATTAAGCTCGCAACTTTCCTGAATTCAAATCTGCTTTTGGGGTTGAGCTGCGACTTATAGTTTTCGAGAAAATGGAATTTTTGTATAGCTCTTCGAGGTAGTCAGGAATTCCAATGCAACCCCTGTAAAAATTTTAAAATTTTTTTTTCATCCCCGATTTGAAAACTGTTTATGTAGAATTAGGCTCGCACCTTTCCTGAATTCAAATCTGCTTTTGGGGTTGAGCTGCGACTTATAGTTTTCGAGAAAATGGAATTTTTCTATCTCTCTTCGAGGTAGTCAGGAATTCCAATCCAACCCCTGTAAAAATTTGAAAATTTTTTTTTCATCCCCGATTTGAAAACTGTTTATCTAGAATTAAGCTCGCACCTTTCCTGAATTCAAATCTGCTTTTGGGGTTGAGCTGCGACTTATAGTTTTCGAGAAAATGGAATTTTTGTATAGCTCTTCGAGGTAGTCAGGAATTCCAATGCAACCCCTGTAAAAATTTGAAAATTTTATTTTCATCCCCGATTTGAAAACTGTTTATGTAGAATTAAGCTCGCACATTTCCTGAATTCAAATCTGCTTTTGGAGTTGAGCTGCGACTTGTAGTTTTCGAGAAAATGGAATTTTTGTATAGCTCTTCGAGGTAGTCAGGAATTCCAATGCAACCCCTGTAAGAATTTGAAAATTTTTTTTTCATCCCCGATTTGAAAACTGCTTATGTAGAATTAAGCTCGCACCTTTTCTGAATTTAAATCTGCTTTTGGAGTTGAGCTGCGACTTATAGTTTTCGAGAAAATGGAATTTTTCTATCGCTCTTCGAGGTAGTCAGGAATTCCAATGCAATCCCTGTAAAAATTTGAAAATTTTTTTTCATCCCCGATTTGAAAACTGTTTATGTAGAATTAAGCTCGCACCTTTCCTGAATTCAAATCTGCTTTTGGGGTTGAGCTGCGACTTATAGTTTTCGAGAAAATGGAATTTTTGTATAGCTCTTCGAGGTAGTCAGGAATTCCAATGCAACCCCTGTAAAAATTTGAAAATTTTTTTTTCATCCCCGATTTGAAAACTGTTTATGTAGAATTAAGCTCGCACCTTTCCTGAACTCAAATCTGCTTTTGGGGTTGAGCTGCGACTTATAGTTTTCGAGAAAATGGAATTTTTCTATCGCTCTTCGAGGTAGTCAGGAATTCCAATGCAACCCCTGTAAAAATTTGAAAACTTTTTTTTCATCCCCGATTTGAAAACTGTTAATGTAGAATTAAGCTCGCACCTTTCCTGAATTCAAATCTGCTTTTGGAGTTGAGCTGCGACTTGTAGTTTTCGAGAAAATGGAATTTTTGTATAGCTCTTCGAGGTAGTCAGGAATTCCAATGCAACCCCTGTAAAAATTTGAAAATTTTTTTTCATCCCCGATTTGAAAACTGTTAATGTAGAACTAAGCTCGCACCTTTCCTGAATTCAAATCTGCTTTTGGGGTTGAGCTGCGACTTATAGTTTTCGAGAAAATGGAATTTTTGTATAGCTCTTCGAGGTAGTCAGGAATTCCAATGCAACCCCTGTAAAAATTTGAAAATTTTTTTTCATCCCCGATTTGAAAACTGTTAATGTAGAATTAAGCTCGCACCTTTCCTGAATTCAAATCTGCTTTTGGGGTTGAGCTGCGACTTGCAGTTTTCGAGAAAATGGAATTTTTGTATAGCTCTTCGAGGTAGTCAGGAATTCCAATGCAACCCCTGTAAAAATTTGAAAATTTTTTTTTCATCCCCGATTTGAAAACTGTTTATGTAGAATTGAGCTCGCTCCCTTCCTGAATTCAAATCTACTTTTGGGGTTGAGCTGCGACTTACAGTTTTCGAGAAAATGGAATTTTTGTATAGCTCTTCGAGGTAGTCAGGAATTCCAATGCAATCCCTGTAAAAATTTGAAAATTTTTTTTCATCCCCGATTTGAAAACTGTTTATGTAGAATTAAGCTCGCACCTTTCCTGAATTCAAATCTGCTTTTGGGGTTGAGCTGCGACTTATAGTTTTCGAGAAAATGGAATTTTTGTATAGCTCTTCGAGGTAGTCAGGAATTCCAATGCAACCCCTGTAAAAATTTGAAAATTTTTTTTTCATCCCCGATTTGAAAACTGTTTATGTAGAATTAAGCTCGCACCTTTCCTGAACTCAAATCTGCTTTTGGGGTTGAGCTGCGACTTATAGTTTTCGAGAAAATGGAATTTTTCAATCGCTCTTCGAGGTAGTCAGGAATTCCAATGCAACCCCTGTAAAAATTTGAAAACTTTTTTTTCATCCCCGATTTGAAAACTGTTAATGTAGAATTAAGCTCGCACCTTTCCTGAATTCAAATCTGCTTTTGGAGTTGAGCTGCGACTTGTAGTTTTCGAGAAAATGGAATTTTTGTATAGCTCTTCGAGGTAGTCAGGAATTCCAATGCAACCCCTGTAAAAATTTGAAAATTTTTTTTCATCCCCGATTTGAAAACTGTTAATGTAGAACTAAGCTCGCACCTTTCCTGAATTCAAATCTGCTTTTGGGGTTGAGCTGCGACTTATAGTTTTCGAGAAAATGGAATTTTTGTATAGCTCTTCGAGGTAGTCAGGAATTCCAATGCAACCCCTGTAAAAATTTGAAAATTTTTTTTTCATCCCCGATTTGAAAACTGTTTATGTAGAATTAAGCTCGCACCTTTCCTGAATTCAAATCTGCTTTTGGGGTTGAGCTGCGACTTATAGTTTTCGAGAAAATGGAATTTTTGTATAGCTCTTCGAGGTAGTCAGGAATTCCAATGCAACCCCTGTAAAAATTTGAAAATTTTTTTTTCATCCCCGATTTGAAAACTGTTTATGTAGAATTGAGCTCGCTCCCTTCCTGAATTCAAATCTACTTTTGGGGTTGAGCTGCGACTTACAGTTTTCGAGAAAATGGAATTTTTGTATAGCTCTTCGAGGTAGTCAGGAATTCCAATGCAATCCCTGTAAAAATTTGAAAATTTTTTTTCATCCCCGATTTGAAAACTGTTTATGTAGAATTAAGCTCGCACCTTTCACGAATTCAAATCTGCTTTTGGGGTTGAGCTGCGACTTATAGTTTTCGAGAAAATGGAATTTTTGTATAGCTCTTCGAGGTAGTCAGGAATTCCAATGCAACCCCTGTAAAAATTTGAAAATTTTTTTTTCATCCCCGATTTGAAAACTGTTTATGTAGAATTAAGCTCGCACCTTTCCTGAACTCAAATCTGCTTTTGGGGTTGAGCTGCGACTTATAGTTTTCGAGAAAATGGAATTTTTCTATCGCTCTTCGAGGTAGTCAGGAATTCCAATGCAACCCCTGTAAAAATTTGAAAACTTTTTTTTCATCCCCGATTTGAAAACTGTTAATGTAGAATTAAGCTCGCACCTTTCCTGAATTCAAATCTGCTTTTGGAGTTGAGCTGCGACTTGTAGTTTTCGAGAAAATGGAATTTTTGTATAGCTCTTCGAGGTAGTCAGGAATTCCAATGCAACCCCTGTAAAAATTTGAAAATTTTTTTTCATCCCCGATTTGAAAACTGTTAATGTAGAACTAAGCTCGCAACTTTCCTGAATTCAAATCTGCTTTTGGGGTTGAGCTGCGACTTATAGTTTTCGAGAAAATGGAATTTTTGTATAGCTCTTCGAGGTAGTCAGGAATTCCAATGCAACCCCTGTAAAAATTTGAAAATTTTTTTTTCATCCCCGATTTGAAAACTGTTTATGTAGAATTAAGCTCGCACCTTTCCTGAATTCAAATCTGCTTTTGGGGTTGAGCTGCGACTTATAGTTTTCGAGAAAATGGAATTTTTGTATAGCTCTTCGAGGTAGTCAGGAATTCCAATGCAAACCCCTGTAAAAATTTGAAAATTTTTTTTTCATCCCCGATTTGAAAACTGTTTATGTAGAATTAAGCTCTTACCCTTCCTGAATTCAAATCTGCTTTTGGGGTTGAGCTGCGACTTACAGTTTTCGAGAAAATGGAATTTTTGTATAGCTCTTCGAGGTAGTCAGGAATTCCAATGCAACCCCTGTAAAAATTTTAAAATTTTTTTTCATCCCCGATTTGAAAACTGTTTATCTAGAATTAAGCTCGCACCTTTCCTGAATTCAAATCTGCTTTTGGGGTTGAGCTGCGACTTATAGTTTTCGAGAAAATGGAATTTTTGTATAGCTCTTCGAGCTAGTCAGGAATTCCAATGCAACCCCTGTAAAAATTTGAAAATTTTTGTTTCATCCCCGATTTGAAAACTGTTAATGTAGAATTAAGCTCGCACCTTTCCTGAATTCAAATCTGCTTTTGGGGTTGAGCTGCGACTTATAGTTTTCGAGAAAATGGAATTTTTGTATAGCTCTTCGAGGTAGTCAGGAATTCCAATGCAACCCCTGTAAAAATTTGAAAATTTTTTTTTCATCCCCGATTTGAAAACTGTTTATGTAGAATTAAGCTCGCTCCCTTCCTGAATTCAAATCTACTTTTGGGGTTGAGCTGCGACTTACAGTTTTCGAGAAAATGGAATTTTTGTATAGCTCTTCGAGGTAGTCAGGAATTCCAATGCAATCCCTGTAAAAATTTGAAAATTTTTTTTCATCCCCGATTTGAAAACTGTTAATGTAGAATTAAGCTCGCACCTTTCCTGAATTCAAATCTGCTTTTGGAGTTGAGCTGCGACTTGTAGTTTTCGAGAAAATGGAATTTTTGTATAGCTCTTCGAGGTAGTCAGGAATTCCAATGCAACCCCTGTAAAAATTTGAAAATTTTTTTTCATCCCCGTTTTGAAAACTGTTAATGTAGAACTAAGCTCGCACCTTTCCTGAATTCAAATCTGCTTTTGGGGTTGAGCTGCGACTTATAGTTTTCGAGAAAATGGAATTTTTGTATAGCTCTTCGAGGTAGTCAGGAATTCCAATGCAACCCCTGTAAAAATTTGAAAATTTTTTTTCATCCCCGATTTGAAAACTGTTAATGTAGAATTAAACTCGCACCTTTCCTGAATTCAAATCCGCTTTTGGGGTTGAGCTGCGACTTATAGTTTTCGAGAAAATGGAATTTTTGTATAGCTCTTCGAGGTAGTCAGGAATTGCAATGCAATCCCTGTAAAAATTTGAAAATTTTTTTTTCATCCCCGATTTGAAAACTGTTTATGTAGAATTAAGCTCGCACCTTTCCTGAATTCAAATCTGCTTTTGGGGTTGAGCTGCGACTTATAGTTTTCGAGAAAATGGAATTTTTGTATAGCTCTTCGAGGTAGTCAGGAATTCCAATGCAAACCCCTGTAAAAATTTGAAAATTTTTTTTTCATCCCCGATTTGAAAACTGTTTATGTAGAATTAAGCTCGCACCTTTCCTGAATTCAAATCTGCTTTTGGGGTTGAGCTGCGACTTATAGTTTTCGAGAAAATGGAATTTTTGTATAGCTCTTCGAGGTAGTCAGGAATTCCAATGCAACCCCTGTAAAAATTTGAAAATTTTTGTTTCATCCCCGATTTGAAAACTGTTAATGCAGAATTAAGCTCGCACCTTTCCTGAATTCAAATCTGCTTTTGGGGTTGAGCTGCGACTTATAGTTTTCGAGAAAATGGAATTTTTGTATAGCTCTTCGAGGTAGTCAGGAATTCCAATGCAACCCCTGTAAAAATTTGAAAATTTTTTTTTCATCCCCGATTTGAAAACTGTTTATGTAGAATTAAGCTCGCACCTTTCCTGAATTCAAATCTGCTTTTGGGGTTGAGCTGCGACTTATAGTTTTCGAGAAAATGGAATTTTTGTATAGCTCTTCGAGGTAGTCATTCCAATGCAAACCCCTGTAAAAATTTGAAAATTTTTTGTTCATCCCCGATTTGAAAACTGTTTATGTAGAATTAAGCTCGCACCTTTCCTGAATTCAAATCTGCTTTTGGGGTTGAGCTGCGACTTATAGTTTTCGAGAAAATGGAATTTTTGTATCGCTCTTCGAGGTAGTCAGGAATTCCAATGCAACCCCTGTAAAAATTTTAAAATTTTTTTTTCATCCCCGATTTGAAAACTGTTTATCTAGAATTAAGCTCGCACCTTTCCTGAATTCAAATCTGCTTTTGGGGTTGAGCTGCGACTTATAGTTTTCGAGAAAATGGAATTTTTGTATAGCTCTTCGAGGTAGTCAGGAATTCCAATGCAACCCCTGTAAAAATTTGAAAATTTTTGTTTCATCCCCGATTTGAAAACTGTTAATGTAGAATTAAGCTCGCACCTTTCCTGAATTCAAATCTGCTTTTGGGGTTGAGCTGCGACTTATAGTTTTCGAGAAAATGGAATTTTTGTATAGCTCTTCGAGGTAGTCAGGAATTCCAATGCAACCCCTGTAAAAATTTTAAAATTTTTTTTTCATCCCCGATTTGAAAACTGTTTATGTAGAATTAGGCTCGCACCTTTCCTGAATTCAAATCTGCTTTTGGGGTTGAGCTGCGACTTATAGTTTTCGAGAAAATGGAATTTTTCTATCGCTCTTCGAGGTAGTCAGGAATTCCAATCCAACCCCTGTAAAAATTTGAAAATTTTTTTTTCATCCCCGATTTGAAAACTGTTTATCTAGAATTAAGCTCGCACCTTTCCTGAATTCAAATCTGCTTTTGGGGTTGAGCTGCGACTTATAGTTTTCGAGAAAATGGAATTTTTGTATAGCTCTTCGAGGTAGTCAGGAATTCCAATGCAACCCCTGTAAAAATTTGAAAATTTTATTTTCATCCCCGATTTGAAAACTGTTTATGTAGAATTAAGCTCGCACATTTCCTGAATTCAAATCTGCTTTTGGAGTTGAGCTGCGACTTGTAGTTTTCGAGAAAATGGAATTTTTGTATAGCTCTTCGAGGTAGTCAGGAATTCCAATGCAACCCCTGTAAGAATTTGAAAATTTTTTTTTCATCCCCGATTTGAAAACTGCTTATGTAGAATTAAGCTCGCACCTTTTCTGAATTTAAATCTGCTTTTGGAGTTGAGCTGCGACTTATAGTTTTCGAGAAAATGGAATTTTTCTATCGCTCTTCGAGGTAGTCAGGAATTCCAATGCAATCCCTGTAAAAATTTGAAAATTTTTTTTCATCCCCGATTTGAAAACTGTTTATGTAGAATTAAGCTCGCACCTTTCCTGAATTCAAATCTGCTTTTGGGGTTGAGCTGCGACTTATAGTTTTCGAGAAAATGGAATTTTTGTATAGCTCTTCGAGGTAGTCAGGAATTCCAATGCAACCCCTGTAAAAATTTGAAAATTTTTTTTTCATCCCCGATTTGAAAACTGTTTATGTAGAATTAAGCTCGCACCTTTCCTGAACTCAAATCTGCTTTTGGGGTTGAGCTGCGACTTATAGTTTTCGAGAAAATGGAATTTTTCTATCGCTCTTCGAGGTAGTCAGGAATTCCAATGCAACCCCTGTAAAAATTTGAAAACTTTTTTTTCATCCCCGATTTGAAAACTGTTTATGTAGAATTAAGCTCGCACCTTTCCTGAATTCAAATCTGCTTTTGGAGTTGAGCTGCGACTTGTAGTTTTCGAGAAAATGGAATTTTTGTATAGCTCTTCGAGGTAGTCAGGAATTCCAATGCAACCCCTGTAAAAATTTGAAAATTTTTTTTCATCCCCGATTTGAAAACTGTTAATGTAGAACTAAGCTCGCACCTTTCCTGAATTCAAATCTGCTTTTGGGGTTGAGCTGCGACTTATAGTTTTCGAGAAAATGGAATTTTTGTATAGCTCTTCGAGGTAGTCAGGAATTCCAATGCAACCCCTGTAAAAATTTGAAAATTTTTTTTCATCCCCGATTTGAAAACTGTTAATGTAGAATTAAGCTCGCACCTTTCCTGAATTCAAATCCGCTTTTGGGGTTGAGCTGCGACTTATAGTTTTCGAGAAAATGGAATTTTTGTATAGCTCTTCGAGGTAGTCAGGAATTCCAATGCAACCCCTGTAAAAATTTGAAAATTTTTTTTCATCCCCGATTTGAAAACTGTTAATGTAGAACTAAGCTCGCACCTTTCCTGAATTCAAATCTGCTTTTGGGGTTGAGCTGCGACTTATAGTTTTCGAGAAAATGGAATTTTTGTATAGCTCTTCGAGGTAGTCAGGAATTCCAATGCAACCCCTGTAAAAATTTGAAAATTTTTTTTCATCCCCGATTTGAAAACTGTTAATGTAGAATTAAGCTCGCACCTTTCCTGAATTCAAATCCGCTTTTGGGGTTGAGCTGCGACTTATAGTTTTCGAGAAAATGGAATTTTTGTATAGCTCTTCGAGGTAGTCAGGAATTCCAATGCAACCCCTGTAAAAATTTGAAAATTTTTTGTTCGTCCCCGATTTGAAAACTGTTTATGTAGAATTAAGCTCGCACCTTTCCTGAATTCAAATCTGCTTTTGGGGTTGAGCTGCGACTTATAGTTTTCGAGAAAATGGAATTTTTGTATCGCTCTTCGAGGTAGTCAGGAATTCCAATGCAACCCCTGTAAAAATTTTAAAATTTTTTTTTCATCCCCGATTTGAAAACTGTTTATCTAGAATTAAGCTCGCACCTTTCCTGAATTCAAATCTGCTTTTGGGGTTGAGCTGCGACTTATAGTTTTCGAGAAAATGGAATTTTTGTATAGCTCTTCGAGGTAGTCAGGAATTCCAATGCAACCCCTGTAAAAATTTGAAAATTTTTGTTTCATCCCCGATTTGAAAACTGTTAATGTAGAATTAAGCTCGCACCTTTCCTGAATTCAAATCTGCTTTTGGGGTTGAGCTGCGACTTATAGTTTTCGAGAAAATGGAATTTTTGTATAGCTCTTCGAGGTAGTCAGGAATTCCAATGCAACCCCTGTAAAAATTTTAAAATTTTTTTTTCATCCCCGATTTGAAAACTGTTTATGTAGAATTAGGCTCGCACCTTTCCTGAATTCAAATCTGCTTTTGGGGTTGAGCTGTGACTTATAGTTTTCGAGAAAATGGAATTTTTCTATCGCTCTTCGAGGTAGTCAGGAATTCCAATCCAACCCCTGTAAAAATTTGAAAATTTTTTTTTCATCCCCGATTTGAAAACTGTTTATCTAGAATTAAGCTCGCACCTTTCCTGAATTCAAATCTGCTTTTGGGGTTGAGCTGCGACTTATAGTTTTCGAGAAAATGGAATTTTTGTATAGCTCTTCGAGGTAGTCAGGAATTCCAATGCAACCCCTGTAAGAATTTGAAAATTTTTTTTTCATCCCCGATTTGAAAACTGCTTATGTAGAATTAAGCTCGCACCTTTTCTGAATTTAAATCTGCTTTTGGAGTTGAGCTGCTTTGAAAACTTTTTTTTCATCCCCGATTTGAAAACTGTTAATGTAGAATTAAGCTCGCACCTTTCCTGAATTCAAATCTGCTTTTGGGGTTGAGCTGCGACTTATAGTTTTCGAGAAAATGGAATTTTTCTATCGCTCTTCGAGGTAGTCAGGAATTCCAATGCAACCCCTGTAAAAATTTGAAAACTTTTTTTTCATCCCCGATTTGAAAACTGTTTATGTAGAATTAAGCTCGCACCTTTCCTGAATTCAAATCTGCTTTTGGAGTTGAGCTGCGACTTGTAGTTTTCGAGAAAATGGAATTTTTGTATAGCTCTTCGAGGTAGTCAGGAATTCCAATGCAACCCCTGTAAAAATTTGAAAATTTTTTTTCATCCCCGATTTGAAAACTGTTAATGTAGAACTAAGCTCGCACCTTTCCTGAATTCAAATCTGCTTTTGGGGTTGAGCTGCGACTTATAGTTTTCGAGAAAATGGAATTTTTGTATAGCTCTTCGAGGTAGTCAGGAATTCCAATGCAACCCCTGTAAAAATTTGAAAATTTTTTTTCATCCCCGATTTGAAAACTGTTAATGTAGAATTAAGCTCGCACCTTTCCTGAATTCAAATCCGCTTTTGGGGTTGAGCTGCGACTTATAGTTTTCGAGAAAATGGAATTTTTGTATAGCTCTTCGAGGTAGTCAGGAATTCCAATGCAACCCCTGTAAAAATTTGAAAATTTTTTTTCATCCCCGATTTGAAAACTGTTAATGTAGAACTAAGCTCGCACCTTTCCTGAATTCAAATCTGCTTTTGGGGTTGAGCTGCGACTTATAGTTTTCGAGAAAATGGAATTTTTGTATAGCTCTTCGAGGTAGTCAGGAATTCCAATGCAACCCCTGTAAAAATTTGAAAATTTTTTTTCATCCCCGATTTGAAAACTGTTAATGTAGAATTAAGCTCGCACCTTTCCTGAATTCAAATCTGCTTTTGGGGTTGAGCTGCGACTTATAGTTTTCGAGAAAATGGAATTTTTGTATAGCTCTTCGAGGTAGTCAGGAATTCCAATGCAACCCCTGTAAAAATTTGAAAATTTTTTGTTCGTCCCCGATTTGAAAACTGTTTATGTAGAATTAAGCTCGCACCTTTCCTGAATTCAAATCTGCTTTTGGGGTTGAGCTGCGACTTATAGTTTTCGAGAAAATGGAATTTTTGTATCGCTCTTCGAGGTAGTCAGGAATTCCAATGCAACCCCTGTAAAAATTTTAAAATTTTTTTTTCATCCCCGATTTGAAAACTGTTTATCTAGAATTAAGCTCGCACCTTTCCTGAATTCAAATCTGCTTTTGGGGTTGAGCTGCGACTTATAGTTTTCGAGAAAATGGAATTTTTGTATAGCTCTTCGAGGTAGTCAGGAATTCCAATGCAACCCCTGTAAAAATTTGAAAATTTTTGTTTCATCCCCGATTTGAAAACTGTTAATGTAGAATTAAGCTCGCACCTTTCCTGAATTCAAATCTGCTTTTGGGGTTGAGCTGCGACTTATAGTTTTCGAGAAAATGGAATTTTTGTATAGCTCTTCGAGGTAGTCAGGAATTCCAATGCAACCCCTGTAAAAATTTTAAAATTTTTTTTTCATCCCCGATTTGAAAACTGTTTATGTAGAATTAGGCTCGCACCTTTCCTGAATTCAAATCTGCTTTTGGGGTTGAGCTGTGACTTATAGTTTTCGAGAAAATGGAATTTTTCTATCGCTCTTCGAGGTAGTCAGGAATTCCAATCCAACCCCTGTAAAAATTTGAAAATTTTTTTTTCATCCCCGATTTGAAAACTGTTTATCTAGAATTAAGCTCGCACCTTTCCTGAATTCAAATCTGCTTTTGGGGTTGAGCTGCGACTTATAGTTTTCGAGAAAATGGAATTTTTGTATAGCTCTTCGAGGTAGTCAGGAATTCCAATGCAACCCCTGTAAGAATTTGAAAATTTTTTTTTCATCCCCGATTTGAAAACTGCTTATGTAGAATTAAGCTCGCACCTTTTCTGAATTTAAATCTGCTTTTGGAGTTGAGCTGCTTTGAAAACTTTTTTTTCATCCCCGATTTGAAAACTGTTAATGTAGAATTAAGCTCGCACCTTTCCTGAATTCAAATCTGCTTTTGGGATTGAGCTGCGACTTATAGTTTTCGAGAAAATGGAATTTTTGTATAGCTCTTCGAGGTAGTCAGGAATTCCAATGCAAACCCCTGTAAAAATTTGAAAATTTTTTTTCATCCCCGATTTGAAAACTGTTAATGTAGAATTAAGCTCGCACCTTTCCTGAATTCAAATCCGCTTTTGGGGTTGAGCTGCGACTTATAGTTTTCGAGAAAATGGAATTTTTGTATAGCTCTTCGAGGTAGTCAGGAATTCTAATGCAACCCCTGTAAAAATTTGAAAATTTTTTTTTCATCCCCGATTTGAAAACTGTTTATGTAGAATTAAGCTCGCACCTTTCCTGAATTCAAATCTGCTTTTGGGGTTGAGCTGCGACTTATAGTTTTCGAGAAAATGGAATTTTTGTATAGCTCTTCGAGGTAGTCAGGAATTCCAATGCAAACCCCTGTAAAAATTTGAGAATTTTTTTTTCATCCCCGATTTGAAAACTGTTTATGTAGAATTAAGCTCGCACCTTTCCTGAATTCAAATCTGCTTTTGGGGTTGAGCTGCGACTTATAGTTTTCGAGAAAATGGAATTTTTGTATAGCTCTTCGAGGTAGTCAGGAATTCCAATGCAACCCCTGTAAAAATTTTAAAATTTTTTTTTCATCCCCGATTTGAAAACTGTTTATCTAGAATTAAGCTCGCACCTTTCCTGAATTCAAATCTGCTTTTGGGGTTGAGCTGCGACTTATAGTTTTCGAGAAAATGGAATTTTTGTATAGCTCTTCGAGGTAGTCAGGAATTCCAATGCAACCCCTGTAAAAATTTGAAAATTTTTGTTTCATCCCTGATTTGAAAACTGTTAATGTAGAATTAAGCTCGCACCTTTCCTGAATTCAAATCTGCTTTTGGGGTTGAGCTGCGACTTATAGTTTTCGAGAAAATGGAATTTTTGTACAGCTCTTCGAGGTAGTCAGGAATTCCAATGCAACCCCTGTAAAAATTTTAAAATTTTTTTTTCATCCCCGATTTGAAAACTGTTTATGTAGAATTAGGCTCGCACCTTTCCTGAATTCAAATCTGCTTTTGGGGTTGAGCTGCGACTTATAGTTTTCGAGAAAATGGAATTTTTCTATCGCTCTTCGAGGTAGTCAGGAATTCCAATGCAACCCCTGTAAAAATTTGAAAATTTTATTTTCATCCCCGATTTGAAAACTGTTTATGTAGAATTAAGCTCGCACCTTTCCTGAATTCAAATCTGCTTTTGGGGTTGAGCTGCGACTTATAGTTTTCGAGAAAATGGAATTTTTGTATAGCTCTTCGAGGTAGTCAGGAATTCCAATGCAACCCCTGTAAAAATTTGAAAATTTTATTTTCATCCCCGATTTGAAAACTGTTTATGTAGAATTAAGCTCGCACATTTCCTGAATTCAAATCTGCTTTTGGAGTTGAGCTGCGACTTGTAGTTTTCGAGAAAATGGAATTTTTGTATAGCTCTTCGAGGTAGTCAGGAATTCCAATGCAACCCCTGTAAAAATTTTAAAATTTTTTTTCATCCCCGATTTGAAAACTGTTAATGTAGAATTAAGCTCGCACCTTTCCTGAATTCAAATCCGCTTTTGGGGTTGAGCTGCGACTTATAGTTTTCGAGAAAATGGAATTTTTGTATAGCTCTTCGAGGTAGTCAGGAATTCCAATGCAACCCCTGTAAAAATTTGAAAATTTTTTTTTCATCCCCGATTTGAAAACTGTTTATGTAGAATTAAGCTCGCACATTTCCTGAATTCAAATCTGCTTTTGGGGTTGAGCTGCGACTTATAGTTTTCGAGAAAATGGAATTTTTGTATAGCTCTTCGAGGTAGTCATTCCAATGCAAACCCCTGTAAAAATTTGAAAATTTTTTTTTCATCCCCGATTTGAAAACTGTTTATGTAGAATTAGGCTCGCACCTTTCCTGAATTCAAATCTGCTTTTGGGGTTGAGCTGCGACTTATAGTTTTCGAGAAAATGGAATTATTCTATCGCTCTTCGAGGTAGTCAGGAATTCCAATCCAACCCCTGTAAAAATTTGAAAATTTTTTTTTCATCCCCGATTTGAAAACTGTTTATCTAGAATTAAGCTCGCACCTTTCCTGAATTCAAATCTGCTTTTGGGGTTGAGCTGCGACTTATAGTTTTCGAGAAAATGGAATTTTTGTATAGCTCTTCGAGGTAGTCAGGAATTCCAATGCAACCCCTGTAAAAATTTGAAAATTTTATTTTCATCCCCGATTTGAAAACTGTTTATGTAGAATTAAGCTCGCACATTTCCTGAATTCAAATCTGCTTTTGGAGTTGAGCTGCGACTTGTAGTTTTCGAGAAAATGGAATTTTTGTATAGCTCTTCGAGGTAGTCAGGAATTCCAATGCAACCCCTGTAAGAATTTGAAAATTTTTTTTTCATCCCCGATTTGAAAACTGCTTATGTAGAATTAAGCTCGCACCTTTTCTGAATTTAAATCTGCTTTTGGAGTTGAGCTGCTTTGAAAACATTTTTTTCATCCCCGATTTGAAAACTGTTAATGTAGAATTAAGCTCGCACCTTTCCTGAATTCAAATCTGCTTTTGGGATTGAGCTGCGACTTATAGTTTTCGAGAAAATGGAATTTTTGTATAGCTCTTCGAGGTAGTCAGGAATTCCAATGCAAACCCCTGTAAAAATTTGAAAATTTTTTTTCATCCCCGATTTGAAAACTGTTAATGTAGAATTAAGCTCGCACCTTTCCTGAATTCAAATCCGCTTTTGGGGTTGAGCTGCGACTTATAGTTTTCGAGAAAATGGAATTTTTGTATAGCTCTTCGAGGTAGTCAGGAATTCTAATGCAACCCCTGTAAAAATTTGAAAATTTTTTTTTCATCCCCGATTTGAAAACTGTTTATGTAGAATTAAGCTCGCACCTTTCCTGAATTCAAATCTGCTTTTGGGGTTGAGCTGCGACTTATAGTTTTCGAGAAAATGGAATTTTTGTATAGCTCTTCGAGGTAGTCAGGAATTCCAATGCAAACCCCTGTAAAAATTTGAAAATTTTTTTTTCATCCCCGATTTGAAAACTGTTTATGTAGAATTAAGCTCGCACCTTTCCTGAATTCAAATCTGCTTTTGGGGTTGAGCTGCGACTTATAGTTTTCGAGAAAATGGAATTTTTGTATCGCTCTTCGAGGTAGTCAGGAATTCCAATGCAACCCCTGTAAAAATTTTAAAATTTTTTTTTCATCCCCGATTTGAAAACTGTTTATCTAGAATTAAGCTCGCACCTTTCCTGAATTCAAATCTGCTTTTGGGGTTGAGCTGCGACTTATAGTTTTCGAGAAAATGGAATTTTTGTATAGCTCTTCGAGGTAGTCAGGAATTCCAATGCAACCCCTGTAAAAATTTGAAAATTTTTGTTTCATCCCTGATTTGAAAACTGTTAATGTAGAATTAAGCTCGCACCTTTCCTGAATTCAAATCTGCTTTTGGGGTTGAGCTGCGACTTATAGTTTTCGAGAAAATGGAATTTTTGTATAGCTCTTCGAGGTAGTCAGGAATTCCAATGCAACCCCTGTAAAAATTTTAAAATTTTTTTTTCATCCCCGATTTGAAAACTGTTTATGTAGAATTAGGCTCGCACCTTTCCTGAATTCAAATCTGCTTTTGGGGTTGAGCTGCGACTTATAGTTTTCGAGAAAATGGAATTTTTCTATCGCTCTTCGAGGTAGTCAGGAATTCCAATGCAACCCCTGTAAAAATTTGAAAATTTTATTTTCATCCCCGATTTGAAAACTGTTTATGTAGAATTAAGCTCGCACCTTTCCTGAATTCAAATCTGCTTTTGGGGTTGAGCTGCGACTTATAGTTTTCGAGAAAATGGAATTTTTGTATAGCTCTTCGAGGTAGTCAGGAATTCCAATGCAACCCCTGTAAAAATTTGAAAATTTTATTTTCATCCCCGATTTGAAAACTGTTTATGTAGAATTAAGCTCGCACATTTCCTGAATTCAAATCTGCTTTTGGAGTTGAGCTGCGACTTGTAGTTTTCGAGAAAATGGAATTTTTGTATAGCTCTTCGAGGTAGTCAGGAATTCCAATGCAACCCCTGTAAAAATTTGAAAATTTTTTTTCATCCCCGATTTGAAAACTGTTAATGTAGAATTAAGCTCGCACCTTTCCTGAATTCAAATCCGCTTTTGGGGTTGAGCTGCGACTTATAGTTTTCGAGAAAATGGAATTTTTGTATAGCTCTTCGAGGTAGTCAGGAATTCCAATGCAACCCCTGTAAAAATTTGAAAATTTTTTTTTCATCCCCGATTTGAAAACTGTTTATGTAGAATTAAGCTCGCACATTTCCTGAATTCAAATCTGCTTTTGGGGTTGAGCTGCGACTTATAGTTTTCGAGAAAATGGAATTTTTGTATAGCTCTTCGAGGTAGTCATTCCAATGCAAACCCCTGTAAAAATTTGAAAATTTTTTTTTCATCCCCGATTTGAAAACTGTTTATGTAGAATTAGGCTCGCACCTTTCCTGAATTCAAATCTGCTTTTGGGGTTGAGCTGCGACTTATAGTTTTCGAGAAAATGGAATTATTCTATCGCTCTTCGAGGTAGTCAGGAATTCCAATCCAACCCCTGTAAAAATTTGAAAATTTTTTTTTCATCCCCGATTTGAAAACTGTTTATCTAGAATTAAGCTCGCACCTTTCCTGAATTCAAATCTGCTTTTGGGGTTGAGCTGCGACTTATAGTTTTCGAGAAAATGGAATTTTTGTATAGCTCTTCGAGGTAGTCATTCCAATGCAAACCCCTGTAAAAATTTGAAAATTTTTTTTTCATCCCCGATTTGAAAACTGTTTATGTAGAATTAGGCTCGCACCTTTCCTGAATTCAAATCTGCTTTTGGGGTTGAGCTGCGACTTATAGTTTTCGAGAAAATGGAATTATTCTATCGCTCTTCGAGGTAGTCAGGAATTCCAATCCAACCCCTGTAAAAATTTGAAAATTTTTTTTTCATCCCCGATTTGAAAACTGTTTATCTAGAATTAAGCTCGCACCTTTCCTGAATTCAAATCTGCTTTTGGGGTTGAGCTGCGACTTATAGTTTTCGAGAAAATGGAATTTTTGTATAGCTCTTCGAGGTAGTCAGGAATTCCAATGCAACCCCTGTAAAAATTTGAAAATTTTATTTTCATCCCCGATTTGAAAACTTTTTATGTAGAATTAAGCTCGCACATTTCCTGAATTCAAATCTGCTTTTGGAGTTGAGCTGCGACTTGTAGTTTTCGAGAAAATGGAATTTTTGTATAGCTCTTCGAGGTAGTCAGGAATTCCAATGCAACCCCTGTAAGAATTTGAAAATTTTTTTTTCATCCCCGATTTGAAAACTGCTTATGTAGAATTAAGCTCGCACCTTTTCTGAATTTAAATCTGCTTTTGGAGTTGAGCTGCTTTGAAAACTTTTTTTTCATCCCCGATTTGAAAACTGTTAATGTAGAATTAAGCTCGCACCTTTCCTGAATTCAAATCCGCTTTTGGGGTTGAGCTGCGACTTATAGTTTTCGAGAAAATGGAATTTTTGTATAGCTCTTCGAGGTAGTCAGGAATTCTAATGCAACCCCTGTAAAAATTTGAAAATTTTTTTTTCATCCCCGATTTGAAAACTGTTTATGTAGAATTAAGCTCGCACCTTTCCTGAATTCAAATCTGCTTTTGGGGTTGAGCTGCGACTTATAGTTTTCGAGAAAATGGAATTTTTGTATAGCTCTTCGAGGTAGTCAGGAATTCCAATGCAAACCCCTGTAAAAATTTGAAAATTTTTTTTCATCCCCGATTTGAAAACTGTTAATGTAGAATTAAGCTCGCACCTTTCCTGAATTCAAATCCGCTTTTGGGGTTGAGCTGCGACTTATAGTTTTCGAGAAAATGGAATTTTTGTATAGCTCTTCGAGGTAGTCAGGAATTCTAATGCAACCCCTGTAAAAATTTGAAAATTTTTTTTTCATCCCCGATTTGAAAACTGTTTATGTAGAATTAAGCTCGCACCTTTCCTGAATTCAAATCTGCTTTTGGGGTTGAGCTGCGACTTATAGTTTTCGAGAAAATGGAATTTTTGTATAGCTCTTCGAGGTAGTCAGGAATTCCAATGCAACCCCTGTAAAAATTTGAAAATTTTATTTTCATCCCCGATTTGAAAACTGTTTATGTAGAATTAAGCTCGCACATTTCCTGAATTCAAATCTGCTTTTGGAGTTGAGCTGCGACTTGTAGTTTTCGAGAAAATGGAATTTTTGTATAGCTCTTCGAGGTAGTCAGGAATTCCAATGCAACCCCTGTAAAAATTTGAAAATTTTTTTTCATCCCCGATTTGAAAACTGTTAATGTAGAATTAAGCTCGCACCTTTCCTGAATTCAAATCCGCTTTTGGGGTTGAGCTGCGACTTATAGTTTTCGAGAAAATGGAATTTTTGTATAGCTCTTCGAGGTAGTCAGGAATTCCAATGCAACCCCTGTAAAAATTTGAAAATTTTTTTTTCATCCCCGATTTGAAAACTGTTTATGTAGAATTAAGCTCGCACATTTCCTGAATTCAAATCTGCTTTTGGGGTTGAGCTGCGACTTATAGTTTTCGAGAAAATGGAATTTTTGTATAGCTCTTCGAGGTAGTCATTCCAATGCAAACCCCTGTAAAAATTTGAAAATTTTTTTTTCATCCCCAATTTGAAAACTGTTTATGTAGAATTAAGCTCGCACATTTCCTGAATTCAAATCTGCTTTTGGAGTTGAGCTGCGACTTGTAGTTTTCGAGAAAATGGAATTTTTGTATCGCTCTTCGAGGTAGTCAGGAATTCCAATGCAACCCCTGTAAGAATTTGAAAATTTTTTTTTCATCCCCGATTTGAAAACTGCTTATGTAGAATTAAGCTCGCACCTTTTCTGAATTTAAATCTGCTTTTGGAGTTGAGCTGCGACTTATAGTTTTCGAGAAAATGGAATTTTTCTATCGCTCTTCGAGGTAGTCAGGAATTCCAATGCAACCCCTGTAAAAATTTGAAAATTTTTTTTTCATCCCCGATTTGAAAACTGTTTATCTAGAATTAAGCTCGCACCTTTCCTGAATTCAAATCTGCTTTTGGGGTTGAGCTGCGACTTATAGTTTTCGAGAAAATGGAATTTTTGTATAGCTCTTCGAGGTAGTCAGGAATTCCAATGCAACCCCTGTAAAAATTTGAAAATTTTATTTTCATCCCCGATTTGAAAACTGTTTATGTAGAATTAAGCTCGCACATTTCCTGAATTCAAATCTGCTTTTGGAGTTGAGCTGCGACTTGTAGTTTTCGAGAAAATGGAATTTTTGTATAGCTCTTCGAGGTAGTCAGGAATTCCAATGCAACCCCTGTAAGAATTTGAAAATTTTTTTTTCATCCCCGATTTGAAAACTGCTTATGTAGAATTAAGCTCGCACCTTTTCTGAATTTAAATCTGCTTTTGGAGTTGAGCTGCTTTGAAAACTTTTTTTTCATCCCCGATTTGAAAACTGTTAATGTGGAATTAAGCTCGCACCTTTCCTGAATTCAAATCTGCTTTTGGGATTGAGCTGCGACTTATAGTTTTCGAGAAAATGGAATTTTTGTATAGCTCTTCGAGGTAGTCAGGAATTCCAATGCAAACCCCTGTAAAAATTTGAAAATTTTTTTTCATCCCCGATTTGAAAACTGTTAATGTAGAATTAAGCTCGCACCTTTCCTGAATTCAAATCCGCTTTTGGGGTTGAGCTGCGACTTATAGTTTTCGAGAAAATGGAATTTTTGTATAGCTCTTCGAGGTAGTCAGGAATTCCAATGCAACCCCTGTAAAAATTTGAAAATTTTTTTTTCATCCCCGATTTGAAAACTGTTTATGTAGAATTAAGCTCGCACCTTTCCTGAATTCAAATCTGCTTTTGGGGTTGAGCTGCGACTTATAGTTTTCGAGAAAATGGAATTTTTGTATAGCTCTTCGAGGTAGTCAGGAATTCCAATGCAACCCCTGTAAAAATTTGAAAATTTTTTTTTCATCCCCGATTTGAAAACTGTTTATGTAGAATTAAGCTCGCACCTTTCCTGAATTCAAATCTGCTTTTGGAGTTGAGCTGCGACTTATAGTTTTCGAGAAAATGGAATTTTTGTATCGCTCTTCGAGGTAGTCAGGAATTCCAATGCAACCCCTGTAAAAATTTGAAAATTTTTTTTTCATCCCCGATTTGAAAACTGTTTATGTAGAATTAAGCTCGCACCCTTCCTGAATTCAAATCTGCTTTTGGGGTTGAGCTGCGACTTACAGTTTTCGAGAAAATGGAATTTTTGTATAGCTCTTCGAGGTAGTCAGGAATTCCAATGCAACCCCTGTAAAAATTTGAAAATTTTTTTTTCATCCCCGATTTGAAAACTGTTTATGTAGAATTAAGCTCGCACCTTTCCTGAATTCAAATCTGCTTTTGGGGTTGAGCTGCGACTTATAGTTTTCGAGAAAATGGAATTTTTCTATCGCTCTTCGAGGTAGTCAGGAATTCCAATCCAACCCCTGTAAAAATTTGAAATTTTTTTTTTCATCCCCGATTTGAAAACTGTTTAAGTAGAATTAAGCTCGCACCTTTCCTGAACTCAAATCTGCTTTTGGGGTTGAGCTGCGACTTATAGTTTTCGAGAAAATGGAATTTTTGTATAGCTCTTCGAGGTAGTCAGGAATTCCAATGCAACCCCTGTAAAAATTTGAAAATTTTTTTTTCATCCCCGATTTGAAAACTGTTTATGTAGAATTAAGCTCGCACCCTTCCTGAATTCAAATCTGCTTTTGGGGTTGAGCTGCGACTTACAGTTTTCGAGAAAATGGAATTTTTGTATAGCTCTTCGAGGTAGTCAGGAATTCCAATGCAACCCCTGTAAAAATTTGAAAATTTTTTTTTCATCCCCGATTTGAAAACTGTTTATGTAGAATTAAGCTCGCACCTTTCCTGAATTCAAATCTGCTTTTGGGGTTGAGCTGCGACTTATAGTTTTCGAGAAAATGGAATTTTTGTATAGCTCTTCGAGGTAGTCAGGAATTCCAATGCAACCCCTGTAAAAATTTGAAAATTTTTTTTTCATCCCCGATTTGAAAACTGTTTATGTAGAATTAAGCTCGCACCTTTCCTGAAATCAAATCTGCTTTTGGGGTTGAGCTGCGACTTATAGTTTTCGAGAAAATGGAATTTTTGTATAGCTCTTCGAGGTAGTCAGGAATTCCAATGCAACCCCTGTAAAAATTTGAAAATTTTTTTTTCATCCCCGATTTGAAAACTGTTTATGTAGAATTAAGCTCGCACCTTTCCTGAATTCAAATCTGCTTTTGGGGTTGAGCTGCGACTTATAGTTTTCGAGAAAATGGAATTTTTGTATAGCTCTTCGAGGTAGTCAGGAATTCCAATGCAACCCCTGTAAAAATTTGAAAATTTTTTTTTCATCCCCGATTTGAAAACTGTTTATGTAGAATTAAGCTCGCACCTTTCCTGAATTCAAATCTGCTTTTGGAGTTGAGCTGCGACTTGTAGTTTTCGAGAAAATGGAATTTTTGTATAGCTCTTCGAGGTAGTCAGGAATTCCAATGCAACCCCTGTAAGAATTTGAAAATTTTTTTTTCATCCCCGATTTGAAAACTGCTTATGTAGAATTAAGCTCGCACCTTTTCTGAATTTAAATCTGCTTTTGGAGTTGAGCTGCTTTGAAAACTTTTTTTTCATCCCCGATTTGAAAACTGTTAATGTGGAATTAAGCTCGCACCTTTCCTGAATTCAAATCTGCTTTTGGGATTGAGCTGCGACTTATAGTTTTCGAGAAAATGGAATTTTTGTATAGCTCTTCGAGGTAGTCAGGAATTCCAATGCAAACCCCTGTAAAAATTTGAAAATTTTTTTTCATCCCCGATTTGAAAACTGTTAATGTAGAATTAAGCTCGCACCTTTCCTGAATTCAAATCCGCTTTTGGGGTTGAGCTGCGACTTATAGTTTTCGAGAAAATGGAATTTTTGTATAGCTCTTCGAGGTAGTCAGGAATTCCAATGCAACCCCTGTAAAAATTTGAAAATTTTTTTTTCATCCCCGATTTGAAAACTGTTTATGTAGAATTAAGCTCGCACCTTTCCTGAATTCAAATCTGCTTTTGGGGTTGAGCTGCGACTTATAGTTTTCGAGAAAATGGAATTTTTGTATAGCTCTTCGAGGTAGTCAGGAATTCCAATGCAACCCCTGTAAAAATTTGAAAATTTTTTTTTCATCCCCGATTTGAAAACTGTTTATGTAGAATTAAGCTCGCACCCTTCCTGAATTCAAATCTGCTTTTGGGGTTGAGCTGCGACTTACAGTTTTCGAGAAAATGGAATTTTTGTATAGCTCTTCGAGGTAGTCAGGAATTCCAATGCAACCCCTGTAAAAATTTGAAAATTTTTTTTTCATCCCCGATTTGAAAACTGTTTATGTAGAATTAAGCTCGCACCTTTCCTGAATTCAAATCTGCTTTTGGGGTTGAGCTGCGACTTATAGTTTTCGAGAAAATGGAATTTTTCTATCGCTCTTCGAGGTAGTCAGGAATTCCAATCCAACCCCTGTAAAAATTTGAAATTTTTTTTTTCATCCCCGATTTGAAAACTGTTTAAGTAGAATTAAGCTCGCACCTTTCCTGAACTCAAATCTGCTTTTGGGGTTGAGCTGCGACTTATAGTTTTCGAGAAAATGGAATTTTTGTATAGCTCTTCGAGGTAGTCAGGAATTCCAATGCAACCCCTGTAAAAATTTGAAAATTTTTTTTTCATCCCCGATTTGAAAACTGTTTATGTAGAATTAAGCTCGCACCCTTCCTGAATTCAAATCTGCTTTTGGGGTTGAGCTGCGACTTACAGTTTTCGAGAAAATGGAATTTTTGTATAGCTCTTCGAGGTAGTCAGGAATTCCAATGCAACCCCTGTAAAAATTTGAAAATTTTTTTTTCATCCCCGATTTGAAAACTGTTTATGTAGAATTAAGCTCGCACCTTTCCTGAATTCAAATCTGCTTTTGGGGTTGAGCTGCGACTTATAGTTTTCGAGAAAATGGAATTTTTGTATAGCTCTTCGAGGTAGTCAGGAATTCCAATGCAACCCCTGTAAAAATTTGAAAATTTTTTTTTCATCCCCGATTTGAAAACTGTTTATGTAGAATTAAGCTCGCACCTTTCCTGAAATCAAATCTGCTTTTGGGGTTGAGCTGCGACTTATAGTTTTCGAGAAAATGGAATTTTTGTATAGCTCTTCGAGGTAGTCAGGAATTCCAATGCAACCCCTGTAAAAATTTGAAAATTTTTTTTTCATCCCCGATTTGAAAACTGTTTATGTAGAATTAAGCTCGCACCTTTCCTGAATTCAAATCTGCTTTTGGGGTTGAGCTGCGACTTATAGTTTTCGAGAAAATGGAATTTTTGTATAGCTCTTCGAGGTAGTCAGGAATTCCAATGCAACCCCTGTAAAAATTTGAAAATTTTTTTTTCATCCCCGATTTGAAAACTGTTTATGTAGAATTAAGCTCGCACCTTTCCTGAATTCAAATCTGCTTTTGGAGTTGAGCTGCGACTTATAGTTTTCGAGAAAATGGAATTTTTGTATAGCTCTTCGAGGTAGTCAGGAATTCCAATGCAACCCCTGTAAAAATTTGAAAATTTTTTTTTCATCCCCGATTTGAAAACTGTTTATGTAGAATTAAGCTCGCACCCTTCCTGAATTCAAATCTGCTTTTGGGGTTGAGCTGCGACTTACAGTTTTCGAGAAAATGGAATTTTTGTATAGCTCTTCGAGGTAGTCAGGAATTCCAATGCAACCCCTGTAAAAATTTGAAAATTTTTTTTTCATCCCCGATTTGAAAACTGTTTATGTAGAATTAAGCTCGCACCTTTCCTGAATTCAAATCTGCTTTTGGGGTTGAGCTGCGACTTATAGTTTTCGAGAAAATGGAATTTTTCTATCGCTCTTCGAGGTAGTCAGGAATTCCAATCCAACCCCTGTAAAAATTTGAAATTTTTTTTTTCATCCCCGATTTGAAAACTGTTTAAGTAGAATTAAGCTCGCACCTTTCCTGAACTCAAATCTGCTTTTGGGGTTGAGCTGCGACTTATAGTTTTCGAGAAAATGGAATTTTTGTATAGCTCTTCGAGGTAGTCAGGAATTCCAATGCAACCCCTGTAAAAATTTGAAAATTTTTTTTTCATCCCCGATTTGAAAACTGTTTATGTAGAATTAAGCTCGCACCCTTCCTGAATTCAAATCTGCTTTTGGGGTTGAGCTGCGACTTACAGTTTTCGAGAAAATGGAATTTTTGTATAGCTCTTCGAGGTAGTCAGGAATTCCAATGCAACCCCTGTAAAAATTTGAAAATTTTTTTTTCATCCCCGATTTGAAAACTGTTTATGTAGAATTAAGCTCGCACCTTTCCTGAATTCAAATCTGCTTTTGGGGTTGAGCTGCGACTTATAGTTTTCGAGAAAATGGAATTTTTGTATAGCTCTTCGAGGTAGTCAGGAATTCCAATGCAACCCCTGTAAAAATTTGAAAATTTTTTTTTCATCCCCGATTTGAAAACTGTTTATGTAGAATTAAGCTCGCACCTTTCCTGAAATCAAATCTGCTTTTGGGGTTGAGCTGCGACTTATAGTTTTCGAGAAAATGGAATTTTTGTATAGCTCTTCGAGGTAGTCAGGAATTCCAATGCAACCCCTGTAAAAATTTGAAAATTTTTTTTTCATCCCCGATTTGAAAACTGTTTATGTAGAATTAAGCTCGCACCCTTCCTGAATTCAAATCTGCTTTTGGGGTTGAGCTGCGACTTACAGTTTTCGAGAAAATGGAATTTTTGTATAGCTCTTCGAGGTAGTCAGGAATTCCAATGCAACCCCTGTAAAAATTTGAAAATTTTTTTTTCATCCCCGATTTGAAAACTGTTTATGTAGAATTAAGCTCGCACCTTTCCTGAATTCAAATCTGCTTTTGGGGTTGAGCTGCGACTTATAGTTTTCGAGAAAATGGAATTTTTGTATAGCTCTTCGAGGTAGTCAGGAATTCCAATGCAACCCCTGTAAAAATTTGAAAATTTTTTTTTCATCCCCGATTTGAAAACTGTTTATGTAGAATTAAGGTCGCACCTTTCCTGAACTCAAATCTGCTTCTGGGGTTGAGCTGCGACTTATAGTTGTCGAGAAAATGGAATTTTTCTATCGCTCTTCGAGGTAGTCAGGAATTCCAATGCAACCCCTGTAAAAATTTGAAAATTTTTTTTCATCCACGATTTGAAAACTGTTAATGTAGAATTAAAGTCGCACCTTTCCTGAATTCAAATCCGCTTTTGGGGTTGAGCTGCGACTTATAGTTTTCGAGAAAATGGAATTTTTGTATAGCTCTTCGAGGTAGTCAGGAATTCCAATTCCCTGTAAAAATTTGAAAATTTTTTTTTCATCCCCGATTTGAAAACTGTTAATGTAGAACTAAGCTCGCACCTTTCCTGAATTCAAATCTGCTTTTGGGGTTGAGCTGCGACTTATAGTTTTCGAGAAAATGGAATTTTTGTATAGCTCTTCGAGGTAGTCAGGAACTCCAATGCAACCCCTGTAAAAATTTGAAAATTTTTTTTCATCCACGATTTGAAAACTGTTAATGTAGAATTAAGGTCGCACCTTTCCTGAATTCAAATCCGCTTTTGGGGTTGAGCTGCGACTTATAGTTTTCGAGAAAATGGAATTTTTGTATAGCTCTTCGAGGTAGTCAGGAATTCCAATGCAACCCTGTAAAAATTTGAAAATTTTTTTTTCATCCCCGATTTGAAAACTGTTTATGTAGAATTAAGCTCGCACCTTTCCTGAATTCAAATCTGCTTTTGGGGTTGAGCTGCGACTTATAGTTTTCGAGAAAATGGAATTTTTGTATAGCTCTTCGAGGTAGTCAGGAATTCCAATGCAAACCCCTGTAAAAATTTGAAAATTTTTTTTTCATCCCCGATTTGAAAACTGTTTATGTAGAATTAAGCTCGCACCTTTCCTGAACTCAAATCTGCTTTTGGGGTTGAGCTGCGACTTATAGTTTTCGAGAAAATGGAATTTTTCTATCGCTCTTCGAGGTAGTCAGGAATTCCAATGCAACCCCTGTAAAAATTTGAAAATTTTTTTTTCATCCCCGATTTGAAAACTGTTAATGTAGAACTAAGCTCGCACCTTTCCTGAATTCAAATCTGCTTTTGGGGTTGAGCTGCGACTTATAGTTTTCGAGAAAATGGAATTTTTGTATAGCTCTTCGAGGTAGTCAGGAATTCCAATGCAAACCCCTGTAAAAATTTGAAAATTTTTTTTTCATCCCCGATTTGAAAACTGTTTATGTAGAATTAAGCTCGCACCTTTCCTGAACTCAAATCTGCTTTTGGGGTTGAGCTGCGACTTATAGTTTTCGAGAAAATGGAATTTTTCTATCGCTCTTCGAGGTAGTCAGGAATTCCAATGCAACCCCTGTAAAAATTTGAAAATTTTTTTTTCATCCCCGATTTGAAAACTGTTTATGTAGAATTAAGCTCGCACCTTTCCTGAACTCAAATCTGCTTTTGGGGTTGAGCTGCGACTTATAGTTTTCGAGAAAATGGAATTTTTGTATAGCTCTTCGAGGTAGTCAGGAATTCCAATGCAACCCCTGTAAAAATTTGAAAATTCTTTTTTCATCCCCGATTTGAAAACTGTTTATCGAGAATTAAGCTCGCACCTTTCCTGAATTCAAATCTGCTTTTGGGGTTGAGCTGCGACTTATAGTTTTCGAGAAAATGGAATTTTTGTATAGCTCTTCGAGGTAGTCAGGAATTCCAATGCAACCCCTGTAAGAATTTGAAAATTTTTTTTTCATCCCCGATTTGAAAACTGTTTATGTAGAATTAAGCTCGCACCTTTCCTGAATTCAAATCTGCTTTTGGAGTTGAGCTGCGAGTTATAGTTTTCGAGAAAATGGGATTTTTGTATTGCTCTTCGAGGTAGCCAGCAATTCCAATGCAACCCCTGTAAAATTTTGAAAATTTTTTTTTCATCCCCGATTTGAAAATTGCTTATGTAGAATTAAGCTCGCACCTTTCCTGAATTCAAATCTGCTTTTGGAGTTGAGCTGCGAGTTATAGTTTTCGAGAAAATGGGATTTTTGTATCGCTCTTCGAGGTAGCCAGGAATTCCAATGCAACCCCTGTAAAAATTTGAAATTTTTTTTTTCATCCTACATTTGAAAATTGCTTATGTAGAATTAAGCTCGCACCTTTCCTGAATTCAAATCTGCTTTTGGAGTTGAGCTGCGAGTTATAGTTTTCGAGAAAATTGGATTTTTGTATGGCTCTTCGAGTTAGCCAGGAATTCCAATGCAACCCCTGTAAAAATTTGAAAATTTTTTTTTCATCTCCGATTTGAAAATTGCTTATGTAGAATTAAGCTCGCACATTTCCTGAATACAAATCTGCTTTTGGAGTTGAGCTGCGAGTTATAGTTTTCGAGAAAATGGGATTTTTGTATCGCTCTTCGAGGTAGCCAGGAATTCCAATGCAACCCCTGTAAAAATTTGAAAATTTTTTTTTCATCCCCGATTTGAAAATTGCTTATGTAGAATTAAGCTCGCACCTTTCCTGAATTCAAATCTGCTTTTGGAGTTGAGTTGCGAGTTATAGCTTTAGAGAAAATGTAATTTTTGTATGGCTTTCGAGGTAGTCAGGAATTCCAAATCAACCCCTGTAAAAATTTGAAATTTTTTTTTTCATCCCCGATTTGAAAACTGTTTATGTAGAATTAAGCTCGCACATTTCCTGAATACAAATCTGCTTTTGGGGTTGAGCTGCGACTTATAGTTTTCGAGAAAATGGAATTTTTGTATAGCTCTTCGAGGTAGTTAGGAATTCGAATGCAACCCCTGTAAAAATTTGAAAATTTTTTTTTCATCCCCGATTTGAAAAGTGTTTATGTAGAATTAAGCTCGCACCTTTCCTGAATTCAAATCTGCTTTTGAAGTTGAGCTGCGACTTTTAGTTTTCGAGAAAATGGAATTTTTGTATAGCTCTTCGAGGTAGTCAGGAATTCCAATGCAACCCCTGTAAAAATTTGAAAATTTTTTTTTCATCCCCGATTTGAAAACTGTTTATGTAGAATTAAGCTCGCACCTTTCCTGAATTCAAATCTGCTTTTGGAGTTGAGCTGCCAGTTATAGTTTTCGAGAAAATGGGATTTTTGTATCGCTCTTCGAGGTAGCCAGGAATTCCAATGCAACCCCTGTAAAAATTTGAAATTTTTTTTTTCATCCTACATTTGAAAATTGCTTATGTAGAATTAAGCTCGCACCTTTCCTGAATTCAAATCTGCTTTTGGAGTTGAGCTGCGAGTTATAGTTTTCGAGACAATTGGATTTTTGTATGGCTCTTCGAGTTAGCCAGGAATTCCAATGCAACCCCTGTAAAAATTTGAAAATTTTTTTTTCATCTCCGATTTGAAAATTGCTTATGTAGAATTAAGCTCGCACATTTCCTGAATACAAATCTGCTTTTGGAGTTGAGCTGCGAGTTATAGTTTTCGAGAAAATGGGATTTTTGTATCGCTCTTCGAGGTAGCCAGGAATTCCAATGCAACCCCTGTAAAAATTTGAAAATTTTTTTTTCATCCCCGATTTGAAAAGTGTTTATGTAGAATTAAGCTCGCACCTTTCCTGAATTCAAATCTGCTTTTGAAGTTGAGCTGCGACTTTTAGTTTTCGAGAAAATGGAATTTTTGTATAGCTCTTCGAGGTAGTCAGGAATTCCAATGCAACCCCTGTAAAAATTTGAAAATTTTTTTTTCATCCCCGATTTGAAAACTGTTTATGTAGAATTAAGCTCGCACGAGAATTAAGCTCGCACCTTTCCTGAATTCAAATCTGCTTTTGGAGTTGAGCTGCGAGTTATAGTTTTCGAGAAAATGGGATTTTTGTATCGCTCTTCGAGGTAGCCAGGAATTCCAATGCAACCCCTGTAAAAATTTGAAATTTTTTTTTTCATCCTACATTTGAAAATTGCTTATGTAGAATTAAGCTCGCACCTTTCCTGAATTCAAATCTGCTTTTGGAGTTGAGCTGCGAGTTATAGTTTTCGAGAAAATTGGATTTTTGTATGGCTCTTCGAGTTAGCCAGGAATTCCAATGCAACCCCTGTAAAAATTTGAAAATTTTTTTTTCATCTCCGATTTGAAAATTGCTTATGTAGAATTAAGCTCGCACATTTCCTGAATACAAATCTGCTTTTGGAGTTGAGCTGCGAGTTATAGTTTTCGAGAAAATGGGATTTTTGTATCGCTCTTCGAGGTAGCCAGGAATTCCAATGCAACCCCTGTAAAAATTTGAAAATTTTTTTTTCATCCCCGATTTGTTAATTGCTTATGTAGAATTAAGCTCGCACCTTTCCTGAATTCAAATCTGCTTTTGGAGTTGAGTTGCGAGTTATAGCTTTAGAGAAAATGTAATTTTTGTATGGCTTTCGAGGTAGTCAGGAATTCCAAATCAACCCCTGTAAAAATTTGAAATTTTTTTTTTCATCCCCGATTTGAAAACTGTTTATGTAGAATTAAGCTCGCACATTTCCTGAATACAAATCTGCTTTTGGGGTTGAGCTGCGACTTATAGTTTTCGAGAAAATGGAATTTTTGTATAGCTCTTCGAGGTAGTTAGGAATTCGAATGCAACCCCTGTAAAAAATTTAAAATTTTTTTTTCATCCCCGATTTGAAAAGTGTTTATGTAGAATTAAGCTCGCACCTTTCCTGAATTCAAATCTGCTTTTGAAGTTGAGCTGCGACTTTTAGTTTTCGAGAAAATGGAATTTTTGTATAGCTCTTCGAGGTAGTCAGGAATTCCAATGCAACCCCTGTAAAAATTTGAAATTTTTTTTTCATCCCCGATTTGAAAACTGTTTATGTAGAATTAAGCTCGCACCTTTCCTGAATTCAAATCTGCTTTTGGAGTTGAGCTGCGACTTTTAGTTTTCGAGAAAATGGGATTTTTGTATCGCTCTTCGAGGTAGCCAGGAATTCCAATGCAACCCCTGTAAAAATTTGAAAATTTTTTTTTCATCCCCGATTTGAAAACTGTTTATGTAGAATTAAGCTCGCACCTTTCCTGAATTCAAATCTGCTTTTGGAGTTGAGCTGCGACTTATAGTTTTCGAGAAAATTGAATTTTTGTATCGCTCTTCGAGGTAGTCAGGAATTCCTGTAAAAAGTTGAAAATTTTTTTTTCATCCCCGATTTGAAAACTGTTTATGTAGAATTAAGCTCGCACATTTCCTGAATTCAAATCTGCTTTTGGAGTTGAGCTGCGAGTTATAGTTTTCGAGAAAATGGGATTTTTGTATCGCTCTTCGAGGTAGCCAGCAATTCCAATGCAACCCCTGTAAAATTTTGAAAATTTTTTTTTCATCCCCGATTTGAAAATTGCTTATGTAGAATTAAGCTCGCACCTTTCCTGAATTCAAATCTGCTTTTGGAGTTGAGCTGCGAGTTATAGTTTTCGAGAAAATGGGATTTTTGTATCGCTCTTCGAGGTAGCCAGGAATTCCAATGCAACCCCTGTAAAAATTTGAAATTTTTTTTTTCATCCCCCATTTGAAAATTGCTTATGTAGAATTAAGCTCGCACCTTTCCTGAATTCAAATCTGCTTTTGGAGTTGAGCTGCGAGTTATAGTTTTCGAGAAAATTGGATTTTTGTATGGCTCTTCGAGTTAGCCAGGAATTCCAATGCAACCCCTGTAAAAATTTGAAAATTTTTTTTTCATCTCCGATTTGAAAATTGCTTATGTAGAATTAAGCTCGCACATTTCCTGAATTCAAATCTGCTTTTGGAGTTGAGCTGCGAGTTATAGTTTTCGAGAAAATGGGATTTTTGTATCGCTCTTCGAGGTAGCCAGGAATTCCAATGCAACCCCTGTAAAAATTTGAAAATTTTTTTTTCATCCCCGATTTGAAAATTGCTTATGTAGAATTAAGCTCGCACCTTTCCTGAATTCAAATCTGCTTTTGGAGTTGAGTTGCGAGTTATAGTTTTCGAGAAAATGGGATTTTTGTATGGCTTTCGAGGTAGTCAGGAATTCCAAATCAACCCCTGTAAAAATTTGAAATTTTTTTTTTCATCCCCGATTTGAAAACTGTTTATGTAGAATTAAGCTCGCACATTTCCTGAATACAAATCTGCTTTTGGGGTTGAGCTGCGACTTATAGTTTTCGAGAAAATGGAATTTTTGTATAGCTCTTCGAGGTAGTTAGGAATTCGAATGCAACCCCTGTAAAAATTTGAAAATTTTTTTTTCATCCCCGATTTGAAAAGTGTTTATGTAGAATTAAGCTCGCACCTTTCCTGAATTCAAATCTGCTTTTGAAGTTGAGCTGCGACTTTTAGTTTTCGAGAAAATGGAATTTTTGTATAGCTCTTCGAGGTAGTCAGGAATTCCAATGCAACCCCTGTAAAAATTTGAAAATTTTTTTTTCATCCCCGATTTGAAAACTGTTTATGTAGAATTAAGCTCGCACCTTTCCTGAATTCAAATCTGCTTTTGGGGTTGAGCTGCGACTTATAGTTTTCGAGAAAATGGAATTTTTGTATAGCTCTTTTCGAGGTAGTTAGGAATTCGAATGCAACCCGTGTAAAAATTTGAAAATTTTATTTTCATCCCCGATTTGAAAACTGTTTATGGAGAATTAAGCTCGCACATTTCCTGAATACAAATCTGCTTTTGGGGTTGAGCTGCGACTTATAGTTTTCGAGAAAATGGAATTTTTGTATCGCTCTTCGAGGTAGTCAGTAATTCCTGTAAAAAGTTGAAAATTTTTTTTTCATCCCCGATTTGAAAACTGTTTATGTAGAGTTAAGCTCGCACCTTTCCTGAATTCAAATCTGCTTTTGGGGCTGAGCTGCGACTTATAGTTTTCGAGAAAATGGAATTTTTGTATAGCTCTTCGAGGTAGTCAGGAATTCCAATGCAACCCCTGTAAAAATTTGAAATTTTTTTTTTCATCCCCGATTTGAAAACTGTTTATGTAGAATTAAGCTCGCACCTTTCCTGAATTCAAATCTGCTTTTGGAGTTGAGCTGCGACTTATAGTTTTCGAGAAAATGGAATTTTTGTATCGCTCTTCGAGGTAGTCAGGAATTCCTGTAAAAAGTTGAAAATTTTTTTTTCATCCCCGATTTGAAAACTGTTTATGTAGAATTAAGCTCGCACATTTCCTGAATTCAAATCTGCTTTTGGAGTTGAGCTGCGAGTTATAGTTTTCGAGAAAATGGGATTTTTGTATCGCTCTTCGAGGTAGCCAGGAATTCCAATGCAACCCCTGTAAAAATTTGAAATTTTTTTTTTCATCCCCCATTTGAAAATTGCTTATGTAGAATTAAGCTCGCACCTTTCCTGAATTCAAATCTGCTTTTGGAGTTGAGCTGCGAGTTATAGTTTTCGAGAAAATTGGATTTTTGTATGGCTTTCGAGGTAGTCAGGAATTCCAAATCAACCCCTGTAAAAATTTGAAATTTTTTTTTTCATCCCCGATTTGAAAACTGTTTATGTAGAATTAAGCTCGCACATTTCCTGAATTCAAATCTGCTTTTGGGGTTGAGCTGCGACTTATAGTTTTCGAGAAAATGGAATTTTTGTATAGCTCTTCGAGGTAGTTAGGAATTCGAATGCAACCCCTGTAAAAATTTGAAAATTTTTTTTTCATCCCCTATTTGAAAAGTGTTTATGTAGAATTAAGCTCGCACCTTTCCTGAATTCAAATCTGCTTTTGAAGTTGAGCTGCGACTTTTAGTTTTCGAGAAAATGGAATTTTTGTATAGCTCTTCGAGGTAGTCAGGAATTCCAATGCAACCAATGTAAAAATTTGAAAATTTTTTTTTCATCCCCGATTTGAAAACTGTTTATGTAGAATTAAGCTCGCACCTTTCCTGAATTCAAATCTGCTTTTGGGGTTGAGCTGCGACTTATAGTTTTCGAGAAAATGGAATTTTTGTATCGCTCTTCGAGGTAGTCAGGAATTCCTGTAAAATGTTGAAAATTTTTTTTTCATCCCCGATTTGAAAACTGTTTATGTAGAATTAAGCTCGCACATTTCCTGAATTCAAATCTGCTTTTGGAGTTGAGCTGCGAGTTATAGTTTTCGAGAAAATGGGATTTTTGTATCGCTCTTCGAGGTAGCCAGGAATTCCAATGCAACCCCTGTAAAAATTTGAAAATTTTTTTTTCATCTCCGATTTGAAAATTGCTTATGTAGAATTAAGCTCGCACCTTTCCTGAATTCAAATCTGCTTTTGGAGTTGAGCTGCGAGTTATAGTTTTCGAGAAAATTGGATTTTTGTATCGCTCTTCGAGGTAGCCAGGAATTCCAATGCAACCCCTGTAAAAATTTGAAAATTTTTTTTTCATCTCCGATTTGAAAATTGCTTATGTAGAATTAAGCTCGCACCTTTCCTGAATTCAAATCTGCTTTTGGAGTTGAGCTGCGAGTTATAGTTTTCGAGAAAATTGGATTTTTGTATGGCTCTTCGAGTTAGCCAGGAATTCCAATGCAACCCCTGTAAAAATTTGAAAATTTTTTTTTCATCTCCGATTTGAAAATTGCTTATGTAGAATTAAGCTCGCACATTTCCTGAATTCAAATCTGCTTTTGGAGTTGAGCTGCGAGTTATAGTTTTCGAGAAAATGGGATTTTTGTATCGCTCTTCGAGGTAGCCAGGAATTCCAATGCAACCCCTGTAAAAATTTGAAAATTTTTTTTTCATCCCCGATTTGAAAATTGCTTATGTAGAATTAAGCTCGCACCTTTCCTGAATTCAAATCTGCTTTTGGAGTTGAGTTGCGAGTTATAGTTTTCGAGAAAATGGGATTTTTGTATGGCTTTCGATGTAGTCAGGAATTCCAAATCAACCCCTGTAAAAATTTGAAATTTTTTTTTTCATCCCCGATTTGAAAACTGTTTATGTAGAATTAAGCTCGCACATTTCCTGAATACAAATCTGCTTTTGGGGTTGAGCTGCGACTTATAGTTTTCGAGAAAATGGAATTTTTGTATAGCTCTTCGAGGTAGTTAGGAATTCGAATGCAACCCCTGTAAAAATTTGAAAATTTTTTTTCATCCCCGATTTGAAAAGTGTTTATGTAGAATTAAGCTCGCACCTTTCCTGAATTCAAATCTGCTTTTGAAGTTGAGCTGCGACTTTTAGTTTTCGAGAAAATGGAATTTTTGTATAGCTCTTCGAGGTAGTCAGGAATTCCAATGCAACCCCTGTAAAAATTTGAAAATTTTTTTTTCATCCCCGATTTGAAAACTGTTTATGTAGAATTAAGCTCGCACCTTTCCTGAATTCAAATCTGCTTTTGGGGTTGAGCTGCGACTTATAGTTTTCGAGAAAATGGAATTTTTGTATAGCTCTTTTCGAGGTAGTTAGGAATTCGAATGCAACCCGTGTAAAAATTTGAAAATTTTATTTTCATCCCCGATTTGAAAACTGTTTATGTAGAATTAAGCTCGCACCTTTCCTAAATTCAAATCTGCTTTTGGGGTTGAGCTGCGACTTATAGTTTTCGAGAAAATGGAATTTTTGTATCGCTCTTCGAGGTAGTCAGGAATTCCTGTAAAAAGTTGAAAATTTTTTTTTCATCCCCGATTTGAAAACTGTTTATGTAGAATTAAGCTCGCACCTTTCCTGAATTCAAATCTGCTTTTGGGGTTGAGCTGCGACTTATAGTTTTCGAGAAAATGGAATTTTTGTATAGCTCTTCGAGGTAGTCAGGAATTCCAATGCAACCCCTGTAAAAATTTGAAAAATTTTTTTTCATCACCGATTTGAAAACTGTTTATGTAGGATTAAGCTCGCACCTTTCCTGAATTCAAATCTGCTTTTGGAGTTGAGCTGCGACTTATAGTTTTCGAGAAAATGGAATTTTTGTATAGCTCTTCGAGGTAGTCAGTAATTCCTGTAAAAAGTTGAAAATTTTTTTTTCATCCCCGATTTGAAAACTGTTTATGTAGAGTTAAGCTCGCACCTTTCCTGAATTCAAATCTGCTTTTGGAGTTGAGCTGCGAGTTATAGTTTTCGAGATAATTAGATTTTTGTATGGCTCTTCGAGGTAGCCAGGAATTCCAATGCAACCCCTGTAAAAATTTGGAAATTTTTTTTCATCCCCGATTTGAAAATTGTTTATGCTGAATTAGGCTCGCACCTTTCCTGAATTCAAATCTGCTTTTGGAGTTGAGCTACGAGTTATAGTTTTCGAGAAAATGGGATTTTTGTATCGCTCTTCGATGTAGTCAGGAATTCCAATGCAACCCCTGTAAAAATTTGAAAATTTTTTTTTCATCTACGATTTGAAAACTGTTTATGTAGAGTTAAGCTCGCACCCTTCCTGAATTCAAATCTGCTTTTGGGGCTGAGCTGCGACTTATAGTTTTCGAGAAAATGGAATTTTTGTATAGCTCTTCGAGGTAGTCAGGAATTCCAATGCAACCCCTGTAAAAATTTGAAAATTTTTTTTTCATCCCCGATTTGAAAATTGCTTATGTTGAATTAAGCTCGCACCTTTCCTGAATTCAAATCTGCTTTTGGAGTTGAGCTGCGAGTTATAGTTTTCGAGATAATTAGATTTTTGTATGGCTCTTCGAGGTAGCCAGGAATTCCAATGCAACCCCTGTAAAAATTTGAAAATTTTTTCTTCATCCCCGATTTGAAAACTGTTTATGTAGAATTAAGATCGCACATTTCCTGAATTCAAATCTGCTTTTGGGGTTGAGCTGCGACTTATAGTTTTCGAGAAAATTGAATTTTTGTATCGCTCTTCGAGGTAGTCAGGAATTCCAATGCAACCCCTGTAAAAATTTGAAAAATTTTTTTTCATCCCCGATTTGAAAACTATTTATGTAGAATTAAGCTCGCACCTTTCCTGAATTCAAATCTGCTTTTGGGGTTGAGCTGCGACTTATAGTTTTCGAGAAAATGGAATTTTTGTATAGCTCTTCAAGGTAGTCAGGAATTCCAATGCAACCCCTGTAAAAATTTGAAAATTTTTTTTTCATCCCCGATTTGAAAACTGTTTATGTAGAATTAAGCTCGCACCTTTCCTGAATTCAAATCTGCTTTTGGGGTTGAGCTGCGACTTATAGTTTTCGAGAAAATGGAATTTTTGTATAGCTCTTCGAGGTAGTCAGGAATTCCAATGCAACCCCTGTAAAAATTTGAAAAATTTTTTTTCATCCCCGATTTGAAAACTGTTTATGTAGAATCAAGCTCGCACCTTTCCTGAATTCAAATCTGCCTTGGGGCTGAGCTGCGACTTATAGTTTTCGAGAAAATGGAATTTTTGTATAGCTCTTCGAGGTAGTCAGGAATTCCAATGCAACCCCTGTAAAAATTTGAAATTTTTTTCTTCATCCCCGATTTGAAAACTGTTTATGTAGAATTAAGCTCGCACACTTCCTGAATTCAAATCTGCTTTTGGGATTGAGCTGCGACTTATAGTTTTCGAGAAAATGGAATTTTTGTATAGCTCTTCGAGGTAGTTAGGAATTCGAATGCAACCCCTGTAAAAATTTGAAAATTTTTTTTTCATCCCCGATTTGAAAACTGTTTATGTAGAATTAAGCTCGCACCTTTCCTGAATTCAAATCTGCTTTTGGGGCTGAGCTGCGACTTATAGTTTTCGAGAAAATGGAATTTTTGTACAGCTCTTCGAGGTAGTCAGGACTTCCAATGCAACCCCTGTAAAAATTTGAAAATTTTTTTTCATCCCCGATTTGAAAACTGTTTATGTAGAATTAAGCTCGCACCTTTCCTGAATTCAAATCTGCTTTTGGAGTTGAGCTGCGACTTATAGTTTTCGAGAAAATGGAATTTTTGTATCGCTCTTCGAGGTAGTCAGTAATTCCTGTAAAAAGTTGAAAATTTTTTTTTCATCCCCGATTTGAAAATTGTTTATGTAGAATTAAGCTCGCACCTTTCCTGAATTCAAATCTGCTTTTGGAGTTGAGCTACGAGTTATAGTTTTCGAGAAAATGGGATTTTTGTATCGCTCTTCGATGTAGTCAGGAATTCCAATGCAACCCCTGTAAAAATTTGAAAATTTTTTTTTCATCCCCGATTTGAAAACTGTTTATGTAGAGTTAAGCTCGCACCCTTCCTGAATTCAAATCTGCTTTTGGGGCTGAGCTGCGACTTATAGTTTTCGAGAAAATGGAATTTTTGTATAGCTCTTCGAGGTAGTCAGGAATTCCAATGCAACCCCTGTAAAAATTTGGAAATTTTTTTTCATCCCCGATTTGAAAATTGTTTATGCTGAATTAGGCTCGCACCTTTCCTGAATTCAAATCTGCTTTTGGAGTTGAGCTACGAGTTATAGTTTTCGAGAAAATGGGATTTTTGTATCGCTCTTCGATGTAGTCAGGAATTCCAATGCAACCCCTGTAAAAATTTGAAAATTTTTTTTTCATCCCCGATTTGAAAACTGTTTATGTAGAGTTAAGCTCGCACCCTTCCCGAATTCAAATCTGCTTTTGGGGCTGAGCTGCGACTTATAGTTTTCGAGAAAATTCAATTTGAAAAATTTTTTTTCATCCCCGATTTGAAAACTGTTTATGTAGAATTAAGCTCGCACCTTTCCTGAATTCAAATCTGCTTTTGGAGTTGAGCTGCGACTTATAGTTTTCGAGAAAATGGAATTTTTGTATCGCTCTTCGAGGTAGTCAGTAATTCCTGTAAAAAGTTGAAAATTTTTTTTTCATCCCCGATTTGAAAACTGTTTATGTAGAGTTAAGCTCGCACCTTTCCTGAATTCAAATCTGCTTTTGGGATTGAGCTGCGACTTATAGTTTTCGAGAAAATGGAATTTTTGTATAGCTCTTCGAGGTAGTTAGGAATTCGAATGCAACCCCTGTAAAAATTTGAAAATTTTTTTTTCATCCCCGATTTGAAAACTGTTTATGTAGAATTAAGCTCGCACCTTTCCTGAATTCAAATCTGCTTTTGGGGCTGAGCTGCGACTTATAGTTTTCGAGAAAATGGAATTTTTGTACAGCTCTTCGAGGTAGTCAGGACTTCCAATGCAACCCCTGTAAAAATTTGAAAATTTTTTTTCATCCCCGATTTGAAAACTGTTTATGTAGAATTAAGCTCGCACCTTTCCTGAATTCAAATCTGCTTTTGGAGTTGAGCTGCGACTTATAGTTTTCGAGAAAATGGAATTTTTGTATCGCTCTTCGAGGTAGTCAGTAATTCCTGTAAAAAGTTGAAAATTTTTTTTTCATCCCCGATTTGAAAACTGTTTATGTAGAGTTAAGCTCGCACCTTTCCTGAATTCAAATCTGCTTTTGGGGCTGAGCTGCGACTTATAGTTTTCGAGAAAATGGAATTTTTGTATAGCTCTTCGAGGTAGTCAGGAATTCCAATGCAACCCCTGTAAAAATTTGAAAATTTTTTTTTCATCCCCGATTTGAAAATTGCTTATGTTGAATTAAGCTCGCACCTTTCCTGAATTCAAATCTGCTTTTGGAGTTGAGCTGCGAGTTATAGTTTTCGAGATAATTAGATTTTTGTATGGCTCTTCGAGGTAGCCAGGAATTCCAATGCAACCCCTGTAAAAATTTGAAAATTTTTTCTTCATCCCCGATTTGAAAACTGTTTATGTAGAATTAAGCTCGCACATTTCCTGAATTCAAATCTGCTTTTGGGGTTGAGCTGCGACTTATAGTTTTCGAGAAAATTGAATTTTTGTATCGCTCTTCGAGGTAGTCAGGAATTCCAATGCAACCCCTGTAAAAATTTGAAAAATTTTTTTTCATCCCCGATTTGAAAACTATTTATGTAGAATTAAGCTCGCACCTTTCCTGAATTCAAATCTGCTTTTGGGGCTGAGCTGCGACTTATAGTTTTCGAGAAAATGGAATTTTTGTATAGCTCTTCAAGGTAGTCAGGAATTCCAATGCAACCCCTGTAAAAATTTGAAAATTTTTTTTTCATCCCCGATTTGAAAACTGTTTATGTAGAATTAAGCTCGCACCTTTCCTGAATTCAAATCTGCTTTTGGGGTTGAGCTGCGACTTATAGTTTTCGAGAAAATGGAATTTTTGTACAGCTCTTCGAGGTAGTCAGGAATTCCAATGCAACCCCTGTAAAAATTTGAAAAATTTTTTTTCATCCCCGATTTGAAAACTGTTTATGTAGAATCAAGCTCGCACCTTTCCTGAATTCAAATCTGCCTTGGGGCTGAGCTGCGACTTATAGTTTTCGAGAAAATGGAATTTTTGTATAGCTCTTCGAGGTAGTCAGGAATTCCAATGCAACCCCTGTAAAAATTTGAAATTTTTTTCTTCATCCCCGATTTGAAAACTGTTTATGTAGAATTAAGCTCGCACACTTCCTGAATTCAAATCTGCTTTTGGGATTGAGCTGCGACTTATAGTTTTCGAGAAAATGGAATTTTTGTATAGCTCTTCGAGGTAGTTAGGAATTCGAATGCAACCCCTGTAAAAATTTGAAAATTTTTTTTCATCCCCGATTTGAAAACTGTTTATGTAGAATTAAGCTCGCACCTTTCCTGAATTCAAATCTGCTTTTGGAGTTGAGCTGCGACTTATAGTTTTCGAGAAAATTGAATTTTTGTATAGCTCTTCGAGGTAGTCAGGAATTCCAATGCAACCCCTGTAAAAATTTGAAATTTTTTTTTCATCTCCGATTTGAAAATTGTTTATGTAGAATTAAGCTCGCACATTTCCTGAATTCAAATCTGCTTCTGGAGTTGCGCTGCGAGTTATAGTTTTCGAGAAAATGGGATTTTTGTATCGCTCTTCGAGGTAGCCAGGAATTCCAATGCAACCCCTGTAAAAATTTGAAAATTTTTTTTTCATCCCCGATTTGAAAATTGTTTATGTAGAATTAAGCTCGCACCTTTCCTGAATTCAAATCTGCTTTTGGAGTTGAGTTGCGAGTTATAGTTTTCGAGAAAATGGGATTTTTGTATGGCTCTTCGAGGTAGTCAGGAATTCCAAATCAACCACTGTAAAAATTTGAAATTTTTTTTTTCATCCCCGATTTGAAAACTGTTTATGTAGAATTAAGCTCGCACCTTTCCTGAATTCAAATCTGCTTTTGGAGTTGAGCTGCGACTTATAGTTTTCGAGAAAATAAAATTTTTGTATAGCTCTTCGAGGTAGTCAGGAATTCCAATGCAACCCCTGTAAAAATTTGAAAATTTGTTTTCAACCCCGATTTGAAAACTGTTTATGTAGAATTAAGCTCGCACCTTTCCTGAATTCAAATCTGCTTTTGGAGTTGAGCTGCGACTTATAGTTTTCGAGAAAATGCAATTTTTGTATAGCTCTTCGAGGTAGTCAGGAATTCCAATGCAACCCCTGTAAAAATTTGAAAATTTTTTTTTCATCCCCGATTTGAAAACTGTTTATGTAGAATTAAGCTCGCACCTTTCCTGAATTCAAATCTGCTTTTGGGGCTGAGCTGCGACTTATAGTTTTCGAGAAAATGGAATTTTTGTATAGCTCTTCGAGGTAGTTAGGAATTCGAATGCAACCCCTGTAAAAATTTGAAAATTTTTTTTTCATCCCCGATTTGAAAACTGTTTATGTAGAATTAAGCTCGCACCTTTCCTGAATTCAAATCTGCTTTTGGGGCTGAGCTGCGACTTATAGTTTTCGAGAAAATGGAATTTTTGTACAGCTCTTCGAGGTAGTCAGGACTTCCAATGCAACCCCTGTAAAAATTTGAAAATTTTTTTTCATCCCCGATTTGAAAACTGTTTATGTAGAATTAAGCTCGCACCTTTCCTGAATTCAAATCTGCTTTTGGAGTTGAGCTGCGACTTATAGTTTTCGAGAAAATGGAATTTTTGTATCGCTCTTCGAGGTAGTCAGTAATTCCTGTAAAAAGTTGAAAATTTTTTTTTCATCCCCGATTTGAAAACTGTTTATGTAGAGTTAAGCTCGCACCTTTCCTGAATTCAAATCTGCTTTTGGGGCTGAGCTGCGACTTATAGTTTTCGAGAAAATGGAATTTTTGTATAGCTCTTCGAGGTAGTCAGGAATTCCAATGCAACCCCTGTAAAAATTTGAAAATTTTTTTTTCATCCCCGATTTGAAAATTGTTTATGTAGAATTAAGCTCGCACCTTTCCTGAATTCAAATCTGCTTTTGGAGTTGAGCTGCGAGTTATAGTTTTCGAGATAATTAGATTTTTGTATGGCTCTTCGAGGTAGCCAGGAATTCCAATGCAACCCCTGTAAAAATTTGGAAATTTTTTTTCATCCCCGATTTGAAAATTGTTTATGCTGAATTAGGCTCGCACCTTTCCTGAATTCAAATCTGCTTTTGGAGTTGAGCTACGAGTTATAGTTTTCGAGAAAATGGGATTTTTGTATCGCTCTTCGATGTAGTCAGGAATTCCAATGCAACCCCTGTAAAAATTTGAAATTTTTTTTTTCATCCCCGATTTGAAAACTGTTTATGTAGAGTTAAGCTCGCACCCTTCCTGAATTCAAATCTGCTTTTGGGGCTGAGCTGCGACTTATAGTTTTCGAGAAAATTTAATTTTTGTATAGCTCTTCGAGGTAGTCAGGAATTCCAATGCAACCCCTGTAAAAATTTGAAAATTTTTTTTTCATCCCCGATTTGAAAATTGCTTATGTTGAATTAAGCTCGCACCTTTCCTGAATTCAAATCTGCTTTTGGAGTTGAGCTGCGAGTTATAGTTTTCGAGATAATTAGATTTTTGTATGGCTCTTCGAGGTAGCCAGGAATTCCAATGCAACCCCTGTAAAAATTTGAAAATTTTTTCTTCATCCCCGATTTGAAAACTGTTTATGTAGAATTAAGCTCGCACATTTCCTGAATTCAAATCTGCTTTTGGGGCTGAGCTGCGACTTATAGTTTTCGAGAAAATGGAATTTTTGTATAGCTCTTCAAGGTAGCCAGGAATTCCAATGCAACCCCTGTAAAAATTTGGAAATTTTTTTTTCATCCCCGATTTGAAAATTGTTTATGCTGAATTAGGCTCGCACCTTTCCTGAATTCAAATCTGCTTTTGGAGTTGAGCTACGAGTTATAGTTTTCGAGAAAATGGGATTTTTGTATCGCTCTTCGATGTAGTCAGGAATTCCAATGCAACCCCTGTAAAAATTTGAAAATTTTTTTTTCATCCCCGATTTGAAAACTGTTTATGTAGAGTTAAGCTCGCACCTTTCCTGAATTCAAATCTGGTTTTGGGGCTGAGCTGCGACTTATAGTTTTCGAGAAAATGGAATTTTTGTATAGCTCTTCGAGGTAGTCAGGAATTCCAATGCAACCCCTGTAAAAATTTGAAAATTTTTTCTTCATCCCCGATTTGAAAACTGTTTATGTAGAATTAAGCTCGCACATTTCCTGAATTCAAATCTGCTTTTGGGGTTGAGCTGCGACTTATAGTTTTCGAGAAAATTGAATTTTTGTATCGCTCTTCGAGGTAGTCAGGAATTCCAATGCAACCCCTGTAAAAATTTGAAAAATTTTTTCTTCATCCCCGATTTGAAAACTGTTTATGTAGAATTAAGCTCGTACATTTCCTGAATTCAAATCTGCTTTTGGGGTTGAGCTGCGACTTATAGTTTTCGAGAAAATGGAATTTTTGTATAGCTCTTCGAGGTAGTCAGGAATTCCAATGCAACCCCTGTAAAAATTTGAAAAATTTTTTTTCATCCCCGATTTGAAAACTGTTTATGTAGAATCAAGCTCGCACCTTTCCTGAATTCAAATCTGCCTTGGGGCTGAGCTGCGACTTATAGTTTTCGAGAAAATGGAATTTTTGTATAGCTCTTCGAGGTAGTCAGGAATTCCAATGCAACCCCTGTAAAAATTTGAAATTTTTTTCTTCATCCCCGATTTGAAAACTGTTTATGTAGAATTAAGCTCGCACACTTCCTGAATTCAAATCTGCTTTTGGGATTGAGCTGCGACTTATAGTTTTCGAGAAAATGGAATTTTTGTATAGCTCTTCGAGGTAGTTAGGAATTCGAATGCAACCCCTGTAAAAATTTGAAAATTTTTTTTCATCCCCGATTTGAAAACTGTTTATGTAGAATTAAGCTCGCACCTTTCCTGAATTCAAATCTGCTTCTGGAGTTGCGCTGCGAGTTATAGTTTTCGAGAAAATGGGATTTTTGTATCGCTCTTCGAGGTAGCCAGGAATTCCAATGCAACCCCTGTAAAAATTTGAAAATTTTTTTTTCATCCCCGATTTGAAAATTGTTTATGTAGAATTAAGCTCGCACCTTTCCCGAATTCAAATCTGCTTTTGGAGTTGAGTTGCGAGTTATAGTTTTCGAGAAAATGGGATTTTTGTATGGCTCTTCGAGGTAGTCAGGAATTCCAAATCAACCACTGTAAAAATTTGAAATTTTTTTTTTCATCCCCGATTTGAAAACTGTTTATGTAGAATTAAGCTCGCACCTTTCCTGAATTCAAATCTGCTTTTGGGGCTGAGCTGCGACTTATAGTTTTCGAGAAAATGGAATTTTTGTATAGCTCTTCGAGGTAGTCAGGAATTCCAATGCAACCCCTGTAAAAATTTGAAAATTTGTTTTCAACCCCGATTTGAAAACTGTTTATGTAGAATTAAGCTCGCACCTTTCCTGAATTCAAATCTGCTTTTGGAGTTGAGCTGCGACTTATAGTTTTCGAGAAAATGCAATTTTTGTATAGCTCTTCGAGGTAGTCAGGAATTCCAATGCAACCCCTGTAAAAATTTGAAAATTTTTTTTTCATCCCCGATTTGAAAACTGTTTATGTAGAATTAAGCTCGCACCTTTCCTGAATTCAAATCTGCTTTTGGGGTTGAGCTGCGACTTATAGTTTTCGATAAAATGGAATTTTTGTATAGCTCTTCGATTTAGTCAGGAATTCCAATGCAACCCCTGTAAAAATTTGAAAATTTTTTCTTCATCCCCGATTTGAAAACTGTTTATGTAGAATTAAGCTCGCACATTTCCTGAATTCAAATCTGCTTTTGGGGTTGAGCTGAGTTGAGTTGACGTATAGTTTTCGAGAAAATGGGATTTTTGTATAGCTCTTCGAGGTAGTTAGGAATTCGAATGCAACCAGTGTAAAAATTTGAAAATTTTTTTTTCATCCCCGATTTGAAAACTGTTTATGTAGAATCAAGCTCGCACCTTTCCTGAATTCAAATCTGCTTTTGGGGCTGAGCTGCGACTTATAGTTTTCGAGAAAATGGAATTTTTGTATAGCTCTTCGAGGTAGTCAGGAATTCCAATGCAACCCCTGTAAAAATTTGAAAATTTTTTCTTCATCCCCGATTTGAAAACTGTTTATGTAGAATTAAGCTCGCACCTTTCCTGAATTCAAATCTGCTTTTGGTTTTCGAGAAAATGGAATTTTTGTATAGCTCTTCGAGGTAGTCAGGAATTCCAATGCAACCCCTGTAAAAATTTGAAAATTTTTTTTCATCCCCGATTTGAAAACTGTTTATGTAGAATTAAGCTCGCACCTTTCCTGAATTCAAATCTGCTTTTGGAGTTGAGCTGCGACTTATAGTTTTCGAGAAAATGGAATTTTTGTATCGCTCTTCGAGGTAGTCAGGAACTCCAATGCAACCCCTGTAAAAATTTTAAAACTTTTTTTCATCCCCGATTTGAAAACAGTTTATGTAGAATTAAGCTCGCACCTTTCCTGAATTCAAATCTGCTTTTGGGGCTGAGCTGCGACTTATAGTTTTCGAGAAAATGGAATTTTTGTATAGCTCTTCGAGGTAGTCAGGAATTCCAATGCAACCCCTGTAAAAATTTGAAAATTTGTTTTCAACCCCGATTTGAAAACTGTTTATGTAGAATTAAGCTCGCACCTTTCCTAAATTCAAATCTGCTTTTGGAGTTGAGCTGCGACTTATAGTTTTCGAGAAAATGCAATTTTTGTATAGCTCTTCGAGGTAGTCAGGAATTCCAATGCAACCCCTGTAAAAATTTGAAAATTTTTTTTTCATCCCCGATTTGAAAACTGTTTATGTAGAATTAAGCTCGCACATTTCCTGAATTCAAATCTGCTTTTGGGGTTGAGCTGAGTTGAGTTGACTTATAGTTTTCGGGAAAATGGGATTTTTGTATAGCTCTTCGAGGTAGTTAGGAATTCGAATGCAACCAGTGTAAAAATTTGAAAATTTTTTTTCATCCCCGATTTGAAAACTGTTTATGTAGAATCAAGCTCGCACCTTTCCTGAATTCAAATCTGCTTTTGGGGCTGAGCTGCGACTTATAGTTTTCGAGAAAATGGAATTTTTGTATAGCTCTTCGAGGTAGTCAGGAATTCCAATGCAACCCCTGTAAAAATTTGAAAATTTTTTCTTCATCCCCGATTTGAAAACTGTTTATGTAGAATTAAGCTCGCACCTTTCCTGAATTCAAATCTGCTTTTGGTTTTCGAGAAAATGGAATTTTTGTATAGCTCTTCGAGGTAGTCAGGAATTCCAATGCAACCCCTGTAAAAATTTGAAAATTTTTTTTCATCCCCGATTTGAAAACTGTTTATGTAGAATTAAGCTCGCACCTTTCCTGAATTCAAATCTGCTTTTGGAGTTGAGCTGCGACTTATAGTTTTCGAGAAAATGGAATTTTTGTATCGCTCTTCGAGGTAGTCAGGAACTCCAATGCAACCCCTGTAAAAATTTTAAAACTTTTTTTCATCCCCGATTTGAAAACAGTTTATGTAGAATTAAGCTCGCACCTTTCCTGAATTCAAATCTGCTTTTGGGGCTGAGCTGCGACTTATAGTTTTCGAGAAAATGGAATTTTTGTATAGCTCTTCGAGGTAGTTAGGAATTCGAATGCAACCCCTGTAAAAATTTGAAAAATTTTTTTTCATCCCCGATTTGAAAACTGTTTATGTAGAATTAAGCTCGCACCTTTCCTGAATTCAAATCTGCTTTTGGGGCTGAGCTGCGACTTATAGTTTTCGAGAAAATGGAATTTTTGTATAGCTCTTCGAGGTAGTCAGGAATTCCAATGCAACCCCTGTAAAAATTTGAAAATTTGTTTTCAACCCCGATTTGAAAATTGTTTATGTAGAATTAAGCTCGCACCTTTCCTGAATTCAAATCTGCTTTTGGAGTTGAGCTGCGACTTATAGTTTTCGAGAAAATGGAATTTTTGTATCGCTCTTCGAGGTAGTCAGGAACTCCAATGCAACCCCTGTAAAAATTTTAAAACTTTTTTTCATCCCCGATTTGAAAACAGTTTATGTAGAATTAAGCTCGCACCTTTCCTGAATTCAAATCTGCTTTTGGGGCTGAGCTGCGACTTATAGTTTTCGAGAAAATGGAATTTTTGTATAGCTCTTCGAGGTAGTTAGGAATTCGAATGCAACCCCTGTAAAAATTTGAAAAATTTTTTTTCATTCCCGATTTGAAAACTGTTTATGTAGAATTAAGCTCGCACCTTTCCTAAATTCAAATCTGCTTTTGGAGTTGAGCTGCGACTTATAGTTTTCGAGAAAATGGAATTTTTCCATCGCTCTGCGAGGTAGTCAGGAATTCCTGTAAAAATTTGAAATTTTTTTTTTCATCCCCGATTTGAAAACTGTTTATGTAGAATTAAGCTCGCACCTTTCCTGAATTCAAATCTGCTTTTGGGGCTGAGCTGCGACTTATAGTTTTCGAGAAAATGGAATTTTTGTATAGCTCTTCGAGGTAGTCAGGAATTCCAATGCAACCCCTGTAAAAATTTGAAAATTTGTTTTCAACCCCGATTTGAAAATTGTTTATGTAGAATTAAGCTCGCACCTTTCCTGAATTCAAATCTGCTTTTGGGGTTGAGCTGCGACTTATAGTTTTCGAGAAAATGGAATTTTTGTATAGCTCCTCGAGGTAGTCAGGAATTCCAATGCAACCCCTGTAAAAATTTGAAAATTTTTTTTTCATCCCCGATTTGAAAACTGTTTATGTAGAATTAAGCTCGCACCTTTCCTGAATTCAAATCTGCTTTTGGGGTTGAGCTGCGACTTGTAGTTTTCGAGAAAATGGAATTTTTGTATAGCTCTTCGAGGTAGTCAGGAATTCCAATGCAACCCCTGTAAAAATTTGAAAATTTTTTTTTCATCCCCGATTTGAAAACTGTTTATGTAGAATTAAGCTCGCACCTTTCCTGAATTCAAATCTGCTTTTGGGGTTGAGCTGCGACTTATAGTTTTCGAGGAAATGGAATTTTTCTATCGCTCTTCGAGGTAGTCAGGAATTCCAATCCAACCCCTGTAAAAATTTGAAAATTTTTTTTTCATCCCCGATTTGAAAACTGTTTATCTAGAATTAAGCTCGCACCTTTCCTGAATTCAAATCTGCTTTTGGGGTTGAGCTGCGACTTATAGTTTTCGAGAAAATGGAATTTTTGTATAGCTCTTCGAGGTAGTCAGGAATTCCAATGCAACCCCTGTAAAAATTTGAAAATTTTATTTTCATCCCCGATTTAAAAACTGTTTATGTAGAATTAAGCTCGCACCTTTCCTGAATTCAAATCTGCTTTTGGGGTTGAGCTGCGACTTATAGTTTTCGAGGAAATGGAATTTTTCTATCGCTCTTCGAGGTAGTCAGGAATTTCAATCCAACCCCTGTAAAAATTTGAAAATTTTATTTTCATCCCCGATTTGAAAACTGTTTATGTAGAATTAAGCTCGCACATTTCCTGAATTCAAATCTGCTTTTGGAGTTGAGCTGCGACTTGTAGTTTTCGAGAAAATGGAATTTTTGTATAGCTCTTCGAGGTAGTCAGGAATTCCAATGCAACCCCTGTAAGAATTTGAAAATTTTTTTTTCATCCCCGATTTGAAAACTGCTTATGTAGAATTAAGCTCGCACCTTTTCTGAATTTAAATCTGCTTTTGGAGTTGAGCTGCGACTTATAGTTTTCGAGAAAATGGAATTTTTCTATCGCTCTTCGAGGTAGTCAGGAATTCCAATGCAACCCCTGTAAAAATTTGAAAATTTTTTTTTCATCCCCGATTTGAAAACTGTTTATGTAGAATTAAGCTCGCACCCTTCCTGAATTCAAATCTGCTTTTGGGGTTGAGCTGCGACTTACAGTTTTCGAGAAAATGGAATTTTTGTATAGCTCTTCGAGGTAGTCAGGAATTCCAATGCAACCCCTGTAAAAATTTGAAAATTTTTTTTTCATCCCCGATTTGAAAACTGTTGATCTAGAATTAAGCTCGCACCCTTCCTGAATTCAAATCTGCTTTTGGGGTTGAGCTGCGACTTACAGTTTTCGAGAAAATGGAATTTTTGTATAGCTCTTCGAGGTAGTCAGGAATTCCAATGCAATCCCTGTAAAAATTTGAAAATTTTTTTTTTCATCCCCGATTTGAAAACTGTTTATGTAGAATTAAGCTCGCACCTTTCCTGAATTCAAATCTGCTTTTGGGGTTGAGCTGCGACTTATAGTTTTCGAGAAAATGGAATTTTTGTATAGCTCTTCGAGGTAGTCAGGAATTCCAATGCAACCCCTGTAAAAATTTGAAAATTTTTTTTTCATCCCCGATTTGAAAACTGTTTATGTAGAATTAAGCTCGCACCTTTCCCGAACTCAAATCTGCTTTTGGGGTTGAGCTGCGACTTATAGTTTTCGAGAAAATGGAATTTTTCTATCGCTCTTCGAGGTAGTCAGGAATTCCAATGCAACCCCTGTAAGAATTTGAAAATTTTTTTTTCATCCCCGATTTGAAAACTGCTTATGTAGAATTAAGCTCGCACCTTTTCTGAATTTAAATCTGCTTTTGGAGTTGAGCTGCGACTTATAGTTTTCGAGAAAATGGAATTTTTCTATCGCTCTTCGAGGTAGTCAGGAATTCCAATGCAACCCCTGTAAAAATTTGAAAATTTTTTTTTCATCCCCGATTTGAAAACTGTTTATGTAGAATTAAGCTCGCACCTTTCCTGAATTCAAATCTGCTTTTGGGGTTGAGCTGCGACTTATAGTTTTCGAGAAAATGGAATTTTTCTATCGCTCTTCGAGGTAGTCAGGAATTCCAATGCAACCCCTGTAAAAATTTGAAAATTTTTTTTTATCCCCGATTTGAAAACTGTTTATGTAGAATTAAGCTCGCACCCTTCCTGAATTCAAATCTGCTTTTGGGGTTGAGCTGCGACTTGCAGTTTTCGAGAAAATGGAATTTTTGTATAGCTCTTCGAGGTAGTCAGGAATTCCAATGCAACCCCTGTAAAAATTTGAAAATTTTTTTTTCATCCCCGATTTGAAAACTGTTTATGTAGAATTAAGCTCGCACCTTTCCTGAATTCAAATCTGCTTTTGGGGTTGAGCTGCGACTTATAGTTTTCGAGAAAATGGAATTTTTGTATAGCTCTTCGAGGTAGTCAGGAATTCCAATGCAACCCCTGTAAAAATTTGAAAATTTTTTTTTCATCCCCGATTTGAAAACTGTTTATGTAGAATTGAGCTCGCTCCCTTCCTGAATTCAAATCTACTTTTGGGGTTGAGCTGCGACTTACAGTTTTCGAGAAAATGGAATTTTTGTATAGCTCTTCGAGGTAGTCAGGAATTCCAATGCAATCCCTGTAAAAATTTGAAAATTTTTTTTCATCCCCGATTTGAAAACTGTTTATGTAGAATTAAGCTCGCACCTTTCCTGAATTCAAATCTGCTTTTGGGGTTGAGCTGCGACTTATAGTTTTCGAGAAAATGGAATTTTTGTATAGCTCTTCGAGGTAGTCAGGAATTCCAATGCAACCCCTGTAAAAATTTGAAAATTTTTTTTTCATCCCCGATTTGAAAACTGTTTATGTAGAATTAAGCTCGCACCTTTCCTGAACTCAAATCTGCTTTTGGGGTTGAGCTGCGACTTATAGTTTTCGAGAAAATGGAATTTTTCTATCGCTCTTCGAGGTAGTCAGGAATTCCAATGCAACCCCTGTAAAAATTTGAAAACTTTTTTTTCATCCCCGATTTGAAAACTGTTAATGTAGAATTAAGCTCGCACCTTTCCTGAATTCAAATCTGCTTTTGGAGTTGAGCTGCGACTTGTAGTTTTCGAGAAAATGGAATTTTTGTATAGCTCTTCGAGGTAGTCAGGAATTCCAATGCAACCCCTGTAAAAATTTGAAAATTTTTTTTCATCCCCGATTTGAAAACTGTTAATGTAGAACTAAGCTCGCACCTTTCCTGAATTCAAATCTGCTTTTGGGGTTGAGCTGCGACTTATAGTTTTCGAGAAAATGGAATTTTTGTATAGCTCTTCGAGGTAGTCAGGAATTCCAATGCAACCCCTGTAAAAATTTGAAAATTTTTTTTTCATCCCCGATTTGAAAACTGTTTATGTAGAATTAAGCTCGCACCTTTCCTGAATTCAAATCTGCTTTTGGGGTTGAGCTGCGACTTATAGTTTTCGAGAAAATGGAATTTTTGTATAGCTCTTCGAGGTAGTCAGGAATTCCAATGCAAACCCCTGTAAAAATTTGAAAATTTTTTTTTCATCCCCGATTTGAAAACTGTTTATGTAGAATTAAGCTCTTACCCTTCCTGAATTCAAATCTGCTTTTGGGGTTGAGCTGCGACTTACAGTTTTCGAGAAAATGGAATTTTTGTATAGCTCTTCGAGGTAGTCAGGAATTCCAATGCAACCCCTGTAAAAATTTTAAAATTTTTTTTCATCCCCGATTTGAAAACTGTTTATCTAGAATTAAGCTCGCACCTTTCCTGAATTCAAATCTGCTTTTGGGGTTGAGCTGCGACTTATAGTTTTCGAGAAAATGGAATTTTTGTATAGCTCTTCGAGGTAGTCAGGAATTCCAATGCAACCCCTGTAAAAATTTGAAAATTTTTTTTTCATCCCCGATTTGAAAACTGTTTATGTAGAATTAAGCTCGCACCTTTCCTGAATTCAAATCTGCTTTTGGAGTTGAGCTGCGACTTATAGTTTTCGAGAAAATGGAATTTTTGTATCGCTCTTCGAGGTAGTCAGGAACTCCAATGCAACCCCTGTAAAAATTTTAAAACTTTTTTTCATCCCCGATTTGAAAACAGTTTATGTAGAATTAAGCTCGCACCTTTCCTGAATTCAAATCTGCTTTTGGGGCTGAGCTGCGACTTATAGTTTTCGAGAAAATGGAATTTTTGTATAGCTCTTCGAGGTAGTTAGGAATTCGAATGCAACCCCTGTAAAAATTTGAAAAATTTTTTTTCATTCCCGATTTGAAAACTGTTTATGTAGAATTAAGCTCGCACCTTTCCTAAATTCAAATCTGCTTTTGGAGTTGAGCTGCGACTTATAGTTTTCGAGAAAATGGAATTTTTCCATCGCTCTGCGAGGTAGTCAGGAATTCCTGTAAAAATTTGAAATTTTTTTTTTCATCCCCGATTTGAAAACTGTTTATGTAGAATTAAGCTCGCACCTTTCCTGAATTCAAATCTGCTTTTGGGGCTGAGCTGCGACTTATAGTTTTCGAGAAAATGGAATTTTTGTATAGCTCTTCGAGGTAGTCAGGAATTCCAATGCAACCCCTGTAAAAATTTGAAAATTTGTTTTCAACCCCGATTTGAAAATTGTTTATGTAGAATTAAGCTCGCACCTTTCCTGAATTCAAATCTGCTTTTGGGGTTGAGCTGCGACTTATAGTTTTCGAGAAAATGGAATTTTTGTATAGCTCCTCGAGGTAGTCAGGAATTCCAATGCAACCCCTGTAAAAATTTGAAAATTTTTTTTTCATCCCCGATTTGAAAACTGTTTATGTAGAATTAAGCTCGCACCTTTCCTGAATTCAAATCTGCTTTTGGGGTTGAGCTGCGACTTGTAGTTTTCGAGAAAATGGAATTTTTGTATAGCTCTTCGAGGTAGTCAGGAATTCCAATGCAACCCCTGTAAAAATTTGAAAATTTTTTTTTCATCCCCGATTTGAAAACTGTTTATGTAGAATTAAGCTCGCACCTTTCCTGAATTCAAATCTGCTTTTGGGGTTGAGCTGCGACTTATAGTTTTCGAGGAAATGGAATTTTTCTATCGCTCTTCGAGGTAGTCAGGAATTCCAATCCAACCCCTGTAAAAATTTGAAAATTTTTTTTTCATCCCCGATTTGAAAACTGTTTATCTAGAATTAAGCTCGCACCTTTCCTGAATTCAAATCTGCTTTTGGGGTTGAGCTGCGACTTATAGTTTTCGAGAAAATGGAATTTTTGTATAGCTCTTCGAGGTAGTCAGGAATTCCAATGCAACCCCTGTAAAAATTTGAAAATTTTATTTTCATCCCCGATTTAAAAACTGTTTATGTAGAATTAAGCTCGCACCTTTCCTGAATTCAAATCTGCTTTTGGGGTTGAGCTGCGACTTATAGTTTTCGAGGAAATGGAATTTTTCTATCGCTCTTCGAGGTAGTCAGGAATTTCAATCCAACCCCTGTAAAAATTTGAAAATTTTATTTTCATCCCCGATTTGAAAACTGTTTATGTAGAATTAAGCTCGCACATTTCCTGAATTCAAATCTGCTTTTGGAGTTGAGCTGCGACTTGTAGTTTTCGAGAAAATGGAATTTTTGTATAGCTCTTCGAGGTAGTCAGGAATTCCAATGCAACCCCTGTAAGAATTTGAAAATTTTTTTTTCATCCCCGATTTGAAAACTGCTTATGTAGAATTAAGCTCGCACCTTTTCTGAATTTAAATCTGCTTTTGGAGTTGAGCTGCGACTTATAGTTTTCGAGAAAATGGAATTTTTCTATCGCTCTTCGAGGTAGTCAGGAATTCCAATGCAACCCCTGTAAAAATTTGAAAATTTTTTTTTCATCCCCGATTTGAAAACTGTTTATGTAGAATTAAGCTCGCACCCTTCCTGAATTCAAATCTGCTTTTGGGGTTGAGCTGCGACTTACAGTTTTCGAGAAAATGGAATTTTTGTATAGCTCTTCGAGGTAGTCAGGAATTCCAATGCAACCCCTGTAAAAATTTGAAAATTTTTTTTTCATCCCCGATTTGAAAACTGTTGATCTAGAATTAAGCTCGCACCCTTCCTGAATTCAAATCTGCTTTTGGGGTTGAGCTGCGACTTACAGTTTTCGAGAAAATGGAATTTTTGTATAGCTCTTCGAGGTAGTCAGGAATTCCAATGCAATCCCTGTAAAAATTTGAAAATTTTTTTTTTCATCCCCGATTTGAAAACTGTTTATGTAGAATTAAGCTCGCACCTTTCCTGAATTCAAATCTGCTTTTGGGGTTGAGCTGCGACTTATAGTTTTCGAGAAAATGGAATTTTTGTATAGCTCTTCGAGGTAGTCAGGAATTCCAATGCAACCCCTGTAAAAATTTGAAAATTTTTTTTTCATCCCCGATTTGAAAACTGTTTATGTAGAATTAAGCTCGCACCTTTCCCGAACTCAAATCTGCTTTTGGGGTTGAGCTGCGACTTATAGTTTTCGAGAAAATGGAATTTTTCTATCGCTCTTCGAGGTAGTCAGGAATTCCAATGCAACCCCTGTAAGAATTTGAAAATTTTTTTTTCATCCCCGATTTGAAAACTGCTTATGTAGAATTAAGCTCGCACCTTTTCTGAATTTAAATCTGCTTTTGGAGTTGAGCTGCGACTTATAGTTTTCGAGAAAATGGAATTTTTCTATCGCTCTTCGAGGTAGTCAGGAATTCCAATGCAACCCCTGTAAAAATTTGAAAATTTTTTTTTCATCCCCGATTTGAAAACTGTTTATGTAGAATTAAGCTCGCACCTTTCCTGAATTCAAATCTGCTTTTGGGGTTGAGCTGCGACTTATAGTTTTCGAGAAAATGGAATTTTTCTATCGCTCTTCGAGGTAGTCAGGAATTCCAATGCAACCCCTGTAAAAATTTGAAAATTTTTTTTTATCCCCGATTTGAAAACTGTTTATGTAGAATTAAGCTCGCACCCTTCCTGAATTCAAATCTGCTTTTGGGGTTGAGCTGCGACTTGCAGTTTTCGAGAAAATGGAATTTTTGTATAGCTCTTCGAGGTAGTCAGGAATTCCAATGCAACCCCTGTAAAAATTTGAAAATTTTTTTTTCATCCCCGATTTGAAAACTGTTTATGTAGAATTAAGCTCGCACCTTTCCTGAATTCAAATCTGCTTTTGGGGTTGAGCTGCGACTTATAGTTTTCGAGAAAATGGAATTTTTGTATAGCTCTTCGAGGTAGTCAGGAATTCCAATGCAACCCCTGTAAAAATTTGAAAATTTTTTTTTCATCCCCGATTTGAAAACTGTTTATGTAGAATTGAGCTCGCTCCCTTCCTGAATTCAAATCTACTTTTGGGGTTGAGCTGCGACTTACAGTTTTCGAGAAAATGGAATTTTTGTATAGCTCTTCGAGGTAGTCAGGAATTCCAATGCAATCCCTGTAAAAATTTGAAAATTTTTTTTCATCCCCGATTTGAAAACTGTTTATGTAGAATTAAGCTCGCACCTTTCCTGAATTCAAATCTGCTTTTGGGGTTGAGCTGCGACTTATAGTTTTCGAGAAAATGGAATTTTTGTATAGCTCTTCGAGGTAGTCAGGAATTCCAATGCAACCCCTGTAAAAATTTGAAAATTTTTTTTTCATCCCCGATTTGAAAACTGTTTATGTAGAATTAAGCTCGCACCTTTCCTGAACTCAAATCTGCTTTTGGGGTTGAGCTGCGACTTATAGTTTTCGAGAAAATGGAATTTTTCTATCGCTCTTCGAGGTAGTCAGGAATTCCAATGCAACCCCTGTAAAAATTTGAAAACTTTTTTTTCATCCCCGATTTGAAAACTGTTAATGTAGAATTAAGCTCGCACCTTTCCTGAATTCAAATCTGCTTTTGGAGTTGAGCTGCGACTTGTAGTTTTCGAGAAAATGGAATTTTTGTATAGCTCTTCGAGGTAGTCAGGAATTCCAATGCAACCCCTGTAAAAATTTGAAAATTTTTTTTCATCCCCGATTTGAAAACTGTTAATGTAGAACTAAGCTCGCACCTTTCCTGAATTCAAATCTGCTTTTGGGGTTGAGCTGCGACTTATAGTTTTCGAGAAAATGGAATTTTTGTATAGCTCTTCGAGGTAGTCAGGAATTCCAATGCAACCCCTGTAAAAATTTGAAAATTTTTTTTTCATCCCCGATTTGAAAACTGTTTATGTAGAATTAAGCTCGCACCTTTCCTGAATTCAAATCTGCTTTTGGGGTTGAGCTGCGACTTATAGTTTTCGAGAAAATGGAATTTTTGTATAGCTCTTCGAGGTAGTCAGGAATTCCAATGCAAACCCCTGTAAAAATTTGAAAATTTTTTTTTCATCCCCGATTTGAAAACTGTTTATGTAGAATTAAGCTCTTACCCTTCCTGAATTCAAATCTGCTTTTGGGGTTGAGCTGCGACTTACAGTTTTCGAGAAAATGGAATTTTTGTATAGCTCTTCGAGGTAGTCAGGAATTCCAATGCAACCCCTGTAAAAATTTTAAAATTTTTTTTCATCCCCGATTTGAAAACTGTTTATCTAGAATTAAGCTCGCACCTTTCCTGAATTCAAATCTGCTTTTGGGGTTGAGCTGCGACTTATAGTTTTCGAGAAAATGGAATTTTTGTATAGCTCTTCGAGGTAGTCAGGAATTCCAATGCAACCCCTGTAAAAATTTGAAAATTTTTGTTTCATCCCCGATTTGAAAACTGTTAATGTAGAATTAAGCTCGCACCTTTCCTGAATTCAAATCTGCTTTTGGGGTTGAGCTGCGACTTATAGTTTTCGAGAAAATGGAATTTTTGTATAGCTCTTCGAGGTAGTCAGGAATTCCAATGCAACCCCTGTAAAAATTTGAAAATTTTTTTTTCATCCCCGATTTGAAAACTGTTTATGTAGAATTAAGCTCGCTCCCTTCCTGAATTCAAATCTACTTTTGGGGTTGAGCTGCGACTTACAGTTTTCGAGAAAATGGAATTTTTGTATAGCTCTTCGAGGTAGTCAGGAATTCCAATGCAATCCCTGTAAAAATTTGAAAATTTTTTTTCATCCCCGATTTGAAAACTGTTTATGTAGAATTAAGCTCTTACCCTTCCTGAATTCAAATCTGCTTTTGGGGTTGAGCTGCGACTTACAGTTTTCGAGAAAATGGAATTTTTGTATAGCTCTTCGAGGTAGTCAGGAATTCCAATGCAACCCCTGTAAAAATTTTAAAATTTTTTTTCATCCCCGATTTGAAAACTGTTAATGTAGAATTAAGCTCGCACCTTTCCTGAATTCAAATCTGCTTTTGGGGTTGAGCTGCGACTTATAGTTTTCGAGAAAATGGAATTTTTGTATAGCTCTTCGAGGTAGTCAGGAATTCCAATGCAACCCCTGTAAAAATTTGAAAATTTTTGTTTCATCCCCGATTTGAAAACTGTTAATGTAGAATTAAGCTCGCACCTTTCCTGAATTCAAATCTGCTTTTGGGGTTGAGCTGCGATTTATAGTTTTCGAGAAAATGGAATTTTTGTATAGCTCTTCGAGGTAGTCAGGAATTCCAATGCAACCCCTGTAAAAATTTGAAAATTTTTTTTTCATCCCCGATTTGAAAACTGTTTATGTAGAATTAAGCTCGCTCCCTTCCTGAATTCAAATCTACTTTTGGGGTTGAGCTGCGACTTATAGTTTTCGAGAAAATGGAATTTTTGTATAGCTCTTCGAGGTAGTCAGGAATTCCAATGCAACCCCTGTAAAAATTTTAAAATTTTTTTTCATCCCCGATTTGAAAACTGTTTATCTAGAATTAAGCTCGCACCTTTCCTGAATTCAAATCTGCTTTTGGGGTTGAGCTGCGACTTATAGTTTTCGAGAAAATGGAATTTTTGTATAGCTCTTCGAGGTAGTCAGGAATTCCAATGCAACCCCTGTAAAAATTTGAAAATTTTTTTTCATCCCCGTTTTGAAAACTGTTAATGTAGAACTAAGCTCGCACCTTTCCTGAATTCAAATCTGCTTTTGGGGTTGAGCTGCGACTTATAGTTTTCGAGAAAATGGAATTTTTGTATAGCTCTTCGAGGTAGTCAGGAATTCCAATGCAACCCCTGTAAAAATTTGAAAATTTTTTTTTCATCCCCGATTTGAAAACTGTTGATCTAGAATTAAGCTCGCACCCTTCCTGAATTCAAATCTGCTTTTGGGGTTGAGCTGCGACTTACAGTTTTCGAGAAAATGGAATTTTTGTATAGCTCTTCGAGGTAGTCAGGAATTCCAATGCAATCCCTGTAAAAATTTGAAAATTTTTTTTTTCATCCCCGATTTGAAAACTGTTTATGTAGAATTAAGCTCGCACCTTTCCTGAATTCAAATCTGCTTTTGGGGTTGAGCTGCGACTTATAGTTTTCGAGAAAATGGAATTTTTGTATAGCTCTTCGAGGTAGTCAGGAATTCCAATGCAACCCCTGTAAAAATTTGAAAATTTTTTTTTCATCCCCGATTTGAAAACTGTTTATGTAGAATTAAGCTCGCACCTTTCCCGAACTCAAATCTGCTTTTGGGGTTGAGCTGCGACTTATAGTTTTCGAGAAAATGGAATTTTTCTATCGCTCTTCGAGGTAGTCAGGAATTCCAATGCAACCCCTGTAAGAATTTGAAAATTTTTTTTTCATCCCCGATTTGAAAACTGCTTATGTAGAATTAAGCTCGCACCTTTTCTGAATTTAAATCTGCTTTTGGAGTTGAGCTGCGACTTATAGTTTTCGAGAAAATGGAATTTTTCTATCGCTCTTCGAGGTAGTCAGGAATTCCAATGCAACCCCTGTAAAAATTTGAAAATTTTTTTTTCATCCCCGATTTGAAAACTGTTTATGTAGAATTAAGCTCGCACCTTTCCTGAATTCAAATCTGCTTTTGGGGTTGAGCTGCGACTTATAGTTTTCGAGAAAATGGAATTTTTCTATCGCTCTTCGAGGTAGTCAGGAATTCCAATGCAACCCCTGTAAAAATTTGAAAATTTTTTTTTCATCCCCGATTTGAAAACTGTTTATGTAGAATTAAGCTCGCACCCTTCCTGAATTCAAATCTGCTTTTGGGGTTGAGCTGCGACTTGCAGTTTTCGAGAAAATGGAATTTTTGTATAGCTCTTCGAGGTAGTCAGGAATTCCAATGCAACCCCTGTAAAAATTTGAAAATTTTTTTTTCATCCCCGATTTGAAAACTGTTTATGTAGAATTAAGCTCGCACCTTTCCTGAATTCAAATCTGCTTTTGGGGTTGAGCTGCGACTTATAGTTTTCGAGAAAATGGAATTTTTGTATAGCTCTTCGAGGTAGTCAGGAATTCCAATGCAACCCCTGTAAAAATTTGAAAATTTTTTTTTCATCCCCGATTTGAAAACTGTTTATGTAGAATTGAGCTCGCTCCCTTCCTGAATTCAAATCTACTTTTGGGGTTGAGCTGCGACTTACAGTTTTCGAGAAAATGGAATTTTTGTATAGCTCTTCGAGGTAGTCAGGAATTCCAATGCAATCCCTGTAAAAATTTGAAAATTTTTTTTCATCCCCGATTTGAAAACTGTTTATGTAGAATTAAGCTCGCACCTTTCCTGAATTCAAATCTGCTTTTGGGGTTGAGCTGCGACTTATAGTTTTCGAGAAAATGGAATTTTTGTATAGCTCTTCGAGGTAGTCAGGAATTCCAATGCAACCCCTGTAAAAATTTGAAAATTTTTTTTTCATCCCCGATTTGAAAACTGTTTATGTAGAATTAAGCTCGCACCTTTCCTGAACTCAAATCTGCTTTTGGGGTTGAGCTGCGACTTATAGTTTTCGAGAAAATGGAATTTTTGTATAGCTCTTCGAGGTAGTCAGGAATTCCAATGCAACCCCTGTAAAAATTTGAAAACTTTTTTTTCATCCCCGATTTGAAAACTGTTAATGTAGAATTAAGCTCGCACCTTTCCTGAATTCAAATCTGCTTTTGGAGTTGAGCTGCGACTTGTAGTTTTCGAGAAAATGGAATTTTTGTATAGCTCTTCGAGGTAGTCAGGAATTCCAATGCAACCCCTGTAAAAATTTGAAAATTTTTTTTCATCCCCGATTTGAAAACTGTTAATGTAGAACTAAGCTCGCACCTTTCCTGAATTCAAATCTGCTTTTGGGGTTGAGCTGCGACTTATAGTTTTCGAGAAAATGGAATTTTTGTATAGCTCTTCGAGGTAGTCAGGAATTCCAATGCAACCCCTGTAAAAATTTGAAAATTTTTTTTTCATCCCCGATTTGAAAACTGTTTATGTAGAATTAAGCTCGCACCTTTCCTGAATTCAAATCTGCTTTTGGGGTTGAGCTGCGACTTATAGTTTTCGAGAAAATGGAATTTTTGTATAGCTCTTCGAGGTAGTCAGGAATTCCAATGCAACCCCTGTAAAAATTTGAAAATTTTTTTTTCATCCCCGATTTGAAAACTGTTTATGTAGAATTGAGCTCGCTCCCTTCCTGAATTCAAATCTACTTTTGGGGTTGAGCTGCGACTTACAGTTTTCGAGAAAATGAAATTTTTGTATAGCTCTTCGAGGTAGTCAGGAATTCCAATGCAATCCCTGTAAAAATTTGAAAATTTTTTTTCATCCCCGATTTGAAAACTGTTTATGTAGAATTAAGCTCGCACCTTTCCTGAATTCAAATCTGCTTTTGGGGTTGAGCTGCGACTTATAGTTTTCGAGAAAATGGAATTTTTGTATAGCTCTTCGAGGTAGTCAGGAATTCCAATGCAACCCCTGTAAAAATTTGAAAATTTTTTTTTCATCCCCGATTTGAAAACTGTTTATGTAGAATTAAGCTCGCACCTTTCCTGAACTCAAATCTGCTTTTGGGGTTGAGCTGCGACTTATAGTTTTCGAGAAAATGGAATTTTTCTATCGCTCTTCGAGGTAGTCAGGAATTCCAATGCAACCCCTGTAAAAATTTGAAAACTTTTTTTTCATCCCCGATTTGAAAACTGTTAATGTAGAATTAAGCTCGCACCTTTCCTGAATTCAAATCTGCTTTTGGAGTTGAGCTGCGACTTGTAGTTTTCGAGAAAATGGAATTTTTGTATAGCTCTTCGAGGTAGTCAGGAATTCCAATGCAACCCCTGTAAAAATTTGAAAATTTTTTTTCATCCCCGATTTGAAAACTGTTAATGTAGAACTAAGCTCGCACCTTTCCTGAATTCAAATCTGCTTTTGGGGTTGAGCTGCGACTTATAGTTTTCGAGAAAATGGAATTTTTGTATAGCTCTTCGAGGTAGTCAGGAATTCCAATGCAACCCCTGTAAAAATTTGAAAATTTTTTTTTCATCCCCGATTTGAAAACTGTTTATGTAGAATTAAGCTCGCACCTTTCCTGAATTCAAATCTGCTTTTGGGGTTGAGCTGCGACTTATAGTTTTCGAGAAAATGGAATTTTTGTATAGCTCTTCGAGGTAGTCAGGAATTCCAATGCAAACCCCTGTAAAAATTTGAAAATTTTTTTTTCATCCCCGATTTGAAAACTGTTTATGTAGAATTAAGCTCTTACCCTTCCTGAATTCAAATCTGCTTTTGGGGTTGAGCTGCGACTTACAGTTTTCGAGAAAATGGAATTTTTGTATAGCTCTTCGAGGTAGTCAGGAATTCCAATGCAACCCCTGTAAAAATTTTAAAATTTTTTTTCATCCCCGATTTGAAAACTGTTTATCTAGAATTAAGCTCGCACCTTTCCTGAATTCAAATCTGCTTTTGGGGTTGAGCTGCGACTTATAGTTTTCGAGAAAATGGAATTTTTGTATAGCTCTTCGAGGTAGTCAGGAATTCCAATGCAACCCCTGTAAAAATTTGAAAATTTTTGTTTCATCCCCGATTTGAAAACTGTTAATGTAGAATTAAGCTCGCACCTTTCCTGAATTCAAATCTGCTTTTGGGGTTGAGCTGCGACTTATAGTTTTCGAGAAAATGGAATTTTTGTATAGCTCTTCGAGGTAGTCAGGAATTCCAATGCAACCCCTGTAAAAATTTGAAAATTTTTTTTTCATCCCCGATTTGAAAACTGTTTATGTAGAATTAAGCTCGCTCCCTTCCTGAATTCAAATCTACTTTTGGGGTTGAGCTGCGACTTACAGTTTTCGAGAAAATGGAATTTTTGTATAGCTCTTCGAGGTAGTCAGGAATTCCAATGCAATCCCTGTAAAAATTTGAAAATTTTTTTTCATCCCCGATTTGAAAACTGTTAATGTAGAATTAAGCTCGCACCTTTCCTGAATTCAAATCTGCTTTTGGAGTTGAGCTGCGACTTGTAGTTTTCGAGAAAATGGAATTTTTGTATAGCTCTTCGAGGTAGTCAGGAATTCCAATGCAACCCCTGTAAAAATTTGAAAATTTTTTTTCATCCCCGTTTTGAAAACTGTTAATGTAGAACTAAGCTCGCACCTTTCCTGAATTCAAATCTGCTTTTGGGGTTGAGCTGCGACTTATAGTTTTCGAGAAAATGGAATTTTTGTATAGCTCTTCGAGGTAGTCAGGAATTCCAATGCAACCCCTGTAAAAATTTGAAAATTTTTTTTCATCCCCGATTTGAAAACTGTTAATGTAGAATTAAGCTCGCACCTTTCCTGAATTCAAATCCGCTTTTGGGGTTGAGCTGCGACTTATAGTTTTCGAGAAAATGGAATTTTTGTATAGCTCTTCGAGGTAGTCAGGAATTGCAATGCAACCCCTGTAAAAATTTGAAAATTTTTTTTTCATCCCCGATTTGAAAACTGTTTATGTAGAATTAAGCTCGCACCTTTCCTGAATTCAAATCTGCTTTTGGGGTTGAGCTGCGACTTATAGTTTTCGAGAAAATGGAATTTTTGTATAGCTCTTCGAGGTAGTCAGGAATTCCAATGCAAACCCCTGTAAAAATTTGAAAATTTTTTTTTCATCCCCGATTTGAAAACTGTTTATGTAGAATTAAGCTCGCACCTTTCCTGAATTCAAATCTGCTTTTGGGGTTGAGCTGCGACTTATAGTTTTCGAGAAAATGGAATTTTTGTATAGCTCTTCGAGGTAGTCAGGAATTCCAATGCAACCCCTGTAAAAATTTGAAAATTTTTGTTTCATCCCCGATTTGAAAACTGTTAATGCAGAATTAAGCTCGCACCTTTCCTGAATTCAAATCTGCTTTTGGGGTTGAGCTGCGACTTATAGTTTTCGAGAAAATGGAATTTTTGTATAGCTCTTCGAGGTAGTCAGGAATTCCAATGCAACCCCTGTAAAAATTTGAAAATTTTTTTTTCATCCCCAATTTGAAAACTGTTTATGTAGAATTAAGCTCGCACCTTTCCTGAATTCAAATCTGCTTTTGGGGTTGAGCTGCGACTTATAGTTTTCGAGAAAATGGAATTTTTGTATAGCTCTTCGAGGTAGTCATTCCAATGCAAACCCCTGTAAAAATTTGAAAATTTTTTGTTCATACCCGATTTGAAAACTGTTTATGTAGAATTAAGCTCGCACCTTTCCTGAATTCAAATCTGCTTTTGGGGTTGAGCTGCGACTTATAGTTTTCGAGAAAATGGAATTTTTGTATAGCTCTTCGAGGTAGTCAGGAATTCCAATGCAACCCCTGTAAAAATTTTAAAATTTTTTTTTCATCCCCGATTTGAAAACTGTTTATCTAGAATTAAGCTCGCACCTTTCCTGAATTCAAATCTGCTTTTGGGGTTGAGCTGCGACTTATAGTTTTCGAGAAAATGGAATTTTTGTATAGCTCTTCGAGGTAGTCAGGAATTCCAATGCAACCCCTGTAAAAATTTGAAAATTTTTGTTTCATCCCCGATTTGAAAACTGTTAATGTAGAATTAAGCTCGCACCTTTCCTGAATTCAAATCTGCTTTTGGGGTTGAGCTGCGACTTATAGTTTTCGAGAAAATGGAATTTTTGTATAGCTCTTCGAGGTAGTCAGGAATTCCAATGCAACCCCTGTAAAAATTTTAAAATTTTTTTTTCATCCCCGATTTGAAAACTGTTTATGTAGAATTAGGCTCGCACCTTTCCTGAATTCAAATCTGCTTTTGGGGTTGAGCTGCGACTTATAGTTTTCGAGAAAATGGAATTTTTCTATCTCTCTTCGAGGTAGTCAGGAATTCCAATCCAACCCCTGTAAAAATTTGAAAATTTTTTTTTCATCCCCGATTTGAAAACTGTTTATCTAGAATTAAGCTCGCACCTTTCCTGAATTCAAATCTGCTTTTGGGGTTGAGCTGCGACTTATAGTTTTCGAGAAAATGGAATTTTTGTATAGCTCTTCGAGGTAGTCAGGAATTCCAATGCAACCCCTGTAAAAATTTGAAAATTTTATTTTCATCCCCGATTTGAAAACTGTTTATGTAGAATTAAGCTCGCACATTTCCTGAATTCAAATCTGCTTTTGGAGTTGAGCTGCGACTTGTAGTTTTCGAGAAAATGGAATTTTTGTATAGCTCTTCGAGGTAGTCAGGAATTCCAATGCAACCCCTGTAAGAATTTGAAAATTTTTTTTTCATCCCCGATTTGAAAACTGCTTATGTAGAATTAAGCTCGCACCTTTTCTGAATTTAAATCTGCTTTTGGAGTTGAGCTGCGACTTATAGTTTTCGAGAAAATGGAATTTTTCTATCGCTCTTCGAGGTAGTCAGGAATTCCAATGCAATCCCTGTAAAAATTTGAAAATTTTTTTTCATCCCCGATTTGAAAACTGTTTATGTAGAATTAAGCTCGCACCTTTCCTGAATTCAAATCTGCTTTTGGGGTTGAGCTGCGACTTATAGTTTTCGAGAAAATGGAATTTTTGTATAGCTCTTCGAGGTAGTCAGGAATTCCAATGCAACCCCTGTAAAAATTTGAAAATTTTTTTTTCATCCCCGATTTGAAAACTGTTTATGTAGAATTAAGCTCGCACCTTTCCTGAACTCAAATCTGCTTTTGGGGTTGAGCTGCGACTTATAGTTTTCGAGAAAATGGAATTTTTCTATCGCTCTTCGAGGTAGTCAGGAATTCCAATGCAACCCCTGTAAAAATTTGAAAACTTTTTTTTCATCCCCGATTTGAAAACTGTTAATGTAGAATTAAGCTCGCACCTTTCCTGAATTCAAATCTGCTTTTGGAGTTGAGCTGCGACTTGTAGTTTTCGAGAAAATGGAATTTTTGTATAGCTCTTCGAGGTAGTCAGGAATTCCAATGCAACCCCTGTAAAAATTTGAAAATTTTTTTTCATCCCCGATTTGAAAACTGTTAATGTAGAACTAAGCTCGCACCTTTCCTGAATTCAAATCTGCTTTTGGGGTTGAGCTGCGACTTATAGTTTTCGAGAAAATGGAATTTTTGTATAGCTCTTCGAGGTAGTCAGGAATTCCAATGCAACCCCTGTAAAAATTTGAAAATTTTTTTTCATCCCCGATTTGAAAACTGTTAATGTAGAATTAAGCTCGCACCTTTCCTGAATTCAAATCCGCTTTTGGGGTTGAGCTGCGACTTGCAGTTTTCGAGAAAATGGAATTTTTGTATAGCTCTTCGAGGTAGTCAGGAATTCCAATGCAACCCCTGTAAAAATTTGAAAATTTTTTTTTCATCCCCGATTTGAAAACTGTTTATGTAGAATTAAGCTCGCACCTTTCCTGAATTCAAATCTGCTTTTGGGGTTGAGCTGCGACTTATAGTTTTCGAGAAAATGGAATTTTTGTATAGCTCTTCGAGGTAGTCAGGAATTCCAATGCAACCCCTGTAAAAATTTGAAAATTTTTTTTTCATCCCCGATTTGAAAACTGTTTATGTAGAATTGAGCTCGCTCCCTTCCTGAATTCAAATCTACTTTTGGGGTTGAGCTGCGACTTACAGTTTTCGAGAAAATGGAATTTTTGTATAGCTCTTCGAGGTAGTCAGGAATTCCAATGCAATCCCTGTAAAAATTTGAAAATTTTTTTTCATCCCCGATTTGAAAACTGTTTATGTAGAATTAAGCTCGCACCTTTCCTGAATTCAAATCTGCTTTTGGGGTTGAGCTGCGACTTATAGTTTTCGAGAAAATGGAATTTTTGTATAGCTCTTCGAGGTAGTCAGGAATTCCAATGCAACCCCTGTAAAAATTTGAAAATTTTTTTTTCATCCCCGATTTGAAAACTGTTTATGTAGAATTAAGCTCGCACCTTTCCTGAACTCAAATCTGCTTTTGGGGTTGAGCTGCGACTTATAGTTTTCGAGAAAATGGAATTTTTCAATCGCTCTTCGAGGTAGTCAGGAATTCCAATGCAACCCCTGTAAAAATTTGAAAACTTTTTTTTCATCCCCGATTTGAAAACTGTTAATGTAGAATTAAGCTCGCACCTTTCCTGAATTCAAATCTGCTTTTGGAGTTGAGCTGCGACTTGTAGTTTTCGAGAAAATGGAATTTTTGTATAGCTCTTCGAGGTAGTCAGGAATTCCAATGCAACCCCTGTAAAAATTTGAAAATTTTTTTTTCATCCCCGATTTGAAAACTGTTTATGTAGAATTGAGCTCGCTCCCTTCCTGAATTCAAATCTACTTTTGGGGTTGAGCTGCGACTTACAGTTTTCGAGAAAATGGAATTTTTGTATAGCTCTTCGAGGTAGTCAGGAATTCCAATGCAATCCCTGTAAAAATTTGAAAATTTTTTTTCATCCCCGATTTGAAAACTGTTTATGTAGAATTAAGCTCGCACCTTTCCTGAATTCAAATCTGCTTTTGGGGTTGAGCTGCGACTTATAGTTTTCGAGAAAATAAAATTTTTGTATAGCTCTTCGAGGTAGTCAGGAATTCCAATGCAACCCCTGTAAAAATTTGAAAATTTTTTTTTCATCCCCGATTTGAAAACTGTTTATGTAGAATTAAGCTCGCACCTTTCCTGAACTCAAATCTGCTTTTGGGGTTGAGCTGCGACTTATAGTTTTCGAGAAAATGGAATTTTTCTATCGCTCTTCGAGGTAGTCAGGAATTCCAATGCAACCCCTGTAAAAATTTGAAAACTTTTTTTTCATCCCCGATTTGAAAACTGTTAATGTAGAATTAAGCTCGCACCTTTCCTGAATTCAAATCTGCTTTTGGAGTTGAGCTGCGACTTGTAGTTTTCGAGAAAATGGAATTTTTGTATAGCTCTTCGAGGTAGTCAGGAATTCCAATGCAACCCCTGTAAAAATTTGAAAATTTTTTTTCATCCCCGATTTGAAAACTGTTAATGTAGAACTAAGCTCGCAACTTTCCTGAATTCAAATCTGCTTTTGGGGTTGAGCTGCGACTTATAGTTTTCGAGAAAATGGAATTTTTGTATAGCTCTTCGAGGTAGTCAGGAATTCCAATGCAACCCCTGTAAAAATTTGAAAATTTTTTTTTCATCCCCGATTTGAAAACTGTTTATGTAGAATTAAGCTCGCACCTTTCCTGAATTCAAATCTGCTTTTGGGGTTGAGCTGCGACTTATAGTTTTCGAGAAAATGGAATTTTTGTATAGCTCTTCGAGGTAGTCAGGAATTCCAATGCAAACCCCTGTAAAAATTTGAAAATTTTTTTTTCATCCCCGATTTGAAAACTGTTTATGTAGAATTAAGCTCTTACCCTTCCTGAATTCAAATCTGCTTTTGGGGTTGAGCTGCGACTTACAGTTTTCGAGAAAATGGAATTTTTGTATAGCTCTTCGAGGTAGTCAGGAATTCCAATGCAACCCCTGTAAAAATTTTAAAATTTTTTTTCATCCCCGATTTGAAAACTGTTTATCTAGAATTAAGCTCGCACCTTTCCTGAATTCAAATCTGCTTTTGGGGTTGAGCTGCGACTTATAGTTTTCGAGAAAATGGAATTTTTGTATAGCTCTTCGAGGTAGTCAGGAATTCCAATGCAACCCCTGTAAAAATTTGAAAATTTTTGTTTCATCCCCGATTTGAAAACTGTTAATGTAGAATTAAGCTCGCACCTTTCCTGAATTCAAATCTGCTTTTGGGGTTGAGCTGCGACTTATAGTTTTCGAGAAAATGGAATTTTTGTATAGCTCTTCGAGGTAGTCAGGAATTCCAATGCAACCCCTGTAAAAATTTGAAAATTTTTTTTTCATCCCCGATTTGAAAACTGTTTATGTAGAATTAAGCTCGCTCCCTTCCTGAATTCAAATCTACTTTTGGGGTTGAGCTGCGACTTACAGTTTTCGAGAAAATGGAATTTTTGTATAGCTCTTCGAGGTAGTCAGGAATTCCAATGCAATCCCTGTAAAAATTTGAAAATTTTTTTTCATCCCCGATTTGAAAACTGTTAATGTAGAATTAAGCTCGCACCTTTCCTGAATTCAAATCTGCTTTTGGAGTTGAGCTGCGACTTGTAGTTTTCGAGAAAATGGAATTTTTGTATAGCTCTTCGAGGTAGTCAGGAATTCCAATGCAACCCCTGTAAAAATTTGAAAATTTTTTTTTCATCCCCGATTTGAAAACTGTTTATGTAGAATTAAGCTCGCACCTTTCCTGAATTCAAATCTGCTTTTGGGGTTGAGCTGCGACTTATAGTTTTCGAGAAAATGGAATTTTTGTATAGCTCTTCGAGGTAGTCAGGAATTCCAATGCAACCCCTGTAAAAATTTGAAAATTTTTTTTTCATCCCCGATTTGAAAACTGTTTATGTAGAATTGAGCTCGCTCCCTTCCTGAATTCAAATCTACTTTTGGGGTTGAGCTGCGACTTACAGTTTTCGAGAAAATGGAATTTTTGTATAGCTCTTCGAGGTAGTCAGGAATTCCAATGCAATCCCTGTAAAAATTTGAAAATTTTTTTTCATCCCCGATTTGAAAACTGTTTATGTAGAATTAAGCTCGCACCTTTCCTGAATTCAAATCTGCTTTTGGGGTTGAGCTGCGACTTATAGTTTTCGAGAAAATGGAATTTTTGTATAGCTCTTCGAGGTAGTCAGGAATTCCAATGCAACCCCTGTAAAAATTTGAAAATTTTTTTTTCATCCCCGATTTGAAAACTGTTTATGTAGAATTAAGCTCGCACCTTTCCTGAACTCAAATCTGCTTTTGGGGTTGAGCTGCGACTTATAGTTTTCGAGAAAATGGAATTTTTCTATCGCTCTTCGAGGTAGTCAGGAATTCCAATGCAACCCCTGTAAAAATTTGAAAACTTTTTTTTCATCCCCGATTTGAAAACTGTTAATGTAGAATTAAGCTCGCACCTTTCCTGAATTCAAATCTGCTTTTGGAGTTGAGCTGCGACTTGTAGTTTTCGAGAAAATGGAATTTTTGTATAGCTCTTCGAGGTAGTCAGGAATTCCAATGCAACCCCTGTAAAAATTTGAAAATTTTTTTTCATCCCCGATTTGAAAACTGTTAATGTAGAACTAAGCTCGCAACTTTCCTGAATTCAAATCTGCTTTTGGGGTTGAGCTGCGACTTATAGTTTTCGAGAAAATGGAATTTTTGTATAGCTCTTCGAGGTAGTCAGGAATTCCAATGCAACCCCTGTAAAAATTTGAAAATTTTTTTTTCATCCCCGATTTGAAAACTGTTTATGTAGAATTAAGCTCGCACCTTTCCTGAATTCAAATCTGCTTTTGGGGTTGAGCTGCGACTTATAGTTTTCGAGAAAATGGAATTTTTGTATAGCTCTTCGAGGTAGTCAGGAATTCCAATGCAAACCCCTGTAAAAATTTGAAAATTTTTTTTTCATCCCCGATTTGAAAACTGTTTATGTAGAATTAAGCTCTTACCCTTCCTGAATTCAAATCTGCTTTTGGGGTTGAGCTGCGACTTACAGTTTTCGAGAAAATGGAATTTTTGTATAGCTCTTCGAGGTAGTCAGGAATTCCAATGCAACCCCTGTAAAAATTTTAAAATTTTTTTTCATCCCCGATTTGAAAACTGTTTATCTAGAATTAAGCTCGCACCTTTCCTGAATTCAAATCTGCTTTTGGGGTTGAGCTGCGACTTATAGTTTTCGAGAAAATGGAATTTTTGTATAGCTCTTCGAGGTAGTCAGGAATTCCAATGCAACCCCTGTAAAAATTTGAAAATTTTTGTTTCATCCCCGATTTGAAAACTGTTAATGTAGAATTAAGCTCGCACCTTTCCTGAATTCAAATCTGCTTTTGGGGTTGAGCTGCGACTTATAGTTTTCGAGAAAATGGAATTTTTGTATAGCTCTTCGAGGTAGTCAGGAATTCCAATGCAACCCCTGTAAAAATTTGAAAATTTTTTTTTCATCCCCGATTTGAAAACTGTTTATGTAGAATTAAGCTCGCTCCCTTCCTGAATTCAAATCTACTTTTGGGGTTGAGCTGCGACTTACAGTTTTCGAGAAAATGGAATTTTTGTATAGCTCTTCGAGGTAGTCAGGAATTCCAATGCAATCCCTGTAAAAATTTGAAAATTTTTTTTCATCCCCGATTTGAAAACTGTTAATGTAGAATTAAGCTCGCACCTTTCCTGAATTCAAATCTGCTTTTGGAGTTGAGCTGCGACTTGTAGTTTTCGAGAAAATGGAATTTTTGTATAGCTCTTCGAGGTAGTCAGGAATTCCAATGCAACCCCTGTAAAAATTTGAAAATTTTTTTTCATCCCCGTTTTGAAAACTGTTAATGTAGAACTAAGCTCGCACCTTTCCTGAATTCAAATCTGCTTTTGGGGTTGAGCTGCGACTTATAGTTTTCGAGAAAATGGAATTTTTGTATAGCTCTTCGAGGTAGTCAGGAATTCCAATGCAACCCCTGTAAAAATTTGAAAATTTTTTTTCATCCCCGATTTGAAAACTGTTAATGTAGAATTAAGCTCGCACCTTTCCTGAATTCAAATCCGCTTTTGGGGTTGAGCTGCGACTTATAGTTTTCGAGAAAATGGAATTTTTGTATAGCTCTTCGAGGTAGTCAGGAATTGCAATGCAACCCCTGTAAAAATTTGAAAATTTTTTTTTCATCCCCGATTTGAAAACTGTTTATGTAGAATTAAGCTCGCACCTTTCCTGAATTCAAATCTGCTTTTGGGGTTGAGCTGCGACTTATAGTTTTCGAGAAAATGGAATTTTTGTATAGCTCTTCGAGGTAGTCAGGAATTCCAATGCAAACCCCTGTAAAAATTTGAAAATTTTTTTTTCATCCCCGATTTGAAAACTGTTTATGTAGAATTAAGCTCGCACCTTTCCTGAATTCAAATCTGCTTTTGGGGTTGAGCTGCGACTTATAGTTTTCGAGAAAATGGAATTTTTGTATAGCTCTTCGAGGTAGTCAGGAATTCCAATGCAACCCCTGTAAAAATTTGAAAATTTTTGTTTCATCCCCGATTTGAAAACTGTTAATGCAGAATTAAGCTCGCACCTTTCCTGAATTCAAATCTGCTTTTGGGGTTGAGCTGCGACTTATAGTTTTCGAGAAAATGGAATTTTTGTATAGCTCTTCGAGGTAGTCAGGAATTCCAATGCAACCCCTGTAAAAATTTGAAAATTTTTTTTTCATCCCCGATTTGAAAACTGTTTATGTAGAATTAAGCTCGCACCTTTCCTGAATTCAAATCTGCTTTTGGGGTTGAGCTGCGACTTATAGTTTTCGAGAAAATGGAATTTTTGTATAGCTCTTCGAGGTAGTCATTCCAATGCAAACCCCTGTAAAAATTTGAAAATTTTTTGTTCATCCCCGATTTGAAAACTGTTTATGTAGAATTAAGCTCGCACCTTTCCTGAATTCAAATCTGCTTTTGGGGTTGAGCTGCGACTTATAGTTTTCGAGAAAATGGAATTTTTGTATAGCTCTTCGAGGTAGTCAGGAATTCCAATGCAACCCCTGTAAAAATTTGAAAATTTTTGTTTCATCCCCGATTTGAAAACTGTTAATGTAGAATTAAGCTCGCACCTTTCCTGAATTCAAATCTGCTTTTGGGGTTGAGCTGCGACTTATAGTTTTCGAGAAAATGGAATTTTTGTATAGCTCTTCGAGGTAGTCAGGAATTCCAATGCAACCCCTGTAAAAATTTTAAAATTTTTTTTTCATCCCCGATTTGAAAACTGTTTATGTAGAATTAGGCTCGCACCTTTCCTGAATTCAAATCTGCTTTTGGGGTTGAGCTGCGACTTATAGTTTTCGAGAAAATGGAATTTTTCTATCGCTCTTCGAGGTAGTCAGGAATTCCAATCCAACCCCTGCAAAAATTTGAAAATTTTTTTTTCATCCCCGATTTGAAAACTGTTTATCTAGAATTAAGCTCGCACCTTTCCTGAATTCAAATCTGCTTTTGGGGTTGAGCTGCGACTTATAGTTTTCGAGAAAATGGAATTTTTGTATAGCTCTTCGAGGTAGTCAGGAATTCCAATGCAACCCCTGTAAAAATTTGAAAATTTTATTTTCATCCCCGATTTGAAAACTGTTTATGTAGAATTAAGCTCGCACATTTCCTGAATTCAAATCTGCTTTTGGAGTTGAGCTGCGACTTGTAGTTTTCGAGAAAATGGAATTTTTGTATAGCTCTTCGAGGTAGTCAGGAATTCCAATGCAACCCCTGTAAGAATTTGAAAATTTTTTTTTCATCCCCGATTTGAAAACTGCTTATGTAGAATTAAGCTCGCACCTTTTCTGAATTTAAATCTGCTTTTGGAGTTGAGCTGCGACTTATAGTTTTCGAGAAAATGGAATTTTTCTATCGCTCTTCGAGGTAGTCAGGAATTCCAATGCAATCCCTGTAAAAATTTGAAAATTTTTTTTCATCCCCGATTTGAAAACTGTTTATGTAGAATTAAGCTCGCACCTTTCCTGAATTCAAATCTGCTTTTGGGGTTGAGCTGCGACTTATAGTTTTCGAGAAAATGGAATTTTTGTATAGCTCTTCGAGGTAGTCAGGAATTCCAATGCAACCCCTGTAAAAATTTGAAAATTTTTTTTTCATCCCCGATTTGAAAACTGTTTATGTAGAATTAAGCTCGCACCTTTCCTGAACTCAAATCTGCTTTTGGGGTTGAGCTGCGACTTATAGTTTTCGAGAAAATGGAATTTTTCTATCGCTCTTCGAGGTAGTCAGGAATTCCAATGCAACCCCTGTAAAAATTTGAAAACTTTTTTTTCATCCCCGATTTGAAAACTGTTAATGTAGAATTAAGCTCGCACCTTTCCTGAATTCAAATCTGCTTTTGGAGTTGAGCTGCGACTTGTAGTTTTCGAGAAAATGGAATTTTTGTATAGCTCTTCGAGGTAGTCAGGAATTCCAATGCAACCCCTGTAAAAATTTGAAAATTTTTTTTCATCCCCGATTTGAAAACTGTTAATGTAGAACTAAGCTCGCACCTTTCCTGAATTCAAATCTGCTTTTGGGGTTGAGCTGCGACTTATAGTTTTCGAGAAAATGGAATTTTTGTATAGCTCTTCGAGGTAGTCAGGAATTCCAATGCAACCCCTGTAAAAATTTGAAAATTTTTTTTCATCCCCGATTTGAAAACTGTTAATGTAGAATTAAGCTCGCACCTTTCCTGAATTCAAATCCGCTTTTGGGGTTGAGCTGCGACTTATAGTTTTCGAGAAAATGGAATTTTTGTATAGCTCTTCGAGGTAGTCAGGAATTCCAATGCAACCCCTGTAAAAATTTGAAAATTTTTTGTTCGTCCCCGATTTGAAAACTGTTTATGTAGAATTAAGCTCGCACCTTTCCTGAATTCAAATCTGCTTTTGGGGTTGAGCTGCGACTTATAGTTTTCGAGAAAATGGAATTTTTGTATCGCTCTTCGAGGTAGTCAGGAATTCCAATGCAACCCCTGTAAAAATTTTAAAATTTTTTTTTCATCCCCGATTTGAAAACTGTTTATCTAGAATTAAGCTCGCACCTTTCCTGAATTCAAATCTGCTTTTGGGGTTGAGCTGCGACTTATAGTTTTCGAGAAAATGGAATTTTTGTATAGATCTTCGAGGTAGTCAGGAATTCCAATGCAACCCCTGTAAAAATTTGAAAATTTTTGTTTCATCCCCGATTTGAAAACTGTTAATGTAGAATTAAGCTCGCACCTTTCCTGAATTCAAATCTGCTTTTGGGGTTGAGCTGCGACTTATAGTTTTCGAGAAAATGGAATTTTTGTATAGCTCTTCGAGGTAGTCAGGAATTCCAATGCAACCCCTGTAAAAATTTTAAAATTTTTTTTTCATCCCCGATTTGAAAACTGTTTATGTAGAATTAGGCTCGCACCTTTCCTGAATTCAAATCTGCTTTTGGGGTTGAGCTGTGACTTATAGTTTTCGAGAAAATGGAATTTTTCTATCGCTCTTCGAGGTTGTCAGGAATTCCAATCCAACCCCTGTAAAAATTTGAAAATTTTTTTTTCATCCCCGATTTGAAAACTGTTTATCTAGAATTAAGCTCGCACCTTTCCTGAATTCAAATCTGCTTTTGGGGTTGAGCTGCGACTTATAGTTTTCGAGAAAATGGAATTTTTGTATAGCTCTTCGAGGTAGTCAGGAATTCCAATGCAACCCCTGTAAGAATTTGAAAATTTTTTTTTCATCCCCGATTTGAAAACTGCTTATGTAGAATTAAGCTCGCACCTTTTCTGAATTTAAATCTGCTTTTGGAGTTGAGCTGCTTTGAAAACTTTTTTTTCATCCCCGATTTGAAAACTGTTAATGTAGAATTAAGCTCGCACCTTTCCTGAATTCAAATCTGCTTTTGGGATTGAGCTGCGACTTATAGTTTTCGAGAAAATGGAATTTTTGTATAGCTCTTCGAGGTAGTCAGGAATTCCAATGCAAACCCCTGTAAAAATTTGAAAATTTTTTTTCATCCCCGATTTGAAAACTGTTAATGTAGAATTAAGCTCGCACCTTTCCTGAATTCAAATCCGCTTTTGGGGTTGAGCTGCGACTTATAGTTTTCGAGAAAATGGAATTTTTGTATAGCTCTTCGAGGTAGTCAGGAATTCTAATGCAACCCCTGTAAAAATTTGAAAATTTTTTTTTCATCCCCGATTTGAAAACTGTTTATGTAGAATTAAGCTCGCACCTTTCCTGAATTCAAATCTGCTTTTGGGGTTGAGCTGCGACTTATAGTTTTCGAGAAAATGGAATTTTTGTATAGCTCTTCGAGGTAGTCAGGAATTCCAATGCAAACCCCTGTAAAAATTTGAGAATTTTTTTTTCATCCCCGATTTGAAAACTGTTTATGTAGAATTAAGCTCGCACCTTTCCTGAATTCAAATCTGCTTTTGGGGTTGAGCTGCGACTTATAGTTTTCGAGAAAATGGAATTTTTGTATCGCTCTTCGAGGTAGTCAGGAATTCCAATGCAACCCCTGTAAAAATTTTAAAATTTTTTTTTCATCCCCGATTTGAAAACTGTTTATCTAGAATTGAGCTCGCACCTTTCCTGAATTCAAATCTGCTTTTGGGGTTGAGCTGCGACTTATAGTTTTCGAGAAAATGGAATTTTTGTATAGCTCTTCGAGGTAGTCAGGAATTCCAATGCAACCCCTGTAAAAATTTGAAAATTTTTGTTTCATCCCTGATTTGAAAACTGTTAATGTAGAATTAAGCTCGCACCTTTCCTGAATTCAAATCTGCTTTTGGGGTTGAGCTGCGACTTATAGTTTTCGAGAAAATGGAATTTTTGTATAGCTCTTCGAGGTAGTCAGGAATTCCAATGCAACCCCTGTAAAAATTTTAAAATTTTTTTTTCATCCCCGATTTGAAAACTGTTTATGTAGAATTAGGCTCGCACCTTTCCTGAATTCAAATCTGCTTTTGGGGTTGAGCTGCGACTTATAGTTTTCGAGAAAATGGAATTTTTCTATCGCTCTTCGAGGTAGTCAGGAATTCCAATGCAACCCCTGTAAAAATTTGAAAATTTTATTTTCATCCCCGATTTGAAAACTGTTTATGTAGAATTAAGCTCGCACCTTTCCTGAATTCAAATCTGCTTTTGGGGTTGAGCTGCGACTTATAGTTTTCGAGAAAATGGAATTTTTGTATAGCTCTTCGAGGTAGTCAGGAATTCCAATGCAACCCCTGTAAAAATTTGAAAATTTTATTTTCATCCCCGATTTGAAAACTGTTTATGTAGAATTAAGCTCGCACATTTCCTGAATTCAAATCTGCTTTTGGAGTTGAGCTGCGACTTATAGTTTTCGAGAAAATGGAATTTTTGTATAGCTCTTCGAGGTAGTCAGGAATTCCAATGCAACCCCTGTAAGAATTTGAAAATTTTTTTTTCATCCCCGATTTGAAAACTGCTTATGTAGAATTAAGCTCGCACCTTTTCTGAATTTAAATCTGCTTTTGGAGTTGAGCTGCTTTGAAAACTTTTTTTTCATCCCCGATTTGAAAACTGTTAATGTAGAATTAAGCTCGCACCTTTCCTGAATTCAAATCTGCTTTTGGGATTGAGCTGCGACTTATAGTTTTCGAGAAAATGGAATTTTTGTATAGCTCTTCGAGGTAGTCAGGAATTCCAATGCAAACCCCTGTAAAAATTTGAAAATTTTTTTTCATCCCCGATTTGAAAACTGTTAATGTAGAATTAAGCTCGCACCTTTCCTGAATTCAAATCCGCTTTTGGGGTTGAGCTGCGACTTATAGTTTTCGAGAAAATGGAATTTTTGTATAGCTCTTCGAGGTAGTCAGGAATTCTAATGCAACCCCTGTAAAAATTTGAAAATTTTTTTTTCATCCCCGATTTGAAAACTGTTTATGTAGAATTAAGCTCGCACCTTTCCTGAATTCAAATCTGCTTTTGGGGTTGAGCTGCGACTTATAGTTTTCGAGAAAATGGAATTTTTGTATAGCTCTTCGAGGTAGTCAGGAATTCCAATGCAAACCCCTGTAAAAATTTGAGAATTTTTTTTTCATCCCCGATTTGAAAACTGTTTATGTAGAATTAAGCTCGCACCTTTCCTGAATTCAAATCTGCTTTTGGGGTTGAGCTGCGACTTATAGTTTTCGAGAAAATGGAATTTTTGTATCGCTCTTCGAGGTAGTCAGGAATTCCAATGCAACCCCTGTAAAAATTTGAAAATTTTTTTTCATCCCCGATTTGAAAACTGTTAATGTAGAATTAAGCTCGCACCTTTCCTGAATTCAAATCCGCTTTTGGGGTTGAGCTGCGACTTATAGTTTTCGAGAAAATGGAATTTTTGTATAGCTCTTCGAGGTAGTCAGGAATTCCAATGCAACCCCTGTAAAAATTTGAAAATTTTTTTTTCATTTCCGATTTGAAAACTGTTTATGTAGAATTAAGCTCGCACATTTCCTGAATTCAAATCTGCTTTTGGGGTTGAGCTGCGACTTATAGTTTTCGAGAAAATGGAATTTTTGTATAGCTCTTCGAGGTAGTCATTCCAATGCAAACCCCTGTAAAAATTTGAAAATTTTTTTTTCATCCCCGATTTGAAAACTGTTTATGTAGAATTAGGCTCGCACCTTTCCTGAATTCAAATCTGCTTTTGGGGTTGAGCTGCGACTTATAGTTTTCGAGAAAATGGAATTATTCTATCGCTCTTCGAGGTAGTCAGGAATTCCAATCCAACCCCTGTAAAAATTTGAAAATTTTTTTTTCATCCCCGATTTGAAAACTGTTTATCTAGAATTAAGCTCGCACCTTTCCTGAATTCAAATCTGCTTTTGGGGTTGAGCTGCGACTTATAGTTTTCGAGAAAATGGAATTTTTGTATAGCTCTTCGAGGTAGTCAGGAATTCCAATGCAACCCCTGTAAAAATTTGAAAATTTTATTTTCATCCCCGATTTGAAAACTGTTTATGTAGAATTAAGCTCGCACATTTCCTGAATTCAAATCTGCTTTTGGAGTTGAGCTGCGACTTGTAGTTTTCGAGAAAATGGAATTTTTGTATAGCTCTTCGAGGTAGTCAGGAATTCCAATGCAACCCCTGTAAGAATTTGAAAATTTTTTTTTCATCCCCGATTTGAAAACTGCTTATGTAGAATTAAGCTCGCACCTTTTCTGAATTTAAATCTGCTTTTGGAGTTGAGCTGCTTTGAAAACTTTTTTTTCATCCCCGATTTGAAAACTGTTAATGTAGAATTAAGCTCGCACCTTTCCTGAATTCAAATCTGCTTTTGGGATTGAGCTGCGACTTATAGTTTTCGAGAAAATGGAATTTTTGTATAGCTCTTCGAGGTAGTCAGGAATTCCAATGCAAACCCCTGTAAAAATTTGAAAATTTTTTTTCATCCCCGATTTGAAAACTGTTAATGTAGAATTAAGCTCGCACCTTTCCTGAATTCAAATCCGCTTTTGGGGTTGAGCTGCGACTTATAGTTTTCGAGAAAATGGAATTTTTGTATAGCTCTTCGAGGTAGTCAGGAATTCTAATGCAACCCCTGTAAAAATTTGAAAATTTTTTTTTCATCCCCGATTTGAAAACTGTTTATGTAGAATTAAGCTCGCACCTTTCCTGAATTCAAATCTGCTTTTGGGGTTGAGCTGCGACTTATAGTTTTCGAGAAAATGGAATTTTTGTATAGCTCTTCGAGGTAGTCAGGAATTCCAATGCAAACCCCTGTAAAAATTTGAAAATTTTTTTTTCATCCCCGATTTGAAAACTGTTTATGTAGAATTAAGCTCGCACCTTTCCTGAATTCAAATCTGCTTTTGGGGTTGAGCTGCGACTTATAGTTTTCGAGAAAATGGAATTTTTGTATCGCTCTTCGAGGTAGTCAGGAATTCCAATGCAACCCCTGTAAAAATTTTAAAATTTTTTTTTCATCCCCGATTTGAAAACTGTTTATCTAGAATTAAGCTCGCACCTTTCCTGAATTCAAATCTGCTTTTGGGGTTGAGCTGCGACTTATAGTTTTCGAGAAAATGGAATTTTTGTATAGCTCTTCGAGGTAGTCAGGAATTCCAATGCAACCCCTGTAAAAATTTGAAAATTTTTGTTTCATCCCTGATTTGAAAACTGTTAATGTAGAATTAAGCTCGCACCTTTCCTGAATTCAAATCTGCTTTTGGGGTTGAGCTGCGACTTATAGTTTTCGAGAAAATGGAATTTTTGTATAGCTCTTCGAGGTAGTCAGGAATTCCAATGCAACCCCTGTAAAAATTTTAAAATTTTTTTTTCATCCCCGATTTGAAAACTGTTTATGTAGAATTAGGCTCGCACCTTTCCTGAATTCAAATCTGCTTTTGGGGTTGAGCTGCGACTTATAGTTTTCGAGAAAATGGAATTTTTCTATCGCTCTTCGAGGTAGTCAGGAATTCCAATGCAACCCCTGTAAAAATTTGAAAATTTTATTTTCATCCCCGATTTGAAAACTGTTTATGTAGAATTAAGCTCGCACCTTTCCTGAATTCAAATCTGCTTTTGGGGTTGAGCTGCGACTTATAGTTTTCGAGAAAATGGAATTTTTGTATAGCTCTTCGAGGTAGTCAGGAATTCCAATGCAACCCCTGTAAAAATTTGAAAATTTTATTTTCATCCCCGATTTGAAAACTGTTTATGTAGAATTAAGCTCGCACATTTCCTGAATTCAAATCTGCTTTTGGAGTTGAGCTGCGACTTGTAGTTTTCGAGAAAATGGAATTTTTGTATAGCTCTTCGAGGTAGTCAGGAATTCCAATGCAACCCCTGTAAAAATTTGAAAATTTTTTTTCATCCCCGATTTGAAAACTGTTAATGTAGAATTAAGCTCGCACCTTTCCTGAATTCAAATCCGCTTTTGGGGTTGAGCTGCGACTTATAGTTTTCGAGAAAATGGAATTTTTGTATAGCTCTTCGAGGTAGTCAGGAATTCCAATGCAACCCCTGTAAAAATTTGAAAATTTTTTTTTCATCCCCGATTTGAAAACTGTTTATGTAGAATTAAGCTCGCACATTTCCTGAATTCAAATCTGCTTTTGGGGTTGAGCTGCGACTTATAGTTTTCGAGAAAATGGAATTTTTGTATAGCTCTTCGAGGTAGTCATTCCAATGCAAACCCCTGTAAAAATTTGAAAATTTTTTTTTCATCCCCGATTTAAAAACTGTTTATGTAGAATTAGGCTCGCACCTTTCCTGAATTCAAATCTGCTTTTGGGGTTGAGCTGCGACTTATAGTTTTCGAGAAAATGGAATTATTCTATCGCTCTTCGAGGTAGTCAGGAATTCCAATCCAACCCCTGTAAAAATTTGAAAATTTTTTTTTCATCCCCGATTTGAAAACTGTTTATCTAGAATTAAGCTCGCACCTTTCCTGAATTCAAATCTGCTTTTGGGGTTGAGCTGCGACTTATAGTTTTCGAGAAAATGGAATTTTTGTATAGCTCTTCGAGGTAGTCAGGAATTCCAATGCAACCCCTGTAAAAATTTGAAAATTTTATTTTCATCCCCGATTTGAAAACTGTTTATGTAGAATTAAGCTCGCACATTTCCTGAATTCAAATCTGCTTTTGGAGTTGAGCTGCGACTTGTAGTTTTCGAGAAAATGGAATTTTTGTATAGCTCTTCGAGGTAGTCAGGAATTCCAATGCAACCCCTGTAAGAATTTGAAAATTTTTTTTTCATCCCCGATTTGAAAACTGCTTATGTAGAATTAAGCTCGCACCTTTTCTGAATTTAAATCTGCTTTTGGAGTTGAGCTGCTTTGAAAACTTTTTTTTCATCCCCGATTTGAAAACTGTTAATGTAGAATTAAGCTCGCACCTTTCCTGAATTCAAATCCGCTTTTGGGGTTGAGCTGCGACTTATAGTTTTCGAGAAATTGGAATTTTTGTATAGCTCTTCGAGGTAGTCAGGAATTCCAATGCAACCCCTGTAAAAATTTGAAAATTTTTTTTTCATCCCCGATTTGAAAACTGTTTATGTAGAATTAAGCTCGCACCTTTCCTGAATTCAAATCTGCTTTTGGGGTTGAGCAGCGACTTATAGTTTTCGAGAAAATGGAATTTTTGTATAGCTCTTCGAGGTAGTCAGGAATTCCAATGCAAACCCCTGTAAAAATTTGAAAATTTTTTTTCATCCCCGATTTGAAAACTGTTAATGTAGAATTAAGCTCGCACCTTTCCTGAATTCAAATCCGCTTTTGGGGTTGAGCTGCGACTTATAGTTTTCGAGAAAATGGAATTTTTGTATAGCTCTTCGAGGTAGTCAGGAATTCTAATGCAACCCCTGTAAAAATTTGAAAATTTTTTTTTCATCCCCGATTTGAAAACTGTTTATGTAGAATTAAGCTCGCACCTTTCCTGAATTCAAATCTGCTTTTGGGGTTGAGCTGCGACTTATAGTTTTCGAGAAAATGGAATTTTTGTATAGCTCTTCGAGGTAGTCAGGAATTCCAATGCAAACCCCTGTAAAAATTTGAAAATTTTTTTTTCATCCCCGATTTGAAAACTGTTTATGTAGAATTAAGCTCGCACCTTTCCTGAATTCAAATCTGCTTTTGGGGTTGAGCTGCGACTTATAGTTTTCGAGAAAATGGAATTTTTGTATCGCTCTTCGAGGTAGTCAGGAATTCCAATGCAACCCCTGTAAAAATTTTAAAATTTTTTTTTCATCCCCGATTTGAAAACTGTTTATCTAGAATTAAGCTCGCACCTTTCCTGAATTCAAATCTGCTTTTGGGGTTGAGCTGCGACTTATAGTTTTCGAGAAAATGGAATTTTTGTATAGCTCTTCGAGGTAGTCAGGAATTCCAATGCAACCCCTGTAAAAATTTGAAAATTTTTGTTTCATCCCTGATTTGAAAACTGTTAATGTAGAATTAAGCTCGCACCTTTCCTGAATTCAAATCCGCTTTTGGGGTTGAGCTGCGACTTATAGTTTTCGAGAAAATGGAATTTTTGTATAGCTCTTCGAGGTAGTCAGGAATTCTAATGCAACCCCTGTAAAAATTTGAAAATTTTTTTTTCATCCCCGATTTGAAAACTGTTTATGTAGAATTAAGCTCGCACCTTTCCTGAATTCAAATCTGCTTTTGGGGTTGAGCTGCGACTTATAGTTTTCGAGAAAATGGAATTTTTGTATAGCTCTTCGAGGTAGTCAGGAATTCCAATGCAAACCCCTGTAAAAATTTGAAAATTTTTTTTTCATCCCCGATTTGAAAACTGCTTATGTAGAATTAAGCTCGCACCTTTTCTGAATTTAAATCTGCTTTTGGAGTTGAGCTGCTTTGAAAACTTTTTTTTCATCCCCGATTTGAAAACTGTTAATGTAGAATTAAGCTCGCACCTTTCCTGAATTCAAATCCGCTTTTGGGGTTGAGCTGCGACTTATAGTTTTCGAGAAATTTTAATTTTTGTATAGCTCTTCGAGGTAGTCAGGAATTCCAATGCAACCCCTGTAAAAATTTGAAAATTTTTTTTTCATCCCCGATTTGAAAACTGTTTATGTAGAATTAAGCTCGCACCTTTCCTGAATTCAAATCTGCTTTTGGGGTTGAGCTGCGACTTATAGTTTTAGAGAAAATGGAATTTTTGTATAGCTCTTCGAGGTAGTCAGGAATTCCAATGCAAACCCCTGTAAAAATTTGAAAATTTTTTTTCATCCCCGATTTGAAAACTGTTAATGTAGAATTAAGCTCGCACCTTTCCTGAATTCAAATCCGCTTTTGGGGTTGAGCTGCGACTTATAGTTTTCGAGAAAATGGAATTTTTGTATAGCTCTTCGAGGTAGTCAGGAATTCCAATGCAACCCCTGTAAAAATTTTAAAATTTTTTTTTCATCCCCGATTTGAAAACTGTTTATGTAGAATTAGGCTCGCACCTTTCCTGAATTCAAATCTGCTTTTGGGGTTGAGCTGCGACTTATAGTTTTCGAGAAAATGGAATTTTTCTATCGCTCTTCGAGGTAGTCAGGAATTCCAATGCAACCCCTGTAAAAATTTGAAAATTTTATTTTCATCCCCGATTTGAAAACTGTTTATGTATAATTAAGCTCGCACCTTTCCTGAATTCAAATCTGCTTTTGGGGTTGAGCTGCGACTTATAGTTTTCGAGAAAATGGAATTTTTGTATAGCTCTTCGAGGTAGTCAGGAATTCCAATGCAAACCCCTGTAAAAATTTGAAAATTTTTTTTCATCCCCGATTTGAAAACTGTTAATGTAGAATTAAGCTCGCACCTTTCCTGAATTCAAATCCGCTTTTGGGGTTGAGCTGCGACTTATAGTTTTCGAGAAAATGGAATTTTTGTATAGCTCTTCGAGGTAGTCAGGAATTCTAATGCAACCCCTGTAAAAATTTGAAAATTTTTTTTTCATCCCCGATTTGAAAACTGTTTATGTAAAATTAAGCTCGCACCTTTCCTGAATTCAAATCTGCTTTTGGGGTTGAGCTGCGACTTATAGTTTTCGAGAAAATGGAATTTTTGTATAGCTCTTCGAGGTAGTCAGGAATTCCAATGCAAACCCCTGTAAAAATTTGAAAATTTTTTTTTCATCCCCGATTTGAAAACTGTTTATGTAGAATTAAGCTCGCACCTTTCCTGAATTCAAATCTGCTTTTGGGGTTGAGCTGCGACTTATAGTTTTCGAGAAAATGGAATTTTTGTATCGCTCTTCGAGGTAGTCAGGAATTCCAATGCAACCCCTGTAAAAATTTTAAAATTTTTTTTTCATCCCCGATTTGAAAACTGTTTTTCTAGAATTAAGCTCGCACCTTTCCTGAATTCAAATCTGCTTTTGGGGTTGAGCTGCGACTTATAGTTTTCGAGAAAATGGAATTTTTGTATAGCTCTTCGAGGTAGTCAGGAATTCCAATGCAACCCCTGTAAAAATTTTAAAATTTTTTTTTCATCCCCGATTTGAAAACTGTTTATGTAGAATTAGGCTCGCACCTTTCCTGAATTCAAATCTGCTTTTGGGGTTGAGCTGCGACTTATAGTTTTCGAGAAAATGGAATTTTTCTATCGCTCTTCGAGGTAGTCAGGAATTCCAATGCAACCCCTGTAAAAATTTGAAAATTTTATTTTCATCCCCGATTTGAAAACTGTTTATGTAGAATTAAGCTCGCACCTTTCCTGAATTCAAATCTGCTTTTGGGGTTGAGCTGCGACTTATAGTTTTCGAGAAAATGGAATTTTTGTATCGCTCTTCGAGGTAGTCAGGAATTCCAATGCAACCCCTGTAAAAATTTTAAAATTTTTTTTTCATCCCCGATTTGAAAACTGTTTATCTAGAATTAAGCTCGCACCTTTCCTGAATTCAAATCTGCTTTTGGGGTTGAGCTGCGACTTATAGTTTTCGAGAAAATGGAATTTTTGTATAGCTCTTCGAGGTAGTCAGGAATTCCAATGCAACCCCTGTAAAAATTTTAAAATTTTTTTTTCATCCCCGATTTGAAAACTGTTTATGTAGAATTAGGCTCGCACCTTTCCTGAATTCAAATCTGCTTTTGGGGTTGAGCTGCGACTTATAGTTTTCGAGAAAATGGAATTTTTCTATCGCTCTTCGAGGTAGTCAGGAATTCCAATGCAACCCCTGTAAAAATTTGAAAATTTTATTTTCATCCCCGATTTGAAAACTGTTTATGTAGAATTAAGCTCGCACCTTTCCTGAATTCAAATCTGCTTTTGGGGTTGAGCTGCGACTTATAGTTTTCGAGAAAATGGAATTTTTGTATAGCTCTTCGAGGTAGTCAGGAATTCCAATGCAACCCCTGTAAAAATTTGAAAATTTTATTTTCATCCCCGATTTGAAAACTGTTTATGTAGAATTAAGCTCGCACATTTCCTGAATTCAAATCTGCTTTTGGAGTTGAGCTGCGACTTGTAGTTTTCGAGAAAATGGAATTTTTCTATCGCTCTTCGAGGTAGTCAGGAATTCCAATGCAACCCCTGTAAAAATTTTAAAATTTTTTTTTCATCCCCGATTTGAAAACTGTTTATGTAGAATTAAGCTCGCACCTTTCCTGAATTCAAATCTGCTTTTGGGGTTGAGCTGCGACTTATAGTTTTCGAGAAAATGGAATTTTTGTATAGCTCTTCGAGGTAGTCAGGAATTCCAATGCAAACCCCTGTAAAAATTTGAAAATTTTTTTTTCATCCCCGATTTGAAAACTGTTTATGTAGAATTAAGCTCGCACCTTTCCTGAATTCAAATCTGCTTTTGGGGTTGAGCTGCGACTTATAGTTTTCGAGAAAATGGAATTTTTGTATCGCTCTTCGAGGTAGTCAGGAATTCCAATGCAACCCCTGTAAAAATTTTAAAATTTTTTTTTCATCCCCGATTTGAAAACTGTTTATCTAGAATTAAGCTCGCACCTTTCCTGAATTCAAATCTGCTTTTGGGGTTGAGCTGCGACTTATAGTTTTCGAGAAAATGGAATTTTTGTATAGCTCTTCGAGGTAGTCAGGAATTCCAATGCAACCCCTGTAAAAATTTGAAAATTTTTGTTTCATCCCTGATTTGAAAACTGTTAATGTAGAATTAAGCTCGCACCTTTCCTGAATTCAAATCCGCTTTTGGGGTTGAGCTGCGACTTATAGTTTTCGAGAAAATGGAATTTTTGTATAGCTCTTCGAGGTAGTCAGGAATTCTAATGCAACCCCTGTAAAAATTTGAAAATTTTTTTTTCATCCCCGATTTGAAAACTGTTTATGTAGAATTAAGCTCGCACCTTTCCTGAATTCAAATCTGCTTTTGGGGTTGAGCTGCGACTTATAGTTTTCGAGAAAATGGAATTTTTGTATAGCTCTTCGAGGTAGTCAGGAATTCCAATGCAAACCCCTGTAAAAATTTGAAAATTTTTTTTTCATCCCCGATTTGAAAACTGCTTATGTAGAATTAAGCTCGCACCTTTTCTGAATTTAAATCTGCTTTTGGAGTTGAGCTGCTTTGAAAACTTTTTTTTCATCCCCGATTTGAAAACTGTTAATGTAGAATTAAGCTCGCACCTTTCCTGAATTCAAATCCGCTTTTGGGGTTGAGCTGCGACTTATAGTTTTCGAGAAATTTTAATTTTTGTATAGCTCTTCGAGGTAGTCAGGAATTCCAATGCAACCCCTGTAAAAATTTGAAAATTTTTTTTTCATCCCCGATTTGAAAACTGTTTATGTAGAATTAAGCTCGCACCTTTCCTGAATTCAAATCTGCTTTTGGGGTTGAGCTGCGAGTTATAGTTTTAGAGAAAATGGAATTTTTGTATAGCTCTTCGAGGTAGTCAGGAATTCCAATGCAAACCCCTGTAAAAATTTGAAAATTTTTTTTCATCCCCGATTTGAAAACTGTTAATGTAGAATTAAGCTCGCACCTTTCCTGAATTCAAATCCGCTTTTGGGGTTGAGCTGCGACTTATAGTTTTCGAGAAAATGGAATTTTTGTATAGCTCTTCGAGGTAGTCAGGAATTCCAATGCAACCCCTGTAAAAATTTTAAAATTTTTTTTTCATCCCCGATTTGAAAACTGTTTATGTAGAATTAGGCTCGCACCTTTCCTGAATTCAAATCTGCTTTTGGGGTTGAGCTGCGACTTATAGTTTTCGAGAAAATGGAATTTTTCTATCGCTCTTCGAGGTAGTCAGGAATTCCAATGCAACCCCTGTAAAAATTTGAAAATTTTATTTTCATCCCCGATTTGAAAACTGTTTATGTATAATTAAGCTCGCACCTTTCCTGAATTCAAATCTGCTTTTGGGGTTGAGCTGCGACTTATAGTTTTCGAGAAAATGGAATTTTTGTATAGCTCTTCGAGGTAGTCAGGAATTCCAATGCAAACCCCTGTAAAAATTTGAAAATTTTTTTTCATCCCCGATTTGAAAACTGTTAATGTAGAATTAAGCTCGCACCTTTCCTGAATTCAAATCCGCTTTTGGGGTTGAGCTGCGACTTATAGTTTTCGAGAAAATGGAATTTTTGTATAGCTCTTCGAGGTAGTCAGGAATTCTAATGCAACCCCTGTAAAAATTTGAAAATTTTTTTTTCATCCCCGATTTGAAAACTGTTTATGTAAAATTAAGCTCGCACCTTTCCTGAATTCAAATCTGCTTTTGGGGTTGAGCTGCGACTTATAGTTTTCGAGAAAATGGAATTTTTGTATAGCTCTTCGAGGTAGTCAGGAATTCCAATGCAAACCCCTGTAAAAATTTGAAAATTTTTTTTTCATCCCCGATTTGAAAACTGTTTATGTAGAATTAAGCTCGCACCTTTCCTGAATTCAAATCTGCTTTTGGGGTTGAGCTGCGACTTATAGTTTTCGAGAAAATGGAATTTTTGTATCGCTCTTCGAGGTAGTCAGGAATTCCAATGCAACCCCTGTAAAAATTTTAAAATTTTTTTTTCATCCCCGATTTGAAAACTGTTTTTCTAGAATTAAGCTCGCACCTTTCCTGAATTCAAATCTGCTTTTGGGGTTGAGCTGCGACTTATAGTTTTCGAGAAAATGGAATTTTTGTATAGCTCTTCGAGGTAGTCAGGAATTCCAATGCAACCCCTGTAAAAATTTTAAAATTTTTTTTTCATCCCCGATTTGAAAACTGTTTATGTAGAATTAGGCTCGCACCTTTCCTGAATTCAAATCTGCTTTTGGGGTTGAGCTGCGACTTATAGTTTTCGAGAAAATGGAATTTTTCTATCGCTCTTCGAGGTAGTCAGGAATTCCAATGCAACCCCTGTAAAAATTTGAAAATTTTATTTTCATCCCCGATTTGAAAACTGTTTATGTAGAATTAAGCTCGCACCTTTCCTGAATTCAAATCTGCTTTTGGGGTTGAGCTGCGACTTATAGTTTTCGAGAAAATGGAATTTTTGTATCGCTCTTCGAGGTAGTCAGGAATTCCAATGCAACCCCTGTAAAAATTTTAAAATTTTTTTTTCATCCCCGATTTGAAAACTGTTTATCTAGAATTAAGCTCGCACCTTTCCTGAATTCAAATCTGCTTTTGGGGTTGAGCTGCGACTTATAGTTTTCGAGAAAATGGAATTTTTGTATAGCTCTTCGAGGTAGTCAGGAATTCCAATGCAACCCCTGTAAAAATTTTAAAATTTTTTTTTCATCCCCGATTTGAAAACTGTTTATGTAGAATTAGGCTCGCACCTTTCCTGAATTCAAATCTGCTTTTGGGGTTGAGCTGCGACTTATAGTTTTCGAGAAAATGGAATTTTTCTATCGCTCTTCGAGGTAGTCAGGAATTCCAATGCAACCCCTGTAAAAATTTGAAAATTTTATTTTCATCCCCGATTTGAAAACTGTTTATGTAGAATTAAGCTCGCACCTTTCCTGAATTCAAATCTGCTTTTGGGGTTGAGCTGCGACTTATAGTTTTCGAGAAAATGGAATTTTTGTATAGCTCTTCGAGGTAGTCAGGAATTCCAATGCAACCCCTGTAAAAATTTGAAAATTTTATTTTCATCCCCGATTTGAAAACTGTTTATGTAGAATTAAGCTCGCACATTTCCTGAATTCAAATCTGCTTTTGGAGTTGAGCTGCGACTTGTAGTTTTCGAGAAAATGGAATTTTTCTATCGCTCTTCGAGGTAGTCAGGAATTCCAATGCAACCCCTGTAAAAATTTGAAAATTTTATTTTCATCCCCGATTTGAAAACTGTTTATGTAGAATTAAGCTCGCACATTTCCTGAATTCAAATCTGCTTTTGGAGTTGAGCTGCGACTTGTAGTTTTCGAGAAAATGGAATTTTTGTATAGCTCTTCGAGGTAGTAAGGAATTCCAATGCAACCCCTGTAAAAATTTTAAAATTTTTTTTTCATCCCCGATTTGAAAACTGTTTATGTAGAATTAAGCTCGCACCCTTCCTGAATTCAAATCTGCTTTTGGGGTTGAGCTGCGACTTACAGTTTTCGAGAAAATGGAATTTTTGTATAGCTCTTCGAGGTAGTCAGGAATTCCAATGCAACCCCTGTAAAAATTTGAAAATTTTTTTTTCATCCCCGATTTGAAAACTGTTTATGTAGAATTAAGCTCGCACCTTTCCTGAATTCAAATCTGCTTTTGGGGTTGAGCTGCGACTTATAGTTTTCGAGAAAATGGAATTTTTGTATAGCTCTTCGAGGTAGTCAGGAATTCCAATGCAACCCCTGTAAAAATTTGAAAATTTTTTTTTCATCCCCGATTTGAAAACTGTTTATGTAGAATTAAGCTCGCACCTTTCCTGAACTCAAATCTGCTTTTGGGGTTGAGCTGCGACTTATAGTTTTCGAGAAAATGGAATTTTTCTATCGCTCTTCGAGGTAGTCAGGAATTCCAATGCAACCCCTGTAAAAATTTGAAAACTTTTTTTTCATCCCCGATTTGAAAACTGTTAATGTAAAACTAAGCTCGCACCTTTCCTGAATTCAAATCTGCTTTTGGGGTTGAGCTGCGACTTATAGTTTTCGAGAAAATGGAATTTTTGTATAGCTCTTCGAGGTAGTCAGGAATTCCAATGCAACCCCTGTAAAAATTTGAAAATTTTTTTTCATCCCCGATTTGAAAACTGTTAATGTAGAATTAAGCTCGCACCTTTCCTGAATTCAAATCCGCTTTTGGGGTTGAGCTGCGACTTATAGTTTTCGAGAAAATGGAATTTTTGTATAGCTCTTCGAGGTAGTCAGGAATTCCAATGCAACCCCTGTAAAAATTTGAAAATTTTTTTTTCATCCCCGATTTGAAAACTGTTTATGTAGAATTAAGCTCGCACCTTTCCTGAATTCAAATCTGCTTTTGGGGTTGAGCTGCGACTTATAGTTTTCGAGAAAATGGAATTTTTGTATCGCTCTTCGAGGTAGTCAGGAATTCCAATGCAACCCCTGTAAAAATTTGAAAATTTTTTTTTCATCCCCGATTTGAAAACTGTTTATGTAGAATTAAGCTCGCACCTTTCCTGAATTCAAATCTGCTTTTGGGGTTGAGCTGCGACTTATAGTTTTCGAGAAAATGGAATTTTTGTATAGCTCTTCGAGGTAGTCAGGAATTCCAATGCAACCCCTGTAAAAATTTGAAAATTTTTTTTTCATCCCCGATTTGAAAACTGTTTATGTAGAATTAAGCTCGCACCTTTCCTGAACTCAAATCTGCTTTTGGGGTTGAGCTGCGACTTATAGTTTTCGAGAAAATGGAATTTTTCTATCGCTCTTCGAGGTAGTCAGGAATTCCAATGCAACCCCTGTAAAAATTTTAAAACTTTTTTTTCATCCCCGATTTGAAAACTGTTAATGTAAAACTAAGCTCGCACCTTTCCTGAATTCAAATCTGCTTTTGGGGTTGAGCTGCGACTTATAGTTTTCGAGAAAATGGAATTTTTGTATAGCTCTTCGAGGTAGTCAGGAATTCCAATGCAACCCCTGTAAAAATTTGAAAATTTTTTTTCATCCCCGATTTGAAAACTGTTAATGTAGAATTAAGCTCGCACCTTTCCTGAATTCAAATCCGCTTTTGGGGTTGAGCTGCGACTTATAGTTTTCGAGAAAATGGAATTTTTGTATAGCTCTTCGAGGTAGTCAGGAATTCCAATGCAACCCCTGTAAAAATTTGAAAATTTTTTTTTCATCCCCGATTTGAAAACTGTTTATGTAGAATTAAGCTCGCACCTTTCCTGAATTCAAATCTGCTTTTGGGGTTGAGCTGCGACTTATAGTTTTCGAGAAAATGGAATTTTTGTATCGCTCTTCGAGGTAGTCAGGAATTCCAATGCAACCCCTGTAAAAATTTGAAAATTTTTTTTTCATCCCCGATTTGAAAACTGTTTATGTAGAATTAAGCTCGCACCTTTCCTGAATTCAAATCTGCTTTTGGGGTTGAGCTGCGACTTATAGTTTTCGAGAAAATGGAATTTTTGTATAGCTCTTCGAGGTAGTCAGGAATTCCAATGCAAACCCCTGTAAAAATTTGAAAATTTTTTTTTCATCCCCGATTTGAAAACTGTTTATGTAGAATTAAGCTCGCACCTTTCCTGAATTCAAATCTGCTTTTGGGGTTGAGCTGCGACTTATAGATTTCGAGAAAATGGAATTTTTGTATCGCTCTTCGAGGTAGTCAGGAATTCCAATGCAACCTCTGTAAAAATTTTAAAATTTTTTTTTCATCCCCGATTTGAAAACTGTTAATGTAGAATTAAGCTCGCACCTTTCCTGAATTCAAATCTGCTTTTGGGGTTGAGCTGCGACTTATAGTTTTCGAGAAAATGGAATTTTTGTATCGCTCTTCGAGGTAGTCAGGAATTCCAATGCAACCCCTGTAAAAATTTGAAAATTTTTTTTTCATCCCCGATTTGAAAACTGTTTATGTAGAATTAAGCTCGCACCTTTCCTGAATTCAAATCTGCTTTTGGGGTTGAGCTGCGACTTATAGTTTTCGAGAAAATGGAATTTTTGTATAGCTCTTCGAGGTAGTCAGGAATTCCAATGCAACCCCTGTAAAAATTTGAAAATTTTTTGTTCATCCCTGATTTGAAAACTGTTTATGTAGAATTAAGCTCGCACCTTTCCTGAACTCAAATCTGCTTTTGGGGTTGAGCTGCGACTTATAGTTTTCGAGAAAATGGAATTTTTCTATCGCTCTTCGAGGTAGTCAGGAATTCCAATGCAACCCCTGTAAAAATTTGAAAATTTTTTTTCATCCCCGATTTGAAAACTGTTAATGTAGAATTAAGCTCGCACCTTTCCTGAATTCAAATCCGCTTTTGGGGTTGAGCTGCGACTTATAGTTTTCGAGAAAATGGAATTTTTGTATAGCTCTTCGAGGTAGTCAGGAATTCCAATGCAACCCCTGTAAAAATTTGAAAATTTTTTTTTCATCCCCGATTTGAAAACTGTTTATGTAGAATTAAGCTCGCACCTTTCCTGAATTCAAATCTGCTTTTGGGGTTGAGCTGCGACTTATAGTTTTCGAGAAAATGGAATTTTTGTATCGCTCTTCGAGGTAGTCAGGAATTCCAATGCAACCCCTGTAAAAATTTGAAAATTTTTTTTTCATCCCCGATTTGAAAACTGTTTATGTAGAATTAAGCTCGCACCTTTCCTGAATTCAAATCTGCTTTTGGGGTTGAGCTGCGACTTATAGTTTTCGAGAAAATGGAATTTTTGTATAGCTCTTCGAGGTAGTCAGGAATTCCAATGCAAACCCCTGTAAAAATTTGAAAATTTTTTTTTCATCCCCGATTTGAAAACTGTTTATGTAGAATTAAGCTCGCACCTTTCCTGAATTCAAATCTGCTTTTGGGGTTGAGCTGCGACTTATAGATTTCGAGAAAATGGAATTTTTGTATCGCTCTTCGAGGTAGTCAGGAATTCCAATGCAACCCCTGTAAAAATTTGAAAATTTTTTTTTCATCCCCGATTTGAAAACTGTTAATGTAGAATTAAGCTCGCACCTTTCCTGAATTCAAATCTGCTTTTGGGGTTGAGCTGCGACTTATAGTTTTCGAGAAAATGGAATTTTTGTATCGCTCTTCGAGGTAGTCAGGAATTCCAATGCAACCCCTGTAAAAATTTGAAAATTTTTTTTTCATCCCCGATTTGAAAACTGTTTATGTAGAATTAAGCTCGCACCTTTCCTGAATTCAAATCTGCTTTTGGGGTTGAGCTGCGACTTATAGTTTTCGAGAAAATGGAATTTTTGTATAGCTCTTCGAGGTAGTCAGGAATTCCAATGCAACCCCTGTAAAAATTTGAAAATTTTTTGTTCATCCCTGATTTGAAAACTGTTTATGTAGAATTAAGCTCGCACCTTTCCTGAACTCAAATCTGCTTTTGGGGTTGAGCTGCGACTTATAGTTTTCGAGAAAATGGAATTTTTCTATCGCTCTTCGAGGTAGTCAGGAATTCCAATGCAACCCCTGTAAAAATTTGAAAACTTTTTTTTCATCCCCGATTTGAAAACTGTTAATGTAAAACTAAGCTCGCACCTTTCCTGAATTCAAATCTGCTTTTGGGGTTGAGCTGCGACTTATAGTTTTCGAGAAAATGGAATTTTTGTATAGCTCTTCGAGGTAGTCAGGAATTCCAATGCAACCCCTGTAAAAATTTGAAAATTTTTTTTCATCCCCGATTTGAAAACTGTTAATGTAGAATTAAGCTCGCACCTTTCCTGAATTCAAATCCGCTTTTGGGGTTGAGCTGCGACTTATAGTTTTCGAGAAAATGGAATTTTTGTATAGCGCTTCGAGGTAGTCAGGAATTCCAATGCAACCCCTGTAAAAATTTGAAAATTTTTTTTTCATCCCCGATTTGAAAACTGTTTATGTAGAATTAAGCTCGCACCTTTCCTGAATTCAAATCTGCTTTTGGGGTTGAGCTGCGACTTATAGTTTTCGAGAAAATGGAATTTTTGTATCGCTCTTCGAGGTAGTCAGGAATTCCAATGCAACCCCTGTAAAAATTTGAGAATTTTTTTTTTCATCCCCGATTTGAAAACTGTTTATGTAGAATTAAGCTCGCACCTTTCCTGAATTCAAATCTGCTTTTGGGGTTGAGCTGCGACTTACAGTTTTCGAGAAAATGGAATTTTTGTATAGCTCTTCGAGGTAGTCAGGAATTCCAATGCAAACCCCTGTAAAAATTTGAAAATTTTTTTTTCATCCCCGATTTGAAAACTGTTTATGTAGAATTAAGCTCGCACCTTTCCTGAATTCAAATCTGCTTTTGGGGTTGAGCTGCGACTTATAGATTTCGAGAAAATGGAATTTTTGTATCGCTCTTCGAGGTAGTCAGGAATTCCAATGCAACCTCTGTAAAAATTTTAAAATTTTTTTTCATCCCCGATTTGAAAACTGTTAATGTAGAATTAAGCTCGCACCTTTCCTGAACTCAAATCTGCTTTTGGGGTTGAGCTGCGACTTATAGTTTTCGAGAAAATGGAATTTTTGTATAGCTCTTCGAGGTAGTCAGGAATTCCAATAAAAATTTTAAAATTTTTTTTTCATCCCCGATTTGAAAACTGTTTATGTAGAATTAGGCTCGCACCTTTCCTGAATTCAAATCTGCTTTTGGGGTTGAGCTGCGACTTATAGTTTTCGAGAAAATGGAATTTTTCTATCGCTCTTCGAGGTAGTCAGGAATTCCAATCCAACCCCTGTAAAAATTTGAAATTTTTTTTTCATCCCCGATTTGAAAACTGTTAATGTAGAATTAAGCTCGCACCTTTCCTGAATTCAAATCCGCTTTTGGGGTTGAGCTGCGACTTATAGTTTTCGAGAAAATGGAATTTTTGTATAGCTCTTCGAGGTAGTCAGGAATTCCAATGCAACCCCTGTAAAAATTTGAAAATTTTTTTTTCATCCCCGATTTGAAAACTGTTTATGTAGAATTAAGCTCGCACCTTTCCTGAATTCAAATCTGCTTTTGGGGTTGAGCTGCGACTTATAGTTTTCGAGAAAATGGAATTTTTGTATCGCTCTTCGAGGTAGTCAGGAATTCCAATGCAACCCCTGTAAAAATTTGAAAATTTTTTTTTCATCCCCGATTTGAAAACTGTTTATGTAGAATTAAGCTCGCACCTTTCCTGAATTCAAATCTGCTTTTGGGGTTGAGCTGCGACTTATAGTTTTCGAGAAAATGGAATTTTTGTATAGCTCTTCGAGGTAGTCAGGAATTCCAATGCAAACCCCTGTAAAAATTTGAAAATTTTTTTTTCATCCCCGATTTGAAAACTGTTTATGTAGAATTAAGCTCGCACCTTTCCTGAATTCAAATCTGCTTTTGGGGTTGAGCTGCGACTTATAGATTTCGAGAAAATGGAATTTTTGTATCGCTCTTCGAGGTAGTCAGGAATTCCAATGCAACCTCTGTAAAAATTTTAAAATTTTTTTTTCATCCCCGATTTGAAAACTGTTAATGTAGAATTAAGCTCGCACCTTTCCTGAATTCAAATCTGCTTTTGCGGTTGAGCTGCGACTTATAGTTTTCGAGAAAATGGAATTTTTGTATCGCTCTTCGAGGTAGTCAGGAATTCCAATGCAACCCCTGTAAAAATTTGAAAATTTTTTTTTCATCCCCGATTTGAAAACTGTTTATGTAGAATTAAGCTCGCACCTTTCCTGAATTCAAATCTGCTTTTGGGGTTGAGCTGCGACTTATAGTTTTCGAGAAAATGGAATTTTTGTATAGCTCTTCGAGGTAGTCAGGAATTCCAATGCAACCCCTGTAAAAATTTGAAAATTTTTTTTTCATCCCCGATTTGAAAACTGTTTATGTAGAATTAAGCTCGCACCTTTCCTGAACTCAAATCTGCTTTTGGGGTTGAGCTGCGACTTATAGTTTTCGAGAAAATGGAATTTTTCTATCGCTCTTCGAGGTAGTCAGGAATTCCAATGCAACCCCTGTAAAAATTTGAAAACTTTTTTTTCATCCCCGATTTGAAAACTGTTAATGTAAAACTAAGCTCGCACCTTTCCTGAATTCAAATCTGCTTTTGGGGTTGAGCTGCGACTTATAGTTTTCGAGAAAATGGAATTTTTGTATAGCTCTTCGAGGTAGTCAGGAATTCCAATGCAACCCCTGTAAAAATTTGAAAATTTTTTTTCATCCCCGATTTGAAAACTGTTAATGTAGAATTAAGCTCGCACCTTTCCTGAATTCAAATCCGCTTTTGGGGTTGAGCTGCGACTTATAGTTTTCGAGAAAATGGAATTTTTGTATAGCTCTTCGAGGTAGTCAGGAATTCCAATGCAACCCCTGTAAAAATTTGAAAATTTTTTTTTCATCCCTGATTTGAAAACTGTTTATGTAGAATTAAGCTCGCACCTTTCCTGAATTCAAATCTGCTTTTGGGGTTGAGCTGCGACTTATAGTTTTCGAGAAAATGGAATTTTTGTATCGCTCTTCGAGGTAGTCAGGAATTCCAATGCAACCCCTGTAAAAATTTGAAAATTTTTTTTTCATCCCCGATTTGAAAACTGTTTATGTAGAATTAAGCTCGCACCTTTCCTGAATTCAAATCTGCTTTTGGGGTTGAGCTGCGACTTATAGTTTTCGAGAAAATGGAATTTTTCTATAGCTCTTCGAGGTAGTCAGGAATTCCAATGCAACCCCTGTAAAAATTTGAAAACTTTTTTTTCATCCCCGATTTGAAAACTGTTAATGTAAAACTAAGCTCGCACCTTTCCTGAATTCAAATCTGCTTTTGGGGTTGAGCTGCGACTTATAGTTTTCGAGAAAATGGAATTTTTGTATAGCTCTTCGAGGTAGTCAGGAATTCCAATGCAACCCCTGTAAAAATTTGAAAATTTTTTTTCATCCCCGATTTGAAAACTGTTAATGTAGAATTAAGCTCGCACCTTTCCTGAATTCAAATCCGCTTTTGGGGTTGAGCTGCGACTTATAGTTTTCGAGAAAATGGAATTTTTGTATAGCGCTTCGAGGTAGTCAGGAATTCCAATGCAACCCCTGTAAAAATTTGAAAATTTTTTTTTCATCCCCGATTTGAAAACTGTTTATGTAGAATTAAGCTCGCACCTTTCCTGAATTCAAATCTGCTTTTGGGGTTGAGCTGCGACTTATAGTTTTCGAGAAAATGGAATTTTTGTATCGCTCTTCGAGGTAGTCAGGAATTCCAATGCAACCCCTGTAAAAATTTGAAAATTTTTTTTTCATCCCCGATTTGAAAACTGTTTATGTAGAATTAAGCTCGCACCTTTCCTGAATTCAAATCTGCTTTTGGGGTTGAGCTGCGACTTACAGTTTTCGAGAAAATGGAATTTTTGTATAGCTCTTCGAGGTAGTCAGGAATTCCAATGCAAACCCCTGTAAAAATTTGAAAATTTTTTTTTCATCCCCGATTTGAAAACTGTTTATGTAGAATTAAGCTCGCACCTTTCCTGAATTCAAATCTGCTTTTGGGGTTGAGCTGCGACTTATAGATTTCGAGAAAATGGAATTTTTGTATCGCTCTTCGAGGTAGTCAGGAATTCCAATGCAACCTCTGTAAAAATTTTAAAATTTTTTTTCATCCCCGATTTGAAAACTGTTAATGTAGAATTAAGCTCGCACCTTTCCTGAACTCAAATCTGCTTTTGGGGTTGAGCTGCGACTTATAGTTTTCGAGAAAATGGAATTTTTGTATAGCTCTTCGAGGTAGTCAGGAATTCCAATAAAAATTTTAAAATTTTTTTTTCATCCCCGATTTGAAAACTGTTTATGTAGAATTAGGCTCGCACCTTTCCTGAATTCAAATCTGCTTTTGGGGTTGAGCTGCGACTTATAGTTTTCGAGAAAATGGAATTTTTCTATCGCTCTTCGAGGTAGTCAGGAATTCCAATCCAACCCCTGTAAAAATTTGAAATTTTTTTTTCATCCCCGATTTGAAAACTGTTAATGTAGAATTAAGCTCGCACCTTTCCTGAATTCAAATCCGCTTTTGGGGTTGAGCTGCGACTTATAGTTTTCGAGAAAATGGAATTTTTGTATAGCTCTTCGAGGTAGTCAGGAATTCCAATGCAACCCCTGTAAAAATTTGAAAATTTTTTTTTCATCCCCGATTTGAAAACTGTTTATGTAGAATTAAGCTCGCACCTTTCCTGAATTCAAATCTGCTTTTGGGGTTGAGCTGCGACTTATAGTTTTCGAGAAAATGGAATTTTTGTATCGCTCTTCGAGGTAGTCAGGAATTCCAATGCAACCCCTGTAAAAATTTGAAAATTTTTTTTTCATCCCCGATTTGAAAACTGTTTATGTAGAATTAAGCTCGCACCTTTCCTGAATTCAAATCTGCTTTTGGGGTTGAGCTGCGACTTATAGTTTTCGAGAAAATGGAATTTTTGTATAGCTCTTCGAGGTAGTCAGGAATTCCAATGCAAACCCCTGTAAAAATTTGAAAATTTTTTTTTCATCCCCGATTTGAAAACTGTTAATGTAGAATTAAGCTCGCACCTTTCCTGAATTCAAATCTGCTTTTGGGGTTGAGCTGCGACTTATAGTTTTCGAGAAAATGGAATTTTTGTATCGCTCTTCGAGGTAGTCAGGAATTCCAATGCAACCCCTGTAAAAATTTGAAAATTTTTTTTTCATCCCCGATTTGAAAACTGTTTATGTAGAATTAAGCTCGCACCTTTCCTGAATTCAAATCTGCTTTTGGGGTTGAGCTGCGACTTATAGTTTTCGAGAAAATGGAATTTTTGTATAGCTCTTCGAGGTAGTCAGGAATTCCAATGCAACCCCTGTAAAAATTTGAAAATTTTTTTTTCATCCCCGATTTGAAAACTGTTTATGTAGAATTAAGCTCGCACCTTTCCTGAACTCAAATCTGCTTTTGGGGTTGAGCTGCGACTTATAGTTTTCGAGAAAATGGAATTTTTCTATCGCTCTTCGAGGTAGTCAGGAATTCCAATGCAACCCCTGTAAAAATTTGAAAACTTTTTTTTCATCCCCGATTTGAAAACTGTTAATGTAAAACTAAGCTCGCACCTTTCCTGAATTCAAATCTGCTTTTGGGGTTGAGCTGCGACTTATAGTTTTCGAGAAAATGGAATTTTTGTATAGCTCTTCGAGGTAGTCAGGAATTCCAATGCAACCCCTGTAAAAATTTGAAAATTTTTTTTCATCCCCGATTTGAAAACTGTTAATGTAGAATTAAGCTCGCACCTTTCCTGAATTCAAATCCGCTTTAGGGGTTGAGCTGCGACTTATAGTTTTCGAGAAAATGGAATTTTTGTATAGCTCTTCGAGGTAGTCAGGAATTCCAATGCAACCCCTGTAAAAATTTGAAAATTTTTTTTTCATCCCCGATTTGAAAACTGTTTATGTAGAATTAAGCTCGCACCTTTCCTGAATTCAAATCTGCTTTTGGGGTTGAGCTGCGACTTATAGTTTTCGAGAAAATGGAATTTTTGTATCGCTCTTCGAGGTAGTCAGGAATTCCAATGCAACCCCTGTAAAAATTTGAAAATTTTTTTTTCATCCCCGATTTGAAAACTGTTTATGTAGAATTAAGCTCGCACCTTTCCTGAATTTAAATCTGCTTTTGGGGTTGAGCTGCGACTTATAGTTTTCGAGAAAATGGAATTTTTGTATAGCTCTTCGAGGTAGTCAGGAATTCCAATGCAAACCCCTGTAAAAATTTGAAAATTTTTTTTTCATCCCCGATTTGAAAACTGTTTATGTAGAATTAAGCTCGCACCTTTCCTGAATTCAAATCTGCTTTTGGGGTTGAGCTGCGACTTATAGATTTCGAGAAAATGGAATTTTTGTATCGCTCTTCGAGGTAGTCAGGAATTCCAATGCAACCTCTGTAAAAATTTTAAAATTTTTTTTTCATCCCCGATTTGAAAACTGTTAATGTAGAATTAAGCTCGCACCTTTCCTGAATTCAAATCTGCTTTTGGGGTTGAGCTGCGACTTATAGTTTTCGAGAAAATGGAATTTTTGTATAGCTCTTCGAGGTAGTCAGGAATTCCAATAAAAATTTTAAAATTTTTTTTTCATCCCCGATTTGAAAACTGTTTATGTAGAATTAAGCTCGCACCTTTCCTGAATTCAAATCTGCTTTTGGGGTTGAGCTGCGACTTATAGTTTTCGAGAAAATGGAATTTTTGTATAGCTCTTCGAGGTAGTCAGGAATTCCAATGCAACCCCTGTAAAAATTTGAAAATTTTATTTTCATCCCCAATTTGAAAACTGTTTATGTAGAATTAAGCTCGCACATTTCCTGAATTCAAATCTGCTTTTGGAGTTGAGCTGCGACTTGTAGTTTTCGAGAAAATGGAATTTTTGTATCGCTCTTCGAGGTAGTCAGGAATTCCAATGCAACCCCTGTAAGAATTTGAAAATTTTTTTTTCATCCCCGATTTGAAAACTGCTTATGTAGAATTAAGCTCGCACCTTTTCTGGATTTAAATCTGCTTTTGGAGTTGAGCTGCGACTTATAGTTTTCGAGAAAATGGAATTTTTCTATCGCTCTTCGAGGTAGTCAGGAATTCCAATGCAACCCCTGTAAAAATTTGAAAATTTTTTTTTCATCCCCGATTTGAAAACTGTTTATGTAGAATTAAGCTCGCACCTTTCCTGAATTCAAATCTGCTTTTGGGGTTGAGCTGCGACTTACAGTTTTCGAGAAAATGGAATTTTTGTATAGCTCTTCGAGGTAGTCAGGAATTCCAATGCAACCCCTGTAAAAATTTGAAAATTTTTTTTCATCCCCGATTTGAAAACTGTTTATGTAGAATTAAGCTCGCACCTTTCCTGAATTCAAATCTGCTTTTGGGGTTGAGCTGCGACTTATAGTTTTCGAGAAAATGGAATTTTTGTATAGCTCTTCGAGGTAGTCAGGAATTCCAATGCAACACCTGTAAAAATTTGAAAATTTTTTTTTCATCCCCGATTTGAAAACTGTTTATGTAGAATTAAGCTCGCACCCTTCCTGAATTCAAATCTGCTTTTGGGGTTGAGCTGCGACTTACAGTTTTCGAGAAAATGGAATTTTTGTATAGCTCTTCGAGGTAGTCAGGAATTCCAATGCAACCCCTGTAAAAATTTGAAAATTTTTTTTCATCCCCGATTTGAAAACTGTTTATGTAGAATTAAGCTCGCACCTTTCCTGAATTCAAATCTGCTTTTGGGGTTGAGCTGCGACTTATAGTTTTCGAGAAAATGGAATTTTTGTATCGCTCTTCGAGGTAGTCAGGAATTCCAATGCAACCCCTGTAAAAATTTTAAAATTTTTTTTTCATCCCCGATTTGAAAACTGTTTATCTAGAATTAAGCTCGCACCTTTCCTGAATTCAAATCTGCTTTTGGGGTTGAGCTGCGACTTATAGTTTTCGAGAAAATGGAATTTTTGTATAGCTCTTCGAGGTAGTCAGGAATTCCAATGCAACCCCTGTAAAAATTTTAAAATTTTTTTTTCATCCCCGATTTGAAAACTGTTTATGTAGAATTAGGCTCGCACCTTTCCTGAATTCAAATCTGCTTTTGGGGTTGAGCTGCGACTTATAGTTTTCGAGAAAATGGAATTTTTCTATCGCTCTTCGAGGTAGTCAGGAATTCCAATGCAACCCCTGTAAAAATTTGAAAATTTTTTTTTCATCCCCGATTTGAAAACTGTTTATGTAGAATTAAGCTCGCACCCTTCCTGAATTCAAATCTGCTTTTGGGGTTGAGCTGCGACTTGTAGTTTTCGAGAAAGTGGAATTTTTGTATCGCTCTTCGAGGTAGTCAGGAATTCCAATGCAACCCCTGTAAGAATTTGAAAATTTTTTTTTCATCCCCGATTTGAAAACTGATTATGTAGAATTAAGCTCGCACCTTTTCTGAATTTAAATCTGCTTTTGGAGTTGAGCTGCGACTTATAGTTTTCGAGAAAATGGAATTTTTCTATCGCTCTTCGAGGTGGTCAGGAATTCCAATGCAACCCCTGTAAAAATTTGAAAATTTTTTTTTCATCCCCGATTTGAAAACTGTTTATGTAGAATTAAGCTCGCACCCTTCCTGAATTCAAATCTGCTTTTGGGGTTGAGCTGCGACTTACAGTTTTCGAGAAAATGGAATTTTTGTATAGCTCTTCGAGGTAGTCAGGAATTCCAATGCAACCCCTGTAAAAATTTGAAAATTTTTTTTCATCCCCGATTTGAAAACTGTTTATGTAGAATTAAGCTCGCACCTTTCCTGAATTCAAATCTGCTTTTGGGGTTGAGCTGCGACTTATAGTTTTCGAGAAAATGGAATTTTTGTATAGCTCTTCGAGGTAGTCAGGAATTCCAATGCAACCCCTGTAAAAATTTGAAAATTTTTTTTTCATCCCCGATTTGAAAACTGTTTATGTAGAATTAAGCTCGCACCCTTCCTGAATTCAAATCTGCTTTTGGGGTTGAGCTGCGACTTACAGTTTTCGAGAAAATGGAATTTTTGTATAGCTCTTCGAGGTAGTCAGGAATTCCAATGCAACCCCTGTAAAAATTTGAAAATTTTTTTTCATCCCCGATTTGAAAACTGTTTATGTAGAATTAAGCTCGCACCTTTTCTGAATTCAAATCTGCTTTTGGGGTTGAGCTGCGACTTATAGTTTTCGAGAAAATGGAATTTTTGTATAGCTCTTCGAGGTAGTCAGGAATTCCAATGCAACCCCTGTAAAAATTTTAAAATTTTTTTTTCATCCCCGATTTGAAAACTGTTTATCTAGAATTAAGCTCGCACCTTTCCTGAATTCAAATCTGCTTTTGGGGTTGAGCTGCGACTTATAGTTTTCGAGAAAATGGAATTTTTGTATAGCTCTTCGAGGTAGTCAGGAATTCCAATGCAACCCCTGTAAGAATTTGAAAATTTTTTTTTCATCCCCGATTTGAAAACTGCTTATGTAGAATTAAGCTCGCACCTTTTCTGAATTTAAATCTGCTTTTGGAGTTGAGCTGCGACTTATAGTTTTCGAGAAAATGGAATTTTTCTATCGCTCTTCGAGGTAGTCAGGAATTCCAATGCAACCCCTGTAAAAATTTGAAAATTTTTTTTTCATCCCCGATTTGAAAACTGTTTATGTAGAATTAAGCTCGCACCCTTCCTGAATTCAAATCTGCTTTTGGGGTTGAGCTGCGACTTACAGTTTTCGAGAAAATGGAATTTTTGTATAGCTCTTCGAGGTAGTCAGGAATTCCAATCCAACCCCTGTAAAAATTTGAAAATTTTTTTTTCATCCCCGATTTGAAAACTGTTTATCTAGAATTAAGCTCGCACATTTCCTGAATTCAAATCTGCTTTTGGAGTTGAGCTGCGACTTGTAGTTTTCGAGAAAATGGAATTTTTGTATCGCTCTTCGAGGTAGTCAGGAATTCCAATGCAACCCCTGTAAAAATTTGAAAATTTTTTTTTCATCCCCGATTTGAAAACTGTTTATGTAGAATTAAGCTCGCACCCTTCCTGAATTCAAATCTGCTTTTGGGGTTGAGCTGCGACTTACAGTTTTCGAGAAAATGGAATTTTTGTATAGCTCTTCGAGGTAGTCAGGAATTCCAATGCAACCCCTGTAAAAATTTGAAAATTTTTTTTCATCCCCGATTTGAAAACTGTTTATGTAGAATTAAGCTCGCACCCTTCCTGAATTCAAATCTGCTTTTGGGGTTGAGCTGCGACTTATAGTTTTCGAGAAAATGGAATTTTTGTATAGCTCTTCGAGGTAGTCAGGAATTCCAATGCAACCCCTGTAAAAATTTTAAAATTTTTTTTTCAACCCCGATTTGAAAACTGTTTATCTAGAATTAAGCTCGCACCTTTCCTGAATTCAAATCTGCTTTTGGGGTTGAGCTGCGACTTATAGTTTTCGAGAAAATGGAATTTTTGTATAGCTCTTCGAGGTAGTCAGGAATTCCAATGCAACCCCTGTAAAAATTTTAAAATTTTTGTTTCATCCCTGATTTGAAAACTGTTTATGTAGAATTAAGCTCGCACCTTTTCTGAATTCAAATCTGCTTTTGGGGTTGAGCTGCGACTTATAGTTTTCGAGAAAATGGAATTTTTCTATCGCTCTTCGAGGTAGTCAGGAATTCCAATCCAACCCCTGTAAAAATTTGAAAATTTTTTTTTCATCCCCGATTTGAAAACTGTTTATCTAGAATTAAGCTCGCACATTTCCTGAATTCAAATCTGCTTTTGGAGTTGAGCTGCGACTTGTAGTTTTCGAGAAAATGGAATTTTTGTATCGCTCTTCGAGGTAGTCAGGAATTCCAATGCAACCCCTGAAAGAATTTGAAAATTTTTTTTCATCCCCGATTTGAAAACTGCTTATGTAGAATTAAGCTCGCACCTTTTCTGAATTTAAATCTGCTTTTGGAGTTGAGCTGCGACTTATAGTTTTCGAGAAAATGGAATTTTTCTATCGCTCTTCGAGGTAGTCAGGAATTCCAATGCAACCCCTGTAAAAATTTGAAAATTTTTTTTTCATCCCCGATTTGAAAACTGTTTATGTAGAATTAAGCTCGCACCCTTCCTGAATTCAAATCTGCTTTTGGGGTTGAGCTGCGACTTACAGTTTTCGAGAAAATGGAATTTTTGTATAGCTCTTCGAGGTAGTCAGGAATTCCAATGCAACCCCTGTAAAAATTTGAAATTTTTTTTTCATCCCCGATTTGAAAACTGCTTATGTAGAATTAAGCTCGCACCTTTTCTGAATTTAAATCTGCTTTTGGAGTTGAGCTGCGACTTATAGTTTTCGAGAAAATGGAATTTTTCTATCGCTCTTCGAGGTAGTCAGGAATTCCAATGCAACCCCTGTAAAAATTTGAAAATTTTTTTTTCATCCCCGATTTGAAAACTGTTTATGTAGAATTAAGCTCGCACCCTTCCTGAATTCAAATCTGCTTTTGGGGTTGAGCTGCGACTTGTAGTTTTCGAGAAAGTGGAATTTTTGTATCGCTCTTCGAGGTAGTCAGGAATTCCAATGCAACCCCTGTAAGAATTTGAAAATTTTTTTTTCATCCCCGATTTGAAAACTGATTATGTAGAATTAAGCTCGCACCTTTTCTGAATTTAAATCTGCTTTTGGAGTTGAGCTGCGACTTATAGTTTTCGAGAAAATGGAATTTTTCTATCGCTCTTCGAGGTGGTCAGGAATTCCAATGCAACCCCTGTAAAAATTTGAAAATTTTTTTTTCATCCCCGATTTGAAAACTGTTTATGTAGAATTAAGCTCGCACCCTTCCTGAATTCAAATCTGCTTTTGGGGTTGAGCTGCGACTTACAGTTTTCGAGAAAATGGAATTTTTGTATAGCTCTTCGAGGTAGTCAGGAATTCCAATGCAACCCCTGTAAAAATTTGAAAATTTTTTTTCATCCCCGATTTGAAAACTGTTTATGTAGAATTAAGCTCGCACCTTTCCTGAATTCAAATCTGCTTTTGGGGTTGAGCTGCGACTTATAGTTTTCGAGAAAATGGAATTTTTGTATAGCTCTTCGAGGTAGTCAGGAATTCCAATGCAACCCCTGTAAAAATTTGAAAATTTTTTTTTCATCCCCGATTTGAAAACTGTTTATGTAGAATTAAGCTCGCACCCTTCCTGAATTCAAATCTGCTTTTGGGGTTGAGCTGCGACTTACAGTTTTCGAGAAAATGGAATTTTTGTATAGCTCTTCGAGGTAGTCAGGAATTCCAATGCAACCCCTGTAAAAATTTGAAAATTTTTTTTCATCCCCGATTTGAAAACTGTTTATGTAGAATTAAGCTCGCACCTTTTCTGAATTCAAATCTGCTTTTGGGGTTGAGCTGCGACTTATAGTTTTCGAGAAAATGGAATTTTTGTATAGCTCTTCGAGGTAGTCAGGAATTCCAATCCAACCCCTGTAAAAATTTGAAAATTTTTTTTTCATCCCCGATTTGAAAACTGTTTATCTAGAATTAAGCTCGCACATTTCCTGAATTCAAATCTGCTTTTGGAGTTGAGCTGCGACTTGTAGTTTTCGAGAAAATGGAATTTTTGTATCGCTCTTCGAGGTAGTCAGGAATTCCAATGCAACCCCTGTAAGAATTTGAAAATTTTTTTTTCATCCCCGATTTGAAAACTGCTTATGTAGAATTAAGCTCGCACCTTTTCTGAATTTAAATCTGCTTTTGGAGTTGAGCTGCGACTTATAGTTTTCGAGAAAATGGAATTTTTCTATCGCTCTTCGAGGTAGTCAGGAATTCCAATGCAACCCCTGTAAAAATTTTAAAATTTTTTTTTCATCCCCGATTTGAAAACTGTTTATGTAGAATTAAGCTCGCACCCTTCCTGAATTCAAATCTGCTTTTGGGGTTGAGCTGCGACTTATAGTTTTCGAGAAAATGGAATTTTTGTATAGCTCTTCGAGGTAGTCAGGAATTCCAATGCAACCCCTGTAAAAATTTGAAAATTTTTTTTTCATCCCCGATTTGAAAACTGTTTATGTAGAATTAAGCTCGCACCCTTCCTGAATTCAAATCTGCTTTTGGGGTTGAGCTGCGACTTACAGTTTTCGAGAAAATGGAATTTTTGTATAGCTCTTCGAGGTAGTCAGGAATTCCAATGCAACCCCTGTAAAAATTTGAAAATTTTTTTTCATCCCCGATTTGAAAACTGTTTATGTAGAATTAAGCTCGCACCTTTCCTGAATTCAAATCTGCTTTTGGGGTTGAGCTGCGACTTATAGTTTTAGAGAAAATGGAATTTTTGTATAGCTCTTCGAGGTAGTCAGGAATTCCAATGCAACCCCTGTAAAAATTTTAAAATTTTTTTTTCAACCCCGATTTGAAAACTGTTTATCTAGAATTAAGCTCGCACCTTTCCTGAATTCAAATCTGCTTTTGGGGTTGAGCTGCGACTTATAGTTTTCGAGAAAATGGAATTTTTGTATAGCTCTTCGAGGTAGTCAGGAATTCCAATGCAACCCCTGTAAAAATTTTAAAATTTTTTTTTCATCCCCGATTTGAAAACTATTTATGTAGAATTAGGCTCGCACCTTTCCTGAATTCAAATCTGCTTTTGGGGTTGAGCTGCGACTTATAGTTTTCGAGAAAATGGAATTTTTCTATCGCTCTTCGAGGTAGTCAGGAATTCCAATCCAACCCCTGTAAAAATTTGAAAATTTTTTTTTCATCCCCGATTTGAAAACTGTTTATCTAGAATTAAGCTCGCACATTTCCTGAATTCAAATCTGCTTTTGGAGTTGAGCTGCGACTTGTAGTTTTCGAGAAAATGGAATTTTTGTATCGCTCTTCGAGGTAGTCAGGATTTCCAATGCAACCCCTGTAAGAATTTGAAAATTTTTTTTTCATCCCCGATTTGAAAACTGCTTATGTAGAATTAAGCTCGCACCTTTTCTGAATTTAAATCTGCTTTTGGAGTTGAGCTGCGACTTATAGTTTTCGAGAAAATGGAATTTTTCTATCGCTCTTCGAGGTAGTCAGGAATTCCAATGCAACCCCTGTAAAAATTTGAAAATTTTTTTTTCATCCCCGATTTGAAAACTGTTTATGTAGAATTAAGCTCGCACCCTTCCTGAATTCAAATCGGCTTTTGGGGTTGAGCTGCAACTTACAGTTTTCGAGAAAATGGAATTTTTGTATAGCTCTTCGAGGTAGTCAGGAATTCCAATGCAACCCCTGTAAAAATTTGAAAATTTTTTTTCATCCCCGATTTGAAAACTGTTTATGTAGAATTAAGCTCGCACCTTTCCTGAATTCAAATCTGCTTTTGGGGTTGAGCTGCGACTTATAGTTTTCGAGAGAATTTAATTTTTGTATAGCTCTTCGAGGTAGTCAGGAATTCCAATGCAACCCCTGTAAAAATTTTAAAATTTTTTTTTCATCCCCGATTTGAAAACTGTTAATGTAGAATTAAGCTCGCACCTTTCCTGAATTCAAATCTGCTTTTGGGGTTGAGCTGCGACTTATAGTTTTCGAGAAAATGGAATTTTTGTATAGCTCTTCGAGGTAGTCAGGAATTCCAATGCAACCCCTGTAAAAATTTGAAAATTTTTTTTTCATCCCCGAACTGAAAACTGTTTATGTAGAATTAGGCTCGCACCTTTCCTGAATTCAAATCTGCTTTTGGGGTTGAGCTGCGACTTATAGTTTTCGAGAAAATGGAATTTTTCTATCGCTCTTCGAGGTAGTCAGGAATTCCAATGCAACCCCTGTAAAAATTTGAAAATTTTATTTTCATCCCCGATTTGAAAACTGTTTATGTAGAATTAAGCTCGCACATTTCCTGAATTCAAATCTGCTTTTGGAGTTGAGCTGCGACTTGTAGTTTTCGAGAAAATGGAATTTTTGTATAGCTCTTCGAGGTAGCCAGGAATTCCAATGCAACCCCTGTAAAAATTTGAAAATTTTTTTTTCATCCCCGATTTGAAAACTGTTTATGTAGAATTAAGCTCGCACCTTCCTGAACTCAAATCTGCTTTTGGGGTTGAGCTGCGACTTATAGTTTTCGAGAAAATGGAATTTTTGTATAGCTCTTCGAGGTAGTCAGGAATTCCAATGCAACCCCTGTAAAAATTTGAAAATTTTATTTTCATCCCCAATTTGAAAACTGTTTATGTAAAATTAAGCTCGCACATTTCCTGAATTCAAATCTGCTTTTGGAGTTGAGCTGCGACTTGTAGTTTTCGAGAAAATGGAATTTTTCTATCGCTCTTCGAGGTAGTCAGGAATTCCAATCCAACCCCTGTAAAAATTTGAAAATTTTATTTTCATCCCCGATTTGAAAACTGTTTATCTAGAATTAAGCTCGCACCTTTCCTGAATTCAAATCTGCTTTTGGGGTTGAGCTGCGACTTATAGTTTTCGAGAAAATGGAATTTTTGTATAGCTCTTCGAGGTAGTCAGGAATTCCAATGCAACCCCTGTAAAAATTTTAAAATTTTTTTTTCAACCCCGATTTGAAAACTGTTTATCTAGAATTAAGCTCGCACCTTTCCTGAATTCAAATCTGCTTTTGGGGTTGAGCTGCGACTTATAGTTTTCGAGAAAATGGAATTTTTGTATAGCTCTTCGAGGTAGTCAGGAATTCCAATGCAACCCCTGTAAAAATTTTAAAATTTTTTTTTCATCCCCGATTTGAAAACTGTTTATGTAGAACTAGGCTCGCACCTTTCCTGAATTCAAATCTGCTTTTGGGGTTGAGCTGCGACTTATAGTTTTCGAGAAAATGGAATTTTTCTATCGCTCTTCGAGGTAGTCAGGAATTCCAATCCAACCCCTGTAAAAATTTGAAAATTTTTTTTTCATCCCCGATTTGAAAACTGTTTATCTAGAATTAAGCTCGCACATTTCCTGAATTCAAATCTGCTTTTGGAGTTGAGCTGCGACTTGTAGTTTTCGAGAAAATTGAATTTTTGTATCGCTCTTCGAGGTAGTCAGGAATTCCAATGCAACCCCTGTAAGAATTTGAAAATTTTTTTTTCATCCCCGATTTGAAAACTGCTTATGTAGAATTAAGCTCGCACCTTTTCTGAATTTAAATCTGCTTTTGGAGTTGAGCTGCGACTTATAGTTTTCGAGAAAATGGAATTTTTCTATCGCTCTTCGAGGTAGTCAGGAATTCCAATGCAACCCCTGTAAAAATTTGAAAATTTTTTTTTCATCCCCGATTTGAAAACTGTTTATGTAGAATTAAGCTCGCACCCTTCCTGAATTCAAATCTGCTTTTGGGGTTGAGCTGCGACTTACAGTTTTCGAGAAAATGGAATTTTTGTATAGCTCTTCGAGGTAGTCAGGAATTCCAATGCAACCCCTGTAAAAATTTGAAAATTTTTTTTCATCCCCGATTTGAAAACTGTTTATGTAGAATTAAGCTCGCACCTTTCCTGAATTCAAATCTGCTTTTGGGGTTGAGCTGCGACTTATAGTTTTCGAGAAAATGGAATTTTTGTATAGCTCTTCGAGGTAGTCAGGAATTCCAATGCAACCCCTGTAAAAATTTGAAAATTTTTTTTTCATCCCCGATTTGAAAACTGTTTATGTAGAATTAAGCTCGCACCCTTCCTGAATTCAAATCTGCTTTTGGGGTTGAGCTGCGACTTACAGTTTTCGAGAAAATGGAATTTTTGTATAGCTCTTCGAGGTAGTCAGGAATTCCAATGCAACCCCTGTAAAAATTTCAAAATTTTTTTTCATCCCCGATTTGAAAACTGTTTATGTAGAATTAAGCTCGCACCTTTCCTGAATTCAAATCTGCTTTTGGGGTTGAGCTGCGACTTATAGTTTTCGAGAAAATGGAATTTTTGTATAGCTCTTCGAGGTAGTCAGGAATTCCAATGCAACCCCTGTAAAAATTTTAAAATTTTTTTTTCATCCCCGATTTGAAAACTGTTAATGTAGAATTAAGCTCGCACCTTTCCTGAATTCAAATCTGCTTTTGGAGTTGAGCTGCGACTTGTAGTTTTCTAGAAAATGGAATTTTTGTATAGCTCTTCGAGGTAGTCAGGAATTCCAATGCAACCCCTGTAAAAATTTGAAAATTTTTTTTCATCCCCGATTTGAAAACTGTTTATGTAGAATTAAGCTCGCACCTTTCCTGAATTCAAATCTGCTTTTGGGGTTGAGCTGCGACTTATAGTTTCGAGAAAATGGAATTTTTGTATCGCTCTTCGAGGTAGTCAGGAATTCCAATGCAACCCCTGTAAAAATTTTAAAATTTTTTTTTCATCCCCGATTTGAAAACTGTTTATCTAGAATTAAGCTCGCACCTTTCCTGAATTCAAATCTGCTTTTGGGGTTGAGCTGCGACTTATAGTTTTCGAGAAAATGGAATTTTTGTATAGCTCTTCGAGGTAGTCAGGAATTCCAATGCAACCCCTGTAAAAATTTGAAAATTTTTTTTTCATCCCCAATTTGAAAACTGTTTATGTAGAATTAGGCTCGCACCTTTCCTGAATTCAAATCTGCTTTTGGGGTTGAGCTGCGACTTATAGTTTTCGAGAAAATGGAATTTTTCTATCGCTCTTCGAGGTAGTCAGGAATTCCAATCCAACCCCTGTAAAAATTTGAAAATTTTTTTTTCATCCCCGATTTGAAAACTGTTTATCTAGAATTAAGCTCGCACCTTTCCTGAATTCAAATCTGCTTTTGGGGTTGAGCTGCGACTTATAGTTTTCGAGAAAATGGAATTTTTGTATAGCTCTTCGAGGTAGTCAGGAATTCCAATGCAACCCCTGTAAAAATTTGAAAATTTTATTTTCATCCCCGATTTGAAAACTCTTTATGTAGAATTAAGCTCGCACATTTCCTGAATTCAAATCTGCTTTTGGAGTTGAGCTGCGACTTGTAGTTTTCGAGAAAATGGAATTTTTGTATAGCTCTTCGAGGTAGTCAGGAATTCCAATGCAACCCCTGTAAGAATTTGAAAATTTTTTTTTCATCCCCGATTTGAAAACTGCTTATGTAGAATTAAGCTCGCACCTTTTCTGAATTTAAATCTGCTTTTGGAGTTGAGCTGCGACTTATAGTTTTCGAGAAAATGGAATTTTTCTATCGCTCTTCGAGGTAGTCAGGAATTCCAATGCAACCCCTGTAAAAATTTGAAAATTTTTTTTTCATCCCCGATTTGAAAACTGTTTATGTAGAATTAAGCTCGCACCTTTCCTGAATTCAAATCTGCTTTTGGGGTTGAGCTGCGACTTACAGTTTTCGAGAAAATGGAATTTTTGTATAGCTCTTCGAGGTAGTCAGGAATTCCAATGCAACCCCTGTAAAAATTTGAAAATTTTTTTTTCATCCCCGATTTGAAAACTGTTTATGTAGAATTAAGCTCGCACCTTTCCTGAATTCAAATCTGCTTTTGGGGTTGAGCTGCGACTTATAGTTTTCGAGAAAATGGAATTTTTGTATAGCTCTTCGAGGTAGCCAGGAATTCCAATGCAACCCCTGTAAAAATTTGAAATTTTTTTTTTCATCCCCGATTTGAAAACTGTTTATGTAGAATTAAGCTCGCACCTTCCTGAACTCAAATCTGCTTTTGGGGTTGAGCTGCGACTTATAGTTTTCGAGAAAATGGAATTTTTGTATAGCTCTTCGAGGTAGTCAGGAATTCCAATGCAACCCCTGTAAAAATTTGAAAATTTTATTTTCATCCCCAATTTGAAAACTGTTTATGTAAAATTAAGCTCGCACATTTCCTGAATTCAAATCTGCTTTTGGAGTTGAGCTGCGACTTGTAGTTTTCGAGAAAATGGAATTTTTGTATCGCTCTTCGAGGTAGTCAGGAATTCCAATGCAACCCCTGTAAAAATTTTAAAATTTTTTTTTCATCCCCGATTTGAAAACTGTTTATCTAGAATTAAGCTCGCACCTTTCCTGAATTCAAATCTGCTTTTGGGGTTGAGCTGCGACTTATAGTTTTCGAGAAAATGGAATTTTTGTATAGCTCTTCGAGGTAGTCAGGAATTCCAATGCAACCCCTGTAAAAATTTGAAAATTTTTTTTTCATCCCCGATTTGAAAACTGTTTATGTAGAATTAGGCTCGCACCTTTCCTGAATTCAAATCTGCTTTTGGGGTTGAGCTGCGACTTATAGTTTTCGAGAAAATGGAATTTTTCTATCGCTCTTCGAGGTAGTCAGGAATTCCAATCCAACCCCTGTAAAAATTTGAAAATTTTTTTTTCATCCCCGATTTGAAAACTGTTTATCTAGAATTAAGCTCGCACCTTTCCTGAATTCAAATCTGCTTTTGGGGTTGAGCTGCGACTTATAGTTTTCGAGAAAATGGGATTTTTGTATAGCTCTTCGAGGTAGTCAGGAATTCCAATGCAACCCCTGTAAAAATTTGAAAATTTTATTTTCATCCCCGATTTGAAAACTGTTTATGTAGAATTAAGCTCGCACATTTCCTGAATTCAAATCTGCTTTTGGAGTTGAGCTGCGACTTGTAGTTTTCGAGAAAATGGAATTTTTGTATAGCTCTTCGAGGTAGTCAGGAATTCCAATGCAACCCCTGTAAGAATTTGAAAATTTTTTTTTCATCCCCGATTTGAAAACTGCTTATGTAGAATTAAGCTCGCACCTTTTCTGAATTTAAATCTGCTTTTGGAGGTGAGCTGCGACTTATAGTTTTCGAGAAAATGGAATTTTTCTATCGCTCTTCGAGGTAGTCAGGAATTCCAATGCAACCCCTGTAAAAATTTGAAAATTTTTTTTTCATCCCCGATTTGAAAACTGTTTATGTAGAATTAAGCTCGCACCTTTCCTGAATTCAAATCTGCTTTTGGGGTTGAGCTGCGACTTACAGTTTTCGAGAAAATGGAATTTTTGTATAGCTCTTCGAGGTAGTCAGGAATTCCAATGCAACCCCTGTAAAAATTTGAAAATTTTTTTTTCATCCCCGATTTGAAAACTGTTTATGTAGAATTAAGCTCGCACCTTTCCTGAATTCAAATCTGCTTTTGGGGTTGAGCTGCGACTTATAGTTTTCGAGAAAATGGAATTTTTGTATAGCTCTTCGAGGTAGTCAGGAATTCCAATGCAACCCCTGTAAAAATTTGAAAATTTTTTTTTCATCCCCGATTTGAAAACTGTTTATGTAGAATTAAGCTCGCACCTTTCCTGAACTCAAATCTGCTTTTGGGGTTGAGCTGCGACTTATAGTTTTCGAGAAAATGGAATTTTTCTATCGCTCTTCGAGGTAGTCAGGAACTCCAATCCAACCCCTGTAAAAATTTGAAAATTTTTTTTTCATCCCCGATTTGAAAACTGTTTATCTAGAATTAAGCTCGCACCTTTCCTGAATTCAAATCTGCTTTTGGGGTTGAGCTGCGACTTATAGTTTTCGAGAAAATGGAATTTTTGTATAGCTCTTCGAGGTAGTCAGGAATTCCAATGCAACCCCTGTAAAAATTTGAAAATTTTATTTTCATCCCCGATTTGAAAACTGTTTATGTAGAATTAGGCTCGCACCTTTCCTGAATTCAAATCTGCTTTTGGGGTTGAGCTGCGACTTATAGTTTTCGAGAAAATGGAATTTTTCTATCGCTCTTCGAGGTAGTCAGGAATTCCAATCCAACCCCTGTAAAAATTTGAAAATTTTTTTTTCATCCCCGATTTGAAAACTGTTTATCTAGAATTAAGCTCGCACCTTTCCTGAATTCAAATCTGCTTTTGGGGTTGAGCTGCGACTTATAGTTTTCGAGAAAATGGGATTTTTGTATAGCTCTTCGAGGTAGTCAGGAATTCCAATGCAACCCCTGTAAAAATTTGAAAATTTTATTTTCATCCCCGATTTGAAAACTGTTTATGTAGAATTAAGCTCGCACATTTCCTGAATTCAAATCTGCTTTTGGAGTTGAGCTGCGACTTGTAGTTTTCGAGAAAATGGAATTTTTGTATAGCTCTTCGAGGTAGTCAGGAATTCCAATGCAACCCCTGTAAGAATTTGAAAATTTTTTTTTCATCCCCGATTTGAAAACTGCTTATGTAGAATTAAGCTCGCACCTTTTCTGAATTTAAATCTGCTTTTGGAGGTGAGCTGCGACTTATAGTTTTCGAGAAAATGGAATTTTTCTATCGCTCTTCGAGGTAGTCAGGAATTCCAATGCAACCCCTGTAAAAATTTGAAAATTTTTTTTTCATCCCCGATTTGAAAACTGTTTATGTAGAATTAAGCTCGCACCTTTCCTGAATTCAAATCTGCTTTTGGGGTTGAGCTGCGACTTACAGTTTTCGAGAAAATGGAATTTTTGTATAGCTCTTCGAGGTAGTCAGGAATTCCAATGCAACCCCTGTAAAAATTTGAAAATTTTTTTTTCATCCCCGATTTGAAAACTGTTTATGTAGAATTAAGCTCGCACATTTCCTGAATTCAAATCTGCTTTTGGAGTTGAGCTGCGACTTGTAGTTTTCGAGAAAATGGAATTTTTGTATAGCTCTTCGAGGTAGTCAGGAATTCCAATGCAACCCCTGTAAGAATTTGAAAATTTTTTTTTCATCCCCGATTTGAAAACTGCTTATGTAGAATTAAGCTCGCACCTTTTCTGAATTTAAATCTGCTTTTGGAGTTGAGCTGCGACTTATAGTTTTCGAGAAAATGGAATTTTTCTATCGCTCTTCGAGGTAGTCAGGAATTCCAATGCAACCCCTGTAAAAATTTGAAAATTTTTTTTTCATCCCCGATTTGAAAACTGTTTATGTAGAATTAAGCTCGCACCTTTCCTGAATTCAAATCTGCTTTTGGGGTTGAGCTGCGACTTACAGTTTTCGAGAAAATGGAATTTTTGTATAGCTCTTCGAGGTAGTCAGGAATTCCAATGCAACCCCTGTAAAAATTTGAAAATTTTTTTTTCATCCCCGATTTGAAAACTGTTTATGTAGAATTAAGCTCGCACCTTTCCTGAATTCAAATCTGCTTTTGGGGTTGAGCTGCGACTTATAGTTTTCGAGAAAATGGAATTTTTGTATAGCTCTTCGAGGTAGCCAGGAATTCCAATGCAACCCCTGTAAAAATGTGAAAATTTTTTTTTCATCCCCGATTTGAAAACTGTTTATGTAGAATTAAGCTCGCACCTTCCTGAACTCAAATCTGCTTTTGGGGTTGAGCTGCGACTTATAGTTTTCGAGAAAATGGAATTTTTGTATAGCTCTTCGAGGTAGTCAGGAATTCCAATGCAACCCCTGTAAAAATTTGAAAATTTTATTTTCATCCCCAATTTGAAAACTGTTTATGTAAAATTAAGCTCGCACATTTCCTGAATTCAAATCTGCTTTTGGAGTTGAGCTGCGACTTGTAGTTTTCGAGAAAATGGAATTTTTGTATCGCTCTTCGAGGTAGTCAGGAATTCCAATGCAACCCCTGTAAAAATTTTAAAATTTTTTTTTCATCCCCGATTTGAAAACTGTTTATCTAGAATTAAGCTCGCACCTTTCCTGAATTCAAATCTGCTTTTGGGGTTGAGCTGCGACTTATAGTTTTCGAGAAAATGGAATTTTTGTATAGCTCTTCGAGGTAGTCAGGAATTCCAATGCAACCCCTGTAAAAATTTGAAAATTTTTTTTTCATCCCCGATTTGAAAACTGTTTATGTAGAATTAGGCTCGCACCTTTCCTGAATTCAAATCTGCTTTTGGGGTTGAGCTGCGACTTATAGTTTTCGAGAAAATGGAATTTTTCTATCGCTCTTCGAGGTAGTCAGGAATTCCAATCCAACCCCTGTAAAAATTTGAAAATTTTTTTTTCATCCCCGATTTGAAAACTGTTTATCTAGAATTAAGCTCGCACCTTTCCTGAATTCAAATCTGCTTTTGGGGTTGAGCTGCGACTTATAGTTTTCGAGAAAATGGGATTTTTGTATAGCTCTTCGAGGTAGTCAGGAATTCCAATGCAACCCCTGTAAAAATTTGAAAATTTTATTTTCATCCCCGATTTGAAAACTGTTTATGTAGAATTAAGCTCGCACATTTCCTGAATTCAAATCTGCTTTTGGAGTTGAGCTGCGACTTGTAGTTTTCGAGAAAATGGAATTTTTGTATAGCTCTTCGAGGTAGTCAGGAATTCCAATGCAACCCCTGTAAGAATTTGAAAATTTTTTTTTCATCCCCGATTTGAAAACTGCTTATGTAGAATTAAGCTCGCACCTTTTCTGAATTTAAATCTGCTTTTGGAGGTGAGCTGCGACTTATAGTTTTCGAGAAAATGGAATTTTTCTATCGCTCTTCGAGGTAGTCAGGAATTCCAATGCAACCCCTGTAAAAATTTGAAAATTTTTTTTTCATCCCCGATTTGAAAACTGTTTATGTAGAATTAAGCTCGCACCTTTCCTGAATTCAAATCTGCTTTTGGGGTTGAGCTGCGACTTACAGTTTTCGAGAAAATGGAATTTTTGTATAGCTCTTCGAGGTAGTCAGGAATTCCAATGCAACCCCTGTAAAAATTTGAAAATTTTTTTTTCATCCCCGATTTGAAAACTGTTTATGTAGAATTAAGCTCGCACCTTTCCTGAATTCAAATCTGCTTTTGGGGTTGAGCTGCGACTTATAGTTTTCGAGAAAATGGAATTTTTGTATAGCTCTTCGAGGTAGTCAGGAATTCCAATGCAACCCCTGTAAAAATTTGAAAATTTTTTTTTCATCCCCGATTTGAAAACTGTTTATGTAGAATTAAGCTCGCACCTTTCCTGAACTCAAATCTGCTTTTGGGGTTGAGCTGCGACTTATAGTTTTCGAGAAAATGGAATTTTTCTATCGCTCTTCGAGGTAGTCAGGAATTCCAATCCAACCCCTGTAAAAATTTGAAAATTTTTTTTTCATCCCCGATTTGAAAACTGTTTATCTAGAATTAAGCTCGCACCTTTCCTGAATTCAAATCTGCTTTTGGGGTTGAGCTGCGACTTATAGTTTTCGAGAAAATGGAATTTTTGTATAGCTCTTCGAGGTAGTCAGGAATTCCAATGCAACCCCTGTAAAAATTTGAAAATTTTATTTTCATCCCCGATTTGAAAACTCTTTATGTAGAATTAAGCTCGCACATTTCCTGAATTCAAATCTGCTTTTGGAGTTGAGCTGCGACTTGTAGTTTTCGAGAAAATGGAATTTTTGTATAGCTCTTCGAGGTAGTCAGGAATTCCAATGCAACCCCTGTAAGAATTTGAAAATTTTTTTTTCATCCCCGATTTGAAAACTGCTTATGTAGAATTAAGCTCGCACCTTTTCTGAATTTAAATCTGCTTTTGGAGTTGAGCTGCGACTTATAGTTTTCGAGAAAATGGAATTTTTCTATCGCTCTTCGAGGTAGTCAGGAATTCCAATGCAACCCCTGTAAAAATTTGAAAATTTTTTTTTCATCCCCGATTTGAAAACTGTTTATGTAGAATTAAGCTCGCACCTTTCCTGAATTCAAATCTGCTTTTGGGGTTGAGCTGCGACTTACAGTTTTCGAGAAAATGGAATTTTTGTATAGCTCTTCGAGGTAGTCAGGAATTCCAATGCAACCCCTGTAAAAATTTGAAAATTTTTTTTTCATCCCCGATTTGAAAACTGTTTATGTAGAATTAAGCTCGCACCTTTCCTGAATTCAAATCTGCTTTTGGGGTTGAGCTGCGACTTATAGTTTTCGAGAAAATGGAATTTTTGTATAGCTCTTCGAGGTAGCCAGGAATTCCAATGCAACCCCTGTAAAAATGTGAAAATTTTTTTTTCATCCCCGATTTGAAAACTGTTTATGTAGAATTAAGCTCGCACCTTCCTGAACTCAAATCTGCTTTTGGGGTTGAGCTGCGACTTATAGTTTTCGAGAAAATGGAATTTTTGTATAGCTCTTCGAGGTAGTCAGGAATTCCAATGCAACCCCTGTAAAAATTTGAAAATTTTATTTTCATCCCCAATTTGAAAACTGTTTATGTAAAATTAAGCTCGCACATTTCCTGAATTCAAATCTGCTTTTGGAGTTGAGCTGCGACTTGTAGTTTTCGAGAAAATGGAATTTTTGTATCGCTCTTCGAGGTAGTCAGGAATTCCAATGCAACCCCTGTAAAAATTTTAAAATTTTTTTTTCATCCCCGATTTGAAAACTGTTTATCTAGAATTAAGCTCGCACCTTTCCTGAATTCAAATCTGCTTTTGGGGTTGAGCTGCGACTTATAGTTTTCGAGAAAATGGAATTTTTGTATAGCTCTTCGAGGTAGTCAGGAATTCCAATGCAACCCCTGTAAAAATTTGAAAATTTTTTTTTCATCCCCGATTTGAAAACTGTTTATGTAGAATTAGGCTCGCACCTTTCCTGAATTCAAATCTGCTTTTGGGGTTGAGCTGCGACTTATAGTTTTCGAGAAAATGGAATTTTTCTATCGCTCTTCGAGGTAGTCAGGAATTCCAATCCAACCCCTGTAAAAATTTGAAAATTTTTTTTTCATCCCCGATTTGAAAACTGTTTATCTAGAATTAAGCTCGCACCTTTCCTGAATTCAAATCTGCTTTTGGGGTTGAGCTGCGACTTATAGTTTTCGAGAAAATGGGATTTTTGTATAGCTCTTCGAGGTAGTCAGGAATTCCAATGCAACCCCTGTAAAAATTTGAAAATTTTATTTTCATCCCCGATTTGAAAACTGTTTATGTAGAATTAAGCTCGCACATTTCCTGAATTCAAATCTGCTTTTGGAGTTGAGCTGCGACTTGTAGTTTTCGAGAAAATGGAATTTTTGTATAGCTCTTCGAGGTAGTCAGGAATTCCAATGCAACCCCTGTAAGAATTTGAAAATTTTATTTTCATCCCCAATTTGAAAACTGTTTATGTAAAATTAAGCTCGCACATTTCCTGAATTCAAATCTGCTTTTGGGGTTGAGCTGCGACTTATAGTTTTCGAGAAAATGGAATTTTTCTATCGCTCTTCGAGGTAGTCAGGAATTCCAATCCAACCCCTGTAAAAATTTGAAAATTTTTTTTTCATCCCCGATTTGAAAACTGTTTATCTAGAATTAAGCTCGCACCTTTCCTGAATTCAAATCTGCTTTTGGGGTTGAGCTGCGACTTACAGTTTTCGAGAAAATGGAATTTTTGTATAGCTCTTCGAGGTAGTCAGGAATTCCAATGCAACCCCTGTAAAAATTTGAAAATTTTTTTTTCATCCCCGATTTGAAAACTGTTTATGTAGAATTAAGCTCGCACCTTTCCTGAATTCAAATCTGCTTTTGGGGTTGAGCTGCGACTTATAGTTTTCGAGAAAATGGAATTTTTGTATAGCTCTTCGAGGTAGTCAGGAATTCCAATGCAACCCCTGTAAAAATTTGAAAATTTTTTTTTCATCCCCGATTTGAAAACTGTTTATGTAGAATTAAGCTCGCACCTTTCCTGAACTCAAATCTGCTTTTGGGGTTGAGCTGCGACTTATAGTTTTCGAGAAAATGGAATTTTTGTATAGCTCTTCGAGGTAGTCAGGAATTCCAATGCAACCCCTGTAAAAATTTGAAAATTTTATTTTCATCCCCAATTTGAAAACTGTTTATGTAGAATTAAGCTCGCACATTTCCTGAATTCAAATCTGCTTTTGGAGTTGAGCTGCCACTTGTAGTTTTCGAGAAAATGGAATTTTTGTATAGCTCTTCGAGGTAGTCAGGAATTCCAATGCAACCCCTGTAAAAATTTGAAAATTTTATTTTCATCCCCAATTTGAAAACTGTTTATGTAGAATTAAGCTCGCACATTTCCTGAATTCAAATCTGCTTTTGGAGTTGAGCTGCGACTTGTAGTTTTCGAGAAAATGGAATTTTTGTATCGCTCTTCGAGGTAGTCAGGAATTCCAATGCAACCCCTGTAAGAATTTGAAAATTTTTTTTTCATCCCCGATTTGAAAACTGCTTATGTAGAATTAAGCTCGCACCTTTTCTGAATTTAAATCTGCTTTTGGAGTTGAGCTGCGACTTATAGTTTTCGAGAAAATGGAATTTTTGTATAGCTCTTCGAGGTAGTCAGGAATTCCAATGCAACCCCTGTAAAAATTTGAAAATTTTTTTTTCATCCCCGATTTGAAAACTGTTTATCTAGAATTAAGCTCGCACCTTTCCTGAATTCAAATCTGCTTTTGGGGTTGAGCTGCGACTTATAGTTTTCGAGAAAATGGAATTTTTGTATAGCTCTTCGAGGTAGTCAGGAATTCCAATGCAACCCCTGTAAAAATTTGAAAATTTTATTTTCATCCCCGATTTGAAAACTCTTTATGTAGAATTAAGCTCGCACATTTCCTGAATTCAAATCTGCTTTTGGAGTTGAGCTGCGACTTGTAGTTTTCGAGAAAATGGAATTTTTGTATAGCTCTTCGAGGTAGTCAGGAATTCCAATGCAACCCCTGTAAGAATTTGAAAATTTTTTTTTCATCCCCGATTTGAAAACTGCTTATGTAGAATTAAGCTCGCACCTTTTCTGAATTTAAATCTGCTTTTGGAGTTGAGCTGCGACTTATAGTTTTCGAGAAAATGGAATTTTTCTATCGCTCTTCGAGGTAGTCAGGAATTCCAATGCAACCCCTGTAAAAATTTGAAAATTTTTTTTTCATCCCCGATTTGAAAACTGTTTATGTAGAATTAAGCTCGCACCTTTCCTGAATTCAAATCTGCTTTTGGGGTTGAGCTGCGACTTACAGTTTTCGAGAAAATGGAATTTTTGTATAGCTCTTCGAGGTAGTCAGGAATTCCAATGCAACCCCTGTAAAAATTTGAAAATTTTTTTTTCATCCCCGATTTGAAAACTGTTTATGTAGAATTAAGCTCGCACCTTTCCTGAATTCAAATCTGCTTTTGGGGTTGAGCTGCGACTTATAGTTTTCGAGAAAATGGAATTTTTGTATAGCTCTTCGAGGTAGCCAGGAATTCCAATGCAACCCCTGTAAAAATGTGAAAATTTTTTTTTCATCCCCGATTTGAAAACTGTTTATGTAGAATTAAGCTCGCACCTTCCTGAACTCAAATCTGCTTTTGGGGTTGAGCTGCGACTTATAGTTTTCGAGAAAATGGAATTTTTGTATAGCTCTTCGAGGTAGTCAGGAATTCCAATGCAACCCCTGTAAAAATTTGAAAATTTTATTTTCATCCCCAATTTGAAAACTGTTTATGTAAAATTAAGCTCGCACATTTCCTGAATTCAAATCTGCTTTTGGAGTTGAGCTGCGACTTGTAGTTTTCGAGAAAATGGAATTTTTGTATCGCTCTTCGAGGTAGTCAGGAATTCCAATGCAACCCCTGTAAAAATTTTAAAATTTTTTTTTCATCCCCGATTTGAAAACTGTTTATCTAGAATTAAGCTCGCACCTTTCCTGAATTCAAATCTGCTTTTGGGGTTGAGCTGCGACTTATAGTTTTCGAGAAAATGGAATTTTTGTATAGCTCTTCGAGGTAGTCAGGAATTCCAATGCAACCCCTGTAAAAATTTGAAAATTTTTTTTTCATCCCCGATTTGAAAACTGTTTATGTAGAATTAGGCTCGCACCTTTCCTGAATTCAAATCTGCTTTTGGGGTTGAGCTGCGACTTATAGTTTTCGAGAAAATGGAATTTTTCTATCGCTCTTCGAGGTAGTCAGGAATTCCAATTCAACCCCTGTAAAAATTTGAAAATTTTTTTTTCATCCCCGATTTGAAAACTGTTTATCTAGAATTAAGCTCGCACCTTTCCTGAATTCAAATCTGCTTTTGGGGTTGAGCTGCGACTTATAGTTTTCGAGAAAATGGGATTTTTGTATAGCTCTTCGAGGTAGTCAGGAATTCCAATGCAACCCCTGTAAAAATTTGAAAATTTTATTTTCATCCCCGATTTGAAAACTGTTTATGTAGAATTAAGCTCGCACATTTCCTGAATTCAAATCTGCTTTTGGAGTTGAGCTGCGACTTGTAGTTTTCGAGAAAATGGAATTTTTGTATAGCTCTTCGAGGTAGTCAGGAATTCCAATGCAACCCCTGTAAGAATTTGAAAATTTTATTTTCATCCCCAATTTGAAAACTGTTTATGTAAAATTAAGCTCGCACATTTCCTGAATTCAAATCTGCTTTTGGGGTTGAGCTGCGACTTATAGTTTTCGAGAAAATGGAATTTTTCTATCGCTCTTCGAGGTAGTCAGGAATTCCAATCCAACCCCTGTAAAAATTTGAAAATTTTTTTTTCATCCCCGATTTGAAAACTGTTTATCTAGAATTAAGCTCGCACCTTTCCTGAATTCAAATCTGCTTTTGGGGTTGAGCTGCGACTTACAGTTTTCGAGAAAATGGAATTTTTGTATAGCTCTTCGAGGTAGTCAGGAATTCCAATGCAACCCCTGTAAAAATTTGAAAATTTTTTTTTCATCCCCGATTTGAAAACTGTTTATGTAGAATTAAGCTCGCACCTTTCCTGAATTCAAATCTGCTTTTGGGGTTGAGCTGCGACTTATAGTTTTCGAGAAAATGGAATTTTTGTATAGCTCTTCGAGGTAGTCAGGAATTCCAATGCAACCCCTGTAAAAATTTGAAAATTTTTTTTTCATCCCCGATTTGAAAACTGTTTATGTAGAATTAAGCTCGCACCTTTCCTGAACTCAAATCTGCTTTTGGGGTTGAGCTGCGACTTATAGTTTTCGAGAAAATGGAATTTTTGTATAGCTCTTCGAGGTAGTCAGGAATTCCAATGCAACCCCTGTAAAAATTTGAAAATTTTATTTTCATCCCCAATTTGAAAACTGTTTATGTAGAATTAAGCTCGCACATTTCCTGAATTCAAATCTGCTTTTGGAGTTGAGCTGCCACTTGTAGTTTTCGAGAAAATGGAATTTTTGTATAGCTCTTCGAGGTAGTCAGGAATTCCAATGCAACCCCTGTAAAAATTTGAAAATTTTATTTTCATCCCCGATTTGAAAACTGTTTATGTAGAATTAAGCTCGCACATTTCCTGAATTCAAATCTGCTTTTGGAGTTGAGCTGCGACTTGTAGTTTTCGAGAAAATGGAATTTTTGTATCGCTCTTCGAGGTAGTCAGGAATTCCAATGCAACCCCTGTAAGAATTTGAAAATTTTTTTTTCATCCCCGATTTGAAAACTGCTTATGTAGAATTAAGCTCGCACCTTTTCTGAATTTAAATCTGCTTTTGGAGTTGAGCTGCGACTTATAGTTTTCGAGAAAATGGAATTTTTGTATAGCTCTTCGAGGTAGTCAGGAATTCCAATGCAACCCCTGTAAAAATTTGAAAATTTTTTTTTCATCCCCGATTTGAAAACTGTTTATGTAGAATTAAGCTCGCACCCTTCCTGAATTCAAATCTGCTTTTGGGGTTGAGCTGCGACTTACAGTTTTCGAGAAAATGGAATTTTTGTATAGCTCTTCGAGGTAGTCAGGAATTCCAATGCAACCCCTGTAAAAATTTGAAAATTTTATTTTCATCCCCGATTTGAAAACTGTTTATGTAGAATTAAGCTCGCACATTTCCTGAATTCAAATCTGCTTTCGGAGTTGAGCTGCGACTTGTAGTTTTCGAGAAAATGGAATTTTTGTATAGCTCTTCGAGGTAGTCAGGAATTCCAATGCAACCCCTGTAAAAATTTGAAAATTTTTTTTTCATCCCCGATTTGAAAACTGTTAATGTAGAATTAAGCTCGCACCTTTCCTGAATTCAAATCTGCTTTTGGGGTTGAGCTGCGACTTATAGTTTTCGAGAAAATGGAATTTTTGTATCGCTCTTCGAGGTAGTCAGGAATTCCAATGCAACCCCTGTAAAAATTTTAAATTTTTTTTTTCATCCCCGATTTGAAAACTGTTAATGTAGAATTAAGCTCGCACCTTTCCTGAATTCAAATCTGCTTTTGGGGTTGAGCTGCGACTTATAGTTTTCGAGAAAATGGAATTTTTGTATCGCTCTTCGAGGTAGTCAGGAATTCCAATGCAACCCCTGTAAAAATTTTTAAATTTTTTTTTCATCCCCGATTTGAAAACTGTTTATGTAGAATTAGGCTCGCACCTTTCCTGAATTCAAATCTGCTTTTGGGGTTGAGCTGCGACTTATAGTTTTCGAGAAAATGGAATTTTTGTATAGCTCTTCGAGGTAGTCAGGAATTCCAATGCAACCCCTGTAAAAATTTGAAAATTTTATTTTCATCCCCGATTTGAAAACTGTTTATGTAGAATTAAGCTCGCACATTTCCTGAATTCAAATCTGCTTTTGGAGTTGAGCTGCGACTTGTAGTTTTCGAGAAAATGGAATTTTTGTATAGCTCTTCGAGGTAGTCAGGAATTCCAATGCAACCCCTGTAAGAATTTGAAAATTTTTTTTCATCCCCGATTTGAAAACTGTTTATGTAGAATTAAGCTCGCACCTTTTCTGAATTTAAATCTGCTTTTGGAGTTGAGCTGCGACTTATAGTTTTCGAGAAAATGGAATTTTTCTATCGCTCTTCGAGGTAGTCAGGAATTCCAATGCAATCCCTGTAAAAATTTGAAAATTTTATTTTCATCCCCAATTTGAAAACTGTTTATGTAGAATCAGGAATTCCAATGCAACCCCTGTAAAAATTTGAAAATTTTTTTTTCATCCCCGATTTGAAAACTGTTTATGTAGAATTAAGCTCGCACCTTTCCTGAATTCAAATCTGCTTTTGGGGTTGAGCTGCGACTTATAGTTTTCGAGAAAATGGAATTTTTGTATAGCTCTTCGAGGTAGTCAGGAATTCCAATGCAACCCCTGTAAAAATTTGAAAATTTTATTTTCATCCCCGATTTGAAAACTGTTTATGTAGAATTAAGCTCGCACATTTCCTGAATTCAAATCTGCTTTTGGAGTTGAGCTGCGACTTGTAGTTTTCGAGAAAATGGAATTTTTGTATAGCTCTTCGAGGTAGTCAGGAATTCCAATGCAACCCCTGTAAGAATTTGAAAATTTTTTTTTCATCCCCGATTTGAAAACTGTTTATGTAGAATTAAGCTCGCACCTTCCTGAACTCAAATCTGCTTTTGGGGTTGAGCTGCGACTTATAGTTTTCGAGAAAATGGAATTTTTGTATAGCTCTTCGAGGTAGTCAGGAATTCCAATGCAACCCCTGTAAAAATTTTAAAATTTTTTTTTCATCCCCGATTTGAAAACTGTTTATCTAGAATTAAGCTCGCACCTTTCCTGAATTCAAATCTGCTTTTGGGGTTGAGCTGCGACTTATAGTTTTCGAGAAAATGGAATTTTTGTATAGCTCTTCGAGGTAGTCAGGAATTCCAATGCAACCCCTGTAAAAATTTGAAAATTTTTTTTTCATCCCCGATTTGATAACTGTTTATGTAGAATTAGGCTCGCACCTTTCCTGAATTCAAATCTGCTTTTGGGGTTGAGCTGCGACTTATAGTTTTCGAGAAAATGGACTTTTTCTATCGCTCTTCGAGGTAGTCAGGAATTCCAATCCAACCCCTGTAAAAATTTGAAAATTTTTTTTTCATCCCCGATTTGAAAACTGTTTATCTAGAATTAAGCTCGCACCTTTCCTGAATTCAAATCTGCTTTTGGGGTTGAGCTGCGACTTATAGTTTTCGAGAAAATGGGATTTTTGTATAGCTCTTCGAGGTAGTCAGGAATTCCAATGCAACCCCTGTAAAAATTTGAAAATTTTATTTTCATCCCCGATTTGAAAACTGTTTATGTAGAATTAAGCTCGCACATTTCCTGAATTCAAATCTGCTTTTGGAGTTGAGCTGCGACTTGTAGTTTTCGAGAAAATGGAATTTTTGTATAGCTCTTCGAGGTAGTCAGGAATTCCAATGCAACCCCTGTAAGAATTTGAAAATTTTATTTTCATCCCCAATTTGAAAACTGTTTATGTAAAATTAAGCTCGCACATTTCCTGAATTCAAATCTGCTTTTGGGGTTGAGCTGCGACTTATAGTTTTCGAGAAAATGGAATTTTTCTATCGCTCTTCGAGGTAGTCAGGAATTCCAATCCAACCCCTGTAAAAATTTGAAAATTTTTTTTTCATCCCCGATTTGAAAACTGTTTATCTAGAATTAAGCTCGCACCTTTCCTGAATTCAAATCTGCTTTTGGGGTTGAGCTGCGACTTACAGTTTTCGAGAAAATGGAATTTTTGTATAGCTCTTCGAGGTAGTCAGGAATTCCAATGCAACCCCTGTAAAAATTTGAAAATTTTTTTTTCATCCCCGATTTGAAAACTGTTTATGTAGAATTAAGCTCGCACCTTTCCTGAATTCAAATCTGCTTTTGGGGTTGAGCTGCGACTTATAGTTTTCGAGAAAATGGAATTTTTGTATAGCTCTTCGAGGTAGTCAGGAATTCCAATGCAACCCCTGTAAAAATTTGAAAATTTTTTTTTCATCCCCGATTTGAAAACTGTTTATGTAGAATTAAGCTCGCACCTTTCCTGAACTCAAATCTGCTTTTGGGGTTGAGCTGCGACTTATAGTTTTCGAGAAAATGGAATTTTTGTATAGCTCTTCGAGGTAGTCAGGAATTCCAATGCAACCCCTGTAAAAATTTGAAAATTTTATTTTCATCCCCAATTTGAAAACTGTTTATGTAGAATTAAGCTCGCACATTTCCTGAATTCAAATCTGCTTTTGGAGTTGAGCTGCCACTTGTAGTTTTCGAGAAAATGGAATTTTTGTATAGCTCTTCGAGGTAGTCAGGAATTCCAATGCAACCCCTGTAAAAATTTGAAAATTTTATTTTCATCCCCAATTTGAAAACTGTTTATGTAGAATTAAGCTCGCACATTTCCTGAATTCAAATCTGCTTTTGGAGTTGAGCTGCGACTTGTAGTTTTCGAGAAAATGGAATTTTTGTATCGCTCTTCGAGGTAGTCAGGAATTCCAATGCAACCCCTGTAAGAATTTGAAAATTTTTTTTTCATCCCCGATTTGAAAACTGCTTATGTAGAATTAAGCTCGCACCTTTTCTGAATTTAAATCTGCTTTTGGAGTTGAGCTGCGACTTATAGTTTTCGAGAAAATGGAATTTTTGTATAGCTCTTCGAGGTAGTCAGGAATTCCAATGCAACCCCTGTAAAAATTTGAAAATTTTTTTTTCATCCCCGATTTGAAAACTGTTTATGTAGAATTAAGCTCGCACCCTTCCTGAATTCAAATCTGCTTTTGGGGTTGAGCTGCGACTTACAGTTTTCGAGAAAATGGAATTTTTGTATAGCTCTTCGAGGTAGTCAGGAATTCCAATGCAACCCCTGTAAAAATTTGAAAATTTTATTTTCATCCCCGATTTGAAAACTGTTTATGTAGAATTAAGCTCGCACATTTCCTGAATTCAAATCTGCTTTCGGAGTTGAGCTGCGACTTGTAGTTTTCGAGAAAATGGAATTTTTGTATAGCTCTTCGAGGTAGTCAGGAATTCCAATGCAACCCCTGTAAAAATTTGAAAATTTTTTTTTCATCCCCGATTTGAAAACTGTTAATGTAGAATTAAGCTCGCACCTTTCCTGAATTCAAATCTGCTTTTGGGGTTGAGCTGCGACTTATAGTTTTCGAGAAAATGGAATTTTTGTATCGCTCTTCGAGGTAGTCAGGAATTCCAATGCAACCCCTGTAAAAATTTTTAAATTTTTTTTTCATCCCCGATTTGAAAACTGTTTATGTAGAATTAGGCTCGCACCTTTCCTGAATTCAAATCTGCTTTTGGGGTTGAGCTGCGACTTATAGTTTTCGAGAAAATGGAATTTTTGTATAGCTCTTCGAGGTAGTCAGGAATTCCAATGCAACCCCTGTAAAAATTTGAAAATTTTATTTTCATCCCCGATTTGAAAACTGTTTATGTAGAATTAAGCTCGCACATTTCCTGAATTCAAATCTGCTTTTGGAGTTGAGCTGCGACTTGTAGTTTTCGAGAAAATGGAATTTTTGTATAGCTCTTCGAGGTAGTCAGGAATTCCAATGCAACCCCTGTAAGAATTTGAAAATTTTTTTTCATCCCCGATTTGAAAACTGTTTATGTAGAATTAAGCTCGCACCTTTTCTGAATTTAAATCTGCTTTTGGAGTTGAGCTGCGACTTATAGTTTTCGAGAAAATGGAATTTTTCTATCGCTCTTCGAGGTAGTCAGGAATTCCAATGCAATCCCTGTAAAAATTTGAAAATTTTATTTTCATCCCCAATTTGAAAACTGTTTATGTAGAATTAAGCTCGCACATTTCCTGAATTCAAATCTGCTTTTGGAGTTGAGCTGCGACTTGTAGTTTTCGAGAAAATGGAATTTTTGTATAGCTCTTCGAGGTAGTCAGGAATTCCAATGCAACCCCTGTAAAAATTTGAAAATTTTTTTTTCATCCCCGATTTGAAAACTGTTTATGTAGAATTAAGCTCGCACCTTTCCTGAATTCAAATCTGCTTTTGGGGTTGAGCTGCGACTTATAGTTTTCGAGAAAATGGAATTTTTGTATAGCTCTTCGAGGTAGTCAGGAATTCCAATGCAACCCCTGTAAAAATTTGAAAATTTTATTTTCATCCCCGATTTGAAAACTGTTTATGTAGAATTAAGCTCGCACATTTCCTGAATTCAAATCTGCTTTTGGAGTTGAGCTGCGACTTGTAGTTTTCGAGAAAATGGAATTTTTGTATAGCTCTTCGAGGTAGTCAGGAATTCCAATGCAACCCCTGTAAGAATTTGAAAATTTTTTTTTCATCCCCGATTTGAAAACTGTTTATGTAGAATTAAGCTCGCACCTTCCTGAACTCAAATCTGCTTTTGGGGTTGAGCTGCGACTTATAGTTTTCGAGAAAATGGAATTTTTGTATAGCTCTTCGAGGTAGTCAGGAATTCCAATGCAACCCCTGTAAGAATTTGAAAATTTTTTTTCATCCCCGATTTGAAAACTGTTTATCTAGAATTAAGCTCGCACCTTTCCTGAATTCAAATCTGCTTTTGGGGTTGAGCTGCGACTTATAGTTTTCGAGAAAATGGGATTTTTGTATAGCTCTTCGAGGTAGTCAGGAATTCCAATGCAACCCCTGTAAAAATTTGAAAATTTTATTTTCATCCCCGATTTGAAAACTGTTTATGTAGAATTAAGCTCGCACATTTCCTGAATTCAAATCTGCTTTTGGAGTTGAGCTGCGACTTGTAGTTTTCGAGAAAATGGAATTTTTGTATAGCTCTTCGAGGTAGTCAGGAATTCCAATGCAACCCCTGTAAGAATTTGAAAATTTTTTTTTCATCCCCGATTTGAAAACTGCTTATGTAGAATTAAGCTCGCACCTTTTCTGAATTTAAATCTGCTTTTGGAGGTGAGCTGCGACTTATAGTTTTCGAGAAAATGGAATTTTTCTATCGCTCTTCGAGGTAGTCAGGAATTCCAATGCAACCCCTGTAAAAATTTGAAAATTTTTTTTTCATCCCCGATTTGAAAACTGTTTATGTAGAATTAAGCTCGCACCTTTCCTGAATTCAAATCTGCTTTTGGGGTTGAGCTGCGACTTACAGTTTTCGAGAAAATGGAATTTTTGTATAGCTCTTCGAGGTAGTCAGGAATTCCAATGCAACCCCTGTAAGAATTTGAAAATTTTTTTTTCATCCCCGATTTGAAAACTGTTTATGTAGAATTAAGCTCGCACCTTCCTGAACTCAAATCTGCTTTTGGGGTTGAGCTGCGACTTATAGTTTTCGAGAAAATGGAATTTTTGTATAGCTCTTCGAGGTAGTCAGGAATTCCAATGCAACCCCTGTAAAAATTTTAAAATTTTTTTTTCATCCCCGATTTGAAAACTGTTTATCTAGAATTAAGCTCGCACCTTTCCTGAATTCAAATCTGCTTTTGGGGTTGAGCTGCGACTTATAGTTTTCGAGAAAATGGAATTTTTGTATAGCTCTTCGAGGTAGTCAGGAATTCCAATGCAACCCCTGTAAAAATTTGAAAATTTTATTTTCATCCCCAATTTGAAAACTGTTTATGTAGAATTAAGCTCGCACATTTCCTGAATTCAAATCTGCTTTTGGAGTTGAGCTGCGACTTGTAGTTTTCGAGAAAATGGAATTTTTGTATCGCTCTTCGAGGTAGTCAGGAATTCCAATGCAACCCCTGTAAGAATTTGAAAATTTTTTTTTCATCCCCGATTTGAAAACTGCTTATGTAGAATTAAGCTCGCACCTTTTCTGAATTTAAATCTGCTTTTGGAGTTGAGCTGCGACTTATAGTTTTCGAGAAAATGGAATTTTTGTATAGCTCTTCGAGGTAGTCAGGAATTCCAATGCAACCCCTGTAAAAATTTGAAAATTTTTTTTTCATCCCCGATTTGAAAACTGTTTATGTAGAATTAAGCTCGCACCCTTCCTGAATTCAAATCTGCTTTTGGGGTTGAGCTGCGACTTACAGTTTTCGAGAAAATGGAATTTTTGTATAGCTCTTCGAGGTAGTCAGGAATTCCAATGCAACCCCTGTAAAAATTTGAAAATTTTATTTTCATCCCCGATTTGAAAACTGTTTATGTAGAATTAAGCTCGCACATTTCCTGAATTCAAATCTGCTTTCGGAGTTGAGCTGCGACTTGTAGTTTTCGAGAAAATGGAATTTTTGTATAGCTCTTCGAGGTAGTCAGGAATTCCAATGCAACCCCTGTAAAAATTTGAAAATTTTTTTTTCATCCCCGATTTGAAAACTGTTAATGTAGAATTAAGCTCGCACCTTTCCTGAATTCAAATCTGCTTTTGGGGTTGAGCTGCGACTTATAGTTTTCGAGAAAATGGAATTTTTGTATCGCTCTTCGAGGTAGTCAGGAATTCCAATGCAACCCCTGTAAAAATTTTTAAATTTTTTTTTCATCCCCGATTTGAAAACTGTTTATGTAGAATTAGGCTCGCACCTTTCCTGAATTCAAATCTGCTTTTGGGGTTGAGCTGCGACTTATAGTTTTCGAGAAAATGGAATTTTTGTATAGCTCTTCGAGGTAGTCAGGAATTCCAATGCAACCCCTGTAAAAATTTGAAAATTTTATTTTCATCCCCGATTTGAAAACTGTTTATGTAGAATTAAGCTCGCACATTTCCTGAATTCAAATCTGCTTTTGGAGTTGAGCTGCGACTTGTAGTTTTCGAGAAAATGGAATTTTTGTATAGCTCTTCGAGGTAGTCAGGAATTCCAATGCAACCCCTGTAAGAATTTGAAAATTTTTTTTCATCCCCGATTTGAAAACTGTTTATGTAGAATTAAGCTCGCACCTTTTCTGAATTTAAATCTGCTTTTGGAGTTGAGCTGCGACTTATAGTTTTCGAGAAAATGGAATTTTTCTATCGCTCTTCGAGGTAGTCAGGAATTCCAATGCAATCCCTGTAAAAATTTGAAAATTTTATTTTCATCCCCAATTTGAAAACTGTTTATGTAGAATTAAGCTCGCACATTTCCTGAATTCAAATCTGCTTTTGGAGTTGAGCTGCGACTTGTAGTTTTCGAGAAAATGGAATTTTTGTATAGCTCTTCGAGGTAGTCAGGAATTCCAATGCAACCCCTGTAAAAATTTGAAAATTTTTTTTTCATCCCCGATTTGAAAACTGTTTATGTAGAATTAAGCTCGCACCTTTCCTGAATTCAAATCTGCTTTTGGGGTTGAGCTGCGACTTATAGTTTTCGAGAAAATGGAATTTTTGTATAGCTCTTCGAGGTAGTCAGGAATTCCAATGCAACCCCTGTAAAAATTTGAAAATTTTATTTTCATCCCCGATTTGAAAACTGTTTATGTAGAATTAAGCTCGCACATTTCCTGAATTCAAATCTGCTTTTGGAGTTGAGCTGCGACTTGTAGTTTTCGAGAAAATGGAATTTTTGTATAGCTCTTCGAGGTAGTCAGGAATTCCAATGCAACCCCTGTAAGAATTTGAAAATTTTTTTTTCATCCCCGATTTGAAAACTGTTTATGTAGAATTAAGCTCGCACCTTCCTGAACTCAAATCTGCTTTTGGGGTTGAGCTGCGACTTATAGTTTTCGAGAAAATGGAATTTTTGTATAGCTCTTCGAGGTAGTCAGGAATTCCAATGCAACCCCTGTAAGAATTTGAAAATTTTTTTTCATCCCCGATTTGAAAACTGTTTATCTAGAATTAAGCTCGCACCTTTCCTGAATTCAAATCTGCTTTTGGGGTTGAGCTGCGACTTATAGTTTTCGAGAAAATGGGATTTTTGTATAGCTCTTCGAGGTAGTCAGGAATTCCAATGCAACCCCTGTAAAAATTTGAAAATTTTATTTTCATCCCCGATTTGAAAACTGTTTATGTAGAATTAAGCTCGCACATTTCCTGAATTCAAATCTGCTTTTGGAGTTGAGCTGCGACTTGTAGTTTTCGAGAAAATGGAATTTTTGTATAGCTCTTCGAGGTAGTCAGGAATTCCAATGCAACCCCTGTAAGAATTTGAAAATTTTTTTTTCATCCCCGATTTGAAAACTGCTTATGTAGAATTAAGCTCGCACCTTTTCTGAATTTAAATCTGCTTTTGGAGGTGAGCTGCGACTTATAGTTTTCGAGAAAATGGAATTTTTCTATCGCTCTTCGAGGTAGTCAGGAATTCCAATGCAACCCCTGTAAAAATTTGAAAATTTTTTTTTCATCCCCGATTTGAAAACTGTTTATGTAGAATTAAGCTCGCACCTTTCCTGAATTCAAATCTGCTTTTGGGGTTGAGCTGCGACTTACAGTTTTCGAGAAAATGGAATTTTTGTATAGCTCTTCGAGGTAGTCAGGAATTCCAATGCAACCCCTGTAAGAATTTGAAAATTTTTTTTTCATCCCCGATTTGAAAACTGTTTATGTAGAATTAAGCTCGCACCTTCCTGAACTCAAATCTGCTTTTGGGGTTGAGCTGCGACTTATAGTTTTCGAGAAAATGGAATTTTTGTATAGCTCTTCGAGGTAGTCAGGAATTCCAATGCAACCCCTGTAAAAATTTTAAAATTTTTTTTTCATCCCCGATTTGAAAACTGTTTATCTAGAATTAAGCTCGCACCTTTCCTGAATTCAAATCTGCTTTTGGGGTTGAGCTGCGACTTATAGTTTTCGAGAAAATGGAATTTTTGTATAGCTCTTCGAGGTAGTCAGGAATTCCAATGCAACCCCTGTAAAAATTTGAAAATTTTTTTTTCATCCCCGATTTGATAACTGTTTATGTAGAATTAGGCTCGCACCTTTCCTGAATTCAAATCTGCTTTTGGGGTTGAGCTGCGACTTATAGTTTTCGAGAAAATGGACTTTTTCTATCGCTCTTCGAGGTAGTCAGGAATTCCAATCCAACCCCTGTAAAAATTTGAAAATTTTTTTTTCATCCCCGATTTGAAAACTGTTTATCTAGAATTAAGCTCGCACCTTTCCTGAATTCAAATCTGCTTTTGGGGTTGAGCTGCGACTTATAGTTTTCGAGAAAATGGGATTTTTGTATAGCTCTTCGAGGTAGTCAGGAATTCCAATGCAACCCCTGTAAAAATTTGAAAATTTTATTTTCATCCCCGATTTGAAAACTGTTTATGTAGAATTAAGCTCGCACATTTCCTGAATTCAAATCTGCTTTTGGAGTTGAGCTGCGACTTGTAGTTTTCGAGAAAATGGAATTTTTGTATAGCTCTTCGAGGTAGTCAGGAATTCCAATGCAACCCCTGTAAGAATTTGAAAATTTTTTTTTCATCCCCGATTTGAAAACTGCTTATGTAGAATTAAGCTCGCACCTTTTCTGAATTTAAATCTGCTTTTGGAGGTGAGCTGCGACTTATAGTTTTCGAGAAAATGGAATTTTTCTATCGCTCTTCGAGGTAGTCAGGAATTCCAATGCAACCCCTGTAAAAATTTGAAAATTTTTTTTTCATCCCCGATTTGAAAACTGTTTATGTAGAATTAAGCTCGCACCTTTCCTGAATTCAAATCTGCTTTTGGGGTTGAGCTGCGACTTACAGTTTTCGAGAAAATGGAATTTTTGTATAGCTCTTCGAGGTAGTCAGGAATTCCAATGCAACCCCTGTAAAAATTTGAAAATTTTTTTTTCATCCCCGATTTGAAAACTGTTTATGTAGAATTAAGCTCGCACCTTTCCTGAATTCAAATCTGCTTTTGGGGTTGAGCTGCGACTTATAGTTTTCGAGAAAATGGAATTTTTGTATAGCTCTTCGAGGTAGTCAGGAATTCCAATGCAACCCCTGTAAAAATTTGAAAATTTTTTTTTCATCCCCGATTTGAAAACTGTTTATGTAGAATTAAGCTCGCACCTTTCCTGAACTCAAATCTGCTTTTGGGGTTGAGCTGCGACTTATAGTTTTCGAGAAAATGGAATTTTTGTATAGCTCTTCGAGGTAGTCAGGAATTCCAATGCAACCCCTGTAAAAATTTGAAAATTTTATTTTCATCCCCAATTTGAAAACTGTTTATGTAGAACTAAGCTCGCACATTTCCTGAATTCAAATCTGCTTTTGGAGTTGAGCTGCCACTTGTAGTTTTCGAGAAAATGGAATTTTTGTATCGCTCTTCGAGGTAGTCAGGAATTCCAATGCAACCCCTGTAAGAATTTGAAAATTTTTTTTTCATCCCCGATTTGAAAACTGCTTATGTAGAATTAAGCTCGCACCTTTTCTGAATTTAAATCTGCTTTTGGAGTTGAGCTGCGACTTATAGTTTTCGAGAAAATGGAATTTTTGTATAGCTCTTCGAGGTAGTCAGGAATTCCAATGCAACCCCTGTAAAAATTTGAAAATTTTTTTTTCATCCCCGATTTGAAAACTGTTTATGTAGAATTAAGCTCGCACCCTTCCTGAATTCAAATCTGCTTTTGGGGTTGAGCTGCGACTTACAGTTTTCGAGAAAATGGAATTTTTGTATAGCTCTTCGAGGTAGTCAGGAATTCCAATGCAACCCCTGTAAAAATTTGAAAATTTTTTTTTCATCCCCGATTTGAAAACTGTTAATGTAGAACTAAGCTCGCACCTTTCCTGAATTCAAATCTGCTTTTGGGGTTGAGCTGCGACTTATAGTTTTCGAGAAAATGGAATTTTTGTATAGCTCTTCGAGGTAGTCAGGAATTCCAATGCAACCCCTGTAAAAATTTGAAAATTTTATTTTCATCCCCGATTTGAAAACTGTTTATGTAGAATTAAGCTCGCACATTTCCTGAATTCAAATCTGCTTTCGGAGTTGAGCTGCGACTTGTAGTTTTCGAGAAAATGGAATTTTTGTATAGCTCTTCGAGGTAGTCAGGAATTCCAATGCAACCCCTGTAAAAATTTGAAAATTTTTTTTTCATCCCCGATTTGAAAACTGTTAATGTAGAACTAAGCTCGCACCTTTCCTGAATTCAAATCTGCTTTTGGGGTTGAGCTGCGACTTATAGTTTTCGAGAAAATGGAATTTTTGTATAGCTCTTCGAGGTAGTCAGGAATTCCAATGCAACCCCTGTAAAAATTTGAAAATTTTTTTTTCATCCCCGATTTGAAAACTGTTTATGTAGAATTAAGCTCGCACCTTTCCTGAATTCAAATCTGCTTTTGGGGTTGAGCTGCGACTTATAGTTTTCGAGAAAATGGAATTTTTGTATAGCTCTTCGAGGTAGTCAGGAATTCCAATGCAAACTCCTGTAAAAATTTGAAAATTTTTTTTTCATCCCCGATTTGAAAACTGTTTATGTAGAATTAAGCTCGCACCTTTCCTGAATTCAAATCTGCTTTTGGGGTTGAGTCAGGAATTCCAATGCAACCCCTGTAAAAATTTGAAAATTTTATTTTCATCCCCGATTTGAAAACTGCTTATCTAGAATTAAGCTCGCACCTTTTCTGAATTTAAATCTGCTTTTGGAGGTGAGCTGCGACTTATAGTTTTCGAGAAAATGGAATTTTTCTATCGCTCTTCGAGGTAGTCAGGAATTCCAATGCAACCCCTGTAAAAATTTGAAAATTTTTTTTTCATCCCCGATTTGAAAACTGTTTATGTAGAATTAAGCTCGCACCTTTCCTGAATTCAAATCTGCTTTTGGGGTTGAGCTGCGACTTACAGTTTTCGAGAAAATGGAATTTTTGTATAGCTCTTCGAGGTAGTCAGGAATTCCAATGCAACCCCTGTAAAAATTTGAAAATTTTTTTTTCATCCCCGATTTGAAAACTGTTAATGTAGAACTAAGCTCGCACCTTTCCTGAATTCAAATCTGCTTTTGGGGTTGAGCTGCGACTTATAGTTTTCGAGAAAATGGAATTTTTGTATAGCTCTTCGAGGTAGTCAGGAATTCCAATGCAACCCCTGTAAAAATTTGAAAATTTTATTTTCATCCCCGATTTGAAAACTGTTTATGTAGAATTAAGCTCGCACATTTCCTGAATTCAAATCTGCTTTCGGAGTTGAGCTGCGACTTGTAGTTTTCGAGAAAATGGAATTTTTGTATAGCTCTTCGAGGTAGTCAGGAATTCCAATGCAACCCCTGTAAAAATTTGAAAATTTTTTTTTCATCCCCGATTTGAAAACTGTTAATGTAGAACTAAGCTCGCACCTTTCCTGAATTCAAATCTGCTTTTGGGGTTGAGCTGCGACTTATAGTTTTCGAGAAAATGGAATTTTTGTATAGCTCTTCGAGGTAGTCAGGAATTCCAATGCAACCCCTGTAAAAATTTGAAAATTTTTTTTTCATCCCCGATTTGAAAACTGTTTATGTAGAATTAAGCTCGCACCTTTCCTGAATTCAAATCTGCTTTTGGGGTTGAGCTGCGACTTATAGTTTTCGAGAAAATGGAATTTTTGTATAGCTCTTCGAGGTAGTCAGGAATTCCAATGCAAACTCCTGTAAAAATTTGAAAATTTTTTTTTCATCCCCGATTTGAAAACTGTTTATGTAGAATTAAGCTCGCACCTTTCCTGAATTCAAATCTGCTTTTGGGGTTGAGTCAGGAATTCCAATGCAACCCCTGTAAAAATTTGAAAATTTTATTTTCATCCCCGATTTGAAAACTGCTTATCTAGAATTAAGCTCGCACCTTTTCTGAATTTAAATCTGCTTTTGGAGGTGAGCTGCGACTTATAGTTTTCGAGAAAATGGAATTTTTCTATCGCTCTTCGAGGTAGTCAGGAATTCCAATGCAACCCCTGTAAAAATTTGAAAATTTTTTTTTCATCCCCGATTTGAAAACTGTTTATGTAGAATTAAGCTCGCACCTTTCCTGAATTCAAATCTGCTTTTGGGGTTGAGCTGCGACTTACAGTTTTCGAGAAAATGGAATTTTTGTATAGCTCTTCGAGGTAGTCAGGAATTCCAATGCAACCCCTGTAAAAATTTGAAAATTTTTTTTTCATCCCCGATTTGAAAACTGTTTATGTAGAATTAAGCTCGCACCTTTCCTGAATTCAAATCTGCTTTTGGGGTTGAGCTGCGACTTATAGTTTTCGAGAAAATGGAATTTTTGTATAGCTCTTCGAGGTAGTCAGGAATTCCAATGCAACCCCTGTAAAAATTTGAAAATTTTTTTTTCATCCCCGATTTGAAAACTGTTTATGTAGAATTAAGCTCGCACCTTTCCTGAACTCAAATCTGCTTTTGGGGTTGAGCTGCGACTTATAGTTTTCGAGAAAATGGAATTTTTGTATAGCTCTTCGAGGTAGTCAGGAATTCCAATGCAACCCCTGTAAAAATTTGAAAATTTTATTTTCATCCCCAATTTGAAAACTGTTTATGTAGAACTAAGCTCGCACATTTCCTGAATTCAAATCTGCTTTTGGAGTTGAGCTGCCACTTGTAGTTTTCGAGAAAATGGAATTTTTGTATCGCTCTTCGAGGTAGTCAGGAATTCCAATGCAACCCCTGTAAGAATTTGAAAATTTTTTTTTCATCCCCGATTTGAAAACTGCTTATGTAGAATTAAGCTCGCACCTTTTCTGAATTTAAATCTGCTTTTGGAGTTGAGCTGCGACTTATAGTTTTCGAGAAAATGGAATTTTTGTATAGCTCTTCGAGGTAGTCAGGAATTCCAATGCAACCCCTGTAAAAATTTGAAAATTTTTTTTTCATCCCCGATTTGAAAACTGTTTATGTAGAATTAAGCTCGCACCCTTCCTGAATTCAAATCTGCTTTTGGGGTTGAGCTGCGACTTACAGTTTTCGAGAAAATGGAATTTTTGTATAGCTCTTCGAGGTAGTCAGGAATTCCAATGCAACCCCTGTAAAAATTTGAAAATTTTTTTTTCATCCCCGATTTGAAAACTGTTAATGTAGAACTAAGCTCGCACCTTTCCTGAATTCAAATCTGCTTTTGGGGTTGAGCTGCGACTTATAGTTTTCGAGAAAATGGAATTTTTGTATAGCTCTTCGAGGTAGTCAGGAATTCCAATGCAACCCCTGTAAAAATTTGAAAATTTTATTTTCATCCCCGATTTGAAAACTGTTTATGTAGAATTAAGCTCGCACATTTCCTGAATTCAAATCTGCTTTCGGAGTTGAGCTGCGACTTGTAGTTTTCGAGAAAATGGAATTTTTGTATAGCTCTTCGAGGTAGTCAGGAATTCCAATGCAACCCCTGTAAAAATTTGAAAATTTTTTTTTCATCCCCGATTTGAAAACTGTTAATGTAGAACTAAGCTCGCACCTTTCCTGAATTCAAATCTGCTTTTGGGGTTGAGCTGCGACTTATAGTTTTCGAGAAAATGGAATTTTTGTATAGCTCTTCGAGGTAGTCAGGAATTCCAATGCAACCCCTGTAAAAATTTGAAAATTTTTTTTTCATCCCCGATTTGAAAACTGTTTATGTAGAATTAAGCTCGCACCTTTCCTGAATTCAAATCTGCTTTTGGGGTTGAGCTGCGACTTATAGTTTTCGAGAAAATGGAATTTTTGTATAGCTCTTCGAGGTAGTCAGGAATTCCAATGCAAACTCCTGTAAAAATTTGAAAATTTTTTTTTCATCCCCGATTTGAAAACTGTTTATGTAGAATTAAGCTCGCACCTTTCCTGAATTCAAATCTGCTTTTGGGGTTGAGTCAGGAATTCCAATGCAACCCCTGTAAAAATTTGAAAATTTTATTTTCATCCCCGATTTGAAAACTGTTTATCTAGAATTAAGCTCGCACCTTTCCTGAATTCAAATCTGCTTTTGGGGTTGAGCTGCGACTTATAGTTTTCGAGAAAATGGGATTTTTGTATAGCTCTTCGAGGTAGTCAGGAATTCCAATGCAACCCCTGTAAAAATTTGAAAATTTTATTTTCATCCCCGATTTGAAAACTGTTTATGTAGAATTAAGCTCGCACATTTCCTGAATTCAAATCTGCTTTTGGAGTTGAGCTGCGACTTGTAGTTTTCGAGAAAATGGAATTTTTGTATAGCTCTTCGAGGTAGTCAGGAATTCCAATGCAACCCCTGTAAGAATTTGAAAATTTTTTTTTCATCCCCGATTTGAAAACTGCTTATGTAGAATTAAGCTCGCACCTTTTCTGAATTTAAATCTGCTTTTGGAGGTGAGCTGCGACTTATAGTTTTCGAGAAAATGGAATTTTTCTATCGCTCTTCGAGGTAGTCAGGAATTCCAATGCAACCCCTGTAAAAATTTGAAAATTTTTTTTTCATCCCCGATTTGAAAACTGTTTATGTAGAATTAGGCTCGCACCTTTCCTGAATTCAAATCTGCTTTTGGGGTTGAGCTGCGACTTACAGTTTTCGAGAAAATGGAATTTTTGTATAGCTCTTCGAGGTAGTCAGGAATTCCAATGCAACCCCTGTAAAAATTTGAAAATTTTTTTTTCATCCCCGATTTGAAAACTGTTTATGTAGAATTAAGCTCGCACCTTTCCTGAATTCAAATCTGCTTTTGGGGTTGAGCTGCGACTTATAGTTTTCGAGAAAATGGAATTTTTGTATAGCTCTTCGAGGTAGTCAGGAATTCCAATGCAACCCCTGTAAAAATTTGAAAATTTTTTTTTCATCCCCGATTTGAAAACTGTTTATGTAGAATTAAGCTCGCACCTTTCCTGAACTCAAATCTGCTTTTGGGGTTGAGCTGCGACTTATAGTTTTCGAGAAAATGGAATTTTTGTATAGCTCTTCGAGGTAGTCAGGAATTCCAATGCAACCCCTGTAAAAATTTGAAAATTTTATTTTCATCCCCAATTTGAAAACTGTTTATGTAGAACTAAGCTCGCACATTTCCTGAATTCAAATCTGCTTTTGGAGTTGAGCTGCCACTTGTAGTTTTCGAGAAAATGGAATTTTTGTATAGCTCTTCGAGGTAGTCAGGAATTCCAATGCAACCCCTGTAAAAATTTGAAAATTTTACTTTCATCCCCAATTTGAAAACTGTTTATGTAGAATTAAGCTCGCACATTTCCTGAATTCAAATCTGCTTTTGGAGTTGAGCTGCGACTTGTAGTTTTCGAGAAAATGGAATTTTTGTATCGCTCTTCGAGGTAGTCAGGAATTCCAATGCAACCCCTGTAAGAATTTGAAAATTTTTTTTTCATCCCCGATTTGAAAACTGCTTATGTAGAATTAAGCTCGCACCTTTTCTGAATTTAAATCTGCTTTTGGAGTTGAGCTGCGACTTATAGTTTTCGAGAAAATGGAATTTTTGTATAGCTCTTCGAGGTAGTCAGGAATTCCAATGCAACCCCTGTAAAAATTTGAAAATTTTTTTTTCATCCCCGATTTGAAAACTGTTTATGTAGAATTAAGCTCGCACCCTTCCTGAATTCAAATCTGCTTTTGGGGTTGAGCTGCGACTTACAGTTTTCGAGAAAATGGAATTTTTGTATAGCTCTTCGAGGTAGTCAGGAATTCCAATGCAACCCCTGTAAAAATTTGAAAATTTTTTTTTCATCCCCGATTTGAAAACTGTTAATGTAGAACTAAGCTCGCACCTTTCCTGAATTCAAATCTGCTTTTGGGGTTGAGCTGCGACTTATAGTTTTCGAGAAAATGGAATTTTTGTATAGCTCTTCGAGGTAGTCAGGAATTCCAATGCAACCCCTGTAAAAATTTGAAAATTTTATTTTCATCCCCGATTTGAAAACTGTTTATGTAGAATTAAGCTCGCACATTTCCTGAATTCAAATCTGCTTTCGGAGTTGAGCTGCGACTTGTAGTTTTCGAGAAAATGGAATTTTTGTATAGCTCTTCGAGGTAGTCAGGAATTCCAATGCAACCCCTGTAAAAATTTGAAAATTTTTTTTTCATCCCCGATTTGAAAACTGTTAATGTAGAACTAAGCTCGCACCTTTCCTGAATTCAAATCTGCTTTTGGGGTTGAGCTGCGACTTATAGTTTTCGAGAAAATGGAATTTTTGTATAGCTCTTCGAGGTAGTCAGGAATTCCAATGCAACCCCTGTAAAAATTTGAAAATTTTATTTTCATCCCCGATTTGAAAACTGTTTATGTAGAATTAAGCTCGCACATTTCCTGAATTCAAATCTGCTTTCGGAGTTGAGCTGCGACTTGTAGTTTTCGAGAAAATGGAATTTTTGTATAGCTCTTCGAGGTAGTCAGGAATTCCAATGCAACCCCTGTAAAAATTTGAAAATTTTTTTTCCTTCCCCGATTTGAAAACTGTTAATGTAGAACTAAGCTCGCACCTTTCCTGAATTCAAATCTGCTTTTGGGGTTGAGCTGCGACTTATAGTTTTCGAGAAAATGGAATTTTTGTATAGCTCTTCGAGGTAGTCAGGAATTCCAATGCAACCCCTGTAAAAATTTGAAAATTTTTTTTTCATCCCCGATTTGAAAACTGTTTATGTAGAATTAAGCTCGCACCTTTCCTGAATTCAAATCTGCTTTTGGGGTTGAGCTGCGACTTATAGTTTTCGAGAAAATGGAATTTTTGTATAGCTCTTCGAGGTAGTCAGGAATTCCAATGCAAACTCCTGTAAAAATTTGAAAATTTTTTTTTCATCCCCGATTTGAAAACTGTTTATGTAGAATTAAGCTCGCACCTTTCCTGAATTCAAATCTGCTTTTGGGGTTGAGTCAGGAATTCCAATGCAACCCCTGTAAAAATTTGAAAATTTTATTTTCATCCCCGATTTGAAAACTGTTTATCTAGAATTAAGCTCGCACCTTTCCTGAATTCAAATCTGCTTTTGGGGTTGAGCTGCGACTTATAGTTTTCGAGAAAATGGGATTTTTGTATAGCTCTTCGAGGTAGTCAGGAATTCCAATGCAACCCCTGTAAAAATTTGAAAATTTTATTTTCATCCCCGATTTGAAAACTGTTTATGTAGAATTAAGCTCGCACATTTCCTGAATTCAAATCTGCTTTTGGAGTTGAGCTGCGACTTGTAGTTTTCGAGAAAATGGAATTTTTGTATAGCTCTTCGAGGTAGTCAGGAATTCCAATGCAACCCCTGTAAGAATTTGAAAATTTTTTTTTCATCCCCGATTTGAAAACTGCTTATGTAGAATTAAGCTCGCACCTTTTCTGAATTTAAATCTGCTTTTGGAGGTGAGCTGCGACTTATAGTTTTCGAGAAAATGGAATTTTTCTATCGCTCTTCGAGGTAGTCAGGAATTCCAATGCAACCCCTGTAAAAATTTGAAAATTTTTTTTTCATCCCCGATTTGAAAACTGTTTATGTAGAATTAGGCTCGCACCTTTCCTGAATTCAAATCTGCTTTTGGGGTTGAGCTGCGACTTACAGTTTTCGAGAAAATGGAATTTTTGTATAGCTCTTCGAGGTAGTCAGGAATTCCAATGCAACCCCTGTAAAAATTTGAAAATTTTTTTTTCATCCCCGATTTGAAAACTGTTTATGTAGAATTAAGCTCGCACCTTTCCTGAATTCAAATCTGCTTTTGGGGTTGAGCTGCGACTTATAGTTTTCGAGAAAATGGAATTTTTGTATAGCTCTTCGAGGTAGTCAGGAATTCCAATGCAACCCCTGTAAAAATTTGAAAATTTTTTTTTCATCCCCGATTTGAAAACTGTTTATGTAGAATTAAGCTCGCACCTTTCCTGAACTCAAATCTGCTTTTGGGGTTGAGCTGCGACTTATAGTTTTCGAGAAAATGGAATTTTTGTATAGCTCTTCGAGGTAGTCAGGAATTCCAATGCAACCCCTGTAAAAATTTGAAAATTTTATTTTCATCCCCAATTTGAAAACTGTTTATGTAGAACTAAGCTCGCACATTTCCTGAATTCAAATCTGCTTTTGGAGTTGAGCTGCCACTTGTAGTTTTCGAGAAAATGGAATTTTTGTATAGCTCTTCGAGGTAGTCAGGAATTCCAATGCAACCCCTGTAAAAATTTGAAAATTTTACTTTCATCCCCAATTTGAAAACTGTTTATGTAGAATTAAGCTCGCACATTTCCTGAATTCAAATCTGCTTTTGGAGTTGAGCTGCGACTTGTAGTTTTCGAGAAAATGGAATTTTTGTATAGCTCTTCGAGGTAGTCAGGAATTCCAATGCAACCCCTGTAAAAATTTGAAAATTTTATTTTCATCCCCAATTTGAAAACTGTTTATGTAGAACTAAGCTCGCACATTTCCTGAATTCAAATCTGCTTTTGGAGTTGAGCTGCCACTTGTAGTTTTCGAGAAAATGGAATTTTTGTATAGCTCTTCGAGGTAGTCAGGAATTCCAATGCAACCCCTGTAAGAATTTGAAAATTTTTTTTTCATCCCCGATTTGAAAACTGCTTATGTAGAATTAAGCTCGCACCTTTTCTGAATTTAAATCTGCTTTTGGAGTTGAGCTGCGACTTATAGTTTTCGAGAAAATGGAATTTTTGTATAGCTCTTCGAGGTAGTCAGGAATTCCAATGCAACCCCTGTAAAAATTTGAAAATTTTTTTTTCATCCCCGATTTGAAAACTGTTTATGTAGAATTAAGCTCGCACCCTTCCTGAATTCAAATCTGCTTTTGGGGTTGAGCTGCGACTTACAGTTTTCGAGAAAATGGAATTTTTGTATAGCTCTTCGAGGTAGTCAGGAATTCCAATGCAACCCCTGTAAAAATTTGAAAATTTTTTTTTCATCCCCGATTTGAAAACTGTTAATGTAGAACTAAGCTCGCACCTTTCCTGAATTCAAATCTGCTTTTGGGGTTGAGCTGCGACTTATAGTTTTCGAGAAAATGGAATTTTTGTATAGCTCTTCGAGGTAGTCAGGAATTCCAATGCAACCCCTGTAAAAATTTGAAAATTTTATTTTCATCCCCGATTTGAAAACTGTTTATGTAGAATTAAGCTCGCACATTTCCTGAATTCAAATCTGCTTTCGGAGTTGAGCTGCGACTTGTAGTTTTCGAGAAAATGGAATTTTTGTATAGCTCTTCGAGGTAGTCAGGAATTCCAATGCAACCCCTGTAAAAATTTGAAAATTTTTTTTTCATCCCCGATTTGAAAACTGTTAATGTAGAACTAAGCTCGCACCTTTCCTGAATTCAAATCTGCTTTTGGGGTTGAGCTGCGACTTATAGTTTTCGAGAAAATGGAATTTTTGTATAGCTCTTCGAGGTAGTCAGGAATTCCAATGCAACCCCTGTAAAAATTTGAAAATTTTTTTTTCATCCCCGATTTGAAAACTGTTTATGTAGAATTAAGCTCGCACCTTTCCTGAATTCAAATCTGCTTTTGGGGTTGAGCTGCGACTTATAGTTTTCGAGAAAATGGAATTTTTGTATAGCTCTTCGAGGTAGTCAGGAATTCCAATGCAAACTCCTGTAAAAATTTGAAAATTTTTTTTTCATCCCCGATTTGAAAACTGTTTATGTAGAATTAAGCTCGCACCTTTCCTGAATTCAAATCTGCTTTTGGGGTTGAGCTGCGACTTATAGTTTTCGAGAAAATGGAATTTTTGTATCGCTCTTCGAGGTAGTCAGGAATTCCAATGCAACCCCTGTAAAAATTTTAAATTTTTTTTTTCATCCCCGATTTGAAAACTGTTAATGTAGAATTAAGCTCGCACCTTTCCTGAATTCAAATCTGCTTTTGGGGTTGAGCTGCGACTTATAGTTTTCGAGAAAATGGAATTTTTGTATAGCTCTTCGAGGTAGTCATTAATTCCAATGCAACCCCTGTAAAAATTTTAAAATTTTTTTTTCATCCCCGATTTGAAAACTGTTTATGTAGAATTAGGCTCGCACCTTTCCTGAATTCAAATCTGCTTTTGGGGTTGAGCTGCGACTTATAGTTTTCGAGAAAATGGAATTTTTGTATAGCTCTTCGAGGTAGTCAGGAATTCCAATGCAACCCCTGTAAAAATTTGAAAATTTTATTTTCATTCCCGATTTGAAAACTGTTTATGTAGAATTAAGCTCGCACATTTCCTGAATTCAAATCTGCTTTTGGAGTTGAGCTGCGACTTGTAGTTTTCGAGAAAATGGAATTTTTGTATAGCTCTTCGAGGTAGTCAGGAATTCCAATGCAACCCCTGTAAGAATTTGAAAATTTTTTTTTCATCCCCGATTTGAAAACTGCTTATGTAGAATTAAGCTCGCACCTTTTCTGAATTTAAATCTGCTTTTGGAGTTGAGCTGCGACTTATAGTTTTCGAGAAAATGGAATTTTTCTATCGCTCTTCGAGGTAGTCAGGAATTCCAATGCAATCCCTGTAAAAATTTGAAAATTTTATTTTCATCCCCAGTTTGAAAACTGTTTATGTAGAATTAAGCTCGCACATTTCCTGAATTCAAATCTGCTTTTGGAGTTGAGCTGCGACTTGTAGTTTTCGAGAAAATGGAATTTTTGTATCGCTCTTCGAGGTAGTCAGGAATTCCAATGCAAACTCCTGTAAAAATTTGAAAATTTTTTTTTCATCCCCGATTTGAAAACTGTTTATGTAGAATTAAGCTCGCACCTTTCCTGAATTCAAATCTGCTTTTGGGGTTGAGCTGCGACTTATAGTTTTCGAGAAAATGGAATTTTTGTATCGCTCTTCGAGGTAGTCAGGAATTCCAATGCAACCCCTGTAAAAATTTTAAATTTTTTTTTTCATCCCCGATTTGAAAACTGTTAATGTAGAATTAAGCTCGCGCCTTTCCTGAATTCAAATCTGCTTTTGGGGTTGAGCTGCGACTTATAGTTTTCGAGAAAATGGAATTTTTGTATAGCTCTTCGAGGTAGTCATTAATTCCAATGCAACCCCTGTAAAAATTTTAAAATTTTTTTTTCATCCCCGATTTGAAAACTGTTTATGTAGAATTAGGCTCGCACCTTTCCTGAATTCAAATCTGCTTTTGGGGTTGAGCTGCGACTTATAGTTTTCGAGAAAATGGAATTTTTGTATAGCTCTTCGAGGTAGTCAGGAATTCCAATGCAACCCCTGTAAAAATTTGAAAATTTTATTTTCATTCCCGATTTGAAAACTGTTTATGTAGAATTAAGCTCGCACATTTCCTGAATTCAAATCTGCTTTTGGAGTTGAGCTGCGACTTGTAGTTTTCGAGAAAATGGAATTTTTGTATAGCTCTTCGAGGTAGTCAGGAATTCCAATGCAACCCCTGTAAGAATTTGAAAATTTTTTTTTCATCCCCGATTTGAAAACTGCTTATGTAGAATTAAGCTCGCACCTTTTCTGAATTTAAATCTGCTTTTGGAGTTGAGCTGCGACTTATAGTTTTCGAGAAAATGGAATTTTTCTATCGCTCTTCGAGGTAGTCAGGAATTCCAATGCAATCCCTGTAAAAATTTGAAAATTTTATTTTCATCCCCAGTTTGAAAACTGTTTATGTAGAATTAAGCTCGCACATTTCCTGAATTCAAATCTGCTTTTGGAGTTGAGCTGCGACTTGTAGTTTTCGAGAAAATGGAATTTTTGTATCGCTCTTCGAGGTAGTCAGGAATTCCAATGCAACCCCTGTAAAAATTTGAAAATTTTTTTTTCATCCCCGATTTGAAAACTGTTTATGTAGAATTAAGCTCGCACCTTTCCTGAATTCAAATCTGCTTTTGGGGTTGAGCTGCGACTTATAGTTTTCGAGAAAATGGAATTTTTGTATAGCTCTTCGAGGTAGTCAGGAATTCCAATGCAACCCCTGTAAAAATTTGAAAATTTTTTTTTCATCCCCGATTTGAAAACTGTTTATGTAGAATTAAGCTCGCACCTTTCCTGAATTCAAATCTGCTTTTGGGGTTGAGCTGCAACTTACAGTTTTCGAGAAAATTTAATTTTTGTATAGCTCTTCGAGGTAGTCAGGAATTCCAATGCAACCCCTGTAAAAATTTGAAAATTTTTTTTTCATCCCCGATTTGAAAACTGTTTATGTAGAATTAGGCTCGCACCTTTCCTGAATTCAAATCTGCTTTTGGGGTTGAGCTGCGACTTATAGTTTTCGAGAAAATGGAATTTTTCTATCGCTCTTCGAGGTAGTCAGGAATTCCAATCCAACCCCTGTAAAAATTTGAAAATTTTTTTTTCATCCCCGATTTGAAACCTGTTTATCTAGAATTAAGCTCGCACCTTTCCTGAATTCAAATCTGCTTTTGGGGTTGAGCTGCGACTTATAGTTTTCGAGAAAATGGAATTTTTGTATAGCTCTTCGAGGTAGTCAGGAATTCCTATGCAACCCCTGTAAAAATTTGAAAATTTTATTTTCATCCCCGATTTGAAAACTGTGTATGTAGAACTAAGCTCGCACATTTCCTGAATTCAAATCTGCTTTTGGAGTTGAGCTGCGACTTGTAGTTTTCGAGAAAATGGAATTTTTGTATAGCTCTTCGAGGTAGTCAGGAATTCCAATGCAACCCCTGTAAGAATTTGAAAATTTTTTTCATCCCCGATTTGAAAACTGCTTATGTAGAATTAAGCTCGCACCTTTTCTGAATTTAAATCTGCTTTTGGAGTTGAGCTGCGACTTATAGTTTTCGAGAAAATGGAATTTTTCTATCGCTCTTCGAGGTAGTCAGGAATTCCAATGCAACCCCTGTAAAAATTTGAAAATTTTTTTTTCATCCCCGATTTGAAAACTGTTTATGTAGAATTAAGCTCGCACCCTTCCTGAATTCAAATCTGCTTTTGGGGTTGAGCTGCGACTTACAGTTTTCGAGAAAATGGAATTTTTGTATAGCTCTTCGAGGTAGTCAGGAATTCCAATGGAAAAAATTTTAAAATTTTTTTTTCATCCCCGATTTGAAAACTGTTTATGTAGAATTAAGCTCGCACCTTTCCTGAACTCAAATCTGCTTTTGGGGTTGAGCTGCGACTTATAGTTTTCGAGAAAATGGAATTTTTGTATAGCTCTTCGAGGTAGTCAGGAATTCCAATGCAACCCCTGTAAAAATTTGAAAATTTTTTTTTCATCCCCGATTTGAAATCTGTTTATCTAGAATTAAGCTCGCACCTTTCCTGAATTCAAATCTGCTTTTGGGGTTGAGCTGCGACTTATAGTTTTCGAGAAAATGGAATTTTTGTATAGCTCTTCGAGGTAGTCAGGAATTCCAATGCAACCCCTGTAAGAATTTGAAAATTTTTTTTTCATCCCCGATTTGAAAACTGCTTTTGTAGAATTAAGCTCGCACCTTTTCTGAATTTAAATCTGCTTTTGGAGTTGAGCTGCGACTTATAGTTTTCGAGAAAATGGAATTTTTCTATCGCTCTTCGAGGTAGTCAGGAATTCCAATGCAACCCATGTAAAAATTTGAAAATTTTTTTTTCATCCCCGATTTGAAAACTGTTTATGTAGAATTAAGCTCGCACCCTTCCTGAATTCAAATCTGCTTTTGGGGTTGAGCTGCGACTTACAGTTTTCGAGAAAATGGAATCTTTGTATAGCTCTTCGAGGTAGTCAGGAATTCCAATGCAACCCCTGTAAAAATTTGAAAATTTTTTTTTTCATCCCCGATTTGAAAACTGTTTATGTAGAATTAAGCTCGCACCTTTCCTGAATTCAAATCTGCTTTTGGGGTTGAGCTGCGACTTATAGTTTTCGAGAAAATGGAATTTTTGTATAGCTCTTCGAGGTAGTCAGGAATTCCAATGCAACCCCTGTAAAAATTTGAAAATTTTTTTTTCATCCCCGATTTGAAAACTGTTTATGTAGAATTAAGCTCGCACCTTTCGTGAACTCAAATCTGCTTTTGGGGTTGAGCTGCGACTTATAGTTTTCGAGAAAATGGAATTTTTCTATCGCTCTTCGAGGTAGTCAGGAATTCCAATCCAACCCCTGTAAAAATTTGAAAATTTTTTTTTCATCCCCGATTTGAAAACTGTTTATCTAGAATTAAGCTCGCACCTTTCCTGAATTCAAATCTGCTTTTGGGGTTGAGCTGCGACTTATAGTTTTCGAGAAAATGGAATTTTTGTATAGCTCTTCGAGGTAGTCAGGAATTCCAATGCAACCCCTGTAAAAATTTGAAAATTTTATTTTCATCCCCAATTTGAAAACTGTTTATGTAGAATTAAGCTCGCACATTTCCTGAATTCAAATCTGCTTTTGGAGTTGAGCTGCGACTTGTAGTTTTCGAGAAAATGGAATTTTTGTATCGCTCTTCGAGGTAGTCAGGAATTCCAATGCAACCCCTGTAAGAATTTGAAAATTTTTTTTTCATCCCCGATTTGAAAACTGCTTATGTAGAATTAGGCTCGCACATTTCCTGAATTCAAATCTGCTTTTGGAGTTCAGCTGCGACTTATAGTTTTCGAGAAAATGGAATTTTTCTATCGCTCTTCGAGGTAGTCAGGAATTCCAATGCAACCCCTGTAAAAATTTGAAAATTTTATTTTCATCCCCGATTTGAAAACTGTTTATGTAGAATTAAGCTCGCACCCTTCCTGAATTCAAATCTGCTTTTGGGGTTGAGCTGCGACTTACAGTTTTCGAGAAAATGGAATCTTTGTATAGCTCTTCGAGGTAGTCAGGAATTCCAATGCAACCCCTGTAAAAATTTGAAAATTTTTTTTTCATCCCCGATTTGAAAACTGTTTATCTAGAATTAAGCTCGCACCTTTCCTGAATTCAAATCTGCTTTTGGGGTTGAGCTGCGACTTATAGTTTTCGAGAAAATGGAATTTTTGTATAGCTCTTCGAGGTAGTCAGGAATTCCAATGCAACCCCTGTAAAAATTTGAAAATTTTATTTTCATCCCCAATTTGAAAACTGTTTATGTAGAATTAAGCTCGCACATTTCCTGAATTCAAATCTGCTTTTGGAGTTGAGCTGCGACTTGTAGTTTTCGAGAAAATGGAATTTTTGTATCGCTCTTCGAGGTAGTCAGGAATTCCAATGCAACCACTGTAAGAATTTGAAAATTTTTTTTTCATCCCCGATTTGAAAACTGCTTATGTAGAATTAAGCTCGCACCTTTTCTAAACTCAAATCTGCTTTTGGGGTTGAGCTGCGACTTATAGTTTTCGAGAAAATGGAATTTTTCTATTGCTCTTCGAGGTAGTCAGGAATTCCAATGCAACCCCTGTAAAAATTTGAAAATTTTTTTTTCATCCCCGATTTGAAAACTGTTTATGTAGAATTAAGCTCGCACCCTTCCTGAATTAAAATCTGCTTTTGGGGTTGAGCTGCGACTTACAGTTTTCGAGAAAATGGAATTTTTGTATAGCTCTTCGAGGTAGTCAGGAATTCCAATGCAACCCTGTAAAAATTTGAAAATTTTTTTTTCATCCCCGATTTGAAAACTGTTAATGTAGAACTAAGCTCGCACCTTTCCTGAATTCAAATCTGCTTTTGGGGTTGAGCTGCGACTTATAGTTTTCGAGAAAATGGAATTTTTGTATAGGTCTTCGAGGTAGTCAGGAATTCCAATGCAACCCCTGTAAAAATTTGAAAATTTTATTTTCATCCCCGATTTGAAAACTGTTTATGTAGAATTAAGCTCGCACATTTCCTGAATTCAAATCTGCTTTCGGAGTTGAGCTGCGACTTGTAGTTTTCGAGAAAATGGAATTTTTGTATAGCTCTTCGAGGTAGTCAGGAATTCCAATGCAACCCCTGTAAAAATTTGAAAATTTTTTTTTCATCCCCGATTTGAAAACTGTTAATGTAGAACTAAGCTCGCACCTTTCCTGAATTCAAATCTGCTTTTGGGGTTGAGCTGCGACTTATATTTTTCGAGAAAATGGAATTTTTGTATAGCTCTTCGAGGTAGTCAGGAATTCCAATGCAACCCCTGTAAAAATTTGAAAATTTTTTTTCATCCCCGATTTGAAAACTGTTAATGTAGAATTAAGCTCGCACCTTTCCTGAAGTCAAATCCGCTTTTGGGGTTGAGCTGCGACTTATAGTTTTCGAGAAAATGGAATTTTTGTATAGCTCTTCGAGGTAGTCAGGAATTCCAATGCAACCCCTGTAAAAATTTGAAAATTTTTTTTTCATCCCCGATTTGAAAACTGTTTATGTAGAATTAAGCTCGCACCTTTCCTGAATTCAAATCTGCTTTTGGGGTTGAGCTGCGACTTATAGTTTTCGAGAAAATGGAATTTTTGTATAGCTCTTCGAGGTAGTCAGGAATTCCAATGCAAACTCCTGTAAAAATTTGAAAATTTTTTTTTCATCCCCGATTTGAAAACTGTTTATGTAGAATTAAGCTCGCACCTTTCCTGAATTCAAATCTGCTTTTGGGGTTGAGCTGCGACTTATAGTTTTCGAGAAAATGGAATTTTTGTATCGCTCTTCGAGGTAGTCAGGAATTCCAATGCAACCCCTGTAAAAATTTTAAATTTTTTTTTTCATCCCCGATTTGAAAACTGTTTATGTAGAATTAAGCTCGCACATTTCCTGAATTCAAATCTGCTTTTGGAGTTGAGCTGCGACTTGTAGTTTTCGAGAAAATGGAATTTTTGTATAGCTCTTCGAGGTAGTCAGGAATTCCAATGCAACCCCTGTAAGAATTTGAAAATTTTTTTTTCATCCCCGATTTGAAAACTGCTTATGTAGAATTAAGCTCGCACCTTTTCTGAATTTAAATCTGCTTTTGGAGTTGAGCTGCGACTTATAGTTTTCGAGAAAATGGAATTTTTCTATCGCTCTTCGAGGTAGTCAGGAATTCCAATGCAATCCCTGTAAAAATTTGAAAATTTTATTTTCATCCCCAATTTGAAAACTGTTTATGTAGAATTAAGCTCGCACATTTCCTGAATTCAAATCTGCTTTTGGAGTTGAGCTGCGACTTGTAGTTTTCGAGAAAATGGAATTTTTGTATCGCTCTTCGAGGTAGTCAGGAATTCCAATGCAACCCCTGTAAAAATTTGAAAATTTTTTTTTCATCCCCGATTTGAAAACTGTTTATGTAGAATTAAGCTCGCACCTTTCCTGAATTCAAATCTGCTTTTGGGGTTGAGCTGCGACTTATAGTTTTCGAGAAAATGGAATTTTTGTATAGCTCTTCGAGGTAGTCAGGAATTCCAATGCAACCCCTGTAAGAATTTGAAAATTTTTTTTTCATCCCCGATTTGAAAACTGCTTATGTAGAATTAAGCTCGCACCTTTTCTGAATTTAAATCTGCTTTTGGAGTTGAGCTGCGACTTATAGTTTTCGAGAAAATGGAATTTTTCTATCGCTCTTTGAGGTAGTCCGGAATTCCAAAGCAAGCCCTGTAAAAATTTGAAAATTTTATTTTCATCCCCAATTTGAAAACTGTTTATGTAGAATTAAGCTCGCACATTTCCTGAATTCAAATCTGCTTTTGGGGTTGAGCTGCGACTTATAGTTTTCGAGAAAATGGAATTTTTGTATAGCTCTTCGAGGTAGTCAGGAATTCCAATGCAACCCCTGTAAAAATTTGAAAATTTTTTTTTCATCCCCGATTTGAAAACTGTTTATCTAGAATTAAGCTCGCACCTTTCCTGAATTCAAATCTGCTTTTGGGGTCGAGCTGCGACTTATAGTTTTCGAGAAAATGGAATTTTTGTATAGCTCTTCGAGGTAGTCAGGAATTCCAATGCAACCCCTGTAAAAATTTGAAAATTTTATTTTCATCCCCAATTTGAAAACTGTTTATGTAGAATTAAGCTCGCACATTTCCTGAATTCAAATCTGCTTTTGGAGTTGAGCTGCGACTTGTAGTTTTCGAGAAAATGGAATTTTTGTATCGCTCTTCGAGGTAGTCAGGAATTCCAATGCAAGCCCTGTAAAAATTTGAAAATTTTTTTTTCATCCCCGATTTGAAAACTGTTTATGTAGAATTAAGCTCGCACCCTTCCTGAATTAAAATCTGCTTTTGGGGTTGAGCTGCGACTTACAGTTTTCGAGAAAATGGAATTTTTGTATAGCTCTTCGAGGTAGTCAGGAATTCCAATGCAACCCCTGTAAAAATTTGAAAATTTTTTTTTCATCCCCGATTTGAAAACTGTTTATGTAGAATTAAGCTCGCACCTTTCCTGAATTCAAATCTGCTTTTGGGGTTGAGCTGCGACTTATAGTTTTCGAGAAAATGGAATTTTTGTATAGCTCTTCGAGGTAGTCAGGAATTCCAATGCAACCCCTGTAAAAATTTGAAAATTTTTTTTTCATCCCCGATTTGAAAACTGTTTATGTAGAATTAAGCTCGCACCTTTCCTGAATTCAAATCTGCTTTTGGGGTTGAGCTGCGACTTATAGTTTTCGAGAAAATGGAATTTTTGTATAGCTCTTCGAGGTAGTCAGGAATTCCTATGCAACCCCTGTAAAAATTTGAAAATTTTATTTTCATCCCCGATTTGAAAACTGTGTATGTAGAATTAAGCTCGCACATTTCCTGAATTCAAATCTGCTTTTGGAGTTGAGCTGCGACTTGTAGTTTTCGAGAAAATGGAATTTTTGTATAGCTCTTCGAGGTAGTCAGGAATTCCAATGCAACCCCTGTAAGAATTTGAAAATTTTTTTTTCATCCCCGATTTGAAACCTGCTTATGTAGAATTAAGCTCGCACCTTTTCTGAATTTAAATCTGCTTTTGGAGTTAAGCTGCGACTTATAGTTTTCGAGAAAATGGAATTTTTCTATCGCTCTTCGAGGTAGTCAGGAATTCCAATGCAACCCATGTAAAAATTTGAAAATTTTTTTTTCATCCCCGATTTGAAAACTGTTTATGTAGAATTAAGCTCGCACCCTTCCTGAATTCAAATCTGCTTTTGGGGTTGAGCTGCGACTTACAGTTTTCGAGAAAATGGAATCTTTGTATAGCTCTTCGAGGTAGTCAGGAATTCCAATGCAACCCCTGTAAAAATTTGAAAATTTTTTTTTCATCCCCGATTTGAAAACTGTTTATGTAGAATTAAGCTCGCACCTTTCCTGAATTCAAATCTGCTTTTGGGGTTGAGCTGCGACTTATAGTTTTCGAGAAAATGGAATTTTTGTATAGCTCTTCGAGGTAGTCAGGAATTCCAATGCAACCCCTGTAAAAATTTGAAAATTTTTTTTTCATCCCCGATTTGAAAACTGTTTATGTAGAATTAAGCTCGCACCTTTCGTGAACTCAAATCTGCTTTTGGGGTTGAGCTGCGACTTATAGTTTTCGAGAAAATGGAATTTTTCTATCGCTCTTCGAGGTAGTCAGGAATTCCAATCCAACCCCTGTAAAAATTTGAAAATTTTTTTTTCATCCCCGATTTGAAAACTGTTAATGTAGAATTAAGCTCGCACCTTTCCTGAATTCAAATCTGCTTTTGGGGTTGAGCTGCGACTTATAGTTTTCGAGAAAATGGAATTTTTGTATAGCTCTTCGAGGTAGTCAGGAATTCCAATGCAACCCCTGTAAGAATTTGAAAATTTTTTTTTCATCCCCGATTTGAAAACTGCTTATGTAGAATTAAGCTCGCACCTTTTCTGAATTTAAATCTGCTTTTGGAGTTGAGCTGCGACTTATAGTTTTCGAGAAAATGGAATTTTTCTATCGCTCTTTGAGGTAGTCAGGAATTCCAATGCAAGCCCTGTAAAAATTTGAAAATTTTATTTTCATCCCCAATTTGAAAACTGTTTATGTAGAATTAAGCTCGCACATTTCCTGAATTCAAATCTGCTTTTGGGGTTGAGCTGCGACTTATAGTTTTCGAGAAAATGGAATTTTTGTATAGCTCTTCGAGGTAGTCAGGAATTCCAATGCAACCCCTGTAAAAATTTGAAAATTTTTTTTTCATCCCCGATTTGAAAACTGTTTATCTAGAATTAAGCTCGCACCTTTCCTGAATTCAAATCTGCTTTTGGGGTCGAGCTGCGACTTATAGTTTTCGAGAAAATGGAATTTTTGTATAGCTCTTCGAGGTAGTCAGGAATTCCAATGCAACCCCTGTAAAAATTTGAAAATTTTATTTTCATCCCCAATTTGAAAACTGTTTATGTAGAATTAAGCTCGCACATTTCCTGAATTCAAATCTGCTTTTGGAGTTGAGCTGCGACTTGTAGTTTTCGAGAAAATGGAATTTTTGTATCGCTCTTCGAGGTAGTCAGGAATTCCAATGCAAGCCCTGTAAAAATTTGAAAATTTTTTTTTCATCCCCGATTTGAAAACTGTTTATGTAGAATTAAGCTCGCACCCTTCCTGAATTAAAATCTGCTTTTGGGGTTGAGCTGCGACTTACAGTTTTCGAGAAAATGGAATTTTTGTATAGCTCTTCGAGGTAGTCAGGAATTCCAATGCAACCCCTGTAAAAATTTGAAAATTTTTTTTTCATCCCCGATTTGAAAACTGTTTATGTAGAATTAAGCTCGCACCTTTCCTGAATTCAAATCTGCTTTTGGGGTTGAGCTGCGACTTATAGTTTTCGAGAAAATGGAATTTTTGTATAGCTCTTCGAGGTAGTCAGGAATTCCAATGCAACCCCTGTAAAAATTTGAAAATTTTTTTTTCATCCCCGATTTGAAAACTGTTTATGTAGAATTAAGCTCGCACCCTTCCTGAATTCAAATCTGCTTTTGGGGTTGAGCTGCGACTTACAGTTTTCGAGAAAATTTAATTTTTGTATAGCTCTTCGAGGTAGTCAGGAATTCCAATGCAACCCCTGTAAAAATTTGAAAATTTTTTTTTCATCCCCGATTTGAAAACTGTTTATGAGGAATTAGGCTCGCACCTTTCCTGAATTCAAATCTGCTTTTGGGGTTGAGCTGCGACTTATAGTTTTCGAGAAAATGGAATTTTTCTATCGCTCTTCGAGGTAGTCAGGAATTCCAATCCCTGTAAAAATTTGAAAATTTTTTTTTCATCCCCGATTTGAAACCTGTTTATCTAGAATTAAGCTCGCACCTTTCCTGAATTCAAATCTGCTTTTGGGGTTGAGCTGCGACTTATAGTTTTCGAGAAAATGGAATTTTTGTATAGCTCTTCGAGGTAGTCAGGAATTCCTATGCAACCCCTGTAAAAATTTGAAAATTTTATTTTCATCCCCGATTTGAAAACTGTGTATGTAGAATTAAGCTCGCACATTTCCTGAATTCAAATCTGCTTTTGGAGTTGAGCTGCGACTTGTAGTTTTCGAGAAAATGGAATTTTTGTATAGCTCTTCGAGGTAGTCAGGAATTCCAATGCAACCCCTGTAAGAATTTGAAAATTTTTTTTTCATCCCCGATTTGAAAACTGCTTATGTAGAATTAAGCTCGCACCTTTTCTGAATTTAAATCTGCTTTTGGAGTTAAGCTGCGACTTATAGTTTTCGAGAAAATGGAATTTTTCTATCGCTCTTCGAGGTAGTCAGGAATTCCAATGCAACCCATGTAAAAATTTGAAAATTTTTTTTTCATCCCCGATTTGAAAACTGTTTATGTAGAATTAAGCTCGCACCCTTCCTGAATTCAAATCTGCTTTTGGGGTTGAGCTGCGACTTACAGTTTTCGAGAAAATGGAATCTTTGTATAGCTCTTCGAGGTAGTCAGGAATTCCAATGCAACCCCTGTAAAAATTTGAAAATTTTTTTTTCATCCCCGATTTGAAAACTGTTTATGTAGAATTAAGCTCGCACCTTTCCTGAATTCAAATCTGCTTTTGGGGTTGAGCTGCGACTTATAGTTTTCGAGAAAATGGAATTTTTGTATAGCTCTTCGAGGTAGTCAGGAATTCCAATGCAACCCCTGTAAAAATTTGAAAATTTTTTTTTCATCCCCGATTTGAAAACTGTTTATGTAGAATTAAGCTCGCACCTTTCGTGAACTCAAATCTGCTTTTGGGGTTGAGCTGCGACTTATAGTTTTCGAGAAAATGGAATTTTTCTATCGCTCTTCGAGGTAGTCAGGAATTCCAATCCAACCCCTGTAAAAATTTGAAAATTTTTTTTTCATCCCCGATTTGAAAACTGTTAATGTAGAATTAAGCTCGCACCTTTCCTGAATTCAAATCTGCTTTTGGGGTTGAGCTGCGACTTATAGTTTTCGAGAAAATGGAATTTTTGTATAGCTCTTCGAGGTAGTCAGGAATTCCAATGCAACCCCTGTAAAAATTTGAAAATTTTATTTTCATCCCCAATTTGAAAACTGTTTATGTAGAATTAAGCTCGCACATTTCCTGAATTCAAATCTGCTTTTGGAGTTGAGCTGCGACTTGTAGTTTTCGAGAAAATGGATTTTTTGTATCGCTCTTCGAGGTAGTCAGGAATTCCAATGCAACCCCTGTAAGAATTTGAAAATTATTTTTTCATCCCCGATTTGAAAACTGCTTATGTAGAATTAAGCTCGCACCTTTTCTGAATTTAAATCTGCTTTTGGAGTTGAGCTGCGACTTATAGTTTTCGAGAAAATGGAATTTTTCTATCGCTCTTCGAGGTAGTCAGGAATTCCAATGCAACCCCTGTAAAAATTTGAAAATTTTATTTTCATCCCCGATTTGAAAACTGTTTATGTAGAATTAAGCTCGCACCCTTCCTGAATTCAAATCTGCTTTTGGGGTTGAGCTGCGACTTACAGTTTTCGAGAAAATGGAATCTTTGTATAGCTCTTCGAGGTAGTCAGGAATTCCAATGCAACCCCTGTAAAAATTTGAAAATTTTTTTTTCATCCCCGATTTGAAAACTGTTTATCTAGAATTAAGCTCGCACCTTTCCTGAATTCAAATCTGCTTTTGGGGTAAAGCTGCGACTTATAGTTTTCGAGAAAATGGAATTTTTGTATAGCTCTTCGAGGTAGTCAGGAATTCCAATGCAACCCCTGTAAAAATTTGAAAATTTTATTTTCATCCCCAATTTGAAAACTGTTTATGTAGAATTAAGCTCGCACATTTCCTGAATTCAAATCTGCTTTTGGAGTTGAGCTGCGACTTGTAGTTTTCGAGAAAATGGTATTTTTGTATCGCTCTTCGAGGTAGTCAGGAATTCCAATGCAACCACTGTAAGAATTTGAAAATTTTTTTTTCATCCCCGATTTGAAAACTGCTTATGTAGAATTAAGCTCGCACCTTTTCTGAATTTAAATCTGCTTTTGGAGTTAAGCTGCGACTTATAGTTTTCGAGAAAATGGAATTTTTCTATCGCTCTTCGAGGTAGTCAGGAATTCCAATGCAACCCATGTAAAAATTTGAAAATTTTTTTTTCATCCCCGATTTGAAAACTGTTTATGTAGAATTAGGCTCGCACCTTTCCTGAATTCAAATCTGCTTTTGGGGTTGAGCTGCGACTTATAGTTTTCGAGAAAATGGAATTTTTCTATCGCTCTTCGAGGTAGTCAGGAATTCCAATCCCTGTAAAAATTTGAAAATTTTTTTTTCATCCCCGATTTGAAACCTGTTTATCTAGAATTAAGCTCGCACCTTTCCTGAATTCAAATCTGCTTTTGGGGTTGAGCTGCGACTTATAGTTTTCGAGAAAATGGAATTTTTGTATAGCTCTTCGAGGTAGTCAGGAATTCCTATGCAACCCCTGTAAAAATTTGAAAATTTTATTTTCATCCCCGATTTGAAAACTGTGTATGTAGAATTAAGCTCGCACATTTCCTGAATTCAAATCTGCTTTTGGAGTTGAGCTGCGACTTGTAGTTTTCGAGAAAATGGAATTTTTGTATAGCTCTTCGAGGTAGTCAGGAATTCCAATGCAACCCCTGTAAGAATTTGAAAATTTTTTTTTCATCCCCGATTTGAAAACTGCTTATGTAGAATTAAGCTCGCACCTTTTCTGAATTTAAATCTGCTTTTGGAGTTAAGCTGCGACTTATAGTTTTCGAGAAAATGGAATTTTTCTATCGCTCTTCGAGGTAGTCAGGAATTCCAATGCAACCCATGTAAAAATTTGAAAATTTTTTTTTCATCCCCGATTTGAAAACTGTTTATGTAGAATTAAGCTCGCACCCTTCCTGAATTCAAATCTGCTTTTGGGGTTGAGCTGCGACTTACAGTTTTCGAGAAAATGGAATCTTTGTATAGCTCTTCGAGGTAGTCAGGAATTCCAATGCAACCCCTGTAAAAATTTGAAAATTTTTTTTTCATCCCCGATTTGAAAACTGTTTATGTAGAATTAAGCTCGCACCTTTCGTGAACTCAAATCTGCTTTTGGGGTTGAGCTGCGACTTATAGTTTTCGAGAAAATGGAATTTTTCTATCGCTCTTCGAGGTAGTCAGGAATTCCAATCCAACCCCTGTAAAAATTTGAAAATTTTTTTTTCATCCCCGATTTGAAAACTGTTTATCTAGAATTAAGCTCGCACCTTTCCTGAATTCAAATCTGCTTTTGGGGTTGAGCTGCGACTTATAGTTTTCGAGAAAATGGAATTTTTGTATAGCTCTTCGAGGTAGTCAGGAATTCCAATGCAACCCCTGTAAAAATTTGAAAATTTTATTTTCATCCCCAATTTGAAAACTGTTTATGTAGAATTAAGCTCGCACATTTCCTGAATTCAAATCTGCTTTTGGAGTTGAGCTGCGACTTGTAGTTTTCGAGAAAATGGAATTTTTGTATCGCTCTTCGAGGTAGTCAGGAATTCCAATGCAACCCCTGTAAGAATTTGAAAATTTTTTTTTCATCCCCGATTTGAAAACTGCTTATGTAGAATTAAGCTCGCACCTTTTCTGAATTTAAATCTGCTTTTGGAGTTGAGCTGCGACTTATAGTTTTCGAGAAAATGGAATTTTTCTATCGCTCTTCGAGGTAGTCAGGAATTCCAATGCAACCCCTGTAAAAATTTGAAAATTTTATTTTCATCCCCGATTTGAAAACTGTTTATGTAGAATTAAGCTCGCACCCTTCCTGAATTCAAATCTGCTTTTGGGGTTGAGCTGCGACTTACAGTTTTCGAGAAAATGGAATCTTTGTATAGCTCTTCGAGGTAGTCAGGAATTCCAATGCAACCCCTGTAAAAATTTGAAAATTTTTTTTTCATCCCCGATTTGAAAACTGTTTATCTAGAATTAAGCTCGCACCTTTCCTGAATTCAAATCTGCTTTTGGGGTTGAGCTGCGACTTATAGTTTTCGAGAAAATGGAATTTTTGTATAGCTCTTCGAGGTAGTCAGGAATTCCAATGCAACCCCTGTAAAAATTTGAAAATTTTATTTTCATCCCCAATTTGAAAACTGTTTATGTAGAATTAAGCTCGCACATTTCCTGAATTCAAATCTGCTTTTGGAGTTGAGCTGCGACTTGTAGTTTTCGAGAAAATGGTATTTTTGTATCGCTCTTCGAGGTAGTCAGGAATTCCAATGCAACCACTGTAAGAATTTGAAAATTTTTTTTTCATCCCCGATTTGAAAACTGCTTATGTAGAATTAAGCTCGCACCTTTTCTGAATTTAAATCTGCTTTTGGAGTTAAGCTGCGACTTATAGTTTTCGAGAAAATGGAATTTTTCTATCGCTCTTCGAGGTAGTCAGGAATTCCAATGCAACCCATGTAAAAATTTGAAAATTTTTTTTTCATCCCCGATTTGAAAACTGTTTATGTAGAATTAAGCTCGCACCCTTCCTGAATTCAAATCTGCTTTTGGGGTTGAGCTGCGACTTACAGTTTTCGAGAAAATGGAATCTTTGTATAGCTCTTCGAGGTAGTCAGGAATTCCAATGCAACCCCTGTAAAAATTTGAAAATTTTTTTTTCATCCCCGATTTGAAAACTGTTTATGTAGAATTAAGCTCGCACCTTTCCTGAATTCAAATCTGCTTTTGGGGTTGAGCTGCGACTTATAGTTTTCGAGAAAATGGAATTTTTGTATAGCTCTTCGAGGTAGTCAGGAATTCCAATCCAACCCCTGTAAAAATTTGAAAATTTTTTTTTCATCCCCGATTTGAAAACTGTTTATCTAGAATTAAGCTCGCACCTTTCCTGAATTCAAATCTGCTTTTGGGGTTGAGCTGCGACTTATAGTTTTCGAGAAAATGGAATTTTTGTATAGCTCTTCGAGGTAGTCAGGAATTCCAATGCAACCCCTGTAAAAATTTGAAAATTTTATTTTCATCCCCAATTTGAAAACTGTTTATGTAGAATTAAGCTCGCACATTTCCTGAATTCAAATCTGCTTTTGGAGTTGAGCTGCGACTTGTAGTTTTCGAGAAAATGGAATTTTTGTATCGCTCTTCGAGGTAGTCAGGAATTCCAATGCAACCCCTGTAAGAATTTGAAAATTTTTTTTTCATCCCCGATTTGAAAACTGCTTATGTAGAATTAAGCTCGCACCTTTTCTGAATTTAAATCTGCTTTTGGAGTTGAGCTGCGACTTATAGTTTTCGAGAAAATGGAATTTTTCTATCGCTCTTCGAGGTAGTCAGGAATTCCAATGCAACCCCTGTAAAAATTTGAAAATTTTATTTTCATCCCCGATTTGAAAACTGTTTATGTAGAATTAAGCTCGCACCCTTCCTGAATTCAAATCTGCTTTTGGGGTTGAGCTGCGACTTACAGTTTTCGAGAAAATGGAATCTTTGTATAGCTCTTCGAGGTAGTCAGGAATTCCAATGCAACCCCTGTAAAAATTTGAAAATTTTTTTTCATCCCCGATTTGAAAACTGTTTATCTAGAATTAAGCTCGCACCTTTCCTGAATTCAAATCTGCTTTTGGGGTTGAGCTGCGACTTATAGTTTTCGAGAAAATGGAATTTTTGTATAGCTCTTCGAGGTAGTCAGGAATTCCAATGCAACCCCTGTAAAAATTTGAAAATTTTATTTTCATCCCCAATTTGAAAACTGTTTATGTAGAATTAAGCTCGCACATTTCCTGAATTCAAATCTGCTTTTGGAGTTGAGCTGCGACTTGTAGTTTTCGAGAAAATGGAATTTTTGTATCGCTCTTCGAGGTAGTCAGGAATTCCAATGCAATCACTGTAAGAATTTGAAAATTTTTTTTCATCCCCGATTTGAAAACTGCTTATGTAGAATTAAGCTCGCACCTTTTCTGAATTTAAATCTGCTTTTGGAGTTGAGCTGCGACTTATAGTTTTCGAGAAAATGGAATTTTTCTATTGCTCTTCGAGGTAGTCAGGAATTCCAATGCAACCCCTGTAAAAATTTGAAAATTTTTTTTTCATCCCCGATTTGAAAACTGTTTATGTAGAATTAAGCTCGCACCCTTCCTGAATTAAAATCTGCTTTTGGGGTTGAGCTGCGACTTACAGTTTTCGAGAAAATGGAATTTTTGTATAGCTCTTCGAGGTAGTCAGGAATTCCAATGCAACCCCTGTAAAAATTTGAAAATTTTTTTTTCATCCCCGATTTGAAAACTGTTTATGTAGAATTAAGCTCGCACCTTTCCTGAATTCAAATCTGCTTTTGGGGTTGAGCTGCGACTTATAGTTTTCGAGAAAATGGAATTTTTGTATAGCTCTTCGAGGTAGTCAGGAATTCCAATGCAACCCCTGTAAAAATTTGAAAATTTTTTTTTCATCCCCGATTTGAAAACTGTTTATGTAGAATTAAGCTCGCACCCTTCCTGAATTAAAATCTGCTTTTGGGGTTGAGCTGCGACTTACAGTTTTCGAGAAAATGGAATTTTTGTATAGCTCTTCGAGGTAGTCAGGAATTCCAATGCAACCCCTGTAAAAATTTGAAAATTTTTTTTTCGTCCCCGATTTGAAAACTGTTTATGTAGAATTAAGCTCGCACCCTTCCTGAATTAAAATCTGCTTTTGGGGTTGAGCTGCGACTTACAGTTTTCGAGAAAATGGAATTTTTGTATAGCTCTTCGAGGTAGTCAGGAATTCCAATGCAAAACCTGTAAAAATTTGAAAATTTTTTTTCATCCCCGATTTGAAAATTGTTTATGTAGAATTAGGCTCGCACCTTTCCTGAATTCAAATCTGCTTTTGGGGTTGAGCTGCGACTTATAGTTTTCGAGAAAATGGAATTTTTCTATCGCTCTTCGAGGTAGTCAGGAATTCCAATCCAACCCCTGTAAAAATTTGAAAATTTTATTTTCATCCCCGATTTGAAACCTGTTTATGTAGAATTAAGCTCGCACCCTTCCTGAATTCAAATCTGCTTTTGGGGTTGAGCTGCGACTTACAGTTTTCGAGAAAATGGAATCTTTGTATAGCTCTTCGAGGTAGTCAGGAATTCCAATGCAACCCCTGTAAAAATTTGAAAATTTTTTTTCATCCCCGATTTGAAAACTGTTTATCTAGAATTAAGCTCGCACCTTTCCTGAATTCAAATCTGCTTTTGGGGTTGAGCTGCGACTTATAGTTTTCGAGAAAATGGAATTTTTGTATAGCTCTTCGAGGTAGTCAGGAATTCCAATGCAACCCCTGTAAAAATTTGAAAATTTTATTTTCATCCCCAATTTGAAAACTGTTTATGTAGAATTAAGCTCGCACATTTCCTGAATTCAAATCTGCTTTTGGAGTTGAGCTGCGACTTGTAGTTTTCGAGAAAATGGAATTTTTGTATCGCTCTTCGAGGTAGTCAGGAATTCCAATGCAATCACTGTAAGAATTTGAAAATTTTTTTTCATCCCCGATTTGAAAACTGCTTATGTAGAATTAAGCTCGCACCTTTTCTGAATTTAAATCTGCTTTTGGAGTTGAGCTGCGACTTATAGTTTTCGAGAAAATGGAATTTTTCTATTGCTCTTCGAGGTAGTCAGGAATTCCAATGCAACCCCTGTAAAAATTTGAAAATTTTTTTTTCATCCCCGATTTGAAAACTGTTTATGTAGAATTAAGCTCGCACCCTTCCTGAATTAAAATCTGCTTTTGGGGTTGAGCTGCGACTTACAGTTTTCGAGAAAATGGAATTTTTGTATAGCTCTTCGAGGTAGTCAGGAATTCCAATGCAACCCCTGTAAAAATTTGAAAATTTTTTTTTCATCCCCGATTTGAAAACTGTTTATGTAGAATTAAGCTCGCACCTTTCCTGAATTCAAATCTGCTTTTGGGGTTGAGCTGCGACTTATAGTTTTCGAGAAAATGGAATTTTTGTATAGCTCTTCGAGGTAGTCAGGAATTCCAATGCAACCCCTGTAAAAATTTGAAAATTTTTTTTTCATCCCCGATTTGAAAACTGTTTATGTAGAATTAAGCTCGCACCCTTCCTGAATTAAAATCTGCTTTTGGGGTTGAGCTGCGACTTACAGTTTTCGAGAAAATGGAATTTTTGTATAGCTCTTCGAGGTAGTCAGGAATTCCAATGCAACCCCTGTAAAAATTTGAAAATTTTTTTTTCGTCCCCGATTTGAAAACTGTTTATGTAGAATTAAGCTCGCACCCTTCCTGAATTAAAATCTGCTTTTGGGGTTGAGCTGCGACTTACAGTTTTCGAGAAAATGGAATTTTTGTATAGCTCTTCGAGGTAGTCAGGAATTCCAATGCAAAACCTGTAAAAATTTGAAAATTTTTTTTCATCCCCGATTTGAAAACTGTTTATGTAGAATTAGGCTCGCACCTTTCCTGAATTCAAATCTGCTTTTGGGGTTGAGCTGCGACTTATAGTTTTCGAGAAAATGGAATTTTTCTATCGCTCTTCGAGGTAGTCAGGAATTCCAATCCAACCCCTGTAAAAATTTGAAAATTTTTTTTTCATCCCCGATTTGAAACCTGTTTATGTAGAATTAAGCTCGCACCTTTCCTGAATTCAAATCTGCTTTTGGGGTTGAGCTGCGACTTACAGTTTTCGAGAAAATGGAATTTTTGTATAGCTCTTCGAGGTAGTCAGGAATTCCAATGCAACCCCTGTAAAAATTTGAAAATTTTTTTTTCATCCCCGATTTGAAAACTGTTTATGTAGAATTAAGCTCGCACCTTTCGTGAACTCAAATCTGCTTTTGGGGTTGAGCTGCGACTTATAGTTTTCGAGAAAATGGAATTTTTCTATCGCTCTTCGAGGTAGTCAGGAATTCCAATCCAACCCCTGTAAAAATTTGAAAATTTTTTTTTCATCCCCGATTTGAAAACTGTTTATCTAGAATTAAGCTCGCACCTTTCCTGAATTCAAATCTGCTTTTGGGGTTGAGCTGCGACTTATAGTTTTCGAGAAAATGGAATTTTTGTATAGCTCTTCGAGGTAGTCAGGAATTCCAATGCAACCCCTGTAAAAATTTGAAAATTTTATTTTCATCCCCAATTTGAAAACTGTTTATGTAGAATTAAGCTCGCACATTTCCTGAATTCAAATCTGCTTTTGGAGTTGAGCTGCGACTTGTAGTTTTCGAGAAAATGGAATTTTTGTATCGCTCTTCGAGGTAGTCAGGAATTCCAATGCAACCCCTGTAAGAATTTGAAAATTTTTTTTTCATCCCCGATTTGAAAACTGCTTATGTAGAATTAAGCTCGCACCTTTTCTGAATTTAAATCTGCTTTTGGAGTTGAGCTGCGACTTATAGTTTTCGAGAAAATGGAATTTTTCTATCGCTCTTCGAGGTAGTCAGGAATTCCAATGCAACCCCTGTAAAAATTTGAAAATTTTATTTTCATCCCCGATTTGAAAACTGTTTATGTAGAATTAAGCTCGCACCCTTCCTGAATTCAAATCTGCTTTTGGGGTTGAGCTGCGACTTACAGTTTTCGAGAAAATGGAATCTTTGTATAGCTCTTCGAGGTAGTCAGGAATTCCAATGCAACCCCTGTAAAAATTTGAAAATTTTTTTTTCATCCCCGATTTGAAAACTGTTTATGTAGAATTAAGCTCGCACATTTCCTGAATTCAAATCTGCTTTTGGAGTTGAGCTGCGACTTGTAGTTTTCGAGAAAATGGAATTTTTGTATCGCTCTTCGAGGTAGTCAGGAATTCCAATGCAATCACTGTAAGAATTTGAAAATTTTTTTTTCATCCCCGATTTGAAAACTGCTTATGTAGAATTAAGCTCGCACCTTTTCTGAATTTAAATCTGCTTTTGGAGTTGAGCTGCGACTTATAGTTTTCGAGAAAATGGAATTTTTCTATTGCTCTTCGAGGTAGTCAGGAATTCCAATGCAACCCCTGTAAAAATTTGAAAATTTTTTTTTCATCCCCGATTTGAAAACTGTTTATGTAGAATTAAGCTCGCACCCTTCCTGAATTAAAATCTGCTTTTGGGGTTGAGCTGCGACTTACAGTTTTCGAGAAAATGGAATTTTTGTATAGCTCTTCGAGGTAGTCAGGAATTCCAATGCAACCCCTGTAAAAATTTGAAAATTTTTTTTTCATCCCCGATTTGAAAACTGTTTATGTAGAATTAAGCTCGCACCTTTCCTGAATTCAAATCTGCTTTTGGGGTTGAGCTGCGACTTATAGTTTTCGAGAAAATGGAATTTTTGTATAGCTCTTCGAGGTAGTCAGGAATTCCAATGCAACCCCTGTAAAAATTTGAAAATTTTTTTTTCATCCCCGATTTGAAAACTGTTTATGTAGAATTAAGCTCGCACCCTTCCTGAATTAAAATCTGCTTTTGGGGTTGAGCTGCGACTTACAGTTTTCGAGAAAATGGAATTTTTGTATAGCTCTTCGAGGTAGTCAGGAATTCCAATGCAACCCCTGTAAAAATTTGAAAATTTTTTTTTCATCCCCGATTTGAAAACTGTTTATGTAGAATTAAGCTCGCACCCTTCCTGAATTAAAATCTGCTTTTGGGGTTGAGCTGCGACTTACAGTTTTCGAGAAAATGGAATTTTTGTATAGCTCTTCGAGGTAGTCAGGAATTCCAATGCAACCCCTGTAAAAATTTGAAAATTTTTTTTTCATCCCCGATTTGAAAACTGTTTATGTAGAATTAGGCTCGCACCTTTCCTGAATTCAAATCTGCTTTTGGGGTTGAGCTGCGACTTATAGTTTTCGAGAAAATGGAATTTTTCTATCGCTCTTCGAGGTAGTCAGGAATTCCAATCCAACCCCTGTAAAAATTTGAAAATTTTTTTTTCATCCCCGATTTGAAACCTGTTTATGTAGAATTAAGCTCGCACCTTTCCTGAATTCAAATCTGCTTTTGGGGTTGAGCTGCGACTTACAGTTTTCGAGAAAATGGAATTTTTGTATAGCTCTTCGAGGTAGTCAGGAATTCCAATGCAACCCCTGTAAAAATTTGAAAATTTTTTTTTCATCCCCGATTTGAAAACTGTTTATGTAGAATTAAGCTCGCACCTTTCCTGAACTCAAATCTGCTTTTGGGGTTGAGCTGCGACTTATAGTTTTCGAGAAAATGGAATTTTTGTATAGCTCTTCGAGGTAGTCAGGAATTCCAATGCAACCCCTGTAAAAATTTGAAAATTTTTTTTTCATCCCCGATTTGAAAACTGTTTATGTAGAATTAAGCTCGCACCTTTCCTGAATTCAAATCTGCTTTTGGGGTTGAGCTGCGACTTACAGTTTTCGAGAAAATGGAATTTTTGTATAGCTCTTCGAGGTAGTCAGGAATTCCAATGCAACCCCTGTAAAAATTTTAAAATTTTTTTTTCATCCCCGATTTGAAAACTGTTTATGTAGAATTAAGCTCGCACCTTTCCTGAACTCAAATCTGCTTTTGGGGTTGAGCTGCGACTTATAGTTTTCGAGAAAATGGAATTTTTGTATAGCTCTTCGAGGTAGTCAGGAATTCCAATGCAACCCCTGTAAAAATTTGAAAATTTTTTTTCATCCCCGATTTGAAAACTGTTAATGTAGAATTAAGCTCGCACCTTTCCTGAATTCAAATCCGCTTTTGGGGTTGAGCTGCGACTTATAGTTTTCGAGAAAATGGAATTTTTGTATAGCTCTTCGAGGTAGTCAGGAATTCCAATGCAACCCCTGTAAAAATTTGAAAATTTTTTTTTCATCCCCGATTTGAAAACTGTTTATGTAGAATTAAGCTCGCACCTTTCCTGAATTCAAATCTGCTTTTGGGGTTGAGCTGCGACTTATAGTTTTCGAGAAAATGGAATTTTTGTATAGCTCTTCGAGGTAGTCAGGAATTCCAATGCAAACCCCTGTAAAAATTTGAAAAATTTTTTTTCATTCCCGATTTGAAAACTGTTTATGTAGAATTAAGCTCGCACCTTTCCTGAATTCAAATCTGCTTTTGGGGTTGAGCTGCGACTTATAGTTTTCGAGAAAATGGAATTTTTGTATCGCTCTTCGAGGTAGTCAGGAATTCCAATGCAACCCCTGTAAAAATTTTAAAATTTTTTTTTCATCCCCGATTTGAAAACTGTTAATGTAGAATTAAGCTCGCACCTTTCCTGAATTCAAATCTGCTTTTGGGGTTGAGCTGCGACTTATAGTTTTCGAGAAAATGGAATTTTTGTATAGCTCTTCGAGGTAGTCAGGAATTCCAATGCAACCCCTGTAAAAATTTGAAAATTTTTTTTTCATCCCCGATTTGAAAACTGTTTATGTAGAATTAAGCTCGCACATTTCCTGAATTCAAATCTGCTTTTGGAGTTGAGCTGCGACTTGTAGTTTTCGAGAAAATGGAATTTTTGTATCGCTCTTCGAGGTAGTCAGGAATTCCAATGCAACCCCTGTAAAAATTTGAAATTTTTTTTTTCATCCCCGATTTGAAAACTGTTTATGTAGAATTAAGCTCGCACCCTTCCTGAATTCAAATCTGCTTTTGGGGTTGAGCTGCGACTTACAGTTTTCGAGAAAATGGAATTTTTGTATAGCTCTTCGAGGTAGTCAGGAATTCCAATGCAACCCCTGTAAAAATTTGAAAATTTTATTTTCATCCCCAATTTGAAAACTGTTTATGTAGAATTAAGCTCGCACATTTCCTGAATTCAAATCTGCTTTTGGAGTTGAGCTGCGACTTGTAGTTTTCGAGAAAATGGAATTTTTGTATCGCTCTTCGAGGTAGTCAGGAATTCCAATGCAACCCCTGTAAAAATTTGAAATTTTTTTTTTCATCCCCGATTTGAAAACTGTTTATGTAGAATTAAGCTCGCACCCTTCCTGAATTCAAATCTGCTTTTGGGGTTGAGCTGCGACTTACAGTTTTCGAGAAAATGGAATTTTTGTATAGCTCTTCGAGGTAGTCAGGAATTCCAATGCAACCCCTGTAAAAATTTGAAAATTTTTTTTTCATCCCCGATTTGAAAACTGTTTATGTAGAATTAAGCTCGCACCTTTCCTGAATTCAAATCTGCTTTTGGGGTTGAGCTGCGACTTACAGTTTTCGAGAAAATGGAATTTTTGTATAGCTCTTCGAGGTAGTCAGGAATTCCAATGCAACCCCTGTAAAAATTTGAAAATTTTTTTTTCATCCCCGATTTGAAAACTGTTTATGTAGAATTAAGCTCGCACCCTTCCTGAATTCAAATCTGCTTTTGGGGTTGAGCTGCGACTTATAGTTTTCGAGAAAATGGAATTTTTGTATAGCTCTTCGAGGTAGTCAGGAATTCCAATGCAACCCCTGTAAAAATTTGAAAATTTTTTTTTCATCCCCGATTTGAAAACTGTTTATGTAGAATTAAGCTCGCACCTTTCCTGAACTCAAAACTGCTTTTGGGGTTGAGCTGCGACTTATAGTTTTCGAGAAAATGGAATTTTTGTATAGCTCTTCGAGGTAGTCAGGAATTCCAATGCAACCCCTGTAAAAATTTGAAAATTTTATTTTCATCCCCAATTTGAAAACTGTTTATGTAGAATTAAGCTCGCACATTTCCTGAATTCAAATCTGCTTTTGGAGTTGAGCTGCGACTTGTAGTTTTCGAGAAAATGGAATTTTTGTATCGCTCTTCGAGGTAGTCAGGAATTCTAATGCAACTGTAAGAATTTGAAAATTTTTTTTTCATCCCCGATTTGAAAACTGCTTATGTAGAATTAAGCTCGCACCCTTCCTGAATTCAAATCTGCTTTTGGGGTTGAGCTGCGACTTACAGTTTTCGAGAAAATGGAATTTTTGTATAGCTCTTCGAGGTAGTCAGGAATTCCAATGCAACCCCTGTAAAAATTTGAAAATTTTTTTTTCATCCCCGATTTGAAAACTGTTTATGTAGAATTAAGCTCGCACCCTTCCTGAATTCAAATCTGCTTTTGGGGTTGAGCTGCGACTTACAGTTTTCGAGAAAATGGAATTTTTGTATAGCTCTTCGAGGTAGTCAGGAATTCCAATGCAACCCCTGTAAAAATTTGAAAATTTTTTTTTCATCCCCGATCTGAAAACTGTTTATGTAGGATTTTTGTAATTGTAAAATTTTTTTTTCATCCCCGATTTGAAAACTGCTTATGTAGAATTAAGCTCGCACCTTTTCTGAATTTAAATCTGCTTTTGGAGTTGAGCTGCGACTTGTAGTTTTCGAGAAAATGGAATTTTTGTATCGCTCTTCGAGCGATTTCCTGAACTCAAATCTGCTTTTGGGGTTGAGCTGCGACTTATAGTTTTCGAGAAAATGGAATTTTTGTATAGCTCTTCGAGGTAGTCAGGAATTCCAATGCAACCCCTGTAAAAATTTGAAAATTTTATTTTCATCCCCAATTTGAAAACTGTTTATGTAGAATTAAGCTCGCACATTTCCTGAATTCAAATCTGCTTTTGGAGTTGAGCTGCGACTTGTAGTTTTCGAGAAAATGGAATTTTTGTATCGCTCTTCGAGGTAGTCAGGAATTCCAATGCAACCCCTGTAAGAATTTGAAAATTTTTTTTTCATCCCCGATTTGAAAACTGCTTATGTAGAATTAAGCTCGCACCTTTTCTGAATTTAAATCTGCTTTTGGAGTTGAGCTGCGACTTATAGTTTTCGAGAAAATGGAATTTTTCTATCGCTCTTCGAGGTAGTCAGGAATTCCAATGCAACCCCTGTAAAAATTTGAAAATTTTTTTTTCATCCCCGATTTGAAAACTGTTTATGTAGAATTAAGCTCGCACCCTTCCTGAATTCAAATCTGCTTTTGGGGTTGAGCTGCGACTTACAGTTTTCGAGAAAATGGAATTTTTGTATAGCTCTTCGAGGTAGTCAGGAATTCCAATGCAACCCCTGTAAAAATTTGAAAATTTTTTTTTCATCCCCGATTTGAAAACTGTTTATGTAGAATTAAGCTCGCACCTTTCCTGAATTCAAATCTGCTTTTGGGGTTGAGCTGCGACTTATAGTTTTCGAGAAAATGGAATTTTTGTATAGCTCTTCGAGGTAGTCAGGAATTCCAATGCAACCCCTGTAAAAATTTGAAAATTTTTTTTTCATCCCCGATTTGAAAACTGTTTATGTAGAATTAAGCTCGCACCCTTCCTGAATTCAAATCTGCTTTTGGGGTTGAGCTGCGACTTATAGTTTTCGAGAAAATGGAATTTTTGTATAGCTCTTCGAGGTAGTCAGGAATTCCAATGCAACCCCTGTAAAAATTTGAAAATTTTTTTTTCATGCCCGATTTGAAAACTGTTTATGTAGAATTAAGCTCGCACCTTTCCTGAATTCAAATCTGCTTTTGGAGTTGAGCTGCGACTTGTAGTTTTCGAGAAAATGGAATTTTTGTATAGCTCTTCGAGGTAGTCAGGAATTCCAATGCAACCCCTGTAAAAATTTGAAAATTTTTTTTTCATCCCCGATTTGAAAACTGTTTATCTAGAATTAAGCTCGCACCCTTCCTGAATTCAAATCTGCTTTTGGGGTTGAGCTGCGACTTGTAGTTTTCGAGAAAATGGAATTTTTGTATAGCTCTTCGAGGTAGTCAGGAATTCCAATGCAACCCCTGTAAAAATTTGAATTTTTTTTTTTTCATCCCCGATTTGAAAACTGTTAATGTAGAACTAAGCTCGCACCTTTCCTGAATTCAAATCTGCTTTTGGGGTTGAGCTGCGACTTATAGTTTTCGAGAAAATGGAATTTTTGTATAGCTCTTCGAGGTAGTCAGGAATTCCAATGCAACCCCTGTAAAAATTTGAAAATTTTTTTTTCATCCCCGATTTGAAAACTGTTTATGTAGAATTAAGCTCGCACCCTTCCTGAATTCAAATCTGCTTTTGGGGTTGAGCTGCGACTTACAGTTTTCGAGAAAATGGAATTTTTGTATAGCTCTTCGAGGTAGTCAGGAATTCCAATGCAACCCCTGTAAAAATTTGAAAATTTTTTTTTCATCCCCGATTTGAAAACTGTTTATGTAGAATTAAGCTCGCACCTTTCCTGAATTCAAATCTGCTTTTGGGGTTGAGCTGCGACTTATAGTTTTCGAGAAAATGGAATTTTTGTATAGCTCTTCGAGGTAGTCAGGAATTCCAATGCAACCCCTGTAATAATTTGAAAATTTTTTTTTCATCCCCGATTTGAAAACTGTTTATGTAGAATTAAGCTCGCACCCTTCCTGAATTCAAATCTGCTTTTGGGGTTGAGCTGCGACTTATAGTTTTCGAGAAAATGGAATTTTTGTATAGCTCTTCGAGGTAGTCAGGAATTCCAATGCAACCCCTGTAAAAATTTGAAAATTTTATTTTCATCCCCGATTTGAAAACTGCTTATGGAGAATTAAGCTCGCACCTTTTCTGAATTTAAATCTGCTTTTGGAGGTGAGCTGCGACTTATAGTTTTCGAGAAAATGGAATTTTTCTATCGCTCTTCGAGGTAGTCAGGAATTCCAATGCAACCCCTGTAAAAATTTGAAAATTTTTTTTTCATCCCCGATTTGAAAACTGTTTATGTAGAATTAAGCTCGCACCCTTCCTGAATTCAAATCTGCTTTTGGGGTTGAGCTGCGACTTACAGTTTTCGAGAAAATGGAATTTTTGTATAGCTCTTCGAGGTAGTCAGGAATTCCAATGCAACCCCTGTAAAAATTTGAAAATTTTTTTTTCATGCCCGATTTGAAAACTGTTTATGTAGAATTAAGCTCGCACCTTTCCTGAATTCAAATCTGCTTTTGGAGTTGAGCTGCGACTTGTAGTTTTCGAGAAAATGGAATTTTTGTATAGCTCTTCGAGGTAGTCAGGAATTCCAATGCAACCCCTGTAAAAATTTGAAAATTTTTTTTTCATCCCCGATTTGAAAACTGTTTATCTAGAATTAAGCTCGCACCCTTCCTGAATTCAAATCTGCTTTTGGGGTTGAGCTGCGACTTGTAGTTTTCGAGAAAATGGAATTTTTGTATAGCTCTTCGAGGTAGTCAGGAATTCCAATGCAACCCCTGTAAAAATTTGAATTTTTTTTTTTTCATCCCCGATTTGAAAACTGTTAATGTAGAACTAAGCTCGCACCTTTCCTGAATTCAAATCTGCTTTTGGGGTTGAGCTGCGACTTATAGTTTTCGAGAAAATGGAATTTTTGTATAGCTCTTCGAGGTAGTCAGGAATTCCAATGAAACCCCTGTAAAAATTTGAAAATTTTTTTTCATCCCCGATTTGAAAACTGTTAATGTAGAATTAAGCTCGCACCTTTCCTGAATTCAAATCCGCTTTTGGGGTTGAGCTGCGACTTATAGTTTTCGAGAAAATGGAATTTTTGTATAGCTCTTCGAGGTAGTCAGGAATTCCAATGCAACCCCTGTAAAAATTTGAAATTTTTTTTTTCATCCCCGATTTGAAAACTGTTTATGTAGAATTAAGCTCGCACCTTTCCTGAATTCAAATCTGCTTTTGGGGTTGAGCTGCGACTTATAGTTTTCGAGAAAATGGAATTTTTGTATAGCTCTTCGAGGTAGTCAGGAATTCCAATGCAACCCCTGTAAAAATTTGAAAATTTTTTTTTCATCCCCGATTTGAAAACTGCTTATGTAGAATTAAGCTCGCACCTTTTCTGAATTTAAATCTGCTTTTGGAGTTGAGCTGCGACTTATAGTTTTCGAGAAAATGGAATTTTTCTATCGCTCTTCGAGGTAGTCAGGAATTCCAATGCAACCCCTGTAAAAATTTGAAAATTTTTTTTTCATCCCCGATTTGAAAACTGTTTATGTAGAATTAAGCTCGCACCCTTCCTGAATTCAAATCTGCTTTTGGGGTTGAGCTGCGACTTACAGTTTTCGAGAAAATGGAATTTTTGTATAGCTCTTCGAGGTAGTCAGGAATTCCAATGCAACCCCTGTAAAAATTTGAAAATTTTTTTTTCATCCCCGATTTGAAAACTGTTTATGTAGAATTAAGCTCGCACCTTTCCTGAACTCAAATCTGCTTTTGGGGTTGAGCTGCGACTTATAGTTTTCGAGAAAATGGAATTTTTGTATAGCTCTTCGAGGTAGTCAGGAATTCCAATGCAACCCCTGTAAAAATTTGAAAATTTTATTTTCATCCCCAATTTGAAAACTGCTTATGTAGAATTAAGCTCGCACCTTTTCTGAATTTAAATCTGCTTTTGGAGTTGAGCTGCGACTTATAGTTTTCGAGAAAATGGAATTTTTCTATCGCTCTTCGAGGTAGTCAGGAATTCCAATGCAACCCCTGTAAAACTTTGAAAATTTTTTTTTCATCCCCGATTTGAAAACTGTTTATGTAGAATTAAGCTCGCACCCTTCCTGAATTCAAATCTGCTTTTGGGGTTGAGCTGCGACTTACAGTTTTCGAGAAAATGGAATTTTTGTATAGCTCTTCGAGGTAGTCAGGAATTCCAATGCAACCCCTGTAAAAATTTGAAAATTTTTTTTTCATCCCCGATCTGAAAACTGTTTATGTAGGATTTTTGTAATTGTAAAATTTTTTTTTCATCCCCGATTTGAAAACTGCTTATGTAGAATTAAGCTCGCACCTTTTCTGAATTTAAATCTGCTTTTGGAGTTGAGCTGCGACTTATAGTTTTCGAGAAAATGGAATTTTTCTATCGCTCTTCGAGGTAGTCAGGAATTCCAATGCAACCCCTGTAAAAATTTGAAAATTTTTTTTTCATCCCCGATTTGAAAACTGTTTATGTAGAATTAAGCTCGCACCCTTCCTGAATTCAAATCTGCTTTTGGGGTTGAGCTGCGACTTACAGTTTTCGAGAAAATGGAATTTTTGTATAGCTCTTCGAGGTAGTCAGGAATTCCAATGCAACCCCTGTAAAAATTTGAAAATTTTTTTTTCATCCCCGATTTGAAAACTGTTTATGTAGAATTAAGCTCGCACCTTTCCTGAATTCAAATCTGCTTTTGGGGTTGAGCTGCGACTTATAGTTTTCGAGAAAATGGAATTTTTGTATAGCTCTTCGAGGTAGTCAGGAATTCCAATGCAACCCCTGTAAAAATTTGAAAATTTTTTTTTCATCCCCGATTTGAAAACTGTTAATGTAGAATTAAGCTCGCACCTTTCCTGAATTCAAATCCGCTTTTGGGGTTGAGCTGCGACTTATATTTTTCGAGAAAATGGAATTTTTGTATAGCTCTTCGAGGTAGTCAGGAATTCCAATGCAACCCCTGTAAAAATTTGAAATTTTTTTTTTCATCCCCGATTTGAAAACTGTTTATGTAGAATTAAGCTCGCACCTTTCCTGAATTCAAATCTGCTTTTGGGGTTGAGCTGCGACTTATAGTTTTCGAGAAAATGGAATTTTTGTATAGCTCTTCGAGGTAGTCAGGAACTCCAATGCAACCCCTGTAAAAATTTGAAAATTTTTTTTTCATCCCCGATTTGAAAACTGCTTATGTAGAATTAAGCTCGCACCTTTTCTGAATTTAAATCTGCTTTTGGAGTTGAGCTGCGACTTATAGTTTTCGAGAAAATGGAATTTTTCTATCGCTCTTCGAGGTAGTCAGGAATTCCAATGCAACCCCTGTAAAAATTTGAAAATTTTTTTTTCATCCCCGATTTGAAAACTGTTTATGTAGAATTAAGCTCGCACCCTTCCTGAATTCAAATCTGCTTTTGGGGTTGAGCTGCGACTTACAGTTTTCGAGAAAATGGAATTTTTGTATAGCTCTTCGAGGTAGTCAGGAATTCCAATGCAACCCCTGTAAAAATTTGAAAATTTTTTTTTCATCCCCGATTTGAAAACTGTTTATGTAGAATTAAGCTCGCACCTTTCCTGAACTCAAATCTGCTTTTGGGGTTGAGCTGCGACTTATAGTTTTCGAGAAAATGGAATTTTTGTATAGCTCTTCGAGGTAGTCAGGAATTCCAATGCAACCCCTGTAAAAATTTGAAAATTTTATTTTCATCCCCAATTTGAAAACTGCTTATGTAGAATTAAGCTCGCACCTTTTCTGAATTTAAATCTGCTTTTGGAGTTGAGCTGCGACTTATAGTTTTCGAGAAAATGGAATTTTTCTATCGCTCTTCGAGGTAGTCAGGAATTCCAATGCAACCCCTGTAAAAATTTGAAAATTTTTTTTTCATCCCCGATTTGAAAACTGTTTATGTAGAATTAAGCTCGCACCCTTCCTGAATTCAAATCTGCTTTTGGGGTTGAGCTGCGACTTACAGTTTTCGAGAAAATGGAATTTTTGTATAGCTCTTCGAGGTAGTCAGGAATTCCAATGCAACCCCTGTAAAAATTTGAAAATTTTTTTTTCATCCCCGATCTGAAAACTGTTTATGTAGGATTTTTGTAATTGTAAAATTTTTTTTTCATCCCCGATTTGAAAACTGCTTATGTAGAATTAAGCTCGCACCTTTTCTGAATTTAAATCTGCTTTTGGAGTTGAGCTGCGACTTATAGTTTTCGAGAAAATGGAATTTTTCTATCGCTCTTCGAGGTAGTCAGGAATTCCAATGCAACCCCTGTAAAAATTTGAAAATTTTTTTTTCATCCCCGATTTGAAAACTGTTTATGTAGAATTAAGCTCGCACCCTTCCTGAATTCAAATCTGCTTTTGGGGTTGAGCTGCGACTTACAGTTTTCGAGAAAATGGAATTTTTGTATAGCTCTTCGAGGTAGTCAGGAATTCCAATGCAACCCCTGTAAAAATTTGAAAATTTTTTTTTCATCCCCGATCTGAAAACTGTTTATGTAGGATTTTTGTAATTGTAAAATTTTTTTTTCATCCCCGATTTGAAAACTGCTTATGTAGAATTAAGCTCGCACCTTTTCTGAATTTAAATCTGCTTTTGGAGTTGAGCTGCGACTTATAGTTTTCGAGAAAATGGAATTTTTCTATCGCTCTTCGAGGTAGTCAGGAATTCCAATGCAACCCCTGTAAAAATTTGAAAATTTTTTTTTCATCCCCGATTTGAAAACTGTTTATGTAGAATTAAGCTCGCACCCTTCCTGAATTCAAATCTGCTTTTGGGGTTGAGCTGCGACTTACAGTTTTCGAGAAAATGGAATTTTTGTATAGCTCTTCGAGGTAGTCAGGAATTCCAATGCAACCCCTGTAAAAATTTGAAAATTTTTTTTTTCATCCCCGATTTGAAAACTGTTTATGTAGAATTAAGCTCGCACCTTTCCTGAATTCAAATCTGCTTTTGGGGTTGAGCTGCGACTTATAGTTTTCGAGAAAATGGAATTTTTGTATAGCTCTTCGAGGTAGTCAGGAATTCCAATGCAACCCCTGTAAAAATTTGAAAATTTTTTTTTCATCCCCAATTTGAAAACTGCTTATGTAGAATTAAGCTCGCACCTTTTCTGAATTTAAATCTGCTTTTGGAGTTGAGCTGCGACTTATAGTTTTCGAGAAAATGGAATTTTTCTATCGCTCTTCGAGGTAGTCAGGAATTCCAATGCAACCCCTGTAAAACTTTGAAAATTTTTTTTTCATCCCCGATTTGAAAACTGTTTATGTAGAATTAAGCTCGCACCCTTCCTGAATTCAAATCTGCTTTTGGGGTTGAGCTGCGACTTACAGTTTTCGAGAAAATGGAATTTTTGTATAGCTCTTCGAGGTAGTCAGGAATTCCAATGCAACCCCTGTAAAAATTTGAAAATTTTTTTTTCATCCCCGATCTGAAAACTGTTTATGTAGGATTTTTGTAATTGTAAAATTTTTTTTTCATCCCCGATTTGAAAACTGCTTATGTAGAATTAAGCTCGCACCTTTTCTGAATTTAAATCTGCTTTTGGAGTTGAGCTGCGACTTATAGTTTTCGAGAAAATGGAATTTTTCTATCGCTCTTCGAGGTAGTCAGGAATTCCAATGCAACCCCTGTAAAAATTTGAAAATTTTTTTTTCATCCCCGATTTGAAAACTGTTTATGTAGAATTAAGCTCGCACCCTTCCTGAATTCAAATCTGCTTTTGGGGTTGAGCTGCGACTTACAGTTTTCGAGAAAATGGAATTTTTGTATAGCTCTTCGAGGTAGTCAGGAATTCCAATGCAACCCCTGTAAAAATTTGAAAATTTTTTTTTCATCCCCGATCTGAAAACTGTTTATGTAGGATTTTTGTAATTGTAAAATTTTTTTTTCATCCCCGATTTGAAAACTGCTTATGTAGAATTAAGCTCGCACCTTTTCTGAATTTAAATCTGCTTTTGGAGTTGAGCTGCGACTTATAGTTTTCGAGAAAATGGAATTTTTCTATCGCTCTTCGAGGTAGTCAGGAATTCCAATGCAACCCCTGTAAAAATTTGAAAATTTTTTTTTCATCCCCGATTTGAAAACTGTTTATGTAGAATTAAGCTCGCACCCTTCCTGAATTCAAATCTGCTTTTGGGGTTGAGCTGCGACTTACAGTTTTCGAGAAAATGGAATTTTTGTATAGCTCTTCGAGGTAGTCAGGAATTCCAATGCAACCCCTGTAAAAATTTGAAAATTTTTTTTTCATCCCCGATTTGAAAACTGTTTATGTAGAATTAAGCTCGCACCTTTCCTGAATTCAAATCTGCTTTTGGGGTTGAGCTGCGACTTATAGTTTTCGAGAAAATGGAATTTTTGTATAGCTCTTCGAGGTAGTCAGGAATTCCAATGCAACCCCTGTAAAAATTTGAAAATTTTTTTTTCATCCCCGATTTGAAAACTGTTAATGTAGAATTAAGCTCGCACCTTTCCTGAATTCAAATCCGCTTTTGGGGTTGAGCTGCGACTTATAGTTTTCGAGAAAATGGAATTTTTGTATAGCTCTTCGAGGTAGTCAGGAATTCCAATGCAACCCCTGTAAAAATTTGAAATTTTTTTTTTCATCCCCGATTTGAAAACTGTTTATGTAGAATTAAGCTCGCACCTTTCCTGAATTCAAATCTGCTTTTGGGGTTGAGCTGCGACTTATAGTTTTCGAGAAAATGGAATTTTTGTGTAGCTCTTCGAGGTAGTCAGGAACTCCAATGCAACCCCTGTAAAAATTTGAAAATTTTTTTTTCATCCCCGATTTGAAAACTGCTTATGTAGAATTAAGCTCGCACCTTTTCTGAATTTAAATCTGCTTTTGGAGTTGAGCTGCGACTTATAGTTTTCGAGAAAATGGAATTTTTCTATCGCTCTTCGAGGTAGTCAGGAATTCCAATGCAACCCCTGTAAAAATTTGAAAATTTTTTTTTCATCCCCGATTTGAAAACTGTTTATGTAGAATTAAGCTCGCACCCTTCCTGAATTCAAATCTGCTTTTGGGGTTGAGCTGCGACTTACAGTTTTCGAGAAAATGGAATTTTTGTATAGCTCTTCGAGGTAGTCAGGAATTCCAATGCAACCCCTGTAAAAATTTGAAAATTTTTTTTTCATCCCCGATTTGAAAACTGTTTATGTAGAATTAAGCTCGCACCTTTCCTGAACTCAAATCTGCTTTTGGGGTTGAGCTGCGACTTATAGTTTTCGAGAAAATGGAATTTTTGTATAGCTCTTCGAGGTAGTCAGGAATTCCAATGCAACCCCTGTAAAAATTTGAAAATTTTATTTTCATCCCCAATTTGAAAACTGCTTATGTAGAATTAAGCTCGCACCTTTTCTGAATTTAAATCTGCTTTTGGAGTTGAGCTGCGACTTATAGTTTTCGAGAAAATGGAATTTTTCTATCGCTCTTCGAGGTAGTCAGGAATTCCAATGCAACCCCTGTAAAACTTTGAAAATTTTTTTTTCATCCCCGATTTGAAAACTGTTTATGTAGAATTAAGCTCGCACCCTTCCTGAATTCAAATCTGCTTTTGGGGTTGAGCTGCGACTTACAGTTTTCGAGAAAATGGAATTTTTGTATAGCTCTTCGAGGTAGTCAGGAATTCCAATGCAACCCCTGTAAAAATTTGAAAATTTTTTTTTCATCCCCGATCTGAAAACTGTTTATGTAGGATTTTTGTAATTGTAAAATTTTTTTTTCATCCCCGATTTGAAAACTGCTTATGTAGAATTAAGCTCGCACCTTTTCTGAATTTAAATCTGCTTTTGGAGTTGAGCTGCGACTTATAGTTTTCGAGAAAATGGAATTTTTCTATCGCTCTTCGAGGTAGTCAGGAATTCCAATGCAACCCCTGTAAAAATTTGAAAATTTTTTTTTCATCCCCGATTTGAAAACTGTTTATGTAGAATTAAGCTCGCACCCTTCCTGAATTCAAATCTGCTTTTGGGGTTGAGCTGCGACTTACAGTTTTCGAGAAAATGGAATTTTTGTATAGCTCTTCGAGGTAGTCAGGAATTCCAATGCAACCCCTGTAAAAATTTGAAAATTTTTTTTTCATCCCCGATCTGAAAACTGTTTATGTAGGATTTTTGTAATTGTAAAATTTTTTTTTCATCCCCGATTTGAAAACTGCTTATGTAGAATTAAGCTCGCACCTTTTCTGAATTTAAATCTGCTTTTGGAGTTGAGCTGCGACTTATAGTTTTCGAGAAAATGGAATTTTTCTATCGCTCTTCGAGGTAGTCAGGAATTCCAATGCAACCCCTGTAAAAATTTGAAAATTTTTTTTTCATCCCCGATTTGAAAACTGTTTATGTAGAATTAAGCTCGCACCCTTCCTGAATTCAAATCTGCTTTTGGGGTTGAGCTGCGACTTACAGTTTTCGAGAAAATGGAATTTTTGTATAGCTCTTCGAGGTAGTCAGGAATTCCAATGCAACCCCTGTAAAAATTTGAAAATTTTTTTTTCATCCCCGATTTGAAAACTGTTTATGTAGAATTAAGCTCGCACCTTTCCTGAATTCAAATCTGCTTTTGGGGTTGAGCTGCGACTTATAGTTTTCGAGAAAATGGAATTTTTGTATAGCTCTTCGAGGTAGTCAGGAATTCCAATGCAACCCCTGTAAAAATTTGAAAATTTTTTTTTCATCCCCGATTTGAAAACTGTTAATGTAGAATTAAGCTCGCACCTTTCCTGAATTCAAATCCGCTTTTGGGGTTGAGCTGCGACTTATAGTTTTCGAGAAAATGGAATTTTTGTATAGCTCTTCGAGGTAGTCAGGAATTCCAATGCAACCCCTGTAAAAATTTGAAAATTTTTTTTTCATCCCCGATTTGAAAACTGTTTATGTAGAATTAAGCTCGCACCCTTCCTGAATTCAAATCTGCTTTTGGGGTTGAGCTGCGACTTACAGTTTTCGAGAAAATGGAATTTTTGTATAGCTCTTCGAGGTAGTCAGGAATTCCAATGCAACCCCTGTAAAAATTTGAAAATTTTTTTTTCATCCCCGATTTGAAAACTGTTTATGTAGAATTAAGCTCGCACCTTTCCTGAACTCAAATCTGCTTTTGGGGTTGAGCTGCGACTTATAGTTTTCGAGAAAATGGAATTTTTGTATAGCTCTTCGAGGTAGTCAGGAATTCCAGTGCAACCCCTGTAAAAATTTGAAAATTTTATTTTCATCCCCAATTTGAAAACTGCTTATGTAGAATTAAGCTCGCACCTTTTCTGAATTTAAATCTGCTTTTGGAGTTGAGCTGCGACTTATAGTTTTCGAGAAAATGGAATTTTTCTATCGCTCTTCGAGGTAGTCAGGAATTCCAATGCAACCCCTGTAAAACTTTGAAAATTTTTTTTTCATCCCCGATTTGAAAACTGTTTATGTAGAATTAAGCTCGCACCCTTCCTGAATTCAAATCTGCTTTTGGGGTTGAGCTGCGACTTACAGTTTTCGAGAAAATGGAATTTTTGTATAGCTCTTCGAGGTAGTCAGGAATTCCAATGCAACCCCTGTAAAAATTTGAAAATTTTTTTTTCATCCCCGATCTGAAAACTGTTTATGTAGGATTTTTGTAATTGTAAAATTTTTTTTTCATCCCCGATTTGAAAACTGCTTATGTAGAATTAAGCTCGCACCTTTTCTGAATTTAAATCTGCTTTTGGAGTTGAGCTGCGACTTATAGTTTTCGAGAAAATGGAATTTTTCTATCGCTCTTCGAGGTAGTCAGGAATTCCAATGCAACCCCTGTAAAAATTTGAAAATTTTTTTTTCATCCCCGATTTGAAAACTGTTTATGTAGAATTAAGCTCGCACCCTTCCTGAATTCAAATCTGCTTTTGGGGTTGAGCTGCGACTTACAGTTTTCGAGAAAATGGAATTTTTGTATAGCTCTTCGAGGTAGTCAGGAATTCCAATGCAACCCCTGTAAAAATTTGAAAATTTTTTTTTCATCCCCGATTTGAAAACTGTTTATGTAGAATTAAGCTCGCACCTTTCCTGAACTCAAATCTGCTTTTGGGGTTGAGCTGCGACTTATAGTTTTCGAGAAAATGGAATTTTTGTATAGCTCTTCGAGGTAGTCAGGAATTCCAATGCAACCCCTGTAAAAATTTGAAAATTTTATTTCCATCCCCAATTTGAAAACTGCTTATGTAGAATTAAGCTCGCACCTTTTCTGAATTTAAATCTGCTTTTGGAGTTGAGCTGCGACTTATAGTTTTCGAGAAAATGGAATTTTTCTATCGCTCTTCGAGGTAGTCAGGAATTCCAATGCAACCCCTGTAAAACTTTGAAAATTTTTTTTTCATCCCCGATTTGAAAACTGTTTATGTAGAATTAAGCTCGCACCTTTCCTGAATTCAAATCTGCTTTTGGGGTTGAGCTGCGACTTATAGTTTTCGAGAAAATGGAATTTTTGTATAGCTCTTCGAGGTAGTCAGGAATTCCAATGCAACCCCTGTAAAAATTTGAAAATTTTATTTCCATCCCCAATTTGAAAACTGCTTATGTAGAATTAAGCTCGCACCTTTTCTGAATTTAAATCTGCTTTTGGAGTTGAGCTGCGACTTATAGTTTTCGAGAAAATGGAATTTTTCTATCGCTCTTCGAGGTAGTCAGGAATTCCAATGCAACCCCTGTAAAACTTTGAAAATTTTTTTTTCATCCCCGATTTGAAAACTGTTTATGTAGAATTAAGCTCGCACCTTTCCTGAATTCAAATCTGCTTTTGGGGTTGAGCTGCGACTTATAGTTTTCGAGAAAATGGAATTTTTGTATAGCTCTTCGAGGTAGTCAGGAATTCCAATGCAACCCCTGTAAAAATTTGAAAATTTTTTTTTCATCCCCGATTTGAAAACTGTTAATGTAGAATTAAGCTCGCACCTTTCCTGAATTCAAATCCGCTTTTGGGGTTGAGCTGCGACTTATAGTTTTCGAGAAAATGGAATTTTTGTATAGCTCTTCGAGGTAGTCAGGAATTCCAATGCAACCCCTGTAAAAATTTGAAATTTTTTTTTTCATCCCCGATTTGAAAACTGTTTATGTAGAATTAAGCTCGCACCTTTCCTGAATTCAAATCTGCTTTTGGGGTTGAGCTGCGACTTATAGTTTTCGAGAAAATGGAATTTTTGTATAGCTCTTCGAGGTAGTCAGGAATTCCAATGCAACCCCTGTAAAAATTTGAAAATTTTTTTTTCATCCCCGATTTGAAAACTGCTTATGTAGAATTAAGCTCGCACCTTTTCTGAATTTAAATCTGCTTTTGGAGTTGAGCTGCGACTTATAGTTTTCGAGAAAATGGAATTTTTCTATCGCTCTTCGAGGTAGTCAGGAATTCCAATGCAACCCCTGTAAAAATTTGAAAATTTTTTTTTCATCCCCGATTTGAAAACTGTTTATGTAGAATTAAGCATGCACCCTTCCTGAATTCAAATCTGCTTTTGGGGTTGAGCTGCGACTTACAGTTTTCGAGAAAATGGAATTTTTGTATAGCTCTTCGAGGTAGTCAGGAATTCCAATGCAACCCCTGTAAAAATTTGAAAATTTTTTTTTCATCCCCGATTTGAAAACTGTTTATGTAGAATTAAGCTCGCACCTTTCCTGAACTCAAATCTGCTTTTGGGGTTGAGCTGCGACTTATAGTTTTCGAGAAAATGGAATTTTTGTATAGCTCTTCGAGGTAGTCAGGAATTCCAATGCAACCCCTGTAAAAATTTGAAAATTTTATTTTCATCCCCAATTTGAAAACTGCTTATGTAGAATTAAGCTCGCACCTTTTCTGAATTTAAATCTGCTTTTGGAGTTGAGCTGCGACTTATAGTTTTCGAGAAAATGGAATTTTTCTATCGCTCTTCGAGGTAGTCAGGAATTCCAATGCAACCCCTGTAAAACTTTGAAAATTTTTTTTTCATCCCCGATTTGAAAACTGTTTATGTAGAATTAAGCTCGCACCCTTCCTGAATTCAAATCTGCTTTTGGGGTTGAGCTGCGACTTACAGTTTTCGAGAAAATGGAATTTTTGTATAGCTCTTCGAGGTAGTCAGGAATTCCAATGCAACCCCTGTAAAAATTTGAAAATTTTTTTTTCATCCCCGATCTGAAAACTGTTTATGTAGGATTTTTGTAATTGTAAAATTTTTTTTTCATCCCCGATTTGAAAACTGCTTATGTAGAATTAAGCTCGCACCTTTTCTGAATTTAAATCTGCTTTTGGAGTTGAGCTGCGACTTATAGTTTTCGAGAAAATGGAATTTTTCTATCGCTCTTCGAGGTAGTCAGGAATTCCAATGCAACCCCTGTAAAAATTTGAAAATTTTTTTTTCATCCCCGATTTGAAAACTGTTTATGTAGAATTAAGCTCGCACCTTTCCTGAACTCAAATCTGCTTTTGGGGTTGAGCTGCGACTTATAGTTTTCGAGAAAATGGAATTTTTGTATAGCTCTTCGAGGTAGTCAGGAATTCCAATGCAACCCCTGTAAAAATTTGAAAATTTTATTTCCATCCCCAATTTGAAAACTGCTTATGTAGAATTGAGCTCGCACCTTTTCTGAATTTAAATCTGCTTTTGGAGTTGAGCTGCGACTTATAGTTTTCGAGAAAATGGAATTTTTCTATCGCTCTTCGAGGTAGTCAGGAATTCCAATGCAACCCCTTGTAAAACTTTGAAAATTTTTTTTTCATCCCCGATTTGAAAACTGTTTATGTAGAATTAAGCTCGCACCCTTCCTGAATTCAAATCTGCTTTTGGGGTTGAGCTGCGACTTACAGTTTTCGAGAAAATGGAATTTTTGTATAGCTCTTCGAGGTAGTCAGGAATTCCAATGCAACCCCTGTAAAAATTTGAAAATTTTTTTTTCATCCCCGATTTGAAAACTGTTTATGTAGAATTAAGCTCGCACCCTTCCTGAATTCAAATCTGCTTTTGGGGTTGAGCTGCGACTTACAGTTTTCGAGAAAATGGAATTTTTGTATAGCTCTTCGAGGTAGTCAGGAATTCCAATGCAACCCCTGTAAAAATTTGAAAATTTTTTTTTCATCCCCGATTTGAAAACTGTTTATGTAGAATTAAGCTCGCACCTTTCCTGAATTCAAATCTGCTTTTGGGGTTGAGCTGCGACTTATAGTTTTCGAGAAAATGGAATTTTTGTATAGCTCTTCGAGGTAGTCAGGAATTCCAATGCAACCCCTGTAAAAATTTTAAAATTTTTTTTTCATCCCCGATTTGAAAACTGTTAATGTAGAATTAAGCTCGCACCTTTCCTGAATTCAAATCCGCTTTTGGGGTTGAGCTGCGACTTATAGTTTTCGAGAAAATGGAATTTTTGTATAGCTCTTCGAGGTAGTCAGGAATTCCAATGCAACCCCTGTAAAAATTTGAAATTTTTTTTTTCATCGCCGATTTGAAAACTGTTTATGTAGAATTAAGCTCGCACCTTTCCTGAATTCAAATCTGCTTTTGGGGTTGAGCTGCGACTTATAGTTTTCGAGAAAATGGAATTTTTGTATAGCTCTTCGAGGTAGTCAGGAATTCCAATGCAACCCCTGTAAAAATTTGAAAATTTTTTTTTCATCCCCGATTTGAAAACTGTTAATGTAGAATTAAGCTCGCACCTTTCCTGAATTCAAATCCGCTTTTGGGGTTGAGCTGCGACTTATAGTTTTCGAGAAAATGGAATTTTTGTATAGCTCTTCGAGGTAGTCAGGAATTCCAATGCAACCCCTGTAAAAATTTGAAATTTTTTTTTTCATCCCCGATTTGAAAACTGTTTATGTAGAATTAAGCTCGCACCTTTCCTGAATTCAAATCTGCTTTTGGGGTTGAGCTGCGACTTATAGTTTTCGAGAAAATGGAATTTTTGTATAGCTCTTCGAGGTAGTCAGGAATTCCAATGCAACCCCTGTAAAAATTTGAAAATTTTTTTTTCATCCCCGATTTGAAAACTGCTTATGTAGAATTAAGCTCGCACCTTTTCTGAATTTAAATCTGCTTTTGGAGTTGAGCTGCGACTTATAGTTTTCGAGAAAATGGAATTTTTCTATCGCTCTTCGAGGTAGTCAGGAATTCCAATGCAACCCCTGTAAAAATTTGAAAATTTTTTTTTCATCCCCGATTTGAAAACTGTTTATGTAGAATTAAGCTCGCACCTTTCCTGAACTCAAATCTGCTTTTGGGGTTGAGCTGCGACTTATAGTTTTCGAGAAAATGGAATTTTTGTATAGCTCTTCGAGGTAGTCAGGAATTCCAATGCAACCCCTGTAAAAATTTGAAAATTTTATTTTCATCCCCAATTTGAAAACTGCTTATGTAGAATTAAGCTCGCACCTTTTCTGAATTTAAATCTGCTTTTGGAGTTGAGCTGCGACTTATAGTTTTCGAGAAAATGGAATTTTTCTATCGCTCTTCGAGGTAGTCAGGAATTCCAATGCAACCCCTGTAAAAATTTGAAAATTTTTTTTTCATCCCCGATTTGAAAACTGTTTATGTAGAATTAAGCTCGCACCTTTCCTGAACTCAAATCTGCTTTTGGGGTTGAGCTGCGACTTATAGTTTTCGAGAAAATGGAATTTTTGTATAGCTCTTCGAGGTAGTCAGGAATTCCAATGCAACCCCTGTAAAAATTTGAAAATTTTTTTTTCATCCCCGATTTGAAAACTGTTAATGTAGAATTAAGCTCGCACCTTTCCTGAATTCAAATCCGCTTTTGGGGTTGAGCTGCGACTTATAGTTTTCGAGAAAATGGAATTTTTGTATAGCTCTTCGAGGTAGTCAGGAATTCCAATGCAACCCCTGTAAAAATTTGAAATTTTTTTTTTCATCCCCGATTTGAAAACTGTTTATGTAGAATTAAGCTCGCACCTTTCCTGAATTCAAATCTGCTTTTGGGGTTGAGCTGCGACTTATAGTTTTCGAGAAAATGGAATTTTTGTATAGCTCTTCGAGGTAGTCAGGAATTCCAATGCAACCCCTGTAAAAATTTGAAAATTTTTTTTTCATCCCCGATTTGAAAACTGCTTATGTAGAATTAAGCTCGCACCTTTTCTGAATTTAAATCTGCTTTTGGAGTTGAGCTGCGACTTATAGTTTTCGAGAAAATGGAATTTTTCTATCGCTCTTCGAGGTAGTCAGGAATTCCAATGCAACCCCTGTAAAAATTTGAAAATTTTTTTTTCATCCCCGATTTGAAAACTGTTTATGTAGAATTAAGCTCGCACCTTTCCTGAACTCAAATCTGCTTTTGGGGTTGAGCTGCGACTTATAGTTTTCGAGAAAATGGAATTTTTGTATAGCTCTTCGAGGTAGTCAGGAATTCCAATGCAACCCCTGTAAAAATTTGAAAATTTTATTTTCATCCCCAATTTGAAAACTGCTTATGTAGAATTAAGCTCGCACCTTTTCTGAATTTAAATCTGCTTTTGGAGTTGAGCTGCGACTTATAGTTTTCGAGAAAATGGAATTTTTCTATCGCTCTTCGAGGTAGTCAGGAATTCCAATGCAACCCCTGTAAAACTTTGAAAATTTTTTTTTCATCCCCGATTTGAAAACTGTTTATGTAGAATTAAGCTCGCACCCTTCCTGAATTCAAATCTGCTTTTGGGGTTGAGCTGCGACTTACAGTTTTCGAGAAAATGGAATTTTTGTATAGCTCTTCGAGGTAGTCAGGAATTCCAATGCAACCCCTGTAAAAATTTGAAAATTTTTTTTTCATCCCCGATCTGAAAACTGTTTATGTAGGATTTTTGTAATTGTAAAATTTTTTTTTCATCCCCGATTTGAAAACTGCTTATGTAGAATTAAGCTCGCACCTTTTCTGAATTTAAATCTGCTTTTGGAGTTGAGCTGCGACTTATAGTTTTCGAGAAAATGGAATTTTTCTATCGCTCTTCGAGGTAGTCAGGAATTCCAATGCAACCCCTGTAAAAATTTGAAAATTTTTTTTTCATCCCCGATTTGAAAACTGTTTATGTAGAATTAAGCTCGCACCCTTCCTGAATTCAAATCTGCTTTTGGGGTTGAGCTGCGACTTACAGTTTTCGAGAAAATGGAATTTTTGTATAGCTCTTCGAGGTAGTCAGGAATTCCAATGCAACCCCTGTAAAAATTTGTAAATTTTTTTTTCATCCCCGATTTGAAAACTGTTTATGTAGAATTAAGCTCGCACCTTTCCTGAACTCAAATCTGCTTTTGGGGTTGAGCTGCGACTTATAGTTTTCGAGAAAATGGAATTTTTGTATAGCTCTTCGAGGTAGTCAGGAATTCCAATGCAACCCCTGTAAAAATTTGAAAATTTTATTTCCATCCCCAATTTGAAAACTGCTTATGTAGAATTGAGCTCGCACCTTTTCTGAATTTAAATCTGCTTTTGGAGTTGAGCTGCGACTTATAGTTTTCGAGAAAATGGAATTTTTCTATCGCTCTTCGAGGTAGTCAGGAATTCCAATGCAACCCCTGTAAAACTTTGAAAATTTTTTTTTCATCCCCGATTTGAAAACTGTTTATGTAGAATTAAGCTCGCACCCTTCCTGAATTCAAATCTGCTTTTGGGGTTGAGCTGCGACTTACAGTTTTCGAGAAAATGGAATTTTTGTATAGCTCTTCGAGGTAGTCAGGAATTCCAATGCAACCCCTGTAAAAATTTGAAAATTTTTTTTTCATCCCCGATTTGAAAACTGTTTATGTAGAATTAAGCTCGCACCCTTCCTGAATTCAAATCTGCTTTTGGGGTTGAGCTGCGACTTACAGTTTTCGAGAAAATGGAATTTTTGTATAGCTCTTCGAGGTAGTCAGGAATTCCAATGCAACCCCTGTAAAAATTTGAAAATTTTTTTTTCATCCCCGATTTGAAAACTGTTTATGTAGAATTAAGCTCGCACCTTTCCTGAATTCAAATCTGCTTTTGGGGTTGAGCTGCGACTTATAGTTTTCGAGAAAATGGAATTTTTGTATAGCTCTTCGAGGTAGTCAGGAATTCCAATGCAACCCCTGTAAAAATTTGAAAATTTTTTTTTCATCCCCGATTTGAAAACTGTTAATGTAGAATTAAGCTCGCACCTTTCCTGAATTCAAATCCGCTTTTGGGGTTGAGCTGCGACTTATAGTTTTCGAGAAAATGGAATTTTTGTATAGCTCTTCGAGGTAGTCAGGAATTCCAATGCAACCCCTGTAAAAATTTGAAATTTTTTTTTTCATCCCCGATTTGAAAACTGTTTATGTAGAATTAAGCTCGCACCTTTCCTGAATTCAAATCTGCTTTTGGGGTTGAGCTGCGACTTATAGTTTTCGAGAAAATGGAATTTTTGTATAGCTCTTCGAGGTAGTCAGGAATTCCAATGCAACCCCTGTAAAAATTTGAAAATTTTTTTTTCATCCCCGATTTGAAAACTGCTTATGTAGAATTAAGCTCGCACCTTTTCTGAATTTAAATCTGCTTTTGGAGTTGAGCTGCGACTTATAGTTTTCGAGAAAATGGAATTTTTCTATCGCTCTTCGAGGTAGTCAGGAATTCCAATGCAACCCCTGTAAAAATTTGAAAATTTTTTTTTCATCCCCGATTTGAAAACTGTTTATGTAGAATTAAGCTCGCACCCTTCCTGAATTCAAATCTGCTTTTGGGGTTGAGCTGCGACTTACAGTTTTCGAGAAAATGGAATTTTTGTATAGCTCTTCGAGGTAGTCAGGAATTCCAATGCAACCCCTGTAAAAATTTGAAAATTTTTTTTTCATCCCCGATTTGAAAACTGTTTATGTAGAATTAAGCTCGCACCTTTCCTGAACTCAAATCTGCTTTTGGGGTTGAGCTGCGACTTATAGTTTTCGAGAAAATGGAATTTTTGTATAGCTCTTCGAGGTAGTCAGGAATTCCAATGCAACCCCTGTAAATATTTGAAAATTTTATTTTCATCCCCAATTTGAAAACTGCTTATGTAGAATTAAGCTCGCACCTTTTCTGAATTTAAATCTGCTTTTGGAGTTGAGCTGCGACTTATAGTTTTCGAGAAAATTGAATTTTTCTATCGCTCTTCGAGGTAGTCAGGAACTCCAATGCAACCCCTGTAAAACTTTGAAAATTTTTTTTTCATCCCCGATTTGAAAACTGTTTATGTAGAATTAAGCTCGCACCCTTCCTGAATTCAAATCTGCTTTTGGGGTTGAGCTGCGACTTACAGTTTTCGAGAAAATGGAATTTTTGTATAGCTCTTCGAGGTAGTCAGGAATTCCAATGCAACCCCTGTAAAAATTTGAAAATTTTTTTTTCATCCCCGATCTGAAAACTGTTTATGTAGGATTTTTGTAATTGTAAAATTTTTTTTTCATCCCCGATTTGAAAACTGCTTATGTAGAATTAAGCTCGCACCTTTTCTGAATTTAAATCTGCTTTTGGAGTTGAGCTGCGACTTATAGTTTTCGAGAAAATGGAATTTTTCTATCGCTCTTCGAGGTAGTCAGGAATTCCAATGCAACCCCTGTAAAAATTTGAAAATTTTTTTTTCATCCCCGATTTGAAAACTGTTTATGTAGAATTAAGCTCGCACCCTTCCTGAATTCAAATCTGCTTTTGGGGTTGAGCTGCGACTTACAGTTTTCGAGAAAATGGAATTTTTGTATAGCTCTTCGAGGTAGTCAGGAATTCCAATGCAACCCCTGTAAAAATTTGAAAATTTTTTTTTCATCCCCGATTTGAAAACTGTTTATGTAGAATTAAGCTCGCACCTTTCCTGAACTCAAATCTGCTTTTGGGGTTGAGCTGCGACTTATAGTTTTCGAGAAAATGGAATTTTTGTATAGCTCTTCGAGGTAGTCAGGAATTCCAATGCAACCCCTGTAAAAATTTGAAAATTTTATTTCCATCCCCAATTTGAAAACTGCTTATGTAGAATTAAGCTCGCACCTTTTCTGAATTTAAATCTGCTTTTGGAGTTGAGCTGCGACTTATAGTTTTCGAGAAAATGGAATTTTTCTATCGCTCTTCGAGGTAGTCAGGAATTCCAATGCAACCCCTGTAAAACTTTGAAAATTTTTTTTTCATCCCCGATTTGAAAACTGTTTATGTAGAATTAAGCTCGCACCCTTCCTGAATTCAAATCTGCTTTTGGGGTTGAGCTGCGACTTACAGTTTTCGAGAAAATGGAATTTTTGTATAGCTCTTCGAGGTAGTCAGGAATTCCAATGCAACCCCTGTAAAAATTTGAAAATTTTTTTTTCATCCCCGATTTGAAAACTGTTTATGTAGAATTAAGCTCGCACCCTTCCTGAATTCAAATCTGCTTTTGGGGTTGAGCTGCGACTTACAGTTTTCGAGAAAATGGAATTTTTGTATAGCTCTTCGAGGTAGTCAGGAATTCCAATGCAACCCCTGTAAAAATTTGAAAATTTTTTTTTCATCCCCGATTTGAAAACTGTTTATGTAGAATTAAGCTCGCACCTTTCCTGAATTCAAATCTGCTTTTGGGGTTGAGCTGCGACTTATAGTTTTCGAGAAAATGGAATTTTTGTATAGCTCTTCGAGGTAGTCAGGAATTCCAATGCAACCCCTGTAAAAATTTGAAAATTTTTTTTTCATCCCCGATTTGAAAACTGTTAATGTAGAATTAAGCTCGCACCTTTCCTGAATTCAAATCCGCTTTTGGGGTTGAGCTGCGACTTATAGTTTTCGAGAAAATGGAATTTTTGTATAGCTCTTCGAGGTAGTCAGGAATTCCAATGCAACCCCTGTAAAAATTTGAAATTTTTTTTTTCATCCCCGATTTGAAAACTGTTTATGTAGAATTAAGCTCGCACCTTTCCTGAATTCAAATCTGCTTTTGGGGTTGAGCTGCGACTTATAGTTTTCGAGAAAATGGAATTTTTGTATAGCTCTTCGAGGTAGTCAGGAATTCCAATGCAACCCCTGTAAAAATTTGAAAATTTTTTTTTCATCCCCGATTTGAAAACTGTTTATGTAGAATTAAGCTCGCACCCTTCCTGAATTCAAATCTGCTTTTGGGGTTGAGCTGCGACTTATAGTTTTCGAGAAAATGGAATTTTTCTATCGCTCTTCGAGGTAGTCAGGAATTCCAATGCAACCCCTGTAAAAATTTGAAAACTTTTTTTTCATCCTCGATTTGAAAACTGTTAATGTAGAATTAAGCTCGCACCTTTCCTGAATTCAAATCTGCTTTTGGAGTTGAGCTGCGACTTGTAGTTTTCGAGAAAATGGAATTTTTGTATAGCTCTTCGAGGTAGTCAGGAATTCCAATGCAACCCCTGTAAAAATTTGAAATTTTTTTTTTTCATCCCCGATTTGAAAACTGTTAATGTAGAACTAAGCTCGCACCTTTTCTGAATTCAAATCTGCTTTTGGGGTTGAGCTGCGACTTATAGTTTTCGAGAAAATGGAATTTTTCTATCGCTCTTCGAGGTAGTCAGGAATTCCAATGCAACCCCTGTAAAACTTTGAAAATTTTTTTTTCATCCCCGATTTGAAAACTGTTTATGTAGAATTAAGCTCGCACCCTTCCTGAATTCAAATCTGCTTTTGGGGTTGAGCTGCGACTTACAGTTTTCGAGAAAATGGAATTTTTGTATAGCTCTTCGAGGTAGTCAGGAATTCCAATGCAACCCCTGTAAAAATTTGAAAATTTTTTTTTCATCCCCGATTTGAAAACTGTTTATGTAGAATTAAGCTCGCACCCTTCCTGAATTCAAATCTGCTTTTGGGGTTGAGCTGCGACTTACAGTTTTCGAGAAAATGGAATTTTTGTATAGCTCTTCGAGGTAGTCAGGAATTCCAATGCAACCCCTGTAAAAATTTGAAAATTTTTTTTTCATCCCCGATTTGAAAACTGTTTATGTAGAATTAAGCTCGCACCTTTCCTGAATTCAAATCTGCTTTTGGGGTTGAGCTGCGACTTATAGTTTTCGAGAAAATGGAATTTTTGTATAGCTCTTCGAGGTAGTCAGGAATTCCAATGCAACCCCTGTAAAAATTTGAAAATTTTTTTTTCATCCCCGATTTGAAAACTGTTAATGTAGAATTAAGCTCGCACCTTTCCTGAATTCAAATCCGCTTTTGGGGTTGAGCTGCGACTTATAGTTTTCGAGAAAATGGAATTTTTGTATAGCTCTTCGAGGTAGTCAGGAATTCCAATGCAACCCCTGTAAAAATTTGAAATTTTTTTTTTCATCCCCGATTTGAAAACTGTTTATGTAGAATTAAGCTCGCACCTTTCCTGAATTCAAATCTGCTTTTGGGGTTGAGCTGCGACTTATAGTTTTCGAGAAAATGGAATTTTTGTATAGCTCTTCGAGGTAGTCAGGAATTCCAATGCAACCCCTGTAAAAATTTGAAAATTTTTTTTTCATCCCCGATTTGAAAACTGTTTATGTAGAATTAAGCTCGCACCCTTCCTGAATTCAAATCTGCTTTTGGGGTTGAGCTGCGACTTATAGTTTTCGAGAAAATGGAATTTTTCTATCGCTCTTCGAGGTAGTCAGGAATTCCAATGCAACCCCTGTAAAAATTTGAAAACTTTTTTTTCATCCTCGATTTGAAAACTGTTAATGTAGAATTAAGCTCGCACCTTTCCTGAATTCAAATCTGCTTTTGGAGTTGAGCTGCGACTTGTAGTTTTCGAGAAAATGGAATTTTTGTATAGCTCTTCGAGGTAGTCAGGAATTCCAATGCAACCCCTGTAAAAATTTGAAATTTTTTTTTTTTCATCCCCGATTTGAAAACTGTTAATGTAGAACTAAGCTCGCACCTTTCCTGAATTCAAATCTGCTTTTGGGGTTGAGCTGCGACTTATAGTTTTCGAGAAAATGGAATTTTTGTATAGCTCTTCGAGGTAGTCAGGAATTCCAATGCAACCCCTGTAAAAATTTGAAAATTTTTTTTCATCCCCGATTTGAAAACTGTTAATGTAGAATTAAGCTCGCACCTTTCCTGAATTCAAATCCGCTTTTGGGGTTGAGCTGCGACTTATAGTTTTCGAGAAAATGGAATTTTTGTATAGCTCTTCGAGGTAGTCAGGAATTCCAATGCAACCCCTGTAAAAATTTGAAATTTTTTTTTTCATCCCCGATTTGAAAACTGTTTATGTAGAATTAAGCTCGCACCTTTCCTGAATTCAAATCTGCTTTTGGGGTTGAGCTGCGACTTATAGTTTTCGAGAAAATGGAATTTTTGTATAGCTCTTCGAGGTAGTCAGGAATTCCAATGCAACCCCTGTAAAAATTTGAAAATTTTTTTTTCATCCCCGATTTGAAAACTGTTTATGTAGAATTAAGCTCGCACCCTTCCTGAATTCAAATCTGCTTTTGGGGTTGAGCTGCGACTTACAGTTTTCTAGAAAATGGAATTTTTGTATAGCTCTTCGAGGTAGTCAGGAATTCCAATGCAACCCCTGTAAAAATTTGAAAATTTTTTTTTCATCCCCGATTTGAAAACTGTTTATGTAGAATTAAGCTCGCACCTTTCCTGAATTCAAATCTGCTTTTGGGGTTGAGCTGCGACTTATAGTTTTCGAGAAAATGGAATTTTTGTATAGCTCTTCGAGGTAGTCAGGAATTCCAATGCAACCCCTGTAAAAATTTTAAAATTTTTTTTTCATCCCCGATTTGAAAACTGTTTATGTAGAATTAAGCTCGCACCTTTTCTGAATTTAAATCTGCTTTTGGAGTTGAGCTGCGACTTATAGTTTTCGAGAAAATGGAATTTTTGTATAGCTCTTCGAGGTAGTCAGGAATTCCAATGCAACCCCTGTAAAAATTTGAAAATTTTTTTTTCATCCCCGATTTGAAAACTGTTTATGTAGAATTAAGCTCGCACCCTTCCTGAATTCAAATCTGCTTTTGGGGTTGAGCTGCGACTTACAGTTTTCGAGAAAATGGAATTTTTGTATAGCTCTTCGAGGTAGTCAGGAATTCCAATCCAACCCCTGTAAAAATTTGAAAATTTTTTTTTCATCCCCGATTTGAAAACTGTTTATGTAGAATTAAGCTCGCACCTTTCCTGAATTCAAATCTGCTTTTGGGGTTGAGCTGCGACTTATAGTTTTCGAGAAAATGGAATTTTTGTATAGCTCTTCGAGGTAGTCAGGAATTCCAATGCAACCCCTGTAAAAATTTTAAAATTTTTTTTTCATCCCCGATTTGAAAACTGTTTATGTAGAATTAAGCTCGCACCTTTTCTGAATTTAAATCTGCTTTTGGAGTTGAGCTGCGACTTATAGTTTTCGAGAAAATGGAATTTTTGTATAGCTCTTCGAGGTAGTCAGGAATTCCAATGCAACCCCTGTAAAAATTTGAAAATTTTTTTTTCATCCCCGATTTGAAAACTGTTTATGTAGAATTAAGCTCGCACCCTTCCTGAATTCAAATCTGCTTTTGGGGTTGAGCTGCGACTTACAGTTTTCGAGAAAATGGAATTTTTGTATAGCTCTTCGAGGTAGTCAGGAATTCCAATCCAACCCCTGTAAAAATTTGAAAATTTTTTTTTCATCCCCGATTTGAAAACTGTTTATGTAGAATTAAGCTCGCACCTTTCCTGAATTCAAATCTGCTTTTGGGGTTGAGCTGCGACTTATAGTTTTCGAGAAAATGGAATTTTTGTATAGCTCTTCGAGGTAGTCAGGAATTCCAATGCAACCCCTGTAAAAATTTGAAAATTTTTTTTTCATCCCCGATTTGAAAACTGTTTATGTAGAATTAAGCTCGCACCCTTCCTGAATTCAAATCTGCTTTTGGGGTTGAGCTGCGACTTACAGTTTTTTTAGTCAGGAATTATAATGCAACCCCTGTAAAAATTTGAAAATTTTTTTTTCATCCCCGATTTGAAAACTGTTTATGTAGAATTAAGCTCGCACCTTTCCTGAATTCAAATCTGCTTTTGGGGTTGAGCTGCGACTTATAGTTTTCGAGAAAATGGAATTTTTGTATAGCTCTTCGAGGTAGTCAGGAATTCCAATGCAACCCCTGTAAAAATTTGAAAATTTTTTTTTCATCCCCGATTTGAAAACTGTTTATGTAGAATTAAGCTCGCACCTTTCCTGAACTCAAATCTGCTTTTGGGGTTGAGCTGCGACTTATAGTTTTCGAGAAAATGGAATTTTTGTATAGCTCTTCGAGGTAGTCAGGAATTCCAATGCAACCCCTGTAAAAATTTGAAAATTTTTTTTTCATCCCCGATTTGAAAACTGTTTATGTAGAATTAAGCTCGCACCTTTCCTGAATTCAAATCTGCTTTTGGGGTTGAGCTGCGACTTATAGTTTTCGAGAAAATGGAATTTTTGTATAGCTCTTCGAGGTAGTCAGGAATTCCAATGCAACCCCTGTAAAAATTTGAAAATTTTTTTTTCATCCCCGATTTGAAAACTGTTTATGTAGAATTAAGCTCGCACCTTTCCTGAACTCAAATCTGCTTTTGGGGTTGAGCTGCGACTTATAGTTTTCGAGAAAATGGAATTTTTCTATCGCTCTTCGAGGTAGTCAGGAATTCCAATGCAACCCCTGTAAAAATTTGAAAACTTTTTTTTCATCCCCGATTTGAAAACTGTTAATGTAGAATTAAGCTCGCGCCTTTCCTCAATTCAAATCTGCTTTTGGGGTTGAGCTGCGACTTACAGTTTTCGAGAAAATGGAATTTTTGTATAGCTCTTCGAGGTAGTCAGGAATTCCAATGCAACCCCTGTAAAAATTTGAAAATTTTTTTTTCATCCCCGATTTGAAAACTGTTTATGTAGGATTTTTGTAATTGTAAAATTTTTTTTTCATCCCCGATTTGAAAACTGCTTATGTAGAATTAAGCTCGCACCTTTTCTGAATTTAAATCTGCTTTTGGAGTTGAGCTGCGACTTATAGTTTTCGAGAAAATGGAATTTTTCTATCGCTCTTCGAGGTAGTCAGGAATTCCAATGCAACCCCTGTAAAAATTTGAAAATTTTTTTTTCATCCCCGATTTGAAAACTGTTTATGTAGAATTAAGCTCGCACCCTTCCTGAATTCAAATCTGCTTTTGGGGTTGAGCTGCGACTTACAGTTTTCGAGAAAATGGAATTTTTGTATAGCTCTTCGAGGTAGTCAGGAATTCCAATGCAACCCCTGTAAAAATTTGAAAATTTTTTTTTCATCCCCGATTTGAAAACTGTTTATGTAGAATTAAGCTCGCACCTTTCCTGAATTCAAATCTGCTTTTGGGGTTGAGCTGCGACTTATAATTTTCGAGAAAATGGAATTTTTGTATAGCTCTTCGAGGTAGTCAGGAATTCGAATGCAACCCCTGTAAAAATTTGAAAATTTTTTTTTCATCCCCGATTTGAAAACTGTTTATGTAGAATTAAGCTCGCACCTTTCCTGAACTCAAATCTGCTTTTGGGGTTGAGCTGCGACTTATAGTTTTCGAGAAAATTGAATTTTTGTATAGCTCTTCGAGGTAGTCAGGAATTCCAATGCAACCCCTGTAAAAATTTGAAAATTTTATTTTCATCCCCAATTTGAAAACTGTTTATGTAGAATTAAGCTCGCACATTTCCTGAATTCAAATCTGCTTTTGGAGTTGAGCTGCGACTTGTAGTTTTCGAGAAAATGGAATTTTTGTATCGCTCTTCGAGGTAGTCAGGAATTCCAATGCAACCCCTGTAAGAATTTGAAAATTTTTTTTTCATCCCCGATTTGAAAACTGCTTATGTAGAATTAAGCTCGCACCTTTTCTGAATTTAAATCTGCTTTTGGAGTTGAGCTGCGACTTATAGTTTTCGAGAAAATGGAATTTTTGTATAGCTCTTCGAGGTAGTCAGGAATTCCAATGCAACCCCTGTAAAAATTTGAAAATTTTTTTTTCATCCCCGATTTGAAAACTGTTTATGTAGAATTAAGCTCGCACCCTTCCTGAATTCAAATCTGCTTTTGGGGTTGAGCTGCGACTTACAGTTTTCGAGAAAATGGAATTTTTGTATAGCTCTTCGAGGTAGTCAATAATTCCAATGCAACCCCTGTAAAAATTTGAAAATTTTTTTTTCATCCCCGATTTGAAAACTGTTTATGTAGAATTAAGCTCGCACCTTTCCTGAATTCAAATCTGCTTTTGGGGTTGAGCTGCGACTTATAGTTTTCGAGAAAATGGAATTTTTGTATAGCTCTTCGAGGTAGTCAGGAATTCCAATGCAACCCCTGTAAAAATTTGAAAATTAAGTTAAGTTAAATTAATTAAGCTCGCACCCTTCCTGAATTCAAATCTGCTTTTGGGGTTGAGCTGCGACTTATAGTTTTCGAGAAAATGGAATTTTTCTATCGCTCTTCGAGGTAGTCAGGAATTCCAATGCAACCCCTGTAAAAATTTGAAAACTTTTTTTTCATCCTCGATTTGAAAACTGTTAATGTAGAATTAAGCTCGCACCTTTCCTGAATTCAAATCTGCTTTTGGAGTTGAGCTGCGACTTGTAGTTTTCGAGAAAATGGAATTTTTGTATAGCTCTTCGAGGTAGTCAGGAATTCCAATGCAACCCCTGTAAAAATTTGAAAATTTTTTTTTCATCCCCGATTTGAAAACTGTTTATGTAGAATTAAGCTCGCACCTTTCCTGAATTCAAATCTGCTTTTGGGGTTGAGCTGCGACTTATAGTTTTCGAGAAAATGGAATTTTTGTATAGCTCTTCGAGGTAGTCAGGAATTCCAATGCAACCCCTGTAAAAATTTGAAAATTTTTTTTTCATCCCCGATTTGAAAACTGTTTATGTAGAATTAAGCTCGCACCTTTCCTGAACTCAAATCTGCTTTTGGGGTTGAGCTGCGACTTATAGTTTTCGAGAAAATGGAATTTTTGTATAGCTCTTCGAGGTAGTCAGGAATTCCAATGCAACCCCTGTAAAAATTTGAAAATTTTTTTTTCATCCCCGATTTGAAAACTGTTTATGTAGAATTAAGCTCGCACCTTTCCTGAATTCAAATCTGCTTTTGGGGTTGAGCTGCGACTTATAGTTTTCGAGAAAATGGAATTTTTGTATAGCTCTTCGAGGTAGTCAGGAATTCCAATGCAACCCCTGTAAAAATTTGAAAATTTTTTTTTCATCCCCGATTTGAAAACTGTTTATGTAGAATTAAGCTCGCACCTTTCCTGAACTCAAATCTGCTTTTGGGGTTGAGCTGCGACTTATAGTTTTCGAGAAAATGGAATTTTTCTATCGCTCTTCGAGGTAGTCAGGAATTCCAATGCAACCCCTGTAAAAATTTGAAAACTTTTTTTTCATCCCCGATTTGAAAACTGTTAATGTAGAATTAAGCTCGCGCCTTTCCTCAATTCAAATCTGCTTTTGGGGTTGAGCTGCGACTTACAGTTTTCGAGAAAATGGAATTTTTGTATAGCTCTTCGAGGTAGTCAGGAATTCCAATGCAACCCCTGTAAAAATTTGAAAATTTTTTTTTCATCCCCGATTTGAAAACTGTTTATGTAGGATTTTTGTAATTGTAAAATTTTTTTTTCATCCCCGATTTGAAAACTGCTTATGTAGAATTAAGCTCGCACCTTTTCTGAATTTAAATCTGCTTTTGGAGTTGAGCTGCGACTTATAGTTTTCGAGAAAATGGAATTTTTCTATCGCTCTTCGAGGTAGTCAGGAATTCCAATGCAACCCCTGTAAAAATTTGAAAATTTTTTTTTCATCCCCGATTTGAAAACTGTTTATGTAGAATTAAGCTCGCACCCTTCCTGAATTCAAATCTGCTTTTGGGGTTGAGCTGCGACTTACAGTTTTCGAGAAAATGGAATTTTTGTATAGCTCTTCGAGGTAGTCAGGAATTCCAATGCAACCCCTGTAAAAATTTGAAAATTTTTTTTTCATCCCCGATTTGAAAACTGTTTATGTAGAATTAAGCTCGCACCTTTCCTGAATTCAAATCTGCTTTTGGGGTTGAGCTGCGACTTATAATTTTCGAGAAAATGGAATTTTTGTATAGCTCTTCGAGGTAGTCAGGAATTCGAATGCAACCCCTGTAAAAATTTGAAAATTTTTTTTTCATCCCCGATTTGAAAACTGTTTATGTAGAATTAAGCTCGCACCTTTCCTGAACTCAAATCTGCTTTTGGGGTTGAGCTGCGACTTATAGTTTTCGAGAAAATTGAATTTTTGTATAGCTCTTCGAGGTAGTCAGGAATTCCAATGCAACCCCTGTAAAAATTTGAAAATTTTATTTTCATCCCCAATTTGAAAACTGTTTATGTAGAATTAAGCTCGCACATTTCCTGAATTCAAATCTGCTTTTGGAGTTGAGCTGCGACTTGTAGTTTTCGAGAAAATGGAATTTTTGTATCGCTCTTCGAGGTAGTCAGGAATTCCAATGCAACCCCTGTAAGAATTTGAAAATTTTTTTTTCATCCCCGATTTGAAAACTGCTTATGTAGAATTAAGCTCGCACCTTTTCTGAATTTAAATCTGCTTTTGGAGTTGAGCTGCGACTTATAGTTTTCGAGAAAATGGAATTTTTCTATCGCTCTTCGAGGTAGTCAGGAATTCCAATGCAACCCCTGTAAAAATTTGAAAATTTTTTTTTCATCCCCGATTTGAAAACTGTTTATGTAGAATTAAGCTCGCACCCTTCCTGAATTCAAATCTGCTTTTGGGGTTGAGCTGCGACTTACAGTTTTCGAGAAAATGGAATTTTTGTATAGCTCTTCGAGGTAGTCAGGAATTCCAATGCAACCCCTGTAAAAATTTGAAAATTTTTTTTTCATCCCCGATTTGAAAACTGTTTATGTAGAATTAAGCTCGCACCTTTCCTGAATTCAAATCTGCTTTTGGGGTTGAGCTGCGACTTATAGTTTTCGAGAAAATGGAATTTTTGTATAGCTCTTCGAGGTAGTCAGGAATTCCAATGCAACCCCTGTAAAAATTTGAAAATTAAGTTAAGTTAAATTAATTAAGCTCGCACCCTTCCTGAATTCAAATCTGCTTTTGGGGTTGAGCTGCGACTTATAGTTTTCGAGAAAATGGAATTTTTCTATCGCTCTTCGAGGTAGTCAGGAATTCCAATGCAACCCCTGTAAAAATTTGAAAACTTTTTTTTCATCCTCGATTTGAAAACTGTTAATGTAGAATTAAGCTCGCACCTTTCCTGAATTCAAATCTGCTTTTGGAGTTGAGCTGCGACTTGTAGTTTTCGAGAAAATGGAATTTTTGTATAGCTCTTCGAGGTAGTCAGGAATTCCAATGCAACCCCTGTAAAAATTTGAAAATTTTTTTTTCATCCCCGATTTGAAAACTGTTAATGTAGAACTAAGCTCGCACCTTTCCTGAATTCAAATCTGCTTTTGGGGTTGAGCTGCGACTTATAGTTTTCGAGAAAATGGAATTTTTGTATAGCTCTTCGAGGTAGTCAGGAATTCCAATGCAACCCCTGTAAAAATTTGAAAATTTTTTTTCATCCCCGATTTGAAAACTGTTAATGTAGAATTAAGCTCGCACCTTTCCTGAATTCAAATCCGCTTTTGGGGTTGAGCTGCGACTTATAGTTTTCGAGAAAATGGAATTTTTGTATAGCTCTTCGAGGTAGTCAGGAATTCCAATGCAACCCCTGTAAAAATTTGAAATTTTTTTTTTCATCCCCGATTTGAAAACTGCTTATGTAGAATTAAGCTCGCACCTTTCCTGAATTCAAATCTGCTTTTGGGGTTGAGCTGCGACTTATAGTTTTCGAGAAAATGGAATTTTTGTATAGCTCTTCGAGGTAGTCAGGAATTCCAATGCAACCCCTGTAAAAATTTGAAAATTTTTTTTTCATCCCCGATTTGAAAACTGTTTATGTAGAATTAAGCTCGCACCCTTCCTGAATTCAAATCTGCTTTTGGGGTTGAGCTGCGACTTACAGTTTTCTAGAAAATGGAATTTTTGTATAGCTCTTCGAGGTAGTCAGGAATTCCAATGCAACCCCTGTAAAAATTTGAAAATTTTTTTTTCATCCCCGATTTGAAAACTGTTAATGTAGAATTAAGCTCGCACCTTTCCTGAATTCAAATCTGCTTTTGGGGTTGAGCTGCGACTTATAGTTTTCGAGAAAATGGAATTTTTGTATAGCTCTTCGAGGTAGTCAGGAATTCCAATGCAACCCCTGTAAAAATTTTAAAATTTTTTTTTCATCCCCGATTTGAAAACTGTTTATGTAGAATTAAGCTCGCACCTTTTCTGAATTTAAATCTGCTTTTGGAGTTGAGCTGCGACTTATAGTTTTCGAGAAAATGGAATTTTTCTATCGCTCTTCGAGGTAGTCAGGAATTCCAATGCAACCCCTGTAAAAATTTGAAAATTTTTTTTTCATCCCCGATTTGAAAACTGTTAATGTAGAATTAAGCTCGCACCTTTCCTGAATTCAAATCTGCTTTTGGGGTTGAGCTGCGACTTATAGTTTTCGAGAAAATGGAATTTTTGTATAGCTCTTCGAGGTAGTCAGGAATTCCAATGCAACCCCTGTAAAAATTTTAAAATTTTTTTTTCATCCCCGATTTGAAAACTGTTTATGTAGAATTAAGCTCGCACCTTTTCTGAATTTAAATCTGCTTTTGGAGTTGAGCTGCGACTTATAGTTTTCGAGAAAATGGAATTTTTCTATCGCTCTTCGAGGTAGTCAGGAATTCCAATGCAACCCCTGTAAAAATTTGAAAATTTTTTTTTCATCCCCGATTTGAAAACTGTTTATGTAGAATTAAGCTCGCACCTTTCCTGAATTCAAATCTGCTTTTGGGGTTGAGCTGCGACTTATAGTTTTCGAGAAAATGGAATTTTTGTATAGCTCTTCGAGGTAGTCAGGAATTCCAATGCAACCCCTGTAAAAATTTGAAAATTTTTTTTTCATCCCCGATTTGAAAACTGTTTATGTAGAATTAAGCTCGCACCTTTCCTGAATTCAAATCTGCTTTTGGGGTTGAGCTGCGACTTATAGTTTTCGAGAAAATGGAATTTTTGTATAGCTCTTCGAGGTAGTCAGGAATTCCAATGCAACCCCTGTAAAAATTTGAAAATTTTTTTTTCATCCCCGATTTGAAAACTGTTTATGTAGAATTAAGCTCGCACCTTTCCTGAACTCAAATCTGCTTTTGGGGTTGAGCTGCGACTTATAGTTTTCGAGAAAATGGAATTTTTCTATCGCTCTTCGAGGTAGTCAGGAATTCCAATGCAACCCCTGTAAAAATTTGAAAACTTTTTTTTCATCCCCGATTTGAAAACTGTTAATGTAGAATTAACCTCGCACCTTTCCTGAATTCAAATCTGCTTTTGGAGTTGAGCTGCGACTTGTAGTTTTCGAGAAAATGGAATTTTTGTATAGCTCTTCGAGGTAGTCAGGAATTCCAATGCAACCCCTGTAAAAATTTGAAAATTTTTTTTTCATCCCCGATTTGAAAACTGTTAATGTAGAACTAAGCTCGCACCTTTCTTGAATTAAAATCCGCTTTTGGGGTTGAGCTGCGACTTATAGTTTTCGAGAAAATGGAATTTTTGTATAGCTCTTCGAGGTAGTCAGGAATTCCAATGCAACCCCTGTAAAAATTTGAAAATTTTTTTTTCATCCCCGATTTGAAAACTGTTTATGTAGAATTAAGCTCGCACCTTTCCTGAATTCAAATCTGCTTTTGGGGTTGAGCTGCGACTTATAGTTTTCGAGAAAATGGAATTTTTGTATAGCTCTTCGAGGTAGTCAGGAATTCCAATGCAACCCCTGTAAAAATTTGAAAATTTTTTTTTCGTCCCCGATTTGAAAACTGTTTATGTAGAATTAAGCTCGCACCTTTCCTGAATTCAAATCTGCTTTTGGGGTTGAGCTGCGACTTATAGTTTTCGAGAAAATGGAATTTTTGTATAGCTCTTCGAGGTAGTCAGGAATTCCAATGCAACCCCTGTAAAAATTTGAAAATTTTTTTTTCATCCCCGATTTGAAAACTGTTTATGTAGAATTAAGCTCGCACCTTTCCTGAATTCAAATCTGCTTTTGGGGTTGAGCTGCGACTTATAGTTTTCGAGAAAATGGAATTTTTGTATAGCTCTTCGAGGTAGTCAGGAATTCCAATGCAACCCCTGTAAAAATTTGAAAATTTTTTTTTCATCCCCGATTTGAAAACTGTTTATGTAGAATTAAGCTCGCACCTTTCCTGAACTCAAATCTGCTTTTGGGGTTGAGCTGCGACTTATAGTTTTCGAGAAAATGGAATTTTTGTATCGCTCTTCGAGGTAGTCAGGAATTCCAATGCAACCCCTGTAAAAATTTGAAAATTTTTTTTTCATCCCCGATTTGAAAACCGTTTATGTAGAATTAAGCTCGCACCTTTCCTGAATTCAAATCTGCTTTTGGGGTTGAGCTGCGACTTATAGTTTTCGAGAAAATGGAATTTTTGTATAGCTCTTCGAGGTAGTCAGGAATTCCAATGCAACCCCTGTAAAAATTTGAAAATTTTTTTTTCATCCCCGATTTGAAAACTGTTTATGTAGAATAAAGCTCGCACCCTTCCTGAATTCAAATCTGCTTTTGGGGTTGAGCTGCGACTTACAGTTTTCGAGAAAATGGAATTTTTGTATAGCTCTTCGAGGTAGTCAGGAATTCCAATGCAACCCCTGTAAAAATTTGAAAATTTTTTTTTCATCCCCGATTTGAAAACTGTTTATGTAGAATTAAGCTCGCACCTTTCCTGAATTCAAATCTGCTTTTGGGGTTGAGCTGCGACTTATAGTTTTCGAGAAAATGGAATTTTTGTATAGCTCTTCGAGGTAGTCAGGAATTCCAATGCAACCCCTGTAAAAACTTGAAAATTTTTTTTTCATCCCCGATTTGAAAACTGTTTATGTAGAATTAAGCTCGCACCTTTCCTGAATTCAAGTCTGCTTTTGGGGTTGAGCTGCGACTTATAGTTTTCGAGAAAATGGAATTTTTGTATAGCTCTTCGAGGTAGTCAGGAATTCCAATGCAACCCCTGTAAAAATTTGAAAATTTTTTTTTCATCCCCGATTTGAAAACTGTTTATGTAGAATTAAGCTCGCACCTTTCCTGAACTCAAATCTGCTTTTGGGGTTGAGCTGCGACTTATAGTTTTCGAGAAAATGGAATTTTTCTATCGCTCTTCGAGGTAGTCAGGAATTCCAATGCAACCCCTGTAAAAATTTGAAAACTTTTTTTTCATCCCCGATTTGAAAACTGTTAATGTAGAATTAAGCTCGCACCTTTCCTCAATTCAAATCTGCTTTTGGAGTTGAGCTGCGACTTGTAGTTTTCGAGAAAATGGAATTTTTGTATAGCTCTTCGAGGTAGTCAGGAATTCCAATGCAACCCCTGTAAAAATTTGAAAATTTTTTTTTCATCCCCGATTTGAAAACTGTTAATGTAGAACTAAGCTCGCACCTTTCCTGAATTCAAATCCGCTTTTGGGGTTGAGCTGCGACTTATAGTTTTCGAGAAAATGGAATTTTTGTATAGCTCTTCGAGGTAGTCAGGAATTCCAATGCAACCCCTGTAAAAATTTGAAAATTTTTTTTTCATCCCCGATTTGAAAACTGTTTATGTAGAATTAAGCTCGCACCTTTCCTGAACTCAAATCTGCTTTTGGGGTTGAGCTGCGACTTATAGTTTTCGAGAAAATGGAATTTTTCTATCGCTCTTCGAGGTAGTCGGGAATTCCAATGCAACCCCTGTAAAAATTTGAAAACTTTTTTTTCATCCCCGATTTGAAAACTGTTAATGTAGAATTAAGCTCGCACCTTTCCTGAATTCAAATCTGCTTTTGGAGTTGAGCTGCGACTTGTAGTTTTCGAGAAAATGGAATTTTTGTATAGCTCTTCGAGGTAGTCAGGAATTCCAATGCAACCCCTGTAAAAATTTGAAAATTTTTTTTTCATCCCCGATTTGAAAACTGTTAATGTAGAACTAAGCTCGCACCTTTCCTGAATTCAAATCTGCTTTTGGGGTTGAGCTGCGACTTATAGTTTTCGAGAAAATGGAATTTTTGTATAGCTCTTCGAGGTAGTCAGGAACTCCAATGCAACCCCTGTAAAAATTTGAAAATTTTTTTTCATCCCCGATTTGAAAACTGTTAATGTAGAATTAAGCTCTCACCTTTCCTGAATTCAAATCCGCTTTTGGGGTTGAGCTGCGACTTATAGTTTTCGAGAAAATGGAATTTTTGTATAGCTCTTCGAGGTAGTCAGGAATTCCAATGCAACCCATGTAAAAATTTGAAATTTTTTTTTTCATCCCCGATTTGAAAACTGTTTATGTAGAATTAAGCTCGCACCTTTCCTGAATTCAAATCTGCTTTTGGGGTTGAGCTGCGACTTATAGTTTTCGAGAAAATGGAATTTTTGTATAGCTCTTCGAGGTAGTCAGGAATTCCAATGCAAACCCCTGTAAAAATTTGAAAATTTTTTTTTCATTACCGATTTGAAAACTGTTAATGTAGAACTAAGCTCGCACCTTTCCTGAATTCAAATCCGCTTTTGGGGTTGAGCTGCGACTTATAGTTTTCGAGAAAATGGAATTTTTGTATAGCTCTTCGAGGTAGTCAGGAATTCCAATGCAACCCCTGTAAAAATTTAAAATTTTTTTTTTCATCCCCGATTTGAAAACTGTTTATGTAGAATTAAGCTCGCACCCTTCCTGAATTCAAATCTGCTTTTGGGGTTGAGCTGCGACTTACAGTTTTCGAGAAAATGGAATTTTTGTATAGCTCTTCGAGGTAGTCAGGAATTCCAATGCAACCCCTGTAAAAATTTTAAAATTTTTTTTTCATCCCCGATTTGAAAACTGTTTATGTAGAATTAAGCTCGCACCTTTCCTGAATTCAAATCTGCTTTTGGGGTTGAGCTGCGACTTATAGTTTTCGAGAAAATGGAATTTTTGTATAGCTCTTCGAGGTAGTCAGGAATTCCAATGCAACCCCTGTAAAAATTTGAAAATTTTTTTTTCATCCCCGATTTGAAAACTGTTTATGTAGAATTAAGCTCGCACCTTTCCTGAACTCAAATCTGCTTTTGGGGTTGAGCTGCGACTTATAGTTTTCGAGAAAATGGAATTTTTCTATCGCTCTTCGAGGTAGTCAGGAATTCCAATGCAACCCCTGTAAAAATTTGAAAACTTTTTTTTCATCCCCGATTTGAAAACTGTTAATGTAGAATTAAGCTCGCACCTTTCCTGAATTCAAATCTGCTTTTGGAGTTGAGCTGCGACTTGTAGTTTTCGAGAAAATGGAATTTTTGTATAGCTCTTCGAGGTAGTCAGGAATTCCAATGCAACCCCTGTAAAAATTTGAAAATTTTTTTTTCATCCCCGATTTGAAAACTGTTAATGTAGAACTAAGCTCGCACCTTTCCTGAATTCAAATCCGCTTTTGGGGTTGAGCTGCGACTTATAGTTTTCGAGAAAATGGAATTTTTGTATAGCTCTTCGAGGTAGTCGGGAATTCCAATGCAACCCCTGTAAAAATTTGAAAACTTTTTTTTCATCCCCGATTTGAAAACTGTTAATGTAGAATTAAGCTCGCACCTTTCCTGAATTCAAATCTGCTTTTGGAGTTGAGCTGCGACTTGTAGTTTTCGAGAAAATGGAATTTTTGTATAGCTCTTCGAGGTAGTCAGGAATTCCAATGCAACCCCTGTAAAAATTTGAAAATTTTTTTTTCATGCCCGATTTGAAAACTGTTTATGTAGAATTAAGCTCGCACCTTTCCTGAACTCAAATCTGCTTTTGGGGTTGAGCTGCGACTTATAGTTTTCGAGAAAATGGAATTTTTGTATAGCTCTTCGAGGTAGTCAGGAATTCCAATGCAAACCCCTGTAAAAATTTGAAAATTTTTTTTTCATTACCGATTTGAAAACTGTTAATGTAGAACTAAGCTCGCACCTTTCCTGAATTCAAATCCGCTTTTGGGGTTGAGCTGCGACTTATAGTTTTCGAGAAAATGGAATTTTTGTATAGCTCTTCGAGGTAGTCAGGAATTCCAATGCAACCCCTGTAAAAATTTAAAAATTTTTTTTTCATCCCCGATTTGAAAACTGTTTATGTAGAATTAAGCTCGCACCCTTCCTGAATTCAAATCTGCTTTTGGGGTTGAGCTGCGACTTACAGTTTTCGAGAAAATGGAATTTTTGTATAGCTCTTCGAGGTAGTCAGGAATTCCAATGCAACCCCTGTAAAAATTTTAAAATTTTTTTTTCATCCCCGATTTGAAAACTGTTTATGTAGAATTAAGCTCGCACCTTTCCTGAATTCAAATCTGCTTTTGGGGTTGAGCTGCGACTTATAGTTTTCGAGAAAATGGAATTTTTGTATAGCTCTTCGAGGTAGTCAGGAATTCCAATGCAACCCCTGTAAAAATTTGAAAATTTTTTTTTCATCCCCGATTTGAAAACTGTTTATGTAGAATTAAGCTCGCACCTTTCCTGAACTCAAATCTGCTTTTGGGGTTGAGCTGCGACTTATAGTTTTCGAGAAAATGGAATTTTTCTATCGCTCTTCGAGGTAGTCAGGAATTCCAATGCAACCCCTGTAAAAATTTGAAAACTTTTTTTTCATCCCCGATTTGAAAACTGTTAATGTAGAATTAAGCTCGCACCTTTCCTGAATTCAAATCTGCTTTTGGAGTTGAGCTGCGACTTGTAGTTTTCGAGAAAATGGAATTTTTGTATAGCTCTTCGAGGTAGTCAGGAATTCCAATGCAACCCCTGTAAAAATTTGAAAATTTTTTTTTCATCCCCGATTTGAAAACTGTTAATGTAGAACTAAGCTCGCACCTTTCCTGAATTCAAATCCGCTTTTGGGGTTGAGCTGCGACTTATAGTTTTCGAGAAAATGGAATTTTTGTATAGCTCTTCGAGGTAGTCGGGAATTCCAATGCAACCCCTGTAAAAATTTGAAAACTTTTTTTTCATCCCCGATTTGAAAACTGTTTATGTAGAATTAAGCTCGCACCCTTCCTGAATTCAAATCTGCTTTTGGGGTTGAGCTGCGACTTATAGTTTTCGAGAAAATGGAATTTTTCTATCGCTCTTCGAGGTAGTCAGGAATTCCAATGCAACCCCTGTAAAAAATTGAAAATTTTTTTTTCATCCCCGATTTGAAAACTGTTTATGTAGAATTAAGCTCGCACCCTTCCTGAATTCAAATCTGCTTTTGGGGTTGAGCTGCGACTTACAGTTTTCGAGAAAGTGGAATTTTTGTATAGCTCTTCGAGGTAGTCAGGAATTCCAATGCAACCCCTGTAAAAATTTGAAAATTTTTTTTTCATCCCCGATTTGAAAACTGTTTATGTAGAATTAAGCTCGCACCCTTCCTGAATTCAAATCTGCTTTTGGGGTTGAGCTGCGACTTACAGTTTTCGAGAAAATGGAATTTTTGTATAGCTCTTCGAGGTAGTCAGGAATTCCAATGCAACCCCTGTAAAAATTTGAAAATTTTTTTTTCATCCCCGATTTGAAAACTGTTTATGTAGAATTAAGCTCGCACCTTTCCTGAACTCAAATCTGCTTTTGGGGTTGAGCTGCGACTTATAGTTTTCGAGAAAATGGAATTTTTCTATCGCTCTTCGAGGTAGTCAGGAATTCCAATGCAACCCCTGTAAAAATTTGAAAACTTTTTTTTCATCCCCGATTTGAAAACTGTTAATGTAGAATTAAGCTCGCACCTTTCCTGAATTCAAATCTGCTTTTGGAGTTGAGCTGCGACTTGTAGTTTTCGAGAAAATGGAATTTTTGTATAGCTCTTCGAGGTAGTCAGGAATTCCAATGCAACCCCTTTAAAAATTTGAAAATTTTTTTTTCATCCCCGATTTGAAAACTGTTAATGTAGAACTAAGCTCGCACCTTTCCTGAATTCAAATCCGCTTTTGGGGTTGAGCTGCGACTTATAGTTTTCGAGAAAATGGAATTTTTGTATAGCTCTTCGAGGTAGTCAGGAATTCCAATGCAACCCCTGTAAAAATTTGAAAATTTTTTTTTCATCCCCGATTTGAAAACTGTTAATGTAGAACTAAGCTCGCACCTTTCCTGAATTCAAATCCGCTTTTGGGGTTGAGCTGCGACTTATAGTTTTCGAGAAAATGGAATTTTTCATCCCCGATTTGAAAACTGTTTATGTAGAATTAAGCTCGCACCTTTCCTGAATTCAAATCTGCTTTTGGGGTTGAGCTGCGACTTGCAGTTTTCGAGAAAATGGAATTTTTGTATAGCTCTTCGAGGTAGTCAGGAATTCCAATGCAACCCCTGTAAAAATTTGAAAATTTTTTTTTCATCCCTGATTTGAAAACTGTTAATGTAGAACTAAGCTCGCACCTTTCCTGAATTCAAATCTGCTTTTGGGGTTGAGCTGCGACTTATAGTTTTCGAGAAAATGGAATTTTTGTATAGCTCTTCGAGGTAGTCAGGAATTCCAATGCAACCCCTGTAAAAATTTGAAAATTTTTTTTTCATCCCCGATTTGAAAACTGTTTATGTAGAATTAAGCTCGCACCTTTCCTGAACTCAAATCTGCTTTTGGGGTTGAGCTGCGACTTATAGTTTTCGAGAAAATGGAATTTTTCTATCGCTCTTCGAGGTAGTCAGGAATTCCAATGCAACCCCTGTAAAAATTTGAAAACTTTTTTTTCATCCCCGATTTGAAAACTGTTAATGTAGAATTAAGCTCGCACCTTTCCTGAATTCAAATCTGCTTTTGGAGTTGAGCTGCGACTTGTAGTTTTCGAGAAAATGGAATTTTTGTATAGCTCTTCGAGGTAGTCAGGAATTCCAATGCAACCCCTGTAAAAATTTGAAAATTTTTTTTTCATCCCCGATTTGAAAACTGTTAATGTAGAACTAAGCTCGCACCTTTCCTGAATTCAAATCCGCTTTTGGGGTTGAGCTGCGACTTATAGTTTTCGAGAAAATGGAATTTTTGTATAGCTCTTCGAGGTAGTCAGGAATTCCAATGCAACCCCTGTAAAAATTTGAAAATTTTTTTTTCATCCCCCATTTGAAAACTGTTTATGTAGAATTAAGCTCGCACCTTTCCTGAATTCAAATCTGCTTTTGGGGTTGAGCTGCGACTTATAGTTTTCGAGAAAATGGAATTTTTGTATAGCTCTTCGAGGTAGTCAGGAATTCCAATGCAACCCCTGTAAAAATTTGAAATTTTTTTTTTCATCCCCGATTTGAAAACTGTTAATGTAGAACTAAGCTCGCACCTTTCCTGAATTCAAATCTGCTTTTGGGGTTGAGCTGCGACTTATAGTTTTCGAGAAAATGGAATTTTTGTATAGCTCTTCTAGGTAGTCAGGAACTCCAATGCAACCCCTGTAAAAATTTGAAAATTTTTTTTCATCCCCGATTTGAAAACTGTTAATGTAGAATTAAGCTCTCACCTTTCCTGAATTCAAATCCGCTTTTGGGGTTGAGCTGCGACTTATAGTTTTCGAGAAAATGGAATTTTTGTATAGCTCTTCGAGGTAGTCAGGAATTCCAATGCAACCCATGTAAAAATTTGAAAATTTTTTTTTCATCCCCGATTTGAAAACTGTTTATGTAGAATTAAGCTCGCACCTTTCCTGAATTCAAATCTGCTTTTGGGGTTGAGCTGCGACTTATAGTTTTCGAGAAAATGGAATTTTTGTATAGCTCTTCGAGGTAGTCAGGAATTCCAATGCAAACCCCTGTAAAAATTTGAAAATTTTTTTTTCATCCCCGATTTGAAAACTGTTTATGTAGAATTAAGCTCGCACCTTTCCTGAATTCAAATCTGCTTTTGGGGTTGAGCTGCGACTTATAGTTTTCGAGAAAATGGAATTTTTGTATCGCTCTTCGAGGTAGTCAGGAATTCCAATGCAACCCCTGTAAAAATTTGAAAACTTTTTTTTCATCCCCGATTTGAAAACTGTTAATGTAGAATTAAGCTCGCACCTTTCCTGAATTCAAATCTGCTTTTGGAGTTGAGCTGCGACTTATAGTTTTCGAGAAAATGGAATTTTTCTATCGCTCTTCGAGGTAGTCAGGAATTCCAATGCAACCCCTGTAAAAATTTGAAAACTTTTTTTTCATCCCCGATTTGAAAACTGTTAATGTAGAATTAAGCTCGCACCTTTCCTGAATTCAAATCTGCTTTTGGAGTTGAGCTGCGACTTGTAGTTTTCGAGAAAATGGAATTTTTGTATAGCTCTTCGAGGTAGTCAGGGATTCCAATGCAACCCCTGTAAAAATTTGAAAATTTTTTTTTCATCCCCGATTTGAAAACTGTTTATGTAGAATTAAGCTCGCACCTTTCCTGAACTCAAATCTGCTTTTGGGGTTGAGCTGCGACTTATAGTTTTCGAGAAAATGGAATTTTTCTATCGCTCTTCGAGGTAGTCAGGAATTCCAATGCAACCCCTGTAAAAATTTGAAAACTTTTTTTTCATCCCCGATTTGAAAACTGTTAATGTAGAATTAAGCTCGCACCTTTCCTGAATTCAAATCTGCTTTTGGAGTTGAGCTGCGACTTGTAGTTTTCGAGAAAATGGAATTTTTGTATAGCTCTTCGAGGTAGTCAGGAATTCCAATGCAACCCCTGTAAAAATTTGAAAATTTTTTTTTCATCCCCGATTTGAAAACTGTTAATGTAGAACTAAGCTCGCACCTTTCCTGAATTCAAATCCGCTTTTGGGGTTGAGCTGCGACTTATAGTTTTCGAGAAAATGGAATTTTTGTATAGCTCTTCGAGGTAGTCAGGAATTCCAATGCAACCCCTGTAAAAATTTGAAAATTTTTTTTTCATCCCCCATTTGAAAACTGTTTATGTAGAATTAAGCTCGCACCTTTCCTGAATTCAAATCTGCTTTTGGGGTTGAGCTGCGACTTATAGTTTTCGAGAAAATGGAATTTTTGTATAGCTCTTCGAGGTAGTCAGGAATTCCAATGCAACCCCTGTAAAAATTTGAAAATTTTTTTTTCATCCCCGATTTGAAAACTGTTTATGTAGAATTAAGCTCGCACCTTTCCTGAATTCAAATCTGCTTTTGGGGTTGAGCTGCGACTTGTAGTTTTCGAGAAAATGGAATTTTTGTATAGCTCTTCGAGGTAGTCAGGAATTCCAATGCAACCCCTGTAAAAATTTGAAAATTTTTTTTTCATCCCCGATTTGAAAACTGTTAATGTAGAACTAAGCTCGCACCTTTCCTGAATTCAAATCTGCTTTTGGGGTTGAGCTGCGACTTGTAGTTTTCGAGAAAATGGAATTTTTGTATAGCTCTTCGAGGTAGTCAGGAACTCCAATGCAACCCCTGTAAAAATTTGAAAATTTTTTTTCATCCCCGATTTGAAAACTGTTAATGTAGAATTAAGCTCTCACCTTTCCTGAATTCAAATCCGCTTTTGGGGTTGAGCTGCGACTTATAGTTTTCGAGAAAATGGAATTTTTGTATAGCTCTTCGAGGTAGTCAGGAATTCCAATGCAACCCATGTAAAAATTTGAAAATTTTTTTTTCATCCCCGATTTGAAAACTGTTTATGTAGAATTAAGCTCGCACCTTTCCTGAATTCAAATCTGCTTTTGGGGTTGAGCTGCGACTTATAGTTTTCGAGAAAATGGAATTTTTGTATAGCTCTTCGAGGTAGTCAGGAATTCCAATGCAAACCCCTGTAAAAATTTGAAAATTTTTTTTTCATCCCCGATTTGAAAACTGTTTATGTAGAATTAAGCTCGCACCTTTCCTGAATTCAAATCTGCTTTTGGGGTTGAGCTGCGACTTATAGTTTTCGAGAAAATGGAATTTTTGTATCGCTCTTCGAGGTAGTCAGGAATTCCAATGCAACCCCTGTAAAAATTTGAAAACTTTTTTTTCATCCCCGATTTGAAAACTGTTAATGTAGAATTAAGCTCGCACCTTTCCTGAATTCAAATCTGCTTTTGGAGTTGAGCTGCGACTTATAGTTTTCGAGAAAATGGAATTTTTCTATCGCTCTTCGAGGTATTCAGGAATTCCAATGCAACCCCTGTAAAAAATTGAAAATTTTTTTTTCATCCCCGATTTGAAAACTGTTTATGTAGAATTAAGCTCGCACCTTTCCTGAATTCAAATCTGCTTTTGGGGTTGAGCTGCGACTTATAGTTTTCGAGAAAATGGAATTTTTGTATAGCTCTTCGAGGTAGTCAGGAATTCCAATGCAACCCCTGTAAAAATTTGAAAATTTTTTTTTCATTCCCGATTTGAAAACTGTTTATGTAGAATTAAGCTCGCACCTTTCCTGAATTCAAATCTGCTTTTGGGGTTGAGCTGCGACTTGTAGTTTTCGAGAAAATGGAATTTTTGTATAGCTCTTCGAGGTAGTCAGGAATTCCAATGCAACCCCTGTAAAAATTTGAAAATTTTTTTTTCATCCCCGATTTGAAAACTGTTAATGTAGAACTAAGCTCGCACCTTTCCTGAATTCAAATCTGCTTTTGGGGTTGAGCTGCGACTTATAGTTTTCGAGAAAATGGAATTTTTGTATAGCTCTTCGAGGTAGTCAGGAACTCCAATGCAACCCCTGTAAAAATTTGAAAATTTTTTTTCATCCCCGATTTGAAAACTGTTAATGTAGAATTAAGCTCTCACCTTTCCTGAATTCAAATCCGCTTTTGGGGTTGAGCTGCGACTTATAGTTTTCGAGAAAATGGAATTTTTGTATAGCTCTTCGAGGTAGTCAGGAATTCCAATGCAACCCATGTAAAAATTTGAAAATTTTTTTTTCATCCCCGATTTGAAAACTGTTTATGTAGAATTAAGCTCGCACCTTTCCTGAATTCAAATCTGCTTTTGGGGTTGAGCTGCGACTTATAGTTTTCGAGAAAATGGAATTTTTGTATAGCTCTTCGAGGTAGTCAGGAATTCCAATGCAAACCCCTGTAAAAATTTGAAAATTTTTTTTTCATCCCCGATTTGAAAACTGTTTATGTAGAATTAAGCTCGCACCTTTCCTGAATTCAAATCTGCTTTTGGGGTTGAGCTGCGACTTATAGTTTTCGAGAAAATGGAATTTTTGTATCGCTCTTCGAGGTAGTCAGGAATTCCAATGCAACCCCTGTAAAAATTTGAAAACTTTTTTTTCATCCCCGATTTGAAAACTGTTAATGTAGAATTAAGCTCGCACCTTTCCTGAATTCAAATCTGCTTTTGGGGTTGAGCTGCGACTTACAGTTTTCGAGAAAATGGAATTTTTGTATAGCTCTTCGAGGTAGTCAGGAATTCCAATGCAACCCCTGTAAAAATTTGAAAATTTTTTTTTCATCCCCGATTTGAAAACTGTTTATGTAGAATTAAGCTCGCACCTTTCCTGAATTCAAATCTGCTTTTGGGGTTGAGCTGCGACTTATAGTTTTCGAGAAAATGGAATTTTTGTATAGCTCTTCGAGGTAGTCAGGAATTCCAATGCAACCCCTGTAAAAATTTGAAAATTTTTTTTTCATCCCCGATTTGAAAACTGTTTATGTAGAATTAAGCTCGCAATTTCCTGAACTCAAATCTGCTTTTGGGGTTGAGCTGCGACTTATAGTTTTCGAGAAAATGGAATTTTTCTATCGCTCTTCGAGGTAGTCAGGAATTCCAATGCAACCCCTGTAAAAATTTGAAAACTTTTTTTTCATCCCCGATTTGAAAACTGTTAATGTAGATTTAAGCTCGCACCTTTCCTGAATTCAAATCTGCTTTTGGAGTTGAGCTGCGACTTGTAGTTTTCGAGAAAATGGAATTTTTGTATAGCTCTTCGAGGTAGTCAGGAATTCCAATGCAACCCCTTTAAAAATTTGAAAATTTTTTTTTCATCCCCGATTTGAAAACTGTTAATGTAGAACTAAGCTCGCACCTTTCCTGAATTCAAATCCGCTTTTGGGGTTGAGCTGCGACATATAGTTTTCGAGAAAATGGAATTTTTGTATAGCTCTTCGAGGTAGTCAGGAATTCCAATGCAACCCCTGTAAAAATTTAAAAATTTTTTTTTCATCCCCGATTTGAAAACTGTTTATGTAGAATTAAGCTCGCACCCTTCCTGAATTCAAATCTGCTTTTGGGGTTGAGCTGCGACTTACAGTTTTCGAGAAAATGGAATTTTTGTATAGCTCTTCGAGGTAGTCAGGAATTCCAATGCAACCCCTGTAAAAATTTGAAAATTTTTTTTTCATCCCCGATTTGAAAACTGTTTATGTAGAATTAAGCTCGCACCTTTCCTGAATTCAAATCTGCTTTTGGGGTTGAGCTGCGACTTATAGTTTTCGAGAAAATGGAATTTTTGTATAGCTCTTCGAGGTAGTCAGGAATTCCAATGCAACCCCTGTAAAAATTTGAAAATTTTTTTTTCATCCCCGATTTGAAAACTGTTTATGTAGAATTAAGCTCGCACCGTTCCTGAACTCAAATCTGCTTTTGGGGTTGAGCTGCGACTTATAGTTTTCGAGAAAATGGAATTTTTCTATCGCTCTTCGAGGTAGTCAGGAATTCCAATGCAACCCCTGTAAAAATTTGAAAACTTTTTTTTCATCCCCGATTTGAAAACTGTTAATGTAGAATTAAGCTCGCACCTTTCCTGAATTCAAATCTGCTTTTGGAGTTGAGCTGCGACTTGTAGTTTTCGAGAAAATGGAATTTTTGTATAGCTCTTCGAGGTAGTCAGGAATTCCAATGCAACCCCTGTAAAAATGTGAAAATTTTTTTTTCATCCCCGATTTGAAAACTGTTAATGTAGAACTAAGCTCGCACCTTTCCTGAATTCAAATCCGCTTTTGGGGTTGAGCTGCGACTTATAGTTTTCGAGAAAATGGAATTTTTGTATAGCTCTTCGAGGTAGTCAGGAATTCCAATGCAACCCCTGTAAAAATTTGAAAATTTTTTTTTCATCCCCCATTTGAAAACTGTTTATGTAGAATTAAGCTCGCACCTTTCCTGAATTCAAATCTGCTTTTGGGGTTGAGCTGCGACTTATAGTTTTCGAGAAAATGGAATTTTTGTATAGCTCTTCGAGGTAGTCAGGAATTCCAATGCAACCCCTGTAAAAATTTGAAAATTTTTTTTTCATCCCCGATTTGAAAACTGTTTATGTAGAATTAAGCTCGCACCTTTCCTGAATTCAAATCTGCTTTTGGGGTTGAGCTGCGACTTATAGTTTTCGAGAAAATGGAATTTTTGTATAGCTCTTCGAGGTAGTCAGGAATTCCAATGCAACCCCTGTAAAAATTTGAAAATTTTTTTTTCATCCCCGATTTGAAAACTGTTTATGTAGAATAAAGCTCGCACCCTTCCTGAATTCAAATCTGCTTTTGGGGTTGAGCTGCGACTTACAGTTTTCGAGAAAATGGAATTTTTGTATAGCTCTTCGAGGTAGTCAGGAATTCTAATGCAACCCCTGTAAAAATTTGAAAATTTTTTTTTCATCCCCGATTTGAAAACTGTTTATGTAGAATTAAGCTCGCACCTTTCCTGAATTCAAATCTGCTTTTGGAGTTGAGCTGCGACTTATAGTTTTCGAGAAAATGGAATTTTTCTATCGCTCTTCGAGGTAGTCAGGAATTCCAATGCAACCCCTGTAAAAAATTGAAAATTTTTTTTTCATCCCCGATTTGAAAACTGTTTATGTAGAATTAAGCTCGCACCTTTCCTGAATTCAAATCTGCTTTTGGGGTTGAGCTGCGACTTATAGTTTTCGAGAAAATGGAATTTTTGTATAGCTCTTCGAGGTAGTCAGGAATTCCAATGCAACCCCTGTAAAAATTTGAAAATTTTTTTTTCATCCCCGATTTGAAAACTGTTTATGTAGAATTAAGCTCGCACCTTTCCTGAACTCAAATCTGCTTTTGGGGTTGAGCTGCGACTTATAGTTTTCGAGAAAATGGAATTTTTCTATCGCTCTTCGAGGTAGTCAGGAATTCCAATGCAACCCCTGTAAAAATTTGAAAACTTTTTTTTCATCCCCGATTTGAAAACTGTTAATGTAGAATTAAGCTCGCACCTTTCCTGAATTCAAATCTGCTTTTGGAGTTGAGCTGCGACTTGTAGTTTTCGAGAAAATGGAATTTTTGTATAGCTCTTCGAGGTAGTCAGGAATTCCAATGAAACCCCTGTAAAAATTTGAAAATTTTTTTTTCATCCCCGATTTGAAAACTGTTAATGTAGAACTAAGCTCGCACCTTTCCTGAATTCAAATCCGCTTTTGGGGTTGAGCTGCGACTTATAGTTTTCGAGAAAATGGAATTTTTGTATAGCTCTTCGAGGTAGTCAGGAATTCCAATGCAACCCCTGTAAAAATTTGAAAATTTTATTTTCATCCCCGATTTGAAAACTGTTTATGTAGAATTAAGCTCGCACCTTTCCTGAACTCAAATCTGCTTTTGGGGTTGAGCTGCGACTTATAGTTTTCGAGAAAATGGAATTTTTCTATCGCTCTTCGAGGTAGTCAGGAATTCCAATGCAACCCCTGTAAAAATTTGAAAATTTTTTTTTCATCCCCAAATTGAAAACTGTTTATGTAGAATTAAGCTCGCACCTTTCCTGAACTCAAATCTGCTTTTGGGGTTGAGCTGCGACTTATAGTTTTCGAGAAAATGGAATTTTTTTATCGCTCTTCGAGGTAGTCAGGAATTCCAATGCAACCCCTGTAAAAATTTGAAAATTTTTTTTTCATCCCCGATTTGAAAACTGTTAATGTAGAATTAAGCTCGCACCTTTCCTGAATTCAAATCTGCTTTTGGGGTTGAGCTGCGACTTATAGTTTTCGAGAAAATGGAATTTTTGTATCGCTCTTCGAGGTAGTCAGGAATTCCAATGCAACCCCTGTAAAAATTTGAAAATTTTTTTTTCATCCCCGATTTGAAAACTGTTAATGTAGAATTAAGCTCGCACCTTTCCTGAATTCAAATCTGCTTTTGGGGTTGAGCTGCGACTTATAGTTTTCGAGAAAATGGAATTTTTGAATCGCTCTTCGAGGTAGTCAGGAATTCCAACGCAACCCCTGTAAAAATTTGAAAATTTTTTTTTCATCCCCGATTTGAAAACTGTTAATGTAGAATTAAGCTCGCACCTTTCCTGAATTCAAATCTGCTTTTGGGGTTGAGCTGCGACTTATAGTTTTCGAGAAAATGGAATTTTTGTATAGCTCTTCGAGGTAGTCAGGAACTCCAATGCAACCCCTGTAAAAATTTGAAAATTTTTGTTTCATCCCCGATTTGAAAACTGTTAATGTAGAATTAAGCTCGCACCTTTCCTGAATTCAAATCTGCTTTTGGGGTTGAGCTGCGACTTATAGTTTTCGAGAAAATGGAATTTTTGTATAGGTAGTCAGGAATTCCAATGCAACCCCTGTAAAAATTTGAAAATTTTTGTTTCATCCCCGATTTGAAAACTGTTAATGTAGAATTAAGCTCGCACCTTTCCTGAATTCAAATCTGCTTTTGGGGCTCTAGCTGGGGCTCTAGCTCTTCGAGGTAGTCAGGAATTCCAATGCAACCCCTGTAAAAATTTGAAAATTTTTTTTTCATCCCCGATTTGAAAACTGTTTATGTAGAATTAAGCTCGCACCTTTCCTGAACTCAAATCTGCTTTTGGGGTTGAGCTGCGACTTATAGTTTTCGAGAAAATGGAATTTTTCTATCGCTCTTCGAGGTAGTCAGGAATTCCAATGCAACCCCTGTAAAAATTTGAAAATTTTTTTTTCATCCCCAAATTGAAAACTGTTTATGTAGAATTAAGCTCGCACCTTTCCTGAACTCAAATCTGCTTTTGGGGTTGAGCTGCGACTTATAGTTTTCGAGAAAATGGAATTTTTTTATCGCTCTTCGAGGTAGTCAGGAATTCCAATGCAACCCCTGTAAAAATTTGAAAATTTTTTTTTCATCCCCGATTTGAAAACTGTTAATGTAGAATTAAGCTCGCACCTTTCCTGAATTCAAATCTGCTTTTGGGGTTGAGCTGCGACTTATAGTTTTCGAGAAAATGGAATTTTTGTATCGCTCTTCGAGGTAGTCAGGAATTCCAATGCAACCCCTGTAAAAATTTGAAAATTTTTTTTTCATCCCCGATTTGAAAACTGTTAATGTAGAATTAAGCTCGCACCTTTCCTGAATTCAAATCTGCTTTTGGGGTTGAGCTGCGACTTATAGTTTTCGAGAAAATGGAATTTTTGTATCGCTCTTCGAGGTAGTCAGGAATTCCAATGCAACCCCTGTAAAAATTTGAAAATTTTTTTTTCATCCCCGATTTGAAAACTGTTAATGTAGAATTAAGCTCGCACCTTTCCTGAATTCAAATCTGCTTTTGGGGTTGAGCTGCGACTTATAGTTTTCGAGAAAATGGAATTTTTGTATAGCTCTTCGAGGTAGTCAGGAATTCCAATGCAACCCCTGTAAAAATTTGAAAATTTTTGTTTCATCCCCGATTTGAAAACTGTTAATGTAGAATTAAGCTCGCACCTTTCCTGAATTCAAATCTGCTTTTGGGGTTGAGCTGCGACTTATAGTTTTCGAGAAAATGGAATTTTTGTATAGGTAGTCAGGAATTCCAATGCAACCCCTGTAAAAATTTTAAAATTTTTTTTTCATCCCCGATTTGAAAACTGTTAATGTAGAATTAAGCTCGCACCTTTCCTGAATTCAAATCTGCTTTTGGGGTTGAGCTGCGACTTATAGTTTTCGAGAAAATGGAATTTTTCTATCGCTCTTCGAGGTAGTCAGGAATTCCAATCCAACCCCTGTAAAAATTTGAAAATTTTTTTTTCATCCCCGATTTGAAAACTGTTTATGTAGAATTAAGCTCGCACCTTTCCTGAACTCAAATCTGCTTTTGGGGTTGAGCTGCGACTTATAGTTTTCGAGAAAATGGAATTTTTCTATCGCTCTTCGAGGTAGTCAGGAATTCCAATGCAACCCCTGTAAAAATTTGAAAAATTTTTTTTCAACCCCAAATTGAAAACTGTTTATGTAGAATTAAGCTCGCACCTTTCCTGAACTCAAATCTGCTTTTGGGGTTGAGCTGCAACTTATAGTTTTCGAGAAAATGGAATTTTTTTTATCGCTCTTCGAGGTAGTCAGGAATTCCAATGCAACCCCTGTAAAAATTTGAAAATTTTTTTTTCATCCCCGATTTGAAAACTGTTAATGTAGAGCTAGGCTCGCACCTTTCCTGAATTCAAATCTGCTTTTGGGGTTGAGCTGCGACTTATAGTTTTCGAGAAAATGGAATTTTTGTATAGCTCTTCGAGGTAGTCAGGAACTCCAATGCAACCCCTGTAAAAATTTGAAAATTTTTTTTCATCCCCGATTTGAAAACTGTTAATGTAGAATTAAGCTCGCACCTTTCCTGAATTCAAATCTGCTTTTGGGGTTGAGCTGCGACTTATAGTTTTCGAGAAAATGGAATTTTTGTATAGCTCTTCGAGGTAGTCAGGAATTCCAATGCAACCCCTGTAAAAATTTGAAAATTTTTTTTTCATCCCCGATTTGAAAACTGTTTATGTAGAATTAAGCTCGCACCGTTCCTGAACTCAAATCTGCTTTTGGGGTTGAGCTGCGACTTATAGTTTTCGAGAAAATGGAATTTTTCTATCGCTCTTCGAGGTAGTCAGGAATTCCAATGCAACCCCTGTAAAAATTTGAAAACTTTTTTTTCATCCCCGATTTGAAAACTGTTAATGTAGAATTAAGCTCGCACCTTTCCTGAATTCAAATCTGCTTTTGGAGTTGAGCTGCGACTTGTAGTTTTCGAGAAAATGGAATTTTTGTATAGCTCTTCGAGGTAGTCAGGAATTCCAATGCAACCCCTGTAAAAATGTGAAAATTTTTTTTTCATCCCCGATTTGAAAACTGTTAATGTAGAACTAAGCTCGCACCTTTCCTGAATTCAAATCCGCTTTTGGGGTTGAGCTGCGACTTATAGTTTTCGAGAAAATGGAATTTTTGTATAGCTCTTCGAGGTAGTCAGGAATTCCAATGCAACCCCTGTAAAAATTTGAAAATTTTTTTTTCATCCCCCATTTGAAAACTGTTTATGTAGAATTAAGCTCGCACCTTTCCTGAATTCAAATCTGCTTTTGGGGTTGAGCTGCGACTTATAGTTTTCGAGAAAATGGAATTTTTGTATAGCTCTTCGAGGTAGTCAGGAATTCCAATGCAACCCCTGTAAAAATTTGAAAATTTTTTTTTCATCCCCGATTTGAAAACTGTTTATGTAGAATTAAGCTCGCACCTTTCCTGAATTCAAATCTGCTTTTGGGGTTGAGCTGCGACTTATAGTTTTCGAGAAAATGGAATTTTTGTATAGCTCTTCGAGGTAGTCAGGAATTCCAATGCAACCCCTGTAAAAATTTGAAAATTTTTTTTTCATCCCCGATTTGAAAACTGTTTATGTAGAATTAAGCTCGCACCTTTCCTGAACTCAAATCTGCTTTTGGGGTTGAGCTGCGACTTATAGTTTTCGAGAAAATGGAATTTTTCTATCGCTCTTCGAGGTAGTCAGGAATTCCAATGCAACCCCTGTAAAAATTTGAAAACTTTTTTTTCATCCCCGATTTGAAAACTGTTAATGTAGAATTAAGCTCGCACCTTTCCTGAATTCAAATCTGCTTTTGGAGTTGAGCTGCGACTTGTAGTTTTCGAGAAAATGGAATTTTTGTATAGCTCTTCGAGGTAGTCAGGAATTCCAATGAAACCCCTGTAAAAATTTGAAAATTTTTTTTTCATCCCCGATTTGAAAACTGTTAATGTAGAACTAAGCTCGCACCTTTCCTGAATTCAAATCCGCTTTTGGGGTTGAGCTGCGACTTATAGTTTTCGAGAAAATGGAATTTTTGTATAGCTCTTCGAGGTAGTCAGGAATTCCAATGCAACCCCTGTAAAAATTTGAAGATTTTTTTTTCATCCCCGATTTGAAAACTGTTTATGTAGAATTAAGCTCGCACCTTTCCTGAACTCAAATCTGCTTTTGGGGTTGAGCTGCGACTTATAGTTTTCGAGAAAATGGAATTTTTCTATCGGTCTTCGAGGTAGTCAGGAATTCCAATGCAACCCCTGTAAAAATTTGAAAATTTTTTTTTCATCCCCAAATTGAAAACTGTTTATGTAGAATTAAGCTCGCACCTTTCCTGAACTCAAATCTGCTTTTGGGGTTGAGCTGCGACTTATAGTTTTCGAGAAAATGGAATTTTTTTATCGCTCTTCGAGGTAGTCAGGAATTCCAATGCAACCCCTGTAAAAATTTGAAAATTTTTTTTTCATCCCCGATTTGAAAACTGTTAATGTAGAATTAAGCTCGCACCTTTCCTGAATTCAAATCTGCTTTTGGGGTTGAGCTGCGACTTATAGTTTTCGAGAAAATGGAATTTTTGTATCGCTCTTCGAGGTAGTCAGGAATTCCAATGCAACCCCTGTAAAAATTTGAAAATTTTTTTTTCATCCCCGATTTGAAAACTGTTAATGTAGAATTAAGCTCGCACCTTTCCTGAATTCAAATCTGCTTTTGGGGTTGAGCTGCGACTTATATTTTTCGAGAAAATGGAATTTTTGTATCGCTCTTCGAGGTAGTCAGGAATTCCAACGCAACCCCTGTAAAAATTTGAAAATTTTTTTTTCATCCCCGATTTGAAAACTGTTAATGTAGAATTAAGCTCGCACCTTTCCTGAATTCAAATCTGCTTTTGGGGTTGAGCTGCGACTTATAGTTTTCGAGAAAATGGAATTTTTGTATAGGTAGTCAGGAATTCCAATGCAACCCCTGTAAAAATTTTAAAATTTTTTTTTCATCCCCGATTTGAAAACTGTTAATGTAGAATTAAGCTCGCACCTTTCCTGAATTCAAATCTGCTTTTGGGGTTGAGCTGCGACTTATAGTTTTCGAGAAAATGGAATTTTTCTATCGCTCTTCGAGGTAGTCAGGAATTCCAATCCAACCCCTGTAAAAATTTGAAAATTTTTTTTTCATCCCCGATTTGAAAACTGTTTATGTAGAATTAAGCTCGCACCCTTCCTGAACTCAAATCTGCTTTTGGGGTTGAGCTGCGACTTATAGTTTTCGAGAAAATGGAATTTTTCTATCGCTCTTCGAGGTAGTCAGGAATTCCAATGCAACCCCTGTAAAAATTTGAAAATTTTTTTTTCATCCCCAAATTGAAAACTGTTTATGTAGAATTAAGCTCGCACCTTTCCTGAACTCAAATCTGCTTTTGGGGTTGAGCTGCGACTTATAGTTTTCGAGAAAATGGAATTTTTTTATCGCTCTTCGAGGTAGTCAGGAATTCCAATGCAACCCCTGTAAAAATTTGAAAATTTTTTTTTCATCCCCGATTTGAAAACTGTTAATGTAGAACTAGGCTCGCACCTTTCCTGAATTCAAATCTGCTTTTGGGGTTGAGCTGCGACTTATAGTTTTCGAGAAAATGGAATTTTTGTATAGCTCTTCGAGGTAGTCAGGAATTCCAATGCAACCCCGGTAAAAATTTGAAAATTTTTGTTTCATCCCCGATTTGAAAACTGTTAATGTAGAATTAAGCTCGCACCTTTCCTGAATTCAAATCTGCTTTTGGGGCTCTAGCTGGGGCTCTAGCTCTTCGAGGTAGTCAGGAATTCCAATGCAACCCCTGTAAAAATTTGAAAATTTTTTTTTCATCCCCGATTTGAAAACTCTTTATGTAGAATTAAGCTCGCACCTTTCCTGAACTCAAATCTGCTTTTGGGGTTGAGCTGCGACTTATAGTTTTCGAGAAAATGGAATTTTTCTATCGCTCTTCGAGGTAGTCAGGAATTCCAATGCAACCCCTGTAAAAATTTGAAAATTTTTTTTTCATCCCCAAATTGAAAACTGTTTATGTAGAATTAAGCTCGCACCTTTCCTGAACTCAAATCTGCTTTTGGGGTTGAGCTGCGACTTATAGTTTTCGAGAAAATGGAATTTTTTTATCGCTCTTCGAGGTAGTCAGGAATTCCAATGCAACCCCTGTAAAAATTTGAAAATTTTTGTTTCATCCCCGATTTGAAAACTGTTAATGTAGAATTAAGCTCGCACCTTTCCTGAATTCAAATCTGCTTTTGGGGTTGAGCTGCGACTTATAGTTTTCGAGAAAATGGAATTTTTGTATAGGTAGTCAGGAATTCCAATGCAACCCCTGTAAAAATTTTAAAATTTTTTTTTCATCCCCGATTTGAAAACTGTTAATGTAGAATTAAGCTCGCACCTTTCCTGAATTCAAATCTGCTTTTGGGGTTGAGCTGCGACTTATAGTTTTCGAGAAAATGGAATTTTTCTATCGCTCTTCGAGGTAGTCAGGAATTCCAATCCAACCCCTGTAAAAATTTGAAAATTTTTTTTTCATCCCCGATTTGAAAACTGTTTATGTAGAATTAAGCTCGCACCTTTCCTGAACTCAAATCTGCTTTTGGGGTTGAGCTGCGACTTATAGTTTTCGAGAAAATGGAATTTTTCTATCGCTCTTCGTGGTAGTCAGGAATTCCAATGCAACCCCTGTAAAAATTTGAAAATTTTTTTTTCATCCCCAAATTGAAAACTGTTTATGTAGAATTAAGCTCGCACCTTTCCTGAACTCAAATCTGCTTTTGGGGTTGAGCTGCGACTTATAGTTTTCGAGAAAATGGAATTTTTTTATCGCTCTTCGAGGTAGTCAGGAATTCCAATGCAACCCCTGTAAAAATTTGAAAATTTTTTTTTCATCCCCGATTTGAAAACTGTTAATGTAGAACTAGGCTCGCACCTTTCCTGAATTCAAATCTGCTTTTGGGGTTGAGCTGCGACTTATAGTTTTCGAGAAAATGGAATTTTTGTATAGCTCTTCGAGGTAGTCAGGAATTCCAATGCAACCCCTGTAAAAATTTGAAAATTTTTGTTTCATCCCCGATTTGAAAACTGTTAATGTAGAATTAAGCTCGCACCTTTCCTGAATTCAAATCTGCTTTTGGGGCTCTAGCTGGGGCTCTAGCTCTTCGAGGTAGTCAGGAATTCCAATGCAACCCCTGTAAAAATTTGAAAATTTTTTTTTCATCCCCGATTTGAAAACTGTTTATGTAGAATTAAGCTCGCACCTTTCCTGAACTCAAATCTGCTTTTGGGGTTGAGCTGCGACTTATAGTTTTCGAGAAAATGGAATTTTTCTATCGCTCTTCGAGGTAGTCAGGAATTCCAATGCAACCCCTGTAAAAATTTGAAAATTTTTTTTTCATCCCCAAATTGAAAACTGTTTATGTAGAATTAAGCTCGCACCTTTCCTGAACTCAAATCTGCTTTTGGGGTTGAGCTGCGACTTATAGTTTTCGAGAAAATGGAATTTTTCTATCGCTCTTCGAGGTAGTCAGGAATTCCAATGCAACCCCTGTAAAAATTTGAAAATTTTTTTTTCATCCCCAAATTGAAAACTGTTTATGTAGAATTAAGCTCGCACCTTTCCTGAACTCAAATCTGCTTTTGGGGTTGAGCTGCGACTTATAGTTTTCGAGAAAATGGAATTTTTTTATCGCTCTTCGAGGTAGTCAGGAATTCCAATGCAACCCCTGTAAAAATTTGAAAATTTTTTTTTCATCCCCGATTTGAAAACTGTTAATGTAGAATTAAGCTCGCACCTTTCCTGAATTCAAATCTGCTTTTGGGGTTGAGCTGCGACTTATAGTTTTCGAGAAAATGGAATTTTTGTATCGCTCTTCGAGGTAGTCAGGAATTCCAATGCAACCCCTGTAAAAATTTGAAAATTTTTTTTTCATCCCCGATTTGAAAACTGTTAATGTAGAATTAAGCTCGCACCTTTCCTGAATTCAAATCTGCTTTTGGGGTTGAGCTGCGACTTATAGTTTTCGAGAAAATGGAATTTTTGTATCGCTCTTCGAGGTAGTCAGGAATTCCAACGCAACCCCTGTAAAAATTTGAAAATTTTTTTTTCATCCCCGATTTGAAAACTGTTAATGTAGAATTAAGCTCGCACCTTTCCTGAATTCAAATCTGCTTTTGGGGTTGAGCTGCGACTTATAGTTTTCGAGAAAATGGAATTTTTGTATAGCTCTTCGAGGTAGTCAGGAATTCCAATGCAACCCCTGTAAAAATTTGAAAATTTTTGTTTCATCCCCGATTTGAAAACTGTTAATGTAGAATTAAGCTCGCACCTTTCCTGAATTCAAATCTGCTTTTGGGGTTGAGCTGCGACTTATAGTTTTCGAGAAAATGGAATTTTTGTATAGGTAGTCAGGAATTCCAATGCAACCCCTGTAAAAATTTTAAAATTTTTTTTTCATCCCCGATTTGAAAACTGTTAATGTAGAATTAAGCTCGCACCTTTCCTGAATTCAAATCTGCTTTTGGGGTTGAGCTGCGACTTATAGTTTTCGAGAAAATGGAATTTTTCTATCGCTCTTCGAGGTAGTCAGGAATTCCAATCCAACCCCTGTAAAAATTTGAAAATTTTTTTTTCATCCCCGATTTGAAAACTGTTTATGTAGAATTAAGCTCGCACCTTTCCTGAACTCAAATCTGCTTTTGGGGTTGAGCTGCGACTTATAGTTTTCGAGAAAATGGAATTTTTCTATCGCTCTTCGAGGTAGTCAGGAATTCCAATGCAACCCCTGTAAAAATTTGAAAATTTTTTTTTCATCCCCAAATTGAAAACTGTTTATGTAGAATTAAGCTCGCACCTTTCCTGAACTCAAATCTGCTTTTGGGGTTGAGCTGCGACTTATAGTTTTCGAGAAAATGGAATTTTTTTATCGCTCTTCGAGGTAGTCAGGAATTCCAATGCAACCCCTGTAAAAATTTGAAAATTTTTTTTTCATCCCCGATTTGAAAACTGTTAATGTAGAACTAGGCTCGCACCTTTCCTGAATTCAAATCTGCTTTTGGGGTTGAGCTGCGACTTATAGTTTTCGAGAAAATGGAATTTTTGTATAGCTCTTCGAGGTAGTCAGGAATTCCAATGCAACCCCTGTAAAAATTTGAAAATTTTTGTTTCATCCCCGATTTGAAAACTGTTAATGTAGAATTAAGCTCGCACCTTTCCTGAATTCAAATCTGCTTTTGGGGCTCTAGCTGGGGCTCTAGCTCTTCGAGGTAGTCAGGAATTCCAATGCAACCCCTGTAAAAATTTGAAAATTTTTTTTTCATCCCCGATTTGAAAACTGTTTATGTAGAATTAAGCTCGCACCTTTCCTGAACTCAAATCTGCTTTTGGGGTTGAGCTGCGACTTATAGTTTTCGAGAAAATGGAATTTTTCTATCGCTCTTCGAGGTAGTCAGGAATTCCAATGCAACCCCTGTAAAAATTTGAAAATTTTTTTTTCATCCCCAAATTGAAAACTGTTTATGTAGAATTAAGCTCGCACCTTTCCTGAACTCAAATCTGCTTTTGGGGTTGAGCTGCGACTTATAGTTTTCGAGAAAATGGAATTTTTTTATCGCTCTTCGAGGTAGTCAGGAATTCCAATGCAACCCCTGTAAAAATTTGAAAATTTTTGTTTCATCCCCGATTTGAAAACTGTTAATGTAGAATTAAGCTCGCACCTTTCCTGAATTCAAATCTGCTTTTGGGGTTGAGCTGCGACTTATAGTTTTCGAGAAAATGGAATTTTTGTATAGGTAGTCAGGAATTCCAATGCAACCCCTGTAAAAATTTTAAAATTTTTTTTTCATCCCCGATTTGAAAACTGTTAATGTAGAATTAAGCTCGCACCTTTCCTGAATTCAAATCTGCTTTTGGGGTTGAGCTGCGACTTATAGTTTTCGAGAAAATGGAATTTTTCTATCGCTCTTCGAGGTAGTCAGGAATTCCAATCCAACCCCTGTAAAAATTTGAAAATTTTTTTTTCATCCCCGATTTGAAAACTGTTTATGTAGAATTAAGCTCGCACCTTTCCTGAACTCAAATCTGCTTTTGGGGTTGAGCTGCGACTTATAGTTTTCGAGAAAATGGAATTTTTCTATCGCTCTTCGAGGTAGTCAGGAATTCCAATGCAACCCCTGTAAAAATTTGAAAATTTTTTTTTCATCCCCAAATTGAAAACTGTTTATGTAGAATTAAGCTCGCACCTTTCCTGAACTCAAATCTGCTTTTGGGGTTGAGCTGCGACTTATAGTTTTCGAGAAAATGGAATTTTTTTATCGCTCTTCGAGGTAGTCAGGAATTCCAATGCAACCCCTGTAAAAATTTGAAAATTTTTTTTTCATCCCCGATTTGAAAACTGTTAATGTAGAACTAGGCTCGCACCTTTCCTGAATTCAAATCTGCTTTTGGGGTTGAGCTGCGACTTATAGTTTTCGAGAAAATGGAATTTTTGTATAGCTCTTCGAGGTAGTCAGGAATTCCAATGCAACCCCTGTAAAAATTTGAAAATTTTTGTTTCATCCCCGATTTGAAAACTGTTAATGTAGAATTAAGCTCGCACCTTTCCTGAATTCAAATCTGCTTTTGGGGCTCTAGCTGGGGCTCTAGCTCTTCGAGGTAGTCAGGAATTCCAATGCAACCCCTGTAAAAATTTGAAAATTTTTTTTTCATCCCCGATTTGAAAACTGTTTATGTAGAATTAAGCTCGCACCTTTCCTGAACTCAAATCTGCTTTTGGGGTTGAGCTGCGACTTATAGTTTTCGAGAAAATGGAATTTTTCTATCGCTCTTCGAGGTAGTCAGGAATTCCAATGCAACCCCTGTAAAAATTTGAAAATTTTTTTTTCATCCCCAAATTGAAAACTGTTTATGTAGAATTAAGCTCGCACCTTTCCTGAACTCAAATCTGCTTTTGGGGTTGAGCTGCGACTTATAGTTTTCGAGAAAATGGAATTTTTTTATCGCTCTTCGAGGTAGTCAGGAATTCCAATGCAACCCCTGTAAAAATTTGAAAATTTTTTTTTCATCCCCGATTTGAAAACTGTTAATGTAGAATTAAGCTCGCACCTTTCCTGAATTCAAATCTGCTTTTGGGGTTGAGCTGCGACTTATAGTTTTCGAGAAAATGGAATTTTTGTATCGCTCTTCGAGGTAGTCAGGAATTCCAATGCAACCCCTGTAAAAATTTGAAAATTTTTTTTTCATCCCCGATTTGAAAACTGTTAATGTAGAATTAAGCTCGCACCTTTCCTGAATTCAAATCTGCTTTTGGGGTTGAGCTGCGACTTATAGTTTTCGAGAAAATGGAATTTTTCTATCGCTCTTCGAGGTAGTCAGGAATTCCAATCCAACCCCTGTAAAAATTTGAAAATTTTTTTTTCATCCCCGATTTGAAAACTGTTTATGTAGAATTAAGCTCGCACCTTTCCTGAACTCAAATCTGCTTTTGGGGTTGAGCTGCGACTTATAGTTTTCGAGAAAATGGAATTTTTCTATCGCTCTTCGAGGTAGTCAGGAATTCCAATGCAACCCCTGTAAAAATTTGAAAAATTTTTTTTCATCCCCAAATTGAAAACTGTTTATGTAGAATTAAGCTCGCACCTTTCCTGAACTCAAATCTGCTTTTGGGGTTGAGCTGCAACTTATAGTTTTCGAGAAAATGGAATTTTTTTATCGCTCTTCGAGGTAGTCAGGAATTCCAATGCAACCCCTGTAAAAATTTGAAAATTTTTGTTTCATCCCCGATTTGAAAACTGTTAATGTAGAATTAAGCTCGCACCTTTCCTGAATTCAAATCTGCTTTTGGGGTTGAGCTGCGACTTATAGTTTTCGAGAAAATGGAATTTTTGTATAGCTCTTCGAGGTAGTCAGGAATTCCAATGCAAACCCCTGTAAAAATTTGAAAATTTTTTTTCATCCCCGATTTGAAAACTGTTTATGTAGAATTAAGCTCGCACCTTTCCTGAATTCAAATCTGCTTTTGGGGTTGAGCTGCGACTTATAGTTTTCGAGAAAATGGAATTTTTGTATAGCTCTTCGAGGTAGTCAGGAATTCCAATGCAACCCCTGTAAAAATTTGAAAATTTTATTTTCATCCCCAATTTGAAAACTGTCTATGTAGAATTAAGCTCGCACCTTTCCTAATTCAAATCTGCTTTTGGGGTTGAGCTGCGACTTATAGTTTTCGAGAAAATGGAATTTTTCTATCGCTCTTCGAGGTAGTCAGGAATTCCAATCCAACCCCTGTAAAAATTTGAAATTTTTTTTTTCATCCCCGATTTGAAAACTGTTTATGTAGAATTAAGCTCGCACCCTTCCTGAATTCAAATCTGCTTTTGGGGTTGAGCTGCGACTTACAGTTTTCGAGAAAATGGAATTTTTGTATAGCTCTTCGAGGTAGTCAGGAATTCCAATGCAACCCCTGTAAAAATTTGAAAATTTTTTTTTCATCCCCGATTTGAAAACTGTTTATGTAGAATTAAGCTCGCACCTTTCCTGAATTCAAATCTGCTTTTGGGGTTGAGCTGCGACTTATAGTTTTCGAGAAAATGGAATTTTTGTATAGCTCTTCGAGGTAGTCAGGAATTCCAATGCAACCCCTGTAAAAATTTGAAAATTTTTTTTTCATCCCCAATTTGAAAACTGTCTATGTAGAATTAAGCTCGCACCTTTCCTAATTCAAATCTGCTTTTGGGGTTGAGCTGCGACTTATAGTTTTCGAGAAAATGGAATTTTTCTATCGCTCTTCGAGGTAGTCAGGAATTCCAATCCAACCCCTGTAAAAATTTGAAATTTTTTTTTTCATCCCCGATTTGAAAACTGTTTATGTAGAATTAAGCTCGCACCCTTCCTGAATTCAAATCTGCTTTTGGGGTTGAGCTGCGACTTACAGTTTTCGAGAAAATGGAATTTTTGTATAGCTCTTCGAGGTAGTCAGGAATTCCAATGCAACCCCTGTAAAAATTTGAAAATTTTTTTTTCATCCCCGATTTGAAAACTGTTTATGTAGAATTAAGCTCGCACCTTTCCTGAATTCAAATCTGCTTTTGGGGTTGAGCTGCGACTTATAGTTTTCGAGAAAATGGAATTTTTGTATAGCTCTTCGAGGTAGTCAGGAATTCCAATGCAACCCTGTAAAAATTTGAAAATTTTTTTTTCATCCCCAATTTGAAAACTGTCTATGTAGAATTAAGCTCGCACCTTTCCTAATTCAAATCTGCTTTTGGGGTTGAGCTGCGACTTATAGTTTTCGAGAAAATGGAATTTTTCTATCGCTCTTCGAGGTAGTCAGGAATTCCAATCCAACCCCTGTAAAAATTTGAAATTTTTTTTTTCATCCCCGATTTGAAAACTGTTTATGTAGAATTAAGCTCGCACCCTTCCTGAATTCAAATCTGCTTTTGGGGTTGAGCTGCGACTTACAGTTTTCGAGAAAATGGAATTTTTGTATAGCTCTTCGAGGTAGTCAGGAATTCCAATGCAACCCCTGTAAAAATTTGAAAATTTTTTTTTCATCCCCGATTTGAAAACTGTTTATGTAGAATTAAGCTCGCACCTTTCCTGAATTCAAATCTGCTTTTGGGGTTGAGCTGCGACTTATAGTTTTCGAGAAAATGGAATTTTTGTATAGCTCTTCGAGGTAGTCAGGAATTCCAATGCAACCCCTGTAAAAATTTGAAAATTTTTTTTTCATCCCCGATTTCAAAACTGTTTATGTAGAATTAAGCTCGCACCTTTCCTGAATTCAAATCTGCTTTTGGGGTTGAGCTGCGACTTATAGTTTTCGAGAAAATGGAATTTTTGTATAGCTCTTCGAGGTAGTCAGGAATTCCAATGCAACCCCTGTAAAAATTTGAAAATTTTTTTTTCATCCCCGATTTGAAAACTGTTTATGTAGAATTAAGCTCGCACCCTTCCTGAATTCAAATCTGCTTTTGGGGTTGAGCTGCGACTTACAGTTTTCGAGAAAATGGAATTTTTGTATAGCTCTTCGAGGTAGTCAGGAATTCCAATGCAACCCCTGTAAAAATTTGAAAATTTTTTTTTCATCCCCGATTTGAAAACTGTTTATGTAGAATTAAGCTCGCACCTTTCCTGAATTCAAATCTGCTTTTGGGGTTGAGCTGCGACTTATAGTTTTCGAGAAAATGGAATTTTTCTATCGCTCTTCGAGGTAGTCAGGAATTCCAATCCAACCCCTGTAAAAATTTGAAATTTTTTTTTTCATCCCCGATTTGAAAACTGTTTATGTAGAATTAAGCTCGCACCTTTCCTGAAATCAAATCTGCTTTTGGGGTTGAGCTGCGACTTATAGTTTTCGAGAAAATGGAATTTTTGTATAGCTCTTCGAGGTAGTCAGGAATTCCAATGCAACCCCTGTAAAAATTTGAAAATTTTTTTTTCATCCCCGATTTGAAAACTGTTTATGTAGAATTAAGCTCGCACCCTTCCTGAATTCAAATCTGCTTTTGGGGTTGAGCTGCGACTTACAGTTTTCGAGAAAATGGAATTTTTGTATAGCTCTTCGAGGTAGTCAGGAATTCCAATGCAACCCCTGTAAAAATTTGAAAATTTTTTTTTCATCCCCGATTTGAAAACTGTTAATGTAGAACTAAGCTCGCACCTTTCCTGAATTCAAATCTGCTTTTGGGGTTGAGCTGCGACTTATAGTTTTCGAGAAAATGGAATTTTTGTATAGCTCTTCGAGGTAGTCAGGAACTCCAATGCAACCCCTGTAAAAATTTGAAAATTTTTTTTCATCCACGATTTGAAAACTGTTAATGTAGAATTAAAGTCGCACCTTTCCTGAATTCAAATCCGCTTTTGGGGTTGAGCTGCGACTTATAGTTTTCGAGAAAATGGAATTTTTGTATAGCTCTTCGAGGTAGTCAGGAATTCCAATGCAACCCCTGTAAAAATTTGAAAATTTTTTTTTCATCCCCGATTTGAAAACTGTTTATGTAGAATTAAGCTCGCACCTTTCCTGAATTCAAATCTGCTTTTGGGGTTGAGCTGCGACTTATAGTTTTCGAGAAAATGGAATTTTTGTATAGCTCTTCGAGGTAGTCAGGAATTCCAATTCCCTGTAAAAATTTGAAAATTTTTTTTTCATCCCCGATTTGAAAACTGTTAATGTAGAACTAAGCTCGCACCTTTCCTGAATTCAAATCTGCTTTTGGGGTTGAGCTGCGACTTATAGTTTTCGAGAAAATGGAATTTTTGTATAGCTCTTCGAGGTAGTCAGGAATTCCAATGCAACCCTGTAAAAATTTGAAAATTTTTTTTTCATCCCCGATTTGAAAACTGTTTATGTAGAATTAAGCTCGCACCTTTCCTGAATTCAAATCTGCTTTTGGGGTTGAGCTGCGACTTATAGTTTTCGAGAAAATGGAATTTTTGTATAGCTCTTCGAGGTAGTCAGGAATTCCAATGCAAACCCCTGTAAAAATTTGAAAATTTTTTTTTCATCCCCGATTTGAAAACTGTTTATGTAGAATTAAGCTCGCACCTTTCCTGAACTCAAATCTGCTTTTGGGGTTGAGCTGCGACTTATAGTTTTCGAGAAAATGGAATTTTTCTATCGCTCTTCGAGGTAGTCAGGAATTCCAATGCAACCCCTGTAAAAATTTGAAAACTTTTTTTTCATCCCCGATTTGAAAACTGTTAATGTAGAATTAAGCTCGCACCTTTCCTGAATTCAAATCTGCTTTTGGAGTTGAGCTGCGACTTGTAGTTTTCGAGAAAATGGAATTTTTGTATAGCTCTTCGAGGTAGTCAGGAATTCCAATGCAACCCCTGTAAAAATTTGAAAATTTTTTTTTCATCCCCGATTTGAAAACTGTTAATGTAGAACTAAGCTCGCACCTTTCCTGAATTCAAATCTGCTTTTGGGGTTGAGCTGCGACTTATAGTTTTCGAGAAAATGGAATTTTTGTATAGCTCTTCGAGGTAGTCAGGAATTCCAATGCAAACCCCTGTAAAAATTTGAAAATTTTTTTTTCATCCCCGATTTGAAAACTGTTTATGTAGAATTAAGCTCGCACCTTTCCTGAACTCAAATCTGCTTTTGGGGTTGAGCTGCGACTTATAGTTTTCGAGAAAATGGAATTTTTCTATCGCTCTTCGAGGTAGTCAGGAATTCCAATGCAACACCTGTAAAAATTTGAAAACTTTTTTTTCATCCCCGATTTGAAAACTGTTAATGTAGAATTAAGCTCGCACCTTTCCTGATTTCAAATCTGCTTTTGGAGTTGAGCTGCGACTTGTAGTTTTCGAGAAAATGGAATTTTTGTATAGCTCTTCGAGGTAGTCAGGAATTCCAATGCAACCCCTGTAAAAATTTTAAAATTTTTTTTTCATCCCCGATTTGAAAACTGTTAATGTAGAACTAAGCTCGCACCTTTCCTGAATTCAAATCTGCTTTTGGGGTTGAGCTGCGACTTATAGTTTTCGAGAAAATGGAATTTTTGTATAGCTCTTCGAGGTAGTCAGGAACTCCAATGCAACCCCTGTAAAAATTTGAAAATTTTTGTTTCATCCCCGATTTGAAAACTGTTAATGTAGAATTAAGCTCGCACCTTTCCTGAATTCAAATCTGCTTTTGGGGTTGAGCTGCGACTTATAGTTTTCGGGAAAATGGAATTTTTGTATAGCTCTTCGAGGTAGTCAGGAATTCCAATGCAACCCCTGTAAAAATTTGAAAATTTTTTTTTCATCCCCGATTTGAAAACTGTTAATGTAGAACTAAGCTCGCACCTTTCCTGAATTCAAATCTGCTTTTGGGGTTGAGCTGCGACTTATAGTTTTCGAGAAAATGGAATTTTTGTATAGCTCTTCGAGGTAGTCAGGAATTCCAATGCAAACCCCTGTAAAAATTTGAAAATTTTTTTTTCATCCCCGATTTGAAAACTGTTTATGTAGAATTAAGCTCGCACCTTTCCTGAACTCAAATCTGCTTTTGGGGTTGAGCTGCGACTTATAGTTTTCGAGAAAATGGAATTTTTCTATCGCTCTTCGAGGTAGTCAGGAATTCCAATGCAACACCTGTAAAAATTTGAAAACTTTTTTTTCATCCCCGATTTGAAAACTGTTAATGTAGAATTAAGCTCGCACCTTTCCTGATTTCAAATCTGCTTTTGGAGTTGAGCTGCGACTTGTAGTTTTCGAGAAAATGGAATTTTTGTATAGCTCTTCGAGGTAGTCAGGAATTCCAATGCAACCCCTGTAAAAATTTTAAAATTTTTTTTTCATCCCCGATTTGAAAACTGTTAATGTAGAACTAAGCTCGCACCTTTCCTGAATTCAAATCTGCTTTTGGGGTTGAGCTGCGACTTATAGTTTTCGAGAAAATGGAATTTTTGTATAGCTCTTCGAGGTAGTCAGGAACTCCAATGCAACCCCTGTAAAAATTTGAAAATTTTTGTTTCATCCCCGATTTGAAAACTGTTAATGTAGAATTAAGCTCGCACCTTTCCTGAATTCAAATCTGCTTTTGGGGTTGAGCTGCGACTTATAGTTTTCGGGAAAATGGAATTTTTGTATAGCTCTTCGAGGTAGTCAGGAATTCCAATGCAACCCCTGTAAAAATTTGAAAATTTTTTTTTCATCCCCGATTTGAAAACTGTTTATGTAGAATTAAGCTCGCACCTTTCCTGAACTCAAATCTGCTTTTGGGGTTGAGCTGCGACTTATAGTTTTCGAGAAAATGGAATTTTTGTATAGCTCTTCGAGGTAGTCAGGAATTCCAATGCAACCCCTGTAAAAATTTGAAAATTTTATTTTCATCCCCAATTTGAAAACTGTTTATGTAGAATTAAGCTCGCACATTTCCTGAATTCAAATCTGCTTTTGGAGTTGAGCTGCGACTTGTAGTTTTCGAGAAAATGGAATTTTTGTATAGCTCTTCGAGGTAGTCAGGAATTCCAATGCAACCCCTGTAAGAATTTGAAAATTTTTTTTTCATCCCCGATTTGAAAACTGCTTATGTAGAATTAAGCTCGCACCTTTTCTGAATTTAAATCTGCTTTTGGAGTTGAGCTGCGACTTATAGTTTTCGAGAAAATGGAATTTTTCTATCGCTCTTCGAGGTAGTCAGGAATTCCAATGCAACCCCTGTAAAAATTTGAAAATTTTTTTTTCATCCCCGATTTGAAAACTGTTTATGTAGAATTAAGCTCGCACCCTTCCTGAATTCAAATCTGCTTTTGGGGTTGAGCTGCGACTTACAGTTTTCGAGAAAATGGAATTTTTGTATAGCTCTTCGAGGTAGTCAGGAATTCCAATGCAACCCCTGTAAAAATTTGAAAATTTTTTTTTCATCCCCAATTTGAAAACTGTTTATGTAGAATTAAGCTCGCACCTTTCCTGAATTCAAATCTGCTTTTGGGGTTGAGCTGCGACTTATAGTTTTCGAGAAAATGGAATTTTTGTATAGCTCTTCGAGGTCGTCAGGAATTCCAATGCAACCCCTGTAAAAATTTGAAAATTTTTTTTTCATCCCCGATTTGAAAACTGTTTATGTAGAATTAAGCTCGCACCTTTCCTGAACTCAAATCTGCTTTTGGGGTTGAGCTGCGACTTATAGTTTTCGAGAAAATGGAATTTTTCTATCGCTCTTCGAGGTAGTCAGGAATTCCAATGCAACCCCTGTAAAAATTTGAAAACTTTTTTTTCATCCCCGATTTGAAAACTGTTAATGTAGAATTAAGCTCGCACCTTTCCTGAATTCAAATCTGATTTTGGAGTTGAGCTGCGACTTGTAGTTTTCGAGAAAATGGAATTTTTGTATAGCTCTTCGAGGTAGTCAGGAATTCCAATGCAACCCCTGTAAAAATTTGAAAATTTTTGTTTCATCCCCGATTTGAAAACTGTTAATGTAGAACTAAGCTCGCACCTTTCCTGAATTCAAATCCGCTTTGGGGTTGAGCTGCGACTTATAGTCTTCGAGAAAATGGAATTTTTGTATAGCTCTTCGAGGTAGTCAGGAATTCCAATGCAACCCCTGTAAAAATTTGAAAACTTTTTTTTCATCCCCGATTTGAAAACTGTTAATGTAGAATTAAGCTCGCACCTTTCCTGAATTCAAATCTGCTTTTGGAGTTGAGCTGCGACTTGTAGTTTTCGAGAAAATGGAATTTTTGTATAGCTCTTCGAGGTAGTCAGGAATTCCAATGCAACCCCTGTAAAAATTTGAAAATTTTTTTTTCATCCCCGATTTGAAAACTGTTAATGTAGAACTAAGCTCGCACCTTTCCTGAATTCAAATCTGCTTTTGGGGTTGAGCTGCGACTTATAGTTTTCGAGAAAATGGAATTTTTGTATAGCTCTTCGAGGTAGTCAGGAATTCCAATGCAAACCCCTGTAAAAATTTGAAAATTTTTTTTTCATCCCCGATTTGAAAACTGTTTATGTAGAATTAAGCTCGCACCTTTCCTGAACTCAAATCTGCTTTTGGGGTTGAGCTGCGACTTATAGTTTTCGAGAAAATGGAATTTTTCTATCGCTCTTCGAGGTAGTCAGGAATTCCAATGCAACACCTGTAAAAATTTGAAAACTTTTTTTTCATCCCCGATTTGAAAACTGTTAATGTAGAATTAAGCTCGCACCTTTCCTGATTTCAAATCTGCTTTTGGAGTTGAGCTGCGACTTGTAGTTTTCGAGAAAATGGAATTTTTGTATAGCTCTTCGAGGTAGTCAGGAATTCCAATGCAACCCCTGTAAAAATTTTAAAATTTTTTTTTCATCCCCGATTTGAAAACTGTTAATGTAGAACTAAGCTCGCACCTTTCCTGAATTCAAATCTGCTTTTGGGGTTGAGCTGCGACTTATAGTTTTCGAGAAAATGGAATTTTTGTATAGCTCTTCGAGGTAGTCAGGAACTCCAATGCAACCCCTGTAAAAATTTGAAAATTTTTGTTTCATCCCCGATTTGAAAACTGTTAATGTAGAATTAAGCTCGCACCTTTCCTGAATTCAAATCTGCTTTTGGGGTTGAGCTGCGACTTATAGTTTTCGGGAAAATGGAATTTTTGTATAGCTCTTCGAGGTAGTCAGGAATTCCAATGCAACCCCTGTAAAAATTTGAAAATTTTTTTTTCATCCCCGATTTGAAAACTGTTAATGTAGAACTAAGCTCGCACCTTTCCTGAATTCAAATCTGCTTTTGGGGTTGAGCTGCGACTTATAGTTTTCGAGAAAATGGAATTTTTGTATAGCTCTTCGAGGTAGTCAGGAATTCCAATGCAAACCCCTGTAAAAATTTGAAAATTTTTTTTTCATCCCCGATTTGAAAACTGTTTATGTAGAATTAAGCTCGCACCTTTCCTGAACTCAAATCTGCTTTTGGGGTTGAGCTGCGACTTATAGTTTTCGAGAAAATGGAATTTTTCTATCGCTCTTCGAGGTAGTCAGGAATTCCAATGCAACACCTGTAAAAATTTGAAAACTTTTTTTTCATCCCCGATTTGAAAACTGTTAATGTAGAATTAAGCTCGCACCTTTCCTGATTTCAAATCTGCTTTTGGAGTTGAGCTGCGACTTGTAGTTTTCGAGAAAATGGAATTTTTGTATAGCTCTTCGAGGTAGTCAGGAATTCCAATGCAACCCCTGTAAAAATTTTAAAATTTTTTTTTCATCCCCGATTTGAAAACTGTTAATGTAGAACTAAGCTCGCACCTTTCCTGAATTCAAATCTGCTTTTGGGGTTGAGCTGCGACTTATAGTTTTCGAGAAAATGGAATTTTTGTATAGCTCTTCGAGGTAGTCAGGAACTCCAATGCAACCCCTGTAAAAATTTGAAAATTTTTGTTTCATCCCCGATTTGAAAACTGTTAATGTAGAATTAAGCTCGCACCTTTCCTGAATTCAAATCTGCTTTTGGGGTTGAGCTGCGACTTATAGTTTTCGGGAAAATGGAATTTTTGTATAGCTCTTCGAGGTAGTCAGGAATTCCAATGCAACCCCTGTAAAAATTTGAAAATTTTTTTTTCATCCCCGATTTGAAAACTGTTTATGTAGAATTAAGCTCGCACCTTTCCTGAACTCAAATCTGCTTTTGGGGTTGAGCTGCGACTTATAGTTTTCGAGAAAATGGAATTTTTGTATAGCTCTTCGAGGTAGTCAGGAATTCCAATGCAACCCCTGTAAAAATTTGAAAATTCTTTTTTCATCCCCGATTTGAAAACTGTTTATCTAGAATTAAGCTCGCACCTTTCCTGAATTCAAATCTGCTTTTGGGGTTGAGCTGCGACTTATAGTTTTCGAGAAAATGGAATTTTTGTATAGCTCTTCGAGGTAGTCAGGAATTCCAATGCAACCCCTGTAAAAATTTGAAAATTTTATTTTCATCCCCAATTTGAAAACTGTTTATGTAGAATTAAGCTCGCACATTTCCTGAATTCAAATCTGCTTTTGGAGTTGAGCTGCGACTTGTAGTTTTCGAGAAAATGGAATTTTTGTATAGCTCTTCGAGGTAGTCAGGAATTCCAATGCAACCCCTGTAAGAATTTGAAAATTTTTTTTTCATCCCCGATTTGAAAACTGCTTATGTAGAATTAAGCTCGCACCTTTTCTGAATTTAAATCTGCTTTTGGAGTTGAGCTGCGACTTATAGTTTCGAGAAAATGGAATTTTTCTATCGCTCTTCGAGGTAGTCAGGAATTCCAATGCAACCCCTGTAAAAATTTGAAAATTTTTTTTTCATCCCCGATTTGGAAACTGTTTATGTAGAATTAAGCTCGCACCCTTCCTGAATTCAAATCTGCTTTTGGGGTTGAGCTGCGACTTACAGTTTTCGAGAAAATGGAATTTTTGTATAGCTCTTCGAGGTAGTCAGGAATTCCAATGCAACCCCTGTAAAAATTTGAAAATTTTTTTTTCATCCCCGATTTGAAAACTGTTTATGTAGAATTAAGCTCGCACCTTTCCTGAATTCAAATCTGCTTTTGGGGTTGAGCTGCGACTTATAGTTTTCGAGAAAATGGAATTTTTGTATAGCTCTTCGAGGTCGTCAGGAATTCCAATGCAACCCCTGTAAAAATTTGAAAATTTTTTTTTCATCCCCGATTTGAAAACTGTTTATGTAGAATTAAGCTCGCACCTTTCCTGAACTCAAATCTGCTTTTGGGGTTGAGCTGCGACTTATAGTTTTCGAGAAAATGGAATTTTTCTATCGCTCTTCGAGGTAGTCAGGAATTCCAATGCAACCCCTGTAAAAATTTTAAAATTTTTTTTTCATCCCCGATTTGAAAACTGTTAATGTAGAATTAAGCTCGCACCTTTCCTGAATTCAAATCTGCTTTTGGGGTTGAGCTGCGACTTATAGTTTTCGAGAAAATGGAATTTTTGTATAGGTAGTCAGGAATTCCAATGCAACCCCTGTAAAAATTTTAAAATTTTTTTTTCATCCCCGATTTGAAAACTGTTAATGTAGAATTAAGCTCGCACCTTTCCTGAATTCAAATCTGCTTTTGGGGTTGAGCTGCGACTTATAGTTTTCGAGAAAATGGAATTTTTCTATCGCTCTTCGAGGTAGTCAGGAATTCCAATGCAACCCCTGTAAAAATTTGAAAACTTTTTTTTCATCCCCGATTTGAAAACTGTTAATGTAGAATTAAGCTCGCACCTTTCCTGAATTCAAATCTGCTTTTGGAGTTGAGCTGCGACTTGTAGTTTTCGAGAAAATGGAATTTTTGTATAGCTCTTCGAGGTAGTCAGGAATTCCAATGCAACCCCTGTAAAAATTTGAAAATTTTTGTTTCATCCCCGATTTGAAAACTGTTAATGTAGAACTAAGCTCGCACCTTTCCTGAATTCAAATCCGCTTTGGGGTTGAGCTGCGACTTATAGTCTTCGAGAAAATGGAATTTTTGTATAGCTCTTCGAGGTAGTCAGGAATTCCAATGCAACCCCTGTAAAAATTTGAAAATTTTTATTTCATCCCCGATTTGAAAACTGTTTATGTAGAATTAAGCTCGCACCTTTCCTGAATTCAAATCTGCTTTTGGGGTTGAGCTGCGACTTATAGTTTTCGAGAAAATTGAATTTTTGTATAGCTCTTCGAGGTAGTCAGGAATTCAAATGCAACCCCTGTAAAAATTTGAAAATTTTTTTTTCATCCCCGATTTGAAAACTGTTTATGTAGAATTAAGCTCGCACCTTTCCTGAACTCAAATCTGCTTTTGGGGTTGAGCTGCGACTTATAGTTTTCGAGAAAATGGAATTTTTCTATCGCTCTTCGAGGTAGTCAGGAATTCCAATGCAACCCCTGTAAAAATTTGAAAACTTTTTTTTCATCCCCGATTTGAAAACTGTTTATGTAGAATTAAGCTCGCACCTTTCCTGAACTCAAATCTGCTTTTGGGGTTGAGCTGCGACTTATAGTTTTCGAGAAAATGGAATTTTTCTATCGCTCTTCGAGGTAGTCAGGAATTCCAATGCAACCCCTGTAAAAATTTGAAAATTTTTTTTTCATCCCCGATTTGAAAACTGTTAATGTAGAACTAAGCTCGCACCTTTCCTGAATTCAAATCTGCTTTTGGGGTTGAGCTGCGACTTATAGTTTTCGAGAAAATGGAATTTTTGTATAGCTCTTCGAGGTAGTCAGGAACTCCAATGCAACCCCTGTAAAAATTTGAAAATTTTTTTTCATCCCCGATTTGAAAACTGTTAATGTAGAATTAAGCTCGCACCTTTCCTGAATTCAAATCCGCTTTTGGGGTTGAGCTGCGACTTATAGTTTTCGAGAAAATGGAATTTTTGTATAGCTCTTCGAGGTAGTCAGGAATTCCAATGCAACCCCTGTAAAAATTTGAAAATTTTTTTTTCATCCCCGATTTCAAAACTGTTAATGTAGAACTAAGCTCGCACCTTTCCTGAATTCAAATCTGCTTTTGGGGTTGAGCTGCGACTTATAGTTTTCGAGAAAATGGAATTTTTGTATAGCTCTTCGAGGTAGTCAGGAATTCCAATGCAACCCCTGTAAAAATTTGACAATTTTTTTTTCATCCCCGATTTGAAAACTGTTTATGTAGAATTAAGCTCGCACCCTTCCTGAATTCAAATCTGCTTTTGGGGTTGAGCTGCGACTTACAGTTTTCGAGAAAATGGAATTTTTGTATAGCTCTTCGAGGTAGTCAGGAATTCCAATGCAACCCCTGTAAAAATTTGAAAATTTTTTTTTCATCCCCGATTTGAAAACTGTTTATGTAGAATTAAGCTCGCACCTTTCCTGAATTCAAATCTGCTTTTGGGGTTGAGCTGCGACTTATAGTTTTCGAGAAAATGGAATTTTTGTATAGCTCTTCGAGGTAGTCAGGAATTCCTGTAAAAATTTGAAAATTTTTTTTTCATCCCCGATTTGAAAACTGTTTATGTAGAATTAAGCTCGCACCCTTCCTGAATTCAAATCTGCTTTTGGGGTTGAGCTGCGACTTATAGTTTTCGAGAAAATGGAATTTTTGTATAGCTCTTCGAGGTAGTCAGGAATTCCAATGCAACCCCTGTAAAAATTTGAAAATTTTTTTTTCATCCCCGATTTGAAAACTGTTTATGTAGAATTAAGCTCGCACCTTTCCTGAACTCAAATCTGCTTTTGGGGTTGAGCTGCGACTTATAGTTTTCGAGAAAATGGAATTTTTCTATCGCTCTTCGAGGTAGTCAGGAATTCCAATGCAACTGTAAAAATTTGAAAACTTTTTTTTCATCCCCGATTTGAAAACTGTTAATGTAGAATTAAGCTCGCACCTTTCCTGAATTCAAATCTGCTTTTGGGGTTGAGCTGCGACTTATAGTTTTCGAGAAAATGGAATTTTTGTATAGCTCTTCGAGGTAGTCAGGAACTCCAATGCAACCCCTGTAAAAATTTGAAAATTTTTTTTCATCCACGATTTGAAAACTGTTAATGTAGAATTAAGGTCGCACCTTTCCTGAATTCAAATCCGCTTTTGGGGTTGAGCTGCGACTTATAGTTTTCGAGAAAATGGAATTTTTGTATAGCTCTTCGAGGTAGTCAGGAATTCCAATTCCCTGTAAAAATTTGAAAATTTTTTTTTCATCCCCGATTTGAAAACTGTTAATGTAGAACTAAGCTCGCACCTTTCCTGAATTCAAATCTGCTTTTGGGGTTGAGCTGCGACTTATAGTTTTCGAGAAAATGGAATTTTTGTATAGCTCTTCGAGGTAGTCAGGAACTCCAATGCAACCCCTGTAAAAATTTGAAAATTTTTTTTCATCCACGATTTGAAAACTGTTAATGTAGAATTAAGGTCGCACCTTTCCTGAATTCAAATCCGCTTTTGGGGTTGAGCTGCGACTTATAGTTTTCGAGAAAATGGAATTTTTGTATAGCTCTTCGAGGTAGTCAGGAATTCCAATGCAACCCCTGTAAAAATTTGAAAATTTTTTTTTCATCCCCGATTTGAAAACTGTTTATGTGGAATTAAGCTCGCACCTTTCCTGAATTCAAATCTGCTTTTGGGGTTGAGCTGCGACTTATAGTTTTCGAGAAAATGGAATTTTTGTATAGCTCTTCGAGGTAGTCAGGAATTCCAATGCAAACCCCTGTAAAAATTTGAAAATTTTTTTTTCATCCCCGATTTGAAAACTGTTTATGTAGAATTAAGCTCGCACCTTTCCTGAACTCAAATCTGCTTTTGGGGTTGAGCTGCGACTTATAGTTTTCGAGAAAATGGAATTTTTCTATCGCTCTTCGAGGTAGTCAGGAATTCCAATGCAACCCCTGTAAAAATTTGAAAATTTTTTTTTCATCCCCGATTTGAAAACTGTTAATGTAGAACTAAGCTCGCACCTTTCCTGAATTCAAATCTGCTTTTGGGGTTGAGCTGCGACTTATAGTTTTCGAGAAAATGGAATTTTTGTATAGCTCTTCGAGGTAGTCAGGAATTCCAATGCAAACCCCTGTAAAAATTTGAAAATTTTTTTTTCATCCCCGATTTGAAAACTGTTTATGTAGAATTAAGCTCGCACCTTTCCTGAATTCAAATCTGCTTTTGGGGTTGAGCTGCGACTTATAGTTTTCGAGAAAATGGAATTTTTGTATAGCTCTTCGAGGTAGTCAGGAACTCCAATGCAACCCCTGTAAAAATTTGAAAATTTTTTTTCATCCACGATTTGAAAACTGTTAATGTAGAATTAAGGTCGCACCTTTCCTGAATTCAAATCCGCTTTTGGGGTTGAGCTGCGACTTATAGTTTTCGAGAAAATGGAATTTTTGTATAGCTCTTCGAGGTAGTCAGGAATTCCAATTCCCTGTAAAAATTTGAAAATTTTTTTTTCATCCCCGATTTGAAAACTGTTAATGTAGAACTAAGCTCGCACCTTTCCTGAATTCAAATCTGCTTTTGGGGTTGAGCTGCGACTTATAGTTTTCGAGAAAATGGAATTTTTGTATAGCTCTTCGAGGTAGTCAGGAACTCCAATGCAACCCCTGTAAAAATTTGAAAATTTTTTTTCATCCACGATTTGAAAACTGTTAATGTAGAATTAAGGTCGCACCTTTCCTGAATTCAAATCCGCTTTTGGGGTTGAGCTGCGACTTATAGTTTTCGAGAAAATGGAATTTTTGTATAGCTCTTCGAGGTAGTCAGGAATTCCAATGCAACCCCTGTAAAAATTTGAAAATTTTTTTTTCATCCCCGATTTGAAAACTGTTTATGTGGAATTAAGCTCGCACCTTTCCTGAATTCAAATCTGCTTTTGGGGTTGAGCTGCGACTTATAGTTTTCGAGAAAATGGAATTTTTGTATAGCTCTTCGAGGTAGTCAGGAATTCCAATGCAAACCCCTGTAAAAATTTGAAAATTTTTTTTTCATCCCCGATTTGAAAACTGTTTATGTAGAATTAAGCTCGCACCTTTCCTGAACTCAAATCTGCTTTTGGGGTTGAGCTGCGACTTATAGTTTTCGAGAAAATGGAATTTTTCTATCGCTCTTCGAGGTAGTCAGGAATTCCAATGCAACCCCTGTAAAAATTTGAAAACTTTTTTTCATCCCCGATTTGAAAACTGTTAATGTAGAATTAAGCTCGCACCTTTCCTGAATTCAAATCTGCTTTTGGAGTTGAGCTGCGACTTGTAGTTTTCGAGAAAATGGAATTTTTGTATAGCTCTTCGAGGTAGTCAGGAATTCCAATGCAACCCCTGTAAAAATTTGAAAATTTTTTTTTCATCCCCGATTTGAAAACTGTTAATGTAGAACTAAGCTCGCACCTTTCCTGAATTCAAATCTGCTTTTGGGGTTGAGCTGCGACTTATAGTTTTCGAGAAAATGGAATTTTTGTATAGCTCTTCGAGGTAGTCAGGAATTCCAATGCAAACCCCTGTAAAAATTTGAAAATTTTTTTTTCATCCCCGATTTGAAAACTGTTTATGTAGAATTAAGCTCGCACCTTTCCTGAACTCAAATCTGCTTTTGGGGTTGAGCTGCGACTTATAGTTTTCGAGAAAATGGAATTTTTCTATCGCTCTTCGAGGTAGTCAGGAATTCCAATGCAACTGTAAAAATTTGAAAACTTTTTTTTCATCCCCGATTTGAAAACTGTTAATGTAGAATTAAGCTCGCACCTTTCCTGAATTCAAATCTGCTTTTGGGGTTGAGCTGCGACTTATAGTTTTCGAGAAAATGGAATTTTTGTATAGCTCTTCGAGGTAGTCAGGAACTCCAATGCAACCCCTGTAAAAATTTGAAAATTTTTTTTCATCCACGATTTGAAAACTGTTAATGTAGAATTAAGGTCGCACCTTTCCTGAATTCAAATCCGCTTTTGGGGTTGAGCTGCGACTTATAGTTTTCGAGAAAATGGAATTTTTGTATAGCTCTTCGAGGTAGTCAGGAATTCCAATTCCCTGTAAAAATTTGAAAATTTTTTTTTCATCCCCTATTTGAAAACTGTTAATGTAGAACTAAGCTCGCACCTTTCCTGAATTCAAATCTGCTTTTGGGGTTGAGCTGCGACTTATAGTTTTCGAGAAAATGGAATTTTTGTATAGCTCTTCGAGGTAGTCAGGAACTCCAATGCAACCCCTGTAAAAATTTGAAAATTTTTTTTCATCCACGATTTGAAAACTGTTAATGTAGAATTAAGGTCGCACCTTTCCTGAATTCAAATCCGCTTTTGGGGTTGAGCTGCGACTTATAGTTTTCGAGAAAATGGAATTTTTGTATAGCTCTTCGAGGTAGTCAGGAATTCCAATGCAACCCCTGTAAAAATTTGAAAATTTTTTTTTCATCCCCGATTTGAAAACTGTTTATGTGGAATTAAGCTCGCACCTTTCCTGAATTCAAATCTGCTTTTGGGGTTGAGCTGCGACTTATAGTTTTCGAGAAAATGGAATTTTTGTATAGCTCTTCGAGGTAGTCAGGAATTCCAATGCAAACCCCTGTAAAAATTTGAAAATTTTTTTTTCATCCCCGATTTGAAAACTGTTTATGTAGAATTAAGCTCGCACCTTTCCTGAACTCAAATCTGCTTTTGGGGTTGAGCTGCGACTTATAGTTTTCGAGAAAATGGAATTTTTCTATCGCTCTTCGAGGTAGTCAGGAATTCCAATGCAACCCCTGTAAAAATTTGAAAACTTTTTTTCATCCCCGATTTCAAAACTGTTAATGTAGAATTAAGCTCGCACCTTTCCTGAATTCAAATCTGCTTTTGGAGTTGAGCTGCGACTTGTAGTTTTCGAGAAAATGGAATTTTTGTATAGCTCTTCGAGGTAGTCAGGAATTCCAATGCAACCCCTGTAAAAATTTGAAAATTTTTTTTTCATCCCCGATTTGAAAACTGTTAATGTAGAACTAAGCTCGCACCTTTCCTGAATTCAAATCTGCTTTTGGGGTTGAGCTGCGACTTATAGTTTTCGAGAAAATGGAATTTTTGTATAGCTCTTCGAGGTAGTCAGGAATTCCAATGCAAACCCCTGTAAAAATTTGAAAATTTTTTTTTCATCCCCGATTTGAAAACTGTTTATGTAGAATTAAGCTCGCACCTTTCCTGAACTCAAATCTGCTTTTGGGGTTGAGCTGCGACTTATAGTTTTCGAGAAAATGGAATTTTTCTATCGCTCTTCGAGGTAGTCAGGAATTCCAATGCAACCCCTGTAAAAATTTGAAAACTTTTTTTTCATCCCCGATTTGAAAACTGTTAATGTAGAATTAAGCTCGCACCTTTCCTGATTTCAAATCTGCTTTTGGAGTTGAGCTGCGACTTGTAGTTTTCGAGAAAATGGAATTTTTGTATAGCTCTTCGAGGTAGTCAGGAATTCCAATGCAACCCCTGTAAAAATTTGAAAATTTTTTTTTCATCCCCGATTTGAAAACTGTTAATGTAGAACTAAGCTCGCACCTTTCCTGAATTCAAATCTGCTTTTGGGGTTGAGCTGCGACTTATAGTTTTCGAGAAAATGGAATTTTTGTATAGCTCTTCGAGGTAGTCAGGAACTCCAATGCAACCCCTGTAAAAATTTGAAAATTTTTTTTCATCCCCGATTTGAAAACTGTTAATGTAGAATTAAGCTCTCACCTTTCCTGAATTCAAATCCGCTTTTGGGGTTGAGCTGCGACTTATAGTTTTCGAGAAAATGGAATTTTTGTATAGCTCTTCGAGGTAGTCAGGAATTCCAATGCAACCCATGTAAAAATTTGAAAATTTTTTTTTCATCCCCGATTTGAAAACTGTTTATGTAGAATTAAGCTCGCACCTTTCCTGAATTCAAATCTGCTTTTGGGGTTGAGCTGCGACTTATAGTTTTCGAGAAAATGGAATTTTTGTATAGCTCTTCGAGGTAGTCAGGAATTCCAATGCAAACCCCTGTAAAAATTTGAAAATTTTTTTTTCATCCCCGATTTGAAAACTGTTTATGTAGAATTAAGCTCGCACCTTTCCTGAATTCAAATCTGCTTTTGGGGTTGAGCTGCGACTTATAGTTTTCGAGAAAATGGAATTTTTGTATCGCTCTTCGAGGTAGTCAGGAATTCCAATGCAACCCCTGTAAAAATTTGAAAACTTTTTTTTCATCCCCGATTTGAAAACTGTTAATGTAGAATTAAGCTCGCACCTTTCCTGAATTCAAATCTGCTTTTGGAGTTGAGCTGCGACTTATAAGTCGCATAGTTTTCGAGAAAATGGAATTTTTCTATCGCTCTTCGAGGTAGTCAGGAATTCCAATGCAACCCCTGTAAAAATTTGAAAATTTTTTTTTCATCCCCGATTTGAAAACTGTTGGGGTTGAGCTGCGACTTATAGTTTTCGACAAAATGGAATTTTTGTATAGCTCTTCGAGGTAGTCAGGAATTCCAATGCAAACCCCTGTAAAAATTTGAAAACTTTTTTTCATCCCCGATTTGAAAACTGTTTATGTAGAATTAAGCTCGCACCTTTCCTGAACTCAAATCTGCTTTTGGGGTTGAGCTGCGACTTATAGTTTTCGAGAAAATGGAATTTTTCTATCGCTCTTCGAGGTAGTCAGGAATTCCAATGCAACCCCTGTAAAAATTTGAAAACTTTTTTTCATCCCCGATTTGAAAACTGTTAATGTAGAATTAAGCTCGCACCTTTCCTGAATTCAAATCTGCTTTTGGAGTTGAGCTGCGACTTGTAGTTTTCGAGAAAATGGAATTTTTGTATAGCTCTTCGAGGTAGTCAGGAATTCCAATGCAACCCCTGTAAAAATTTGAAAATTTTTTTTTCATCCCCGATTTGAAAACTGTTAATGTAGAACTAAGCTCGCACCTTTCCTGAATTCAAATCTGCTTTTGGGGTTGAGCTGCGACTTATAGTTTTCGAGAAAATGGAATTTTTGTATAGCTCTTCGAGGTAGTCAGGAATTCCAATGCAACCCCTGTAAAAATTTGAAAACTTTTTTTTCATCCCCGATTTGAAAACTGTTAATGTAGAATTAAGCTCGCACCTTTCCTGATTTCAAATCTGCTTTTGGAGTTGAGCTGCGACTTGTAGTTTTCGAGAAAATGGAATTTTTGTATAGCTCTTCGAGGTAGTCAGGAATTCCAATGCAACCCCTGTAAAAATTTGTAAATTTTTTTTCATCCCCGATTTGAAAACTGTTAATGTAGAATTAAGCTCGCACCTTTCCTGATTTCAAATCTGCTTTTGGAGTTGAGCTGCGACTTGTAGTTTTCGAGAAAATGGAATTTTTGTATAGCTCTTCGAGGTAGTCAGGAATTCCAATGCAACCCCTGTAAAAATTTGTAAATTTTTTTTTCATCCCCGATTTGAAAACTGTTAATGTAGAACTAAGCTCGCACCTTTCCTGAATTCAAATCTGCTTTTGGGGTTGAGCTGCGACTTATAGTTTTCGAGAAAATGGAATTTTTGTATAGCTCTTCGAGGTAGTCAGGAACTCCAATGCAACCCCTGTAAAAATTTGAAAATTTTTTTTCATCCCCGATTTGAAAACTGTTAATGTAGAATTAAGCTCTCACCTTTCCTGAATTCAAATCCGCTTTTGGGGTTGAGTTGCGACTTATAGTTTTCGAGAAAATGGAATTTTTGTATAGCTCTTCGAGGTAGTCAGGAATTCCAATGCAACCCATGTAAAAATTTGAAAATTTTTTTTTCATCCCCGATTTGAAAACTGTTTATGTAGAATTAAGCTCGCACCTTTCCTGAATTCAAATCTGCTTTTGGGGTTGAGCTGCGACTTATAGTTTTCGAGAAAATGGAATTTTTGTATAGCTCTTCGAGGTAGTCAGGAATTCCAATGCAACCCCTGTAAAAATTTGAAAATTTTTTTTTCATCCCCGATTTGAAAACTGTTAATGTAGAACTAAGCTCGCACCTTTCCTGAATTCAAATCTGCTTTTGGGGTTGAGCTGCGACTTATAGTTTTCGAGAAAATGGAATTTTTGTATAGCTCTTCGAGGTAGTCAGGAATTCCAATGCAACCCCTGTAAAAATTTGAAAATTTTTTTTTCATCCCCGATTTGAAAACTGTTTATGTAGAATTAAGCTCGCACCTTTCCTGAACTCAAATCTGCTTTTGGGGTTGAGCTGCGACTTATAGTTTTCGAGAAAATGGAATTTTTCTATCGCTCTTCGAGGTAGTCAGGAATTCCAATGCAACCCCTGTAAAAATTTGAAAACTTTTTTTTCATCCCCGATTTGAAAACTGTTAATGTAGAATTAAGCTCGCACCTTTCCTGAATTCAAATCTGCTTTTGGAGTTGAGCTGCGACTTGTAGTTTTCGAGAAAATGGAATTTTTGTATAGCTCTTCGAGGTAGTCAGGAATTCCAATGCAACCCCTGTAAAAATTTGAAAATTTTTGTTTCATCCCCGATTTGAAAACTGTTAATGTAGAACTAAGCTCGCACCTTTCCTGAATTCAAATCCGCTTTGGGGTTGAGCTGCGACTTATAGTTTTCGAGAAAATGGAATTTTTGTATAGCTCTTCGAGGTAGTCAGGAATTCCAATGCAACCCCTGTAAAAATTTGAAAATTTTTTTTTCATCCCCGATTTGAAAACTGTTTATGTAGAATTAAGCTCGCACCTTTCCTGAATTCAAATCTGCTTTTGGGGTTGAGCTGCGACTTATAGTCAGGTAGTCAGGAATTCCAATGCAACCCCTGTAAAAATTTGAAAATTTTTTTTTCATCCCCGATTTGAAAACTGTTTATGTAGAATTAAGCTCGCACCTTTCCTGAATTCAAATCTGCTTTTGGGGTTGAGCTGCGACTTATAGTTTTCGAGAAAATGGAATTTTTGTATAGCTCTTCGAGGTAGTCAGGAATTCCAATGCAACCCCTGTAAAAATTTTAAAATTTTTTTTTCATCCCCGATTTGAAAACTGTTTATGTAGAATAAAGCTCGCACCTTTCCTGAATTCAAATCTGCTTTTATGGTTGAGCTGCGACTTACAGTTTTCGAGAAAATGGAATTTTTGTATAGCTCTTCGAGGTAGTCAGGAATTCCAATGCAACCCCTGTAAAAATTTGAAAATTTTTTTTTCATCCCCGATTTGAAAACTGTTTATGTAGAATTAAGCTCGCACCTTTCCTGAACTCAAATCTGCTTTTGGGGTTGAGCTGCGACTTATAGTTTTCGAGAAAATGGAATTTTTCTATCGCTCTTCGAGGTAGTCAGGAATTCCAATGCAACCCCTGTAAAAATTTGAAAACTTTTTTTTCATCCCCGATTTGAAAACTGTTAATGTAGAATTAAGCTCGCACCTTTCCTGAATTCAAATCTGCTTTTGGAGTTGAGCTGCGACTTGTAGTTTTCGAGAAAATGGAATTTTTGTATAGCTCTTCGAGGTAGTCAGGAATTCCAATGCAACCCCTGTAAAAATTTGAAAATTTTTTTTTCATCCCCGATTTGAAAACTGTTAATGTAGAACTAAGCTCGCACCTTTCCTGAATTCAAATCTGCTTTTGGGGTTGAGCTGCGACTTATAGTTTTCGAGAAAATGGAATTTTTGTATAGCTCTTCGAGGTAGTCAGGAACTCCAATGCAACCCCTGTAAAAATTTGAAAATTTTTTTTCATCCCCGATTTGAAAACTGTTAATGTAGAATTAAGCTCGCACCTTTCCTGAATTCAAATCCGCTTTTGGGGTTGAGCTGCGACTTATAGTTTTCGAGAAAATGGAATTTTTGTATAGCTCTTCGAGGTAGTCAGGAACTCCAATGCAACCCCTGTAAAAATTTGAAAATTTTTTTTCATCCCCGATTTGAAAACTGTTAATGTAGAATTAAGCTCGCACCTTTCCTGAATTCAAATCCGCTTTTGGGGTTGAGCTGCGACTTATAGTTTTCGAGAAAATGGAATTTTTGTATAGCTCTTCGAGGTAGTCAGGAATTCCAATGCAACCCCTGTAAAAATTTGAAAATTTTTTTTTAATCCCCGATTTGAAAACTGTTAATGTAGAACTAAGCTCGCACCTTTCCTGAATTCAAATCTGCTTTTGGGGTTGAGCTGCGACTTATAGTTTTCGAGAAAATGGAATTTTTGTATAGCTCTTCGAGGTAGTCAGGAATTCCAATGCAACCCCTGTAAAAATTTGAAAATTTTTTTTTCATCCCCGATTTGAAAACTGTTTATGTAGAATTAAGCTCGCACCTTTCCTGAACTCAAATCTGCTTTTGGGGTTGAGCTGCGACTTATAGTTTTCGAGAAAATGGAATTTTTCTATCGCTCTTCGAGGTAGTCAGGAATTCCAATGCAACCCCTGTAAAAATTTGAAAACTTTTTTTTCATCCCCGATTTGAAAACTGTTAATGTAGAATTAAGCTCGCACCTTTCCTGATTTCAAATCTGCTTTTGGAGTTGAGCTGCGACTTGTAGTTTTCGAGAAAATGGAATTTTTGTATAGCTCTTCGAGGTAGTCAGGAATTCCAATGCAACCCCTGTAAAAATTTGTAAATTTTTTTTTCATCCCCGATTTGAAAACTGTTAATGTAGAATTAAGCTCGCACCTTTCCTGATTTCAAATCTGCTTTTGGAGTTGAGCTGCGACTTGTAGTTTTCGAGAAAATGGAATTTTTGTATAGCTCTTCGAGGTAGTCAGGAATTCCAATGCAACCCCTGTAAAAATTTGTAAATTTTTTTTTCATCCCCGATTTGAAAACTGTTAATGTAGAACTAAGCTCGCACCTTTCCTGAATTCAAATCTGCTTTTGGGGTTGAGCTGCGACTTATAGTTTTCGAGAAAATGGAATTTTTGTATAGCTCTTCGAGGTAGTCAGGAACTCCAATGCAACCCCTGTAAAAATTTGAAAATTTTTTTTCATCCCCGATTTGAAAACTGTTAATGTAGAATTAAGCTCGCACCTTTCCTGAATTCAAATCCGCTTTTGGGGTTGAGCTGCGACTTATAGTTTTCGAGAAAATGGAATTTTTGTATAGCTCTTCGAGGTAGTCAGGAATTCCAATGCAACCCCTGTAAAAATTTGAAAATTTTTTTTTCATCCCCGATTTGAAAACTGTTAATGTAGAACTAAGCTCGCACCTTTCCTGAATTCAAATCTGCTTTTGGGGTTGAGCTGCGACTTATAGTTTTCGAGAAAATGGAATTTTTGTATAGCTCTTCGAGGTAGTCAGGAATTCCAATGCAACCCCTGTAAAAATTTGAAAATTTTTTTTTCATCCCCGATTTGAAAACTGTTTATGTAGAATTAAGCTCGCACCTTTCCTGAACTCAAATCTGCTTTTGGGGTTGAGCTGCGACTTATAGTTTTCGAGAAAATGGAATTTTTCTATCGCTCTTCGAGGTAGTCAGGAATTCCAATGCAACCCCTGTAAAAATTTGAAAACTTTTTTTTCATCCCCGATTTGAAAACTGTTAATGTAGAATTAAGCTCGCACCTTTCCTGATTTCAAATCTGCTTTTGGAGTTGAGCTGCGACTTGTAGTTTTCGAGAAAATGGAATTTTTGTATAGCTCTTCGAGGTAGTCAGGAATTCCAATGCAACCCCTGTAAAAATTTGTAAATTTTTTTTCATCCCCGATTTGAAAACTGTTAATGTAGAATTAAGCTCGCACCTTTCCTGATTTCAAATCTGCTTTTGGAGTTGAGCTGCGACTTGTAGTTTTCGAGAAAATGGAATTTTTGTATAGCTCTTCGAGGTAGTCAGGAATTCCAATGCAACCCCTGTAAAAATTTGTAAATTTTTTTTTCATCCCCGATTTGAAAACTGTTAATGTAGAACTAAGCTCGCACCTTTCCTGAATTCAAATCTGCTTTTGGGGTTGAGCTGCGACTTATAGTTTTCGAGAAAATGGAATTTTTGTATAGCTCTTCGAGGTAGTCAGGAACTCCAATGCAACCCCTGTAAAAATTTGAAAATTTTTTTTCATCCCCGATTTGAAAACTGTTAATGTAGAATTAAGCTCTCACCTTTCCTGAATTCAAATCCGCTTTTGGGGTTGAGCTGCGACTTATAGTTTTCGAGAAAATGGAATTTTTGTATAGCTCTTCGAGGTAGTCAGGAATTCCAATGCAACCCATGTAAAAATTTGAAAATTTTTTTTTCATCCCCGATTTGAAAACTGTTTATGTAGAATTAAGCTCGCACCTTTCCTGAATTCAAATCTGCTTTTGGGGTTGAGCTGCGACTTATAGTTTTCGAGAAAATGGAATTTTTGTATAGCTCTTCGAGGTAGTCAGGAATTCCAATGCAACCCCTGTAAAAATTTGAAAATTTTTGTTTCATCCCCGATTTGAAAACTGTTAATGTAGAACTAAGCTCGCACCTTTCCTGAATTCAAATCCGCTTTGGGGTTGAGCTGCGACTTATAGTTTTCGAGAAAATGGAATTTTTGTATAGCTCTTCGAGGTAGTCAGGAATTCCAATGCAACCCCTGTAAAAATTTGAAAATTTTTTTTTCATCCCCGATTTGAAAACTGTTTATGTAGAATTAAGCTCGCACCTTTCCTGAACTCAAATCTGCTTTTGGGGTTGAGCTGCGACTTATAGTTTTCGAGAAAATGGAATTTTTCTATCGCTCTTCGAGGTAGTCAGGAATTCCAATGCAACCCCTGTAAAAATTTGAAAACTTTTTTTTCATCCCCGATTTGAAAACTGTTAATGTAGAATTAAGCTCGCACCTTTCCTGAATTCAAATCTGCTTTTGGAGTTGAGCTGCGACTTGTAGTTTTCGAGAAAATGGAATTTTTGTATAGCTCTTCGAGGTAGTCAGGAATTCCAATGCAACCCCTGTAAAAATTTGAAAATTTTTGTTTCATCCCCGATTTGAAAACTGTTAATGTAGAACTAAGCTCGCACCTTTCCTGAATTCAAATCCGCTTTGGGGTTGAGCTGCGACTTATAGTTTTCGAGAAAATGGAATTTTTGTATAGCTCTTCGAGGTAGTCAGGAATTCCAATGCAACCCCTGTAAAAATTTGAAAATTTTTTTTTCATCCCCGATTTGAAAACTGTTTATGTAGAATTAAGCTCGCACCTTTCCTGAATTCAAATCTGCTTTTGGGGTTGAGCTGCGACTTATAGTCAGGTAGTCAGGAATTCCAATGCAACCCCTGTAAAAATTTGAAAATTTTTTTTTCATCCCCGATTTGAAAACTGTTTATGTAGAATTAAGCTCGCACCTTTCCTGAATTCAAATCTGCTTTTGGGGTTGAGCTGCGACTTATAGTTTTCGAGAAAATGGAATTTTTGTATAGCTCTTCGAGGTAGTCAGGAATTCCAATGCAACCCCTGTAAAAATTTGAAAATTTTTTTTTCATCCCCGATTTGAAAACTGTTTATGTAGAATTAAGCTCGCACCTTTCCTGAACTCAAATCTGCTTTTGGGGTTGAGCTGCGACTTATAGTTTTCGAGAAAATGGAATTTTTGTATAGCTCTTCGAGGTAGTCAGGAACTCCAATGCAACCCCTGTAAAAATTTGAAAATTTTTTTTCATCCCCGATTTGAAAACTGTTAATGTAGAATTAAGCTCGCACCTTTCCTGAATTCAAATCCGCTTTTGGGGTTGAGCTGCGACTTATAGTTTTCGAGAAAATGGAATTTTTGTATAGCTCTTCGAGGTAGTCAGGAACTCCAATGCAACCCCTGTAAAAATTTGAAAATTTTTTTTCATCCCCGATTTGAAAACTGTTAATGTAGAATTAAGCTCGCACCTTTCCTGAATTCAAATCCGCTTTTGGGGTTGAGCTGCGACTTATAGTTTTCGAGAAAATGGAATTTTTGTATAGCTCTTCGAGGTAGTCAGGAATTCCAATGCAACCCCTGTAAAAATTTGAAAATTTTTTTTTCATCCCCGATTTGAAAACTGTTAATGTAGAACTAAGCTCGCACCTTTCCTGAATTCAAATCTGCTTTTGGGGTTGAGCTGCGACTTATAGTTTTCGAGAAAATGGAATTTTTGTATAGCTCTTCGAGGTAGTCAGGAATTCCAATGCAACCCCTGTAAAAATTTGAAAATTTTTTTTTCATCCCCGATTTGAAAACTGTTTATGTAGAATTAAGCTCGCACCTTTCCTGAACTCAAATCTGCTTTTGGGGTTGAGCTGCGACTTATAGTTTTCGAGAAAATGGAATTTTTCTATCGCTCTTCGAGGTAGTCAGGAATTCCAATGCAACCCCTGTAAAAATTTGAAAACTTTTTTTTCATCCCCGATTTGAAAACTGTTAATGTAGAATTAAGCTCGCACCTTTCCTGAATTCAAATCTGCTTTTGGAGTTGAGCTGCGACTTGTAGTTTTCGAGAAAATGGAATTTTTGTATAGCTCTTCGAGGTAGTCAGGAATTCCAATGCAACCCCTGTAAAAATTTGAAAATTTTTGTTTCATCCCCGATTTGAAAACTGTTAATGTAGAACTAAGCTCGCACCTTTCCTGAATTCAAATCCGCTTTGGGGTTGAGCTGCGACTTATAGTTTTCGAGAAAATGGAATTTTTGTATAGCTCTTCGAGGTAGTCAGGAATTCCAATGCAACCCCTGTAAAAATTTGAAAATTTTTTTTTCATCCCCGATTTGAAAACTGTTAATGTAGAATTAAGCTCGCACCTTTCCTGAATTCAAATCCGCTTTTGGGGTTGAGCTGCGACTTATAGTTTTCGAGAAAATGGAATTTTTCTATCGCTCTTCGAGGTAGTCAGGAATTCCAATGCAACCCCTGTAAAAATTTGAAAATTTTTTTTTCATCCCCGATTTGAAAACTGTTTATGTAGAATTAAGCTCGCACCCTTCCTGAATTCAAATCTGCTTTTGGGGTTGAGCTGCGACTTACAGTTTTCGAGAAAATGGAATTTTTGTATAGCTCTTCGAGGTAGTCAGGAATTCCAATGCAACCCCTGTAAAAATTTGAAAACTTTTTTTTCATCCCCGATTTGAAAACTGTTAATGTAGAATTAAGCTCGCACCTTTCCTGAATTCAAATCTGCTTTTGGAGTTGAGCTGCGACTTGTAGTTTTCGAGAAAATGGAATTTTTGTATAGCTCTTCGAGGTAGTCAGGAATTCCAATGCAACCCCTGTAAAAATTTGAAAATTTTTTTTTCATCCCCGATTTGAAAACTGTTAATGTAGAACTAAGCTCGCACCTTTCCTGAATTCAAATCCGCTTTTGGGGTTGAGCTGCGACTTATAGTTTTCGAGAAAATGGAATTTTTGTATAGCTCTTCGAGGTAGTCAGGAATTCCAATGCAACCCCTGTAAAAATTTGAAAATTTTTTTTTCATCCCCGATTTGAAAACTGTTTATGTAGAATTAAGCTCGCACCTTTCCTGAATTCAAATCTGCTTTTGGGGTTGAGCTGCGACTTATAGTTTTCGAGAAAATGGAATTTTTCTATCGCTCTTCGAGGTAGTCAGGAATTCCAATGCAACCCCTGTAAAAATTTGAAAATTTTTTTTTCATCAGCGATTTGAAAACTGTTTATGTAGAATAAAGCTCGCACCCTTCCTGAATTCAAATCTGCTTTTGGGGTTGAGATGCGACTTACAGTTTTCGAGAAAATGGAATTTTTGTATAGCTCTTCGAGGTAGTCAGGAATTCCAATGCAACCCCTGTAAAAATTTGAAAATTTTTTTTTCATCCCCGATTTGAAAACTGTTTATGTAGAATTAAGCTCGCACCTTTCCTGAACTCAAATCTGCTTTTGGGGTTGAGCTGCGACTTATAGTTTTCGAGAAAATGGAATTTTTCTATCGCTCTTCGAGGTAGTCAGGAATTCCAATGCAACCCCTGTAAAAATTTGAAAACTTTTTTTTCATCCCCGATTTGAAAACTGTTAATGTAGAATTAAGCTCGCACCTTTCCTGAATTCAAATCTGCTTTTGGAGTTGAGCTGCGACTTGTAGTTTTCGAGAAAATGGAATTTTTGTATAGCTCTTCGAGGTAGTCAGGAATTCCAATGCAACCCCTGTAAAAATTTGAAAATTTTTTTTCATCCCCGATTTGAAAACTGTTAATGTAGAACTAAGCTCGCACCTTTCCTGAATTCAAATCTGCTTTTGGGGTTGAGCTGCGACTTATAGTTTTCGAGAAAATGGAATTTTTGTATAGCTCTTCGAGGTAGTCAGGAACTCCAATGCAACCCCTGTAAAAATTTGAAAATTTTTTTTCATCCCCGATTTGAAAACTGTTAATGTAGAATTAAGCTCGCACCTTTCCTGAATTCAAATCCGCTTTTGGGGTTGAGCTGCGACTTATAGTTTTCGAGAAAATGGAATTTTTGTATAGCTCTTCGAGGTAGTCAGGAATTCCAATGCAACCCCTGTAAAAATTTGAACATTTTTTTTTCATCCCCGATTTGAAAACTGTTTATGTAGAATTAAGCTCGCACCTATCCTGAATTCAAATCTGCTTTTGGGGTTGAGCTGCGACTTATAGTTTTCGAGAAAATTTAATTTTTGTATAGCTCTTCGAGGTAGTCAGGAATTCCAATGCAAACCCCTGTAAAAATTTGAAAATTTTTTTTTCATCCCCGATTTGAAAACTGTTTATGTAGAATTAAGCTCGCACCTTTCCTGAATTCAAATCTGCTTTTGGGGTTGAGCTGCGACTTATAGTTTTCGAGAAAATGGAAATTTTGTATCGCTCTTCGAGGTAGTCAGGAATTCCAATGCAACCCCTGTAAAAATTTTAAAATTTTTTTTTTCATCCCCGATTTGAAAACTGTTGATGTAGAATTAAGCTCGCACCTTTCCTGAATTCAAATCTGCTTTTGGGGTTGAGCTGCGACTTATAGTTTTCGAGAAAATGGAATTTTTGTATAGCTCTTC